>CM077091.1:126352844-126952844 GCA_039513925.1 Platanthera zijinensis
AGATGTTTCCTAGATGAACTTAAGAAACATACCCAAGTGGCTGCACCATGAAGATATCCTTGTCAATCTCACCGTAATGAAAAACATTCTTGAAAGTATCTAGCGTCTACCTAAATCACCTAGAGGGGGTGAATAGATGATGTTTGTGTCTTTTTACGGAATACAAATATTTAAAAACTCAAGCACACAAACACAGAGATTTATAGTGGTTTCCCATATTGAGTACGTCCACTGTCCCGCATCGCTTATCTACCATGAAAGGATAGATTCGGCTACTTCACCTTTCTCAGATTATAGCAATCTTACAACTCGGAGCAACGCTCCTACACCTCGATCCACAACCGGATCTACACCTTGATCCACAAACGGATCTACAACTCGATCCACAAACCGGATCTACAAACTCGATCCACCAACGGATCTACACTTGGAAGAATAAACTTCCTACAATCTCGAAGACAATGCTCCTACAAGAGTTAAAATTAATTTTACAAGTACAATAAAAACTTTATACTTCCAGATCTGAAAACTTCAAGGGACTTCATTCTTGAAACTTGAAAAACTTGATGAAGAAGGTTGAGGAAGAAAACCAAGAAGGCTGATCTGAAAACTAGGATTCGACCCGATCAAATAGATGATGAAGAATCTTGAACTTTGGATCAGTAGAATATTTTCTCTCTTCAAATCGCTGGAACAAGAGATTGGCGTCAGAGGAGAATCGATGATGGCGACGTGCGACTTCTCCCGAATTTAGAAAGAGCAATTCTGATTAGATTTGGGTTGAAGAATCCGATTGAAAAGAATATATATATATATATCATCTTCAACGGTCATGAATCATTAAGGAAAGATCCACTAATGGATCAATCATCATTAAATCAGAATAAGTTGAAATCATGTCGGAATATATAAAAAAAAATCTGCAAATCCATTTCTCGAGAAGAAGTAGATTTCTCGAGAAATGAAAGACTTTCTCGAGAAATGACTTGGCTTCTCGAGAAAAGACTTGAAGAAATTTCTGTGAAGAAAATCACTGATTTCTCGAGAAGAATAGTATTTCTCGAGAAAGTGACTTAGCACATTTTTAGAACTGGAGCCAGATTTCTCGAGAAGAATATGATTTCTCGAGAAATGAATTGTTTTCTCGAGAAATAATATGGCTTCTCGAGAAATAATATGGTTTCTTGAGAAATTGACTTAAGCGCAAAATTCTGTAAACTGAGGCATTGATTTCTCGAGAAAGAATTGATTTCTCGAGAAAAAGACTTAGCTTCACGAGAAATGAATTCGACTTCTCGAGAACTGCTTTGTATTTCTCGAGAACTAAACTTGGCTTCTCGAGAAATTTTCAGGGCATTTCTCGAGAAAAGGACTTAGAGTATATTCAGACAATTTCCCGAGAAGTCTTATGGTTTCTCGAGAACAACAATGCTTTCTCGAGAAATAGACTTAGACTTCTCGAGAAACAGTCTTCACTTTCTCGAGAAATGGACTTAGGAAATTTTTTGAAAATTTTTTCTTTTCTTCTTTATTGGAAACCAGCAACACTTCCCTTCTTCCATTTCTTTAGTAAAAATGAAGTGCATCCCAATAGAGAGGTTACACATTAGTCAACACCATGAATCACACAATGAGGGATTACATTTGTATAACCCCGTATCCTGCGAGTGGGTCAGCAAGAGCCAGACCGGCCAAATCGGGCAGTCCGAGTCCCTTGGCGAGCTGGTAGGAGGGGGAGCTCGGCAGTCTCCAGCTCGCCCAGGCGGGGTGAGATTCCTTTGGGAGGCGAGCTCGTACTCGCCAAGCCCTGTTTGATGAGCTCTGATCTGTTCGTCGAGATCTGGGCTGTTCGTCGAGCTCTTGGCCCTTTGTCGAGCTCTGTGCCCTTCATCAAGCTCTAGGCTGTTCGCCGAGCCTACAACGTGCGAGTAGGGCAGGTCGGGCCCTTACTCGCCCAAGGTAGAAGATAGGCGGCGAGTGCCTGCTCCATCGAGCACTCGCCGCCCTTGACGAGTAGGGTTTGTTGAGGGCTACTCGCCCAGCAATCTGTGAGGTATTTTTATCATTTTGCCCCCGCTGGCCTGCCAATAGCCAGTTAGAAAAGCGGAGTTACGTTGTTGGCAGACCCAGTTGGGCTGCACATAGCTTTTAGAACAACGAAGGTTGGCTATTTGCAGGCCGTTTTCAGAAATCTATAAATAGGACCAAGGGGGACCTCAAAAGGCATGCTTACTTGTCTCCCATCCTCCTAGCGCTTTCTGAGGTACCTTAGCCCGACATTTGGCTAAGGAGGGGAAACACTCAGTGATCTTCCTGGTGTGTGGTGGGTCCTCCGTGCTGGGCCCTTGGTCCAGTCCCTTGTTCTTTTTCCTTGCTGTTTTTCTTGCAGGAGAGAAGTAGGTGTGCGATCACCCCTTCCCCAAGGGTTAACTCCATCGAGACCGAATTTTCGGTTTCAACATTTTGGTGCGGTGAGCGTGGTTAGCACAGAAAATCTTCAGCGAGCTCAATGATAGGAGAAGGGCAAGGATCGGACAGTGGCGACTCGCCACCCCCTCTCCCTCTCGCCACGATGGGGATGTTTGAGGACTTCAGGCAGGAAGTACACGGCTTGGTCAGATTCGCACTCAGTGCGCGTGCCGAGTGCTCGACATCGGCGGCCCCTGTTCTCGCGGTTCCGGCTCTCGGCGGACGCTCCCGGCAGGCGAGCTGGGAAGGAGGTCGCCAAGGAAGGGAGAGGGGTGAGCTCCCCGGGCAGGTGCTCTTCCCCGGCTCGGCAAGCGGCGGCAAGTTCGGCGAGATTGGGGTGCGAGACCCCCCAGCTCGCCCTGTAGTGGGAGACAGCCCCTTCAACGAGCTAGTTTCTTCTGCTCCGGTTCCAGAGGGGTTCAGGGAGCCCGAGATGTCCTACTACACCGGGAAGGGAGACCCTGTCCATCATGTCCAATGGTTTGAGCACGAGGTCTCGATCCGACAGATGTCGGATGGATTCAAGTGCAGACTCTTTGCCATCACCCTCAAGGAAAAGGCGAGAGAGTGGTTCCACCAGTTACCAGCCGATTCCATCTATTGCTTCGAGGACCTGCGCCGGGGGTTTATGTTGAGGTTCACCACCTCCAAGAGGAGGAAGAAGGAGTCTGAGTCCCTGTTCCACATCAAGCAGGGAGTGAACGAGACCCTAGGGAGCAACGTCGATCGCTTCTAGGAGGAGGTCACCCAAGTCCAAGAAATGCCAGGACATACCCTGATGATGGCCTTCACCTTGGGGCTACAGCAAGGTTTCTTTCGAATGGAGCTGAAGAGGGTCCGCCCATCTCCTATGAGGAGTTGATGGAGAGGGAGGTAAGAGAAGTGATGCAGTGGCCCAGAGCCGCCCCGCTCTGTCGGAGTCACACCGAGCCAGAGGAACACGAATGGCACCCACAGCCGGGCTGCAGCCCAAGCACCCAACCCATGACCGCACCTATTCTCAGCGCGGTGGGATGTTGAGGCGAGGTCTCGAACCCAGCCCCCTTGATAAAGAGCTTTCCTAACAGCTCTCATCACCAACTGAGCTGCTGTTTGGAAAGCTCTTTATCAAGGGGGCTGGGTTCGAGACCTCGCCTCAACATCCCACCGCGCTGAGAATAGGTGCGGTCATGGGTGGGGTGCTTGGGCTGCAGCCCGACAGTGGGTGCCATTCGTGTTCCTCTGGCTCGGTGTGACTCTGACAGAGCGGGGAGGCTCTGGGCCACTGCATCAAAAAAGAACATGAGATAATTTTATATTCTAAATATGAAATAGAGTTTTCCTAAATAAAATAAATAAGGCTAATTCTTTGTAGTGGATGTAGCACGCCGCGGGCGGAAGTTATAGCGTAGCCTTCCATTAGCGTCCTCGTGCTGCCTCACGTCCTTGAGTTGTATTGCCTTATCAACCGGATCATCATCAACATCTTTAGCATCGTCATCAAATGGTGGAGGAGGGGACACGCCATAAAGAAGTCGATGGGGAGGCATCGAACCCAGAGTTTTCCCGGAAGTTAGCTAGGTGGGCTACAGAGGAGGAAAGGCCTAGAGGGGGCAGAGATCAGGAGGAGAGGAGAGATGAACCCCGGTAGAGGGAGCAACAGCAACAACAGCCCAGGTGGGGGCGTCAGGAGCCGAACCATCGGCTAGGTTGGAGGACGGAGTGGAAAGATCAAGGGCCGAGGAGAGGCTACCAGGGGTGGATAACCGCCAGGGAGGCCAGGGCCAGCTTTATCCTCTAGGTGGGAGACAAGGCCAGAGACCACCTCTCCCCAACCAGGAGCAGGCTATGACTATCGCCATGGAAGAGAGGAGGAGAGCAGCGCGGAGGAGAAGAAGGGAGGTTAGGGTGGAGCTACCATACTGTGGATTCCATCAGGAGGAAGGGCACGCCACGACCACGTGCCCGAAGTTCCTCGAGATGAGAGGAAATAAGGAGCAACAATAGCAGCGAGACCGCCAAGGAGTGCGGATCGAGGAGGTCCTGCCTCGGGCGCAGGAGGACAGGTGTGAAAATCGGCCAGATGTTAGGACCCGGGGAGGGATCAGAGTGATCCACGGGGTGGGGTGGGGGGGGGGGGGGTCGAGGCTTCCCGTAAAGTAAGTCTCCAAACTATGTACCGCAGGAGCGTTGGCTCCACATCCCAGACCCCGCCCCCAGAGGAGAAGATCACCTTCTCAATCAAGGATATGCCGGGTCATGAGGATCCCTTTTTCGATGCGCTGGCCATTCAAATAACAATCGAGAACTTCACCGTTGCCCGGATCCTCATTGAAAACGGGAGCTCGGTCAACGTCATCTTCAAGAAGTCATTTGACGCGATGAAGGTGGAGTCCAAGAGGGTGCTGGCCTCGGATGGACCTTTGTTTGGCTTCTCGGGGAAAAGGAAGGAGGTCGAAGGAGGAGTGAGACTCCATGTCTCTCTGGGGGGGGGGGGCATTCCCGCACCTACCGGTTCGTCATCGTGGACGGCCCCAGCAACTATAATGCCATCTTTGGGAGGCCCCTCATCAGCGCCTTCCACTGCGTCCCTTCGTCCTTCCACCAGTGCCTAAAGTTCAATGCCGAGGGGGTCCAGATCCGGGTCCGGGGAGATCCCAAGGTAGCAAGGGAGTGCTACGTCATGGCGGTGAACTCCATCTCTTGGCAGGAGGGGGCTGAGGAGATGGAGCGGATGATGGAGGAGGCAGAGCAGGAGGTAGTGGAGATGGAGGTGGAGAGTCTCACCCAGGTAGAGGTGGCGGAGGAAGTCCAGGAGCCGGCCGAAGTCGTAGCCGTGGAGGAGAATGAGAAGGAAGTTCCTGCTCAGGGTTGGGAAGATGTCGGAGAATGGGGAGAGCAGTCTCGTCTTGAGGTTGCGAAAGAGGTGGTGGAGATGGAGGTTCTCACCCTTGGGGGTAGGGCGGAGAAGGTCCGCGTCAGCGGGGGGTTGACCCCACCCGACCAGAAGAGGATGCTGGAGTGCATCCAAAAGAATATGGAAATCTTCGCCTAGAGCGCCGCGAAGATGCCATGGATCGATGCTGACGTGGCCTGCCATCGCCTCAACCTGGACCCGGGAGCACGCCCCATCCAGCAGAAGAATTGAACAAACGGTGGTGGTGCATTTACCCATCACCAACAACCAGGCCAAGTACGAGGCGGTGGTTGCAAGGCTTCGCCTGGCTAGGGAACTGGGAGTGCATGATGTGGAAGTCCTCACTTACTCCATGGTGGTGGCCTCCCAGATCAACGGAGAATTTGAGGTAAGGGAGCCTACTTTGCAACTGTACTTGGCGAAGGTGAAGGGGGTCATCGATATGTTCCAGAATTTCTCCATCCGACATGTGCCCAGTGTTGGGTACAATAGAAAATGTGTACCTGATTTGAAGAAGCCCAACCTAGCTCAATGATATACATCAAGGTGTATTTGATGTTGTTTTAAGTTGACATGTGCAGGTGTAGAATTGATAAAGTATGCAGAAAAATTCTAAGTCCAAGTGTCGACACAGAGGAAGCAGTGTCGACACATAGAAGAAAATAGTCGACACAACACTGGGAAGCAGTGTCGACACATAACAGTTAGTCTACAACTACACTGGGAAAAAGTGTCGACACAGAGGAAGCAGTGTCGACACATAGCAGTTAGTCTACAACAACACTGGGAAAAAGTGTCGACACAGAAGAAGTAAGTCGACACAACACTAGGAATTTGTGTCGACACAGAAGAAAAGCGTCGACCTCAACATTGGGAAAATGTGTCGACACAGAAGAGTATAGTCGATCTCAAGATTGTCTACACCAGCTGGATGTGTCGACACAGAAGAATATAGTCGACCTCAAGTTTGTCGACACCAGCAGAATGTGTCGACACATTGTGATTAAGTCGACACATTATAGCAGAGTTAAAAGAAGAATGTGTCGACACCTAAAGGCTAAGTCGACACTTACTAAGTTATGATTCTACAACAACTGTATCGACACACAGGACTTGTGTCAACACACTGAAGAGTCAAGACCAAGTTATTTTCAGAAGAAGCTGTGTCGACTCAAAGGCAACTTAGTCGACATCACTGAAGACTGTGTCGACACCAAAGTCAATTGTGTCGACACAGATAGACAGATGGTCTCGACACTTTCTGACAGACTGTCTCAACAACTTGTGGTTCAAGACTAAGGAACAGGACTTGTTAGAAGACTTGACAGCTGTGGGTTGCCACCGGTTAACTGAAGCTGTCAGACCTGTCAGAAAACGGTTAGAAACCGGATCAGCCGGTTACCATGAAGAAAGTCTATAAATAGACAGATTCAGAAGGAGAAAAATAACAACAACAACAGACCTTTTGAAAAAACTTGAGTCAAAAAGTGGAGAAGGATTACAATCCAATTCATTTCAAGAAAGTGCTAGGCACTTAAGAAGATCTTCTCCGGGAGATCTAAGAAGACTATCTAAGGATAGATCAAAGAAGAGTTCTAATCAGAATTCAGAAGAATTATTCAAAGTGCTGGATAGAGAGAGATCAAGCCAGAATTTGAAGAAGAAGAAAGAAACCACCAGTGGATTCTCAAGAAGCTGTTTGGAATCAACTCAGCTAAGTTCATATTCAAGAAGCTTTGAAGAAGGCTCAGATACAGTTGATTGCATCAGCTGATCAAGAATTGTCTTGGCCTTTTCTCTCTCAATTTTGGCAAGACAATTAAATAATCTTTTCTATATTTCTGTAGGATCTGTTTACACAGATCTGAGTTGTAAGCCTGTGTTATAAAGGCTGAGTGTAGGAGTGTTGAACTCTGAGTGGTAGGGCTGTTTGCCTGAGTGTAGGAGAAGGATCTTCTCTGAGTTGTAGGCCTTGGGGCAAGGCTGAGGTAGGGCAGTTGTGCCTGAGTTGTAGGAACCAGTTGGGTTCTGAGTTGTAGGATCTGTTGATCTGAGATAAGTGGAAGTTTGGCCGAATCTAGCATACTGCTAGATAGGTGGAGGGGGAAAGTGGATGTACCCAGACCTTGGGGAACCACTATAAACCATTGTGCAATCTGTGATGTTTGATTTTCTTTGATTGCTGTACTTATTGTGTTAGTCATTGAATTGAATTCTGCCTAGAAGTTTTTATAAAAAAGCAGAACCTATTCACCCCCCCCTCTAGGTGTTTAGGCTGCCTTGAAAGTTAAACTATCAAGTGGTATCAGAGGGAGGTTACTCAAAAAGGACTTAACAGTCTGAGGAAGATCTGGAAGGCAGATTCAAGATTCAAGATTCAAGAAGATGGGTTCTGGAGAGAATCATAAGGAGCTAGGGTCTATGAAATTACCCATATGCAAGAAGGAAATCTTTGGGATCTGGAAAGAAAGAGTCAGATTGTTTATGGAGGCATCTGACCCAAGGATTTACATCACAGTACAGGAAGGCCCCTTCATTCCAATGAAGATATCTGTTCTTGACGCAAATATTCAAATACCAAAGACTTATTCAGAAATGACCAAGGATGAAATCATCTTGGCAACCATGGACAAAAGGGCACAGAACATCATTGTTAGTGCCATAGATGATTCAACATTTCAGAATCTGATTCACTACAAGACCTCCAAGGAGATGTGGGACACATTGATTATCTACATGGAGGGATCTGAAGAAGTAAGGATGGACAGAAAGTCTATGCTAAATCAGGAGTATGAAAGCTTTAGACAAGGAAAATCTGATAGCATAACTGAGTGCTATAAGAAATTCTATAGAATTGTGAATGAGCTAATATCCTATGGAAGAGTCTTCAGTACCTATGAACTGAATGACAAATTCTTAAGATCCTTATCAAAGGATTGGGATACAAAGATTTGTGCCATAAGAGAAGTGGCTAAATTGGCAGAGATATCTCCTCCAACCCTGTTTGGAAAGTTGCTATCCTATGAAATGCAACTTATGGTAAGGAAGGAGGAGGAAAGAAACTCAAGAGGAGAGCATAGAGAAAAGACTATGGTATTTAATGCTGAAGCCACTAGAAAGAATAAGAGGAAATCACCATCTCCTCCTAAGGAAGTTGAAGAAGATAGTTCTGAAAATTCAGATAAGGGTTCAGAAAGCTGTGATTCAGATGCAGACTTTGCTGCATTCACAAGGCAATTCCAAAGGTTCTTGAAAAAGAAGCAATGGAAGTCTAGGCCTTCCACATCACAGCAAGTTGATGACTATTATCAGAAGAGAAGGTCATCAAGGAAAGAGAAAAGCAGATCAAAGCCCAGCAAAGCCACTACTTCAAAGATTGTTTGCTATTGTTGCAATAAGCCTGGACATGTAGTGGCTGATTGTCCTGACAAGAGAAAGGAATCTTCAGAAAAGAAGAAGACATATCAGAAAGGCAAGAAGGAGAAATCCTTTGTAGCAAAGAAAGATAAGAGTCTATCAGATCAGTCAACTTCTGAATCAGCATCTGAAGCTGAAGCATATATTGGACTATATACTGCATCTGAGGAAGAGGAGTTTATGCAGTTGCTAGACTCCATCAATGAACATCAATGCATGGGGTTGATGGCAAGATCAGAAAAGGACATATGCCAGAATCAGTCTGGTCCTAATGAGGTAAAATGTCCTTCCAGTATATCTGTTTGTAGTACAAGTGAAGAATCAGTTACATCTGCATCAAGTGATGGAGATGCATCTGAATCTGAAGGAGATGTCTATCAATTAATAGATAAGTATGGGGACTTGTTGCAGGCCCTTAAGAAAAGCAAGAACCTGGTTAAATCTCAGGCTCAGGAAATTGCTGAACTAAGGGTTGTAACAACTGAGTTAGAAAAAGTCCTTGATCAAAAATTAAATGAAATTGCCAAGCTGAAGAATATAACTATTATTCAGATGGGCACAATTAATTATACTAATGATCAAGTAAAGAGTCTGGAGGCCAGACTTAAAATTGAAAAAGATCTAGTGGCTAGTTACTCTAAGCCAAAATCTATCTTACCCTTGATAGATGAGTTTGTCACTCAAAAGGGTAAGGCTGGATTAGGATTTAAAGGTAACACCAGGGCTGATAACTTCAAGAGGAAAGGTAAAGCTCCTGTTCAGCCACTAAATTTTACTGTCCCTATAAAGTTTAGAAAGGAGAAAGTGCCTTCTAACAAATATGATCATGAGAATACTCAAGGTCATATTAAGACTAATGTTCTGAAGAACAAGGGTGTAAATACAAGTAAGCCTACCTATGGTCATAAACCCAACGGTTTTAAGAAATCAATGGGTAAGGATGCTGCAGCACAAGCAATGGATAGACAATTTTCTGTCAAGAATGTATCTAGAAATAGATACAATAAGTTTGAGTGTTGGTGCTGTGGCAAGAAAGGCCATTTTGCACTAGACTGCTGGTTTAACACAAGTGTTACAAAGAACAATAGTCTACCTGTTAGAAGAGATTATGGTAGCTTTGTTAATGCTAATCTGAACCAAGGACCCAAGACCTACTTGGGTTCTAAGGGTAAGTAATTCTGTGTTGCAGGATGGTCCAAGTGCTCATGCCCCTATATGGTACTTGGACAGTGGTTGCTCCAGGCACATGACTGGAACAAAGGGGCTGCTGAAGGAGTATTCATCTGTCAAAGATGGACCTAAAGTGATCTTTGGTGGATCTGAAAAAGGAGTCATCAAAGGATTTGGTAACATTTCCTCTAACCTAATTACTATCACCCAAGTGGCCTATGTAAAAGGTTTGAAACATAATCTAATAAGCATAAGCCAGCTGAGTGATCTAGGATATGACATTTCATTTGGTAAGGATGGATGTCATATCAAAAGGTCAAGTGATCAAGAGATCATATTGACTGGGTATAGGAAGAGAAATGTATATTGCCTTAATTTTGAATGTGAGAATAAGGCATCCCCCATTTGTCTTGTAGCTGATGACAATGCTTCTCATTGTGTTAAGTGGCACAAGAGATTGGCTCATCTAAACTACAAGACAATTGGCCAGCTCTTTAGCAAAGAGCTAGTGAGAAATGGACCTCAAATTAAGTGTATAAAGGAAGGGGTATGCTCAGCTTGTCAAAAGGGCAAGCAGACAAAAACCTCATTTCAAAGCCTTGAAAACAAGGATTCTGTGAGGTGCTTATACCTCTTGCATATGGATCTTTTTGGTCCTATGCCAGTTCACAGTCTAGGTAGGAAGGTCTACACTCTAGTGGTTGTAGATGACTATTCTAGATTTACATGGGTGTTCTTTCTGAGACAAAAATCTGAAACCCCAAGTGTATTACTTAATTTTGTAAAGCAAATTTAGAATGAACTGAATAGTACAGTGGTCAAAATCAGAAGTGACCATGGTACTGAGTTTCAATCTGAAAGCATAACAAACTTGTGTATAGACTTTGGGATTTTCCAAGAGTTCTCCTCACCTAGAACACCTCAGCAAAATGGAATTGCTGAAAGAAAGAATAGAACATTGATTGAAGCTGGTAGAACTCTATTGAGTGACCCCTCTCTCCCAGAATATTTTTGGGCTGAGGCAGTTAACACTGCTTGTCATGTCATCAATAGGGCTTCTATCACCAAAAGCCACAGAAAGACTCCCTATGAGATTGTGAAAGGCAGAAAACCAAATCTATCCTATTTTAGGATCTTTGGTTGTAAGTGTTATATACTTAACAATGGCAAGTCATATTTAACTAAGTTTGCTGCCAAATCCCAGGATGGGATATTTGTTGGGTACAGCATAAATAGTAAGGCCTATAGAGTCTTCAACTTAACTACTCAAGTTGTTGAAGAATCTGTGCATGTTGTATTTGATGAAACAAGATTAATCAATTGTGAGTTGTCTTGTAGATCAAATGACTCAACAGGTATAAGCAAGAAGATGGACAAGCTCTCCATTGCTGAAGCTTCAAAGGAAGATGGAGCATTGGAAAATGAAGGCTGCTGTCCAGGGGGAGTACAAGAGATAATGGAAGCTGATGAAAACTAAGAGGTTCAGCAGAATGAAGAAGCTAGAGATGCTCAACCTGAAGGGAATCTTCCTCCAGCTATAAGATATTTAAGAGATCATCCTACTGATCAGATAATTGGTGATCCAAGACAAGGAGTGCAAACTAGAAGCAGAAATCAAAGCATAGTTTTGCATTCTAGTTTCTTGTCCCAAATGGAACCTAAGAAGTTTGAAGAAGCTATCCAAGACCAGCACTGGATTGATGCTATGCAAGAGGAGCTGAATCAATTCAGAAGGTGCAAAGTCTGGGAGCTTGTTCCTAAACCAAGAGGCCACAACATAATTGGCACTAAGTGGATCTATAGGAACAAGCTAGATGAAAGTGGGATAATAGTGAAGAATAAAGCAAGGTTAGTTGCAAAAGGATACAGACAGGAAGAAGGGATTGACTTTGATCAAACCTTTGCTCCAGTAGCAAGGCTGGAGGCAATCAGAATGTTCCTTGCCTATGCAGCCTACCAAGACTTCAAAGTATACCAGATGGATGTGAAGTCAGCATTTCTGAATGGTGATCTTAAAGAAGAAGTATATGTAGAGCAGCCATCAGGTTTTGTAGATCCTCTTAAACCTGATTCAGTGTATAAGCTTAGGAAAGCTTTGTATGGGTTAAAACAAGCTCCAAGGGCTTGGTATGAAACCCTGTCTAACTTCCTCATTGAGAATAAATTCTCAAGAGGAAAGATAGACAAAACTCTATTCCTTAGGGAATCCAAAGGAAAGATCATCTTAGTCCAGATCTATGTTGATGACATAATCTTTGGATCTACTGAAAACAACCTTTATAAAAAGTTTGCCAAACTTATGCAAGGGAAGTTTGAGATGAGCAGTATGAGAGAACTTAAGTTCTTCTTGGGACTCCAAGTAAGACAGACTGATGATGGATTGTCCATATCCCAGTCTAAGTTCACCAAAGAATTAATTAAGAAATATGGTATGGAGTCATCCTCCACCATGAGAACTCCTATGGGAACAAGTATGCCTATATGCAAAGATGAGGCAGGTAAACCTGTTGATGAATCATTGTATAGAGGAATAGTTGGGTCTCTACTATATCTCACTACTAGTAGACCTGACATTATGTATGCAACATGTGTCTGTGCTAGGTACCAAGCCTGCCCTGAGATATCTAAAGGGCACTCCTACTCTAGGTCTTTGGTACCCTAGGAATAGAGATTTTCTACTAACAGGCTATTCAGATGCAGATTTTGCAGGATGTAGAGAGGATAAAAAGAGTACTACAGGTACTTGTCAATTCCTGGGAGGAAGACTAATATCTTGGAGTAGTAAGAAGCAGACTAGTGTGGCAATTTCCACAGCTGAGTCAGAGTATATTGCTGCTGGAAGCTGCTGTGCACAGCTATTATGGATGCAGCATCAGCTTAAGGATTATGGTATTCAGGTAAGTAGAACACCCCTTTTATGTGATTCTAAGAGTGCTATTTCTATTGCTAATAATCCAGTTTCTCATAGTAGAACTAAGCATATAGAAATCAAATACCATTTTCTTAGAGAACATGTAGAAAAAGGAGACATCTCATTGGAATTTGTAAAAACAGATTATCAAATAGCAGATGTATTTACTAAGCCTTTAGATGAAACCAAATTCAATAAATTCAAAATTGAATTAGGTATGTTAACCATTGATTAATGTATTAACAAAATCATTAACAATGCAATTAAAGTGGGATTTAAGTAAGTTAAGTAATAACAATAGAAATTGGCTAAGTAAGAATGTGTCGACACATTCAGTAATAATGTGTCGACTCAGAGAAATAATGTCGACAAGTCAGAAATATTGTGTCGACACAGAGAATATGTGTCGACACTTAAGAGTTATATTGTCGACTTAACCAGAAATGTAATGTCGACTCAACCAGGATAATGGTGTCGACACTTACAGAATATGTGTCGACACTTATCCTTAGAGTCGACACAGAATTTCTGTCTTTCTATTATGTATCCAAGGTGTCGACATAACCACAAATTGGTGTCGACACATAGTAGGCTGAAGTAATGTCGAGTCAATAAAAGTTTGTGTCGACACATTCCGTCTGTGTCGACACATTTAGACTGTTTTTGGCGCCTTTTGAACTTCTTTCAACTGAAGCTATAAATAGGTCAAAAACTCTTTCTGTCGACACGCTTCCAAGGTTTTCGAGACTAAAACCCTGTGTCGACAGTCTATCTTTCTCTCTTCTCTCAAGCTTTCTCGACGAATCGATGGCGCCAAGGATTGAAGACAACATTAATGAAGGGTATGAGTTGGTGCGCCAGGCCTTTGCAGAGGCGCCGCCAGATGTTCAAGGGGTTATCACCCTCCTCTCTGAGTCAGGGTTAGAATTTCTAATATCAGAACCAACTAAAATCTGGAAGAAGGAGGTGCACGAGTTCTTTATCTCTGCATCAGTCCACTTGACTGGCCTCAAGATTAAGTCCACTGTTCAAGGGACTAAGGTGAAGATTAATCAAAGAAGTTTAAGAAAGATCTTTCAATTGCAAGTAGTTGAGAATGAAGAGGAAGTTCCTAGTTCTAAGACAAGGGAAGCCCTTCAATGGTGTGGACTGGACTCAGGCTTGAAGATTGGAGCTGCATTCAACAGGAAGGGTATGAATCAGCAAGGGAAATTCTTGTCTAAAATAGTGGGGAAAGTGATCCTCTGCAAGACAGGTGGACATGATAGGATTTCTGCCTATATGTTCAGCCTGATGACCAGGATTGTTTTTACAATTCCTACTGATTGGTCAGGAGTAATCTTTGACAAGATCAAAGAAGGAATCAAGAAGCCTAACATGGCCAGGATCATGAGCTTATATCTCACTGGAGTGATTCCTGAAGTGATGCAGCAACTGCCAGGGACTAAGATTAATCAAATGCGAAGAATGGATATGAGACTATTCTTAAGGTGGGATAGGGTGCTGTCCAAGGATGTGCCTGAAGAGAGCAGGCCAGACACCCCTGTGAAATCCCTTACTCAAAATCAAGAAACTGAACAACTACAAGAAGACCCACTGAGGACATAAGTTGAAGAACAGCTTGACACAACTATAGTCCAGCAAGTGTCAACACCTGTACAGATGCAGGGGGAGCCAGTTTCCACTCCTGCTCAAAAGGTATCTACTCCTGATCAGGTACAAGTATAGGGGGAGCTAATGTATTTTATTATAAAAGACATTGCTCATATTCTTATTACTGCACAGGTTCAGGGGGAGCTAGTGTCCACTCCTCCTCTAGATACTACAAATACTGAAGTGCAAGTGCAAGAGGAAGCACAGTTAAACTTATCTCAAGATTTAACTGCAGCAGGAGATTCAGCTCAACTGGAATTTACTATGGAGGAGTTATTCCCTGATATTGATACTACTACTGATAAAGTAGGAGGTGGACCAGACATTGAGAAGTCCATAGGTATGGACATTGATCAGGAAGCTGAAGTTGAGCCACAAGTTGAGGGGGAGCCAATGGATGTTGAGGCTGAGCAACAGGTCACTGGGACAGATACAATTCATCCTCCTCAAGAGAGAATTCATTTAGATACTTCATCTGAAACTGAAACTGAAGAAGCTAGGATGGCAAAGAAAAGAAAACTTGTTGTATTTAAGAGAAGAAGCAAGAATTATAAGCAGGCTTTACAAACAACACCTCTACAAGTATCTCCAGCCTTTGATTATAACAAGTTTATGGTAGATCTACAGGTAAAATTGGATGAACAAAGGATGGCTCTGGAAAAGTATGTTGATGAAAATAGCAAGTCACTTCAGTTTGACTTAGCTCAGGATATAAAGTCCATCCAGTTTCAAGTCAACATGCATAAAAATGAAATGACAGATTGCTTCCACAAGGGTGGCAATGCTGTGGTTTATCTAGCTAAACAACATGAGGCTATTACTACAAAGGTGGATGATATTGCTTTGAAGCAAAGCTATGTTTTGGAAAATCAGATAAGAATGAATAATAATTTAACTGAATCTCATAATGAGATCATTGAGGAGGTAAAGAAGATTGTTCCAGGTCTGCCTGCAGATAGAGCCAAAGAAAGAGAAGAATTTGATAAGAATTTTCAAGCTGCCATTGCTTCTGTTAAGACTGCCATCACAACCTCTCAAAAAGAAATATCTGAAAAGCTTCAAAAGTTAAAACCATTTTTTAAAGAGGGTGTGAATTATTTGGATGGCCAAATCAGATTTCAAAAGGAAGATCTAAGAGATCATGTTTCTAGAGAAGCCATAAAGGGGGAGAGGATGCTAATTCATGCAGGCTCAGAGCACACCAAATGGGTGACCAATAGTATTCGAGCCACTTTGGGATATCCCCCATTGTGTGATGATGCTATGGTGGCTGAGTCAGGAATACAATCAAATCTACTTGAAGGCAATCAACCTGAGGTTGCCCAAGTCATTTACCCCCCTCCAGATTTTGACATGATTGATCAGAAGGTTCAAGGAATGTATAGTCCTCCAAAGGAGGTTACTAATATTGTCATTGGAAAGGTTGATAAGCCTGAGGCTACTCTGAAAGAACAGCAAGATGCTCTATTAGCAAAGAAGAGATTCAGAGAGCAGGCTGTACTTAAGCCAGATTATGAGCAGTGGAGTCCTACTTCAAGGAACATAATACTCACTGCATGGAAAGCTGTACAAGATAAAGTTCATGAGAGAGGGAAGTGGTACAATGAAATAGAATGGCAGAAGTATGAGGCAAGACAGGAAGCAATCGTACAATTCAGAAGGAAAGCTAAGTTGGGAAGACTGCCATCAGATGCTAAGGAGCCAAGCAAGTACTTCCCAAAGCCTTTTCACTATTTTGAAAGGCAAAGGATCAAGGAAGAAGTTCAGAAGAAAGCTGATCTAAAAGGAAAGAAGATAGCTGAAGAATCAGAAGCTCCTGTGACAGCTACAATTCAATCTGGCAAAGGGATTATAATTAGAGAGCCTGATCAATCCTGATTATGTTTTAAGTTCCTTCATAGTGTTTTGTAATGTTGTGATGTAATCATTAAATGTAAAACAATGTAATCAAACATTACCCAGTTATAAACAAAATGTTGTTTGGCATATTATAATGTGCATTCTGTGATGGATTGTTTTTATGTTTTGTTTATATTAAGTATTCCTGTCATGTCATATATCATCATTTAGTACTGTTTATAAATGGTGTATATCATTGGCTATAAGGGTTATGACTTCTCCAAATAGGGGGAGATTGTTGGGTACATTGGAAAATGTGTACCTGATTTGAAGAAGCCCGACCTAGCTCAATGATATACATCAAGGTGTATTTGATGTTGTTTTAAGTTGACATGTGCAGGTGTAGAATTGATAAAGTATGCAGAAAAATTCTAAGTCCAAGTGTCGACACAAAGAAAGCAGTGTCGACACATAGAAGAAAATAGTCGACACAACACTGGGAAGCAGTGTCGACACATAGCAGTTAGTCTACAACTACACTGGGAAAAAGTGTCGACACAGAGGAAGCAGTGTCGACACATAGCAGTTAGTCTACAACTACACTGGGAAAAAGTGTCGACACAGAAGAAGTAAGTCGACACAACACTGGGAATTTGTGTCGACACAGAAGAAAAGCGTCGACCTCAACATTGGGAAAATGTGTCGACACAGAAGAGTATAGTCGATCTCAAGATTGTCTACACCAGCTGGATGTGTCAACACAGAAGAATATAATCGACCTCAAGTTTGTCGACACCAGCAGAATGTGTCGACACATTGTGATTAAGTCGACACATTATAGCAGAGTTAAAAGAAGAATGTGTCGACACCTGAAGGCTAAGTCGACACTTACTAAGTTATGATTCTACAACAACTGTGTCGACACACAGGACTTGTGTCGACACACTGAAGAGTCAAGACCAAGTTATTTTCAGAAGAAGCAGTGTCGACTCAAAGGCAACTTAGTCGACATCACTGAAGACTATGTCGACACCAAAGTCAATTGTGTCGACACAGATAGACAGATGGTCTCGACACTTTCTGACAGACTGTCTCAACAACTTGTGGTTCAAGACTAAGGCACAGGACTTGTTAGAAGACTTGACAGCTGTGGGTTGCCACCGGTTAACTGAAGCTGTCAGACCTGTCAGAAGACGGTTAGAAACCGGATCAGCCGGTTACCATGAAGAAAGTCTATAAATAGACAGATTCAGAAGGAGAAAAATAACAACAACAACAGACCTTTTGAAAAACCTTGAGTCAAAAAGTGGAGAAGGATTATAATCCAATTCATTTCAAGAAAGTGCTAGGCACTTAAGAAGATCTTCTCCGGGATATCTAAGAAGACTATCTAAGGATAGATCAAAGAAGAGTTCTAATCAGAATTCAGAAGAATCATTCAAAGTGCTGGATAGAGAGAGATCAAGCCAGAATTTGAAGAAGAAGAAGAAAGAAACCACCAGTGGATTCTCAAGAAGCTGTTTGGAATCAACTCAGCTAAGTTCATATTCAAGAAGCTTTGAAGAAGGCTCAGATACAGTTGATTGCATCAGCTGATCAAGAATTGTCTTGGCCTTTTCTCTCTCAATTTTGGCAAGACAATTAAATAATCTTTTCTATATTTCTGTAGGATCTGTTTACACAGATCTGAGTTGTAAGCCTGTGTTATAAAGGCTGAGTGTAGGAGTGTTGAACTCTGAGTGGTAGGGCTATTTGCCTGAGTGTAGGAGAAGGATCTTCTCTGAGTTGTAGGCCTTGGGGCAAGGCTGAGGTAGGGCAGTTGGGCCTGAGTTGTAGGAACCAGTTGGGTTCTGAGTTGTAGGATCTGTTGATCTGAGATAAGTGGAAGTTTGGTCGAATCTAGCATACTGCTAGATAGGTGGAGGGGGAAAGTGGATGTACCCAGACCTTGGGGAACCACTATAAACCATTGTGCAATCTGTGATGTTTGATTTTCTTTGATTGCTGTACTTATTGTGTTAGTCATTGAATTGAATTCTGCCTAGAAGTTTTTATAAAAAAGCAGAACCTATTCACCCCCCCCCCTCTAGGTGTTTAGGCTGCCTTGAAAGTTAAACTATCACCCAGGGAGGAGAACAAGCAGGTAGATCAACTAGTAAAGCATGGTCCCCGGGTGGGGGGAACCATCACCGACCTATTTCGCCCTTCCATTGAGGAGGGGGAGCTGATAGAAGTGGAGCAACACCCCTCGTGGATGGACCCATTCACCGCCTTCCTTTCCACAGGGGAGTATCCGGAGGGGATGGACAAGAAGAAATTCAATTATAAGTCAACATATTATCTCGTGCAAGACGGGCAGCTATACCGGAAGACCCTCTCAGGGATGTTGGCGCGTTGTGTGGCTGAGAGGGAGGTCCCGAGGATCTTGGAGGAAGTCCACTCTGGAGAGTGTGGGAGCCATTCTGGGAGTCGGACCCTGGAGGGAAGAATCATCAGATAAGGGTACTTCTAGCCAACTTTGAGCCATGACGTCGCAGAGTTCGCAAGGAAGTGTAGCAAGTGCCATTTGTTCGCCCCCTCCAACTACAACCAGCTCAGCACCTCAGGAGCATCACAGCGCCCTGGCCCTTTGCAATCTGGGGAATGGATCTGGTAGGGCCTTTCTCGTAGGCCAGCGGGCAGAGGAGATTCTTGTTGGTCATGATTGACTATTTTTCCAAGTGTTTAGAAGTCAAGGCGTTGGCCAAGGTGACCTCCCAGGTCATCAGGAACTTTGTGTGTGGGGGGGGGGGGGGGGAAATCATCTGCCAGCACGGGTTGCCCCAGGCCATTGTCACGGACAACGGGCCCTAGTTTGCTAGCGCCGAATTCATCAGCTTTTGTGGGCAACTCGGGATAGATCTCAGATTTGCTTCGGTTCATCACCCCAGGAGCAACATGCAGTTGGAGGTGGCGAATAAGATCATCGTCAACCTCCTCAAGAAGAAGGTGAAGAACTTGAGGGGCAGCTGGGTGGAAAAACTCCATTCGGTCCTCTGGGCTCTTAGGACCACACCCAACACAGCCACAGGAGAGACTCCCTTCAAACTCTCCCATGGGTGAGAGGCGGTACTCCCAGTAGAGTTTGAAGTCCGGATGCCTCAGGTGGTCGAGGCAGGGGAAGATATGGAGGAATGGAGAGCCGAGAATGAGGAGGAGATGCGGCTCTCCCTCGACATGGTAGAGGAGGTACGCAACCACTCTGCTATCTGCCAGGAGGAAGTGAAAAGAAGAATGGCTAAGTATTTCGACAAGCATGTCAGAGTCAAACAATTCGCAGAAGGAGACTTGGTCCTGAAGAAGGTGGATGCCGCGTGAAGGTCAGCCGCCGTGGGAAAGCTCAACCCCAACTAGGAAGGTCCGTACATTGTAAAAGAAACATTGAGGTCAGGAGGATATCGCCTCCAGAATATGGAGGGCGAGACCCTATGTCTCACCTGGAGCGGTGATGACTTGAAACGTTTTTTCTCTTAAACCATGTAAGTAGCGTTCCTTTTTTTAATGAAATTTGAAGTGTCAATGCTCTCATTGCAATCTATGTGAATGGTTGAAGTGTTCGTTTGATAGAACCCCGAGCAGATCCTGCTGTCAGGCTCTCACCTAGCTGACAGGTCTGGATATCACTCGATGGAGTCTTCCCCAGACCCTGAGCAGATCTTGCTGTCAGTCTCTCACCTAGCTGGCGGGGCTGGATGTCACTCGAGGGAGTCTGCCCCAGACCCCGAGCAGATCCCGCTGTCAGGCTCTCACCTAGCTGGTAGGGCTGGATGTCACTCGAGGGAGTCTGCCCCAGACCCCAAGTAGATCCCGCAGTCAGGCTCTCACCTAGCTGGCAAGGCTGGATGTCACTCGAGGGAGTCTGCTCCAAACCTTAAGCAGATCCAGCTGTCAGGATCTCACCTAGTTTGCAGGGCTGGATGTCACTCGAAGGAGTCTGCCCCAGACCCCGAGCAGATCCCGCTGTCAGGCTCTCACCTAGATGGCAGGGGTGGATGTCACTCGAGGGAGTCTTCCCCAGACCCCGAGCAGATCCCGTTGTCAGGCTCTCACCTAGCTGGCAGGGATGGATGTCACTTGAGGGAGTCTACCCCAGACCCTGAGCAGATCCCGCTGTCAGACTCTCACCTCACTAGTAGGGCTGGATATCACTCGAGGGAGTCCCACCCTCTCCTGGAGTTATTTAGGAAGATCGCTTTCTTAAGGGTGTATGGGAGAAGGTCCTTATAGGCGAGTTGGGACTCGCGGGCCCAACTCATCAAAGATAAGATGAGCCCTGTCCTATGCCTCATATTGAGGAAGGCAAGCTCCAACAAGGCATCCCACCCCCCTTCAGTTTTACTTGTGAAATATTTTGATAATTTTGACTCGACATCAACAAGAGAAGGGACAGCTCGCGCGCGAGCTGGGTGGTTGTGAACCCAGCTCGGCAGGTGGTCCATTCCTGGTTAACCTGGGGAGGGGTGAGCTCTTGGGATCCGCTCGCGGGTATGAATCCTAAGCATTTGCTCTAGCGACAAATTCTGTACTAGCGAGGTCTAGCAAAGAGGAGGGCTCGCGGGCGAGTGCATCAAAGAAGGAAAGTTCAAAGAGGGGGATTACAAAAAGGGGAACTCGCCTAGGCGAGGTTACAAATGAGGGGAGAGAGTTATAATAAAAAAGGTGGGGGGGGGGGGAGGTCAGCTCTCGCCTCCTCCCCCAGATTGGCGATCTCCGCCCGCCCCGCCAGAGGGATTGTCCTTGAAGTCCTTCCCGAAGAATAGGTCGAGGCTATCTTCCTTCTCGCTCGGCGACGTGGGTGGGAACAGACTCGGCATGAGGTCTCAGACCGTGACCTCCTCGCAGCCCTCCACCAGCACCTGCATATCCTTCATGATTTGCAGGGTGCATTCGGCGGATTTGATTGAGTTGACCCGCAGCCTTTCAACAACCTCAGCCTCGCCAAAGATCCTCGGGCTCTTGTGTGGGAAGGGGGGCTCGCTACCACCTGGAGGGAGGAAGGCTTCCTCCTGGCGGGCGATTTCTCCATGAAGCCCCTTGTTTTCCTCACTTAGCTTCACGTTCTTCCCTTCCAGCTCGGCGGTGTGAGCATCCAGCTCGGCAGCGCAGGCCTCCAGCTCGGCGGAACGAGTACAGAGCTGGTTATTCTCTTCCTCCAGCCCGATGGCGCGAGTCCGCAGCTCCCTAGCGGCCTCGAAATCCTAAGGCAAGAACATGTAAGTAAATCTGAAGCTAAAAATCCTAAGTAAAAAGAGAAAGGGATAACCATTGCTTACCAGTCTGCTGGCACCCTTGGCGAGCAAGTCCTCGGCAATGCCGAGCCTCCTCTCCAGGTCAACGACCTTTTCCTGGGTCAGGTCGCACTTCTGCTCATCCTTCTCCAGGAGGTGGCTGAGGTTGAAGCCGTGACGAACAACCATGTGGTGGAGCTCCAGCGCCGGCATATGGGCCTGCAGGCTCTCATGGCCGAGTTGGCGCAGGGTCATGCGCTTATAGGACGCAACATCCTCGCGCCCGTAGAGGCCGAAGCCGAGCGCGTAGGCTTGACCGGAGGAGGGCTTGCGGTCGACCAAGGAGGATTGGAGGGTGGAGACGGAGATCCGTTGGGCGGACTCATCCCACTGAACCACGGGCTCGCCGACCGAGTCCTTCCATCTTCCCCCAAGGACGAAGAGGGGGTGACTCTTCGGCGGACCCAGCTCGCAGGCCGGGGTCTTCTTGACTGCAGGAGCAGAGGGCTCGCCCCCCTCCTGCTCTTTGCCTGTGGTCTCCTTCAGCGGGCTCCCCGGCGATCCATCCGGGGTGGTCTCAGGCAAGCTCATGTACTTGGGTTGTTGTTGTTGCTTCGCCCGAGAAACCACTGCCGCTTTCAGCTTCTTTTGCGGTGGATGGCGGCGAGGCGATCTGGACCCCGCAGGATCAGCCCGCTTCTTGCAAGAGGGCTTGGACGATGACGGCTTGTCTTGGCAGGCAGCTGCAGCCGCCTTATCACGGGCGAGAGGGTCGAGGAGTAGTCTCGGATCCGCAAAAGGCGGGTTCTCGGGAATCAGTCGCTCCCCTGTATAAATAACTTAGTTAAAACTCTGATGGATTTGACGAGATCTATCAAGGAGGAAAGTTGAAAGATATACCTTCGTCGGGAAGGACGGGGAGGAGTGAGTCGAGGCCCCTTCAGAGGAAGGCGACCTCGAAGTCCTTGTGGAGAAAGAACTTGTGGAGCTCAGCGTCGTTGCCGGACATAGTGGGGGGTCGGTATACCTCGTCGCCCTTCTGCTGGGGCGAGTAGGGGACATTGCCGAGATCGCCCTTGATGAAGACGATCTTGGTCATCCAATTGTGATGTTTGTTTGCGATCTCGCGAACCTTGATAAAGGAGCCCCTGAAGAAGGCGACGTCGTCGGGAGTCGCCTTGTAAGTGAAGAGTTTCCTGAACACGGTTAGGTTGAACTCGATTCGCTCCTGATGGAGGAAGCTTGCGAACGCAACCATCATGACGATGGAGTTCGGGTTCAGCTGCGCGGGCACGTAGCCGAAGTACTTGAGGATCTGGCGGATTTCTGGCCAGAGCGGAAGGCGCAACCCCACATCGAAGTGCGAGATTGGGAAGGCGATATATTCAGAGTAGAAAGTGTTGATGGCCTCGCCCTCCCTGGGCCGGCGCGCCTCGAAGCCAGGGGGCTTGAAGTCGGCATTGAATGCGGCGAACTCCTCCTTCGTCGTGTTCCCCTCAAAGAAATAGTAGTCAGTGAAGTGCTGAGCGCACTTGGAGCGATCGTCGGAATCAGGATTAGTCTTGCCCATACTCGCGGAAGGTGTAGGGAGCGAGTACGGGTAGGAAGAAGATGAGCAGGGGAGGAAGGTACATAAGCAATAAAAGCAGCAAGTCAGGGTAGGTGAGGGGTCCTATTTATAGGAAAAGGGATCAAGGGTCGAGCCGACCGATCGGTCCAGCTCGCCTAACCCAGCTCGCCTAACCAAGCTCACCAACTTCCAAAACCTATCCCTTCACGTGCCAAGCAAGGATATTATATTCGAATAACAAGCAATAAAATCTAAAAATATTCTAAGTTATTACATATCCAGGAAGGACATTGTTCAAAGAAATCAAATGCGAATAAACAAAGCAGTATGTTCATTACATGCGCGAGCTGAGGGGCGGGAGGCGAGTTCCGGTAGGCCCGGCAGGCGGGCCATTCTTTACCTCCCCCGGTCTCGCGTCTCCTTCCCCGCAGGTGGGTACGAATCGCGGAGCTCGCGGATCCACCTCAAGCATCCCCGGGCGGCCAGAAGGTTCTCGTACAGCTCCTCCAACAGCGGTGAAAGGGACGTCGCCTCGCCCACCGAGTACTCCCTCGCCTCGCCTACTAGCTACGCGCACTCACACTGCAGCACGTGGTTGTCCTCCCGCAATTGGTGGAGCTCGCATACCATCTTTTTGAGGACCTCAATTCCTTGCTTCGTCAGCTCGGGGCCCCCCAGCTTGGCGTCCAGGAAGGACTCCAAGGTCATCGAGGAAGGAAGGGGTGAGTAGCGAGCTCGCTCCAGGGATTTGTCGGCCTTCGACTGTCTGAAGAAGGCTGCAAAAAGTAGTTGAAGAACAATGAGAAAGGAGATCACACCAGGGCAACTATCGATGAGAACCAATAAAGGACAACTTGCTTGAAGAGCTCGGCACCTCGAAGGAGAGGCGAGGTGGAGGCATCTTCAGATTCTTACCGCGGCCCGAAGTGAAAGTGAGTGTATGATCAATCCTTCACTCTAGAGGGGGGGGGGTGAGTAGAGTGTTTTAAAATAATTTTGCAAATATGAAAATTATTCTAGCAGTGGAAGAATTAATTTAGTTAGCGTATAGTGCTTGACAGAAATTAAAATAAAGCAAACAAAAGAGCAAATCCACAACATACAGCAAATAAAATAGCAAGAAACCAGAAGACACAAGGAACTATAGTGGTTCCCCAAAACCTGGGTACATCCACTCTTCTACCACCCTTAGTAGGAATCCACTGCAGGATGAGTTGATCAGGTGTCCTGGGCACCAATGAGCTTTTGATCAGGTGCTCAAAAACCAAACCAGATTTTTTGATCAGGTGTCTTGCCACCACTGAGTTTTGATCAGGTCTCATGAACGAAAGCAAAACTTTTGAAGGGAGTTTAAAAACCCTTTTACAGGAAAGGAAAAAGGAAAATGGTGAAGTTGTCTTATCTGTCAACTATCAAAGAGAAATACAAGTGGATGAGATCGTCGATCTGAGCTCAGAGATCATCGAACTGAGTTCGACGCCTCGTCGACTTGAGCTCAGAGATCGTCGAACTGAGTTCGACGCTTTGCCAACCTGAACTCACAGATGTCGAACTGGGTTCAACGCTTCGTCGATCTGAGCTCGACGACAAGTTGAATTCCTCTTCTTGTCTTCTCATCTGAACTAGGAGGTCTTGGGGAAAGCTTCAAACCTAAGTCCTAAGCCTTAGACCTAACTAGTTGACCTTTACTCTATACAACAAGGTCAAAGCAACAATCCTATAGACATAGTGATCCTGACCCAAATTAGTAATAGGGTGTTCTAACAATCTCCCCCTATTTGGGTTAGGATTACTATTTACATAAGATATAGGAAATAAAAACAATAAAAACAAAAATAGAAATACAAAAAGCATTGCAGAACCACAGAAATATAATTGTATCACAGCAAGATAGTTTAGTAGAGATATAAAAGAGTTTTAAGTTTACACCCAGATTAATTCTTATCATCAGTTCTTTTCTTGAAAATGATTTCTCTGTTTGGATTTTCTGAATCTTTCTTTGACTTGAAGTCATCAGCAGCACCAAGAGTCTTCTGGCTTCTGTTTCTAGGAACTACAGCTTCAGGATGTAGCTGCACGTACTCCTCAGTATTGAAGAATTTCTTGGAGCTGTATCTTTCAAGTTCTTGTCTTCTTTGATCAGATAGAGTTGAAATATTGGAAGTATCTTGGCCTTTTTCTCTTGCTTTCTTGATTTGATCTAGAGCAGCCATTTTTTTTAGTCTTGCTGTCCAGGAGACTGAGTTATTCTCTGGATCTTCAAAAGGAACTGGTGGCTCATACTTATTGATGGTGTCAATGGGAGGAGATTTTGGATGAAAACCTTCTTTAAGCTTATAAGGAAAAGGACCAGAAGTGGAATCACTTGGGCTTTGTCCTTTCCTTTGATAAGGTTGATATCTGGACTGTCCTCTAGAATAAACTTGATAATCTCTTTGATTGCCTCTGTACTAACTTCCTCTTGACAGATTGCCTCTTTGCTGATATCCTCTGGATTGAGATCTTCCTTGAAAATGAGAGGATCTTTGAAATGAAGCATGTGAGGATTGATGAACTGAGTTTCCACCAGATCCTGCACCTGGAGAAGGAGGAGGAGGAGGAGTATTATAATGAGAAGTTCCTTGGTCATATTTCCTTCTCTTCCTCATGGCCTTCAACTGGTTCTTAGAGAATTGCATCCAGTGCTCAGTTATAGGACAGCTGTGCAAAATATAATATGGAATGTCATGATCAGAAGTAGCTTTGGAAAATTTAACTCTTTTCATGGCTTTACTTCTACCTTTCCTCTTCTTTGCAATAGTTGCAGAGGAATCATCAGAGTCAGTTCTGAATTCATCATTATCATCAGAACTCTGAGGCTCATCATATAAAACATCTATTTCCTTTAATATTTCTTTAGAGATAACAGGAGCTGAAGCAGGAGGAGCAGGAATAACAACATCAGCAATTGAAATAATAGGAACAACAACATCTGAAACAATAGGCTCAGGAGCTGAACAAACTGGCTCAACTGGCTCTATAATAGCCTCTAAAAAAGTAACATCAGCATCAGCAAGAATCACAGAAATACTTTCCACAGATTTAACAGAATTTATATACATCTCTATCAGGGTTGGATCACAGCAAGAGAGGGGAACAATAGCCCTGGTTAAATCTTCAGCAGGGAGAGGTGCTGGAGGACAACAGCTATAAATTGAATCAAATAATGATAATAAAGATTGTATATCTACTGCAAGACTTATGGTTGGAGCTGGAGCTGAAACTTGCTCTGAAGCTGGACTTTCTGAAACTGGAATTTCTGATATCTGCATCTCTGAAGCAAAATCCTTTGAAGGCAGCACTTCTTCATAAGGCATCTCCCCCTGCCTAGTTTCAGTGAAAACTGAATCTAGGCCCCCAAAAGAAGGGGTGGCCTGAAGGGAGAAGGAAGAAGATATTCTAACAGATAATTCATTCAAGGTCTTGACTAAGGGAGCCAAGGTTGAATTCAGTAAGAGAGTTAGCTTGGGTGCCAACAACTCATACAATCTATCTACCAGAGGAAGGAAATTTACTTGCTCAAGATTAACTTGAGTAGAGGTAGAAGGAGGGGCTGCAGAAATGGATGGAATGGATGCAGGGTGAAGTGGTATGGATGGTTGAGAGATGGGGATGGATGTAATAGTTGGAGCTGGGATAGTGACTGTTAGTAGAAAAGAGGAGATGGTAGGGGGAAAGGATGGTTGAGATATGATGTCATGAAGGATTTGCTGAAAGGATGATGAGGTGGATGGAATGTCTTGGGGTGAAGAAGGGGAATCATCCATGAAGGAATCATCTAAAAGGTTGAGTGATGGAAGATGGGAGGATGATTCTAAATCTATGGATGAGAAGAAATGTAGTGGATGAAAAGCTTCTTGAAAAGTGGCCGGAGGAGGTGAAGAAGTTATTGGAGGTGTAGGAATGGATGATGTAACTAGATGTGGAGAAGGAGGAGAGGATATGGAAGGGGATGGCAACACTTCTGCTGGGGCAGTGGTCTGAGGAGGAGTGACTGATTCAGTCCTTGTGCCTGAAGAAGTATTTGCTGCAAGAGCCCTGCTGGGTTTGACAATTTATCTCTCCCACTTGCCAAAAAGAGCTGAAGAAGCTCTCTTTGAAGCATTGATATGCATTCCATTTGACACCAATAACTGAGGGCACCTATTCTGCAGGAATAGGCCCAAGATCCTTCCAAAATTCACAAAGTTCTTATTTACATTTTTTTTAATCAAATCAAAGAAAATGGTTCCCCAATCCATGTGTTTCTTATCTACAATTGTAGCCATTAGAAAGAATTGATGTCTAGATATTGTATCATGGGCTGAATGTTTGGCCAAAATTACTTTGCCTACAACATCTGCTAGAAATCTATACTCCATAGATAGATTTTTCTTCAACAACTTATTAGGGTTCTCAGAATTGTGACCCATTTTATCTAACATCTCAGAAAATTCTACCCCTGATAGCTCTATGCTATCATGTCTAGTACTTAATCCAAAAATTTCTATAAGAATGGCTGGGGTTAGGGATACCTGTGTCCCTGAGATGGTGCCAATGACTGTGTTTTGATCCAGATTGTGGGCAGTATACACACATTCTTTAATCTCATCTGCTACTAGCTTGATTCTGGTAGTCATGATGTTCACAAGTTGTTGCTCCTTAAAAATTTCCCGAATATCCTTGAACATCTGATGAGTTCCTTCAAAAGATTCCATGTCAATGTCGAAACCAGTGTCGAACTTCATTGCGGCTAGTACGACGACTGAGACCGACATAGTTCCTGCAAAAACAAACACGATCAAGTGTAGAAAAGTTTGGAGGGAAAGAAAGTTTTTGCAGAAGGTATGAAAGCGCAAAGGAGAACGACGCCTGAAAAATTGATTTTATATTAGGGTTCGACGCAGAAAAGGAGAGATCGTTGAACTCAGTTTGACGATCTTTGGCTTTAGGGGAAACTGAAAGGTCTCAACATCGTCGATCTCCGTTTGACGATATTTAATATCGTTGATCTTCGTTCGACGATAATTGAGATCGTTGACCGAGAAGGATAGTTTAGCACTATCTGGAAAACGCCGAACTCCGTTCGACGATTCCTAACATCGTCGATCTCCGTTCGATGGAAAATGAAAGATAGTTGAATATTATCTGAAAACGACGAGCTCCGTTCGACGATCTTCAGGAAAATCGTCGAGCGCAGTTCAGAGACAGATAAAACCTATAGACACTAGGAAATTCAAATTTTTAGCCTAGTATTTGTCTCTTTTTAGGTTTAAAGATCTTGGAACTTAATTAAGACTTCCTCCATCTAACATTCCTAACTGATTAAGGAAGAAAATGTGTTTCTTTTCATCCAAGGGTTTGGTGAAAATATCTCCCCTTTGTAAATCAGTTGAGATGTATTCTAATTCAATTTTATTTTTCTCTACATTATCCCTTAAGAAATGATGCCTAATCTCTATGTGTTTTGTCCTACTATGGAGGACTGGATTTTGAGCTATTGAAATAGCACTAGTATTATCACAAAATATTTTGGACTTCTCTATGTTGTAGCCATAGTCCAGGAGTTGATTTTGAATCCACAATATCTGTGAGCAAACAACTACATGCTGCCATATATTCAGCTTCAGCAGTTGATGTGGACACAAATGTTTGTTTCTTGCAAAACCAGGAGACAAGTCTGTCACCAAGAAACTGAGTTCCACTGGTGCTTTTTCTGTCTACTCTACATCCAGCATAATCAGCATCAAAAAATCCAATTAATTCAAATACGGAATCAGCTGGATACCAGAGACCTAGATTTGGACAACTTTTCACATACCTAAGAATCCTCTTAACTAATGTGAGGTGTGACTCTCTAGGGTTGACTTGGAATCTAGCACATATGCATGTAGCAAACATTATATCAGGTCTACTAGCTGTAAGATACAATAAGGAGACAATCATTGCTCAATATGTCGTCTGATCAACTGGTTTCCCGTGTTCATCAGCATCTAATATAACATTAGTAGGCATGGGTGTTTTCATAGATGATGCATCAGACATACCAAACTTCTTGACCAATTCTTTTGCATACTTGGTTTGAGAAATAAAGATGCCATCAACATGTTGTTTGACTTGTAATCCTAGAAAGAAGGATTGCTCACCCATGCTACTCATTTCAAATTTGGAATGCATTAGGTTGGAGAACCTTTTGCACAAATTTGAATCAGTAGAACAAAAAATAATATCATCTACATAGATTTGTACTAGTAGTATATTGGACTTATGGGTTCTAATAAAAAGAGTTTGGTCTACTCTACCCCTTTTAAAATCATTTTCCAAGAGAAAGCAAGCTAGGGTCTCATACCATACTCTAGGAGCTTGTTTGAGACCATATAATGCTTTATGCAATTTATAAACAAAATCAGGGTGAGTTAGAGAGATAAAACCTGGAGGTTATTTTACATAAACTTCTTCCTTGATATCACCATTGAGGAATGCACTTTTGACATCCATTTGATATACTTTGAACTTCTTGTGAGCTGCATATGCTAGGAAGATTCTTATGGCTTCTAACCTTGCAACATGTGTAAAGGTTTGGTCATAGTCTATGCCTTCTTCTTGAGAATATCCTTGAGCAACCAGCCTTGCCTTGTTTCTTACTATAACTCCTTGATCATCTAACTTGTTTCTGAATACCCATTTTGTTCCAATAATGGGATGATTCTTTGGCTTTGGCACTAGCTCCCAAACTTTATTTCTTTCAAATTGATTTAATTCCTCTTGCATTGCAATGATCCAGTTTGGATCTTGTTCTGCATCTTGTATGGATTGAGGCTCAATTTGAGAAAGAAAGTAAGTGTTCATCAGATTTTGATTGAATTCTTTTCTGGTTTGCACACCAGCTGAGATGTCTCCAATCACTTGGGAGATTGGATGATCTCTTGATGTTACTAAATCAACAATGGGTGTTGATTGTTCATCAACCTGTGTTGTTGTTTTCTCTAGTGGAACAACAACTAGCTCTTCATTTAGATTGTCACAATGGCTTGCTAAGATCTGACTGTCATCTTTATTTTCACTGCTTTCAGCTTCTTGTTGAGTGGATGAAGGTGATGGATCTTTTTCAATGATATGTAGCCTGTCCAAATTCTCTGATAGAGAATGTACCTGCAAAGGGTCTATGGTAGAAGTGCTCTTCTCCTTGTAAGACATATTAGTTTCATCAAAAGAGACATGCACTGATTCTTCAATTTTATGAGATGATTTATTATAAACCCTATAGGCCTTACTGATCATAGAGTATCCCAGAAACACTCCTTCATCAGCTTTGGCTTCAAATTTTGCTAAGTATTTCTTGTTATTGTTATGGATGTAGCAAATACAACCAAAAATTCTAAGATAATCAACTTTAGGTTTCTTTCCTTTGAGTAATTCATAGGGAGTCTTGCCCTTTAGTTTATGTATCAAACTCCTATTCAAAACATAATTTGAAGTGTTCACAGCCTCTTCCCAAAAGGATAGAGGGAGGTGAGCATCTGTCAACAATTTTGTGGTAGATTCAATAAGGGTTCTATTCTTCCTTTCAGCTGCCCCATTCTGTTGAAAAGTTCTAGGAGCTGAGAAAGTGTGCTTGATCCCTTCCTTCTGACAGAACTCTTGCATAAGAAGAGAATCAAACTCTGTCCCATGATCACTTCTGATCAGGGCAATGTGAGTATTGAACTCAATCTGTATACATTTGAGAAACTCTGTCAAACATTTGAAGTTATCAGACTTCTTCCTCAGAAAGAACACCCATGTGAATCTAGAGAAGTCATCTACAACTACTAAAGTATAAGATTTCCCTCCTAGGCTTTGTACAGTAATGGGCCCAAACAAATCCATATGCAACAAGTACAAAATCCTAGGTGAATCACTCTTATTAAGTGACTTAAAGCTGTTTTTAGTTTGCTTGCCTAATTGACAAGACCTGCAGAGTCCTTCCTTCTTGTAGGGGCCAGAAGGTAGTCCTCTAACAAGGTTGTCCTTGGATAGCCTAGCAATGGTTCTAAGGTTGATATATCCTAATCTCTTATGCCATAATTCATTAGGTTTGCTAAGAGAATTAAATAAACAGATGTCTACATTGGTTGAATGAAAATCTACTAGATAGATGTTACCTCTTCTGTTACCTGTCAACACAGTTGTGTTGTCTTCTGAATTAATGATGCATGAAGACTTGTTGAATGTAACCTGGTAGCCTTCATCACATAGCTGATTGATACTGATAAGATTGTGCTTCAGTCCTTCCACATATGCTACCTTCTTGAATGTTACTGATCCTATTTGGATTGCACCATATCCCTTGGTCTGTCCAAAGTTTGAATCTCCAAACATGACTTTGGGTCCATGTTTAGCCTTAAAGGATATTAGGTTATACTTGCTTCCAGTCATGTGCTTGGATCACCCACTATCCAGATACCAATGCTGGTCCATGGTTGGATAGGTCTTCACCTGCACAAATAACAGTTCATTTGCTTTTGACCCAGTTTACCTTGAGTCAGGCTTGATAACCTTTGAAATCTGAAATGAAAGACATCTCTGGTTGACTCTTATATCCTTCAAGATGATATCTCCTAGGAGGAATTATCCATTCAGTATAAGGGTTGAACCCTTGAGATGAAGGATATCTAGAATTAATTTTTGATATACCTCTTGAGAACTGGTCATATCTCTGAGCTCCGTACGATGATCGTGGATCTGAGTTCGACGATCTTGGGTCAGATCGTCGAGCTCCGTTCAACGATCGATCTTGCTTGTGTTCAGAGATCAGAGATCGTCGACCTGAGTTCGACGATTCAGCATGAAATTGCTGAGCTCCGTTCGAAGATCGTCGAGCTCTGTTCGACGATATCTGTTGAACTTTGATCTTTTTGGGTAGATCAGAATTTTTTCTAGCTACCTCCACAACTCCTTTTCCTTTATCAGATATAAATTTAATGGGAGTTGTTAACACAATAGCTTGGCTTGATGAAGCACCCAAGCCCAGTGTACTATTGAGTCTTGAGGTCACTGTGCTTGTGATGTCCATCAGTTTGATACTTCTCCCATTGAGGGTTTCTTCAAACTTCTTGGCCTCAGATAGTTCATTTTCAGTGAAGCTATCTGCTCCCTACAACATTCTACTAATCTAAGAGTTTGAGGTTATCTGAACTTAAGGTACTGTATTCAGATAACTGATTTCTGAGAGGGATAATTTCTTTCTCAGAATTGAGTAGATCTAAACACAGTGCTTTAAATTCAGACTTGAAGTCCTCAGAGTTAAAATCAAATGAATCAATTACCTGATCTTCTTCTAGCTCTAGTTCAGATTCAGATTCAGATTCATGTTCTGAATCAGTGTTGTTCTGAGATGTATTGATTGCCATCATGCAGAATTCTTTTTCTTGTGCATCATCTTCATCATCACTTGAACTTGATGATGCATCAGATTCTTCTTCTGTTGCACTCCATGTTTCAGCAACAAATCCCTTCCTTGTGTGCTTGTTCTTGCTGGAAGAGGATCTGTCATTGTGATTTCTTCTGGAGTCTTTATCTTTTTTCTTTTCTCTCTTATCTTTCTTGTCCTTGTTTTGACTTTCTGGACAATCAGACAGTATGTGGCCTGGTTTCCTGCAACCATAACAAATAATCTCTTTATTATTTGATTTATCATACCTTGGCTTTTCTTGGCCTCTAGATGACCTTTTTCTAAAGTCCTTCCTGGCCATTTTGTAGAACCTCTTGGCTAGGAGGCTCATCAGTTCTTCATTGCATGTGACTTTGTCTTCAAGTTGTTCTTCTATTGCCTTGAAAGCAATTGACTTCTCCTTCCTGACTGCTGGAGAAGTTGTCTTCTGCTCTTCTTCTCTGTTCTTGATGAGCTGCTCATAGGATTTGAGCTTGCTCAATAGAGCTTCTGTAGTAATCTCATTCAGACTTCTGACATATTTGATGGGCCAGATCCTTGAATCCCATGTGCTGGGGAAGCACATTAGGAGTTTGTTATTTATCTCTGTGAGAGAGATCTCCTTGTCCAAGGTCTTGAGTTCACTAACAATCAGAATTAGTCTGTTGTACATGTCAGCTACTGATTCACTTTCTGCTTTCTTGAAATTCTCATACTGAGTGATGAGATGAGATCTCCTATCTTTTCTCTCATCAGCTGATCCTGACACTAGCTCAGATAGCTTGTCCCAAATCTCTTTAGCTGAGTTGCATTCGGCTACCTTCTGGAAGATGTCATCAGACATTGTCTGAGCTAGGATGTTCATAGCTTTAGCATCAATAACCTTCCATTTCTTTATATCAGCATTTGTTCATGAAGGTGGTGGAACAACATTTGTACTTGTGTTTGCAAGAGGCTTTGAGCAATCTGTCAAAACAGAATTAAAGATATCTTCATCAATAGAACTCATGTATAATCTAATCCTTGCCTTCCAAAGTGCAAACTTGGAGAGATTGCACACTGGAGGTCTGGTGCTAGCATAATCTTTGTTCTGTGCCATGAATTTAGATTAAAATAAATATAATAAAAATAACCCTCTATTAAGGATGGATCTCAAGAGAGATCTTTTGGTTCAGGTGTTAGCCTGTATGAACATCTAACCTGCCTCTGATACCAATTGAAAGTGAGCGTAAGATCAATCCGTCACTCTAGAGGGGGGTGAATAGAGTGTTTTAAAATAGTTTTGCAAATATGAAAATTATTCTAGCAGTGGAAGACTTAATTTAGTTAGTGTAGAGTGCTTGACAGAAATTAAAATAAAGCAAACAAAAGAGCAAATCCACAGTACACAACAAATAAAATAACAAGCAACCAAAAGACACAAGGAACTATAGTGGTCCCCCAAAACCTGGGTACATCCACTCTTCTACCACCCTTGGTAGGAATCCACTGTAGGATGAGTTGATCAGGTTTCCCGGGCACCAATGAGCTTTTGATCAGGTGCTCAAAAACCAAACCAGATTTTTTGATCAGGTGTCTTGCCACTACTGAGTTTTGATCAGGTCTTAGGAACCAAAGCAAAACTTTTGAAGGGAGTTTAAAAACCCTTTTACAGGAAAGGAAAAAGGAAAATGGTGAAGTTGTCTTCTCTGTCAACTATCAAAGAGAAGCACAAGTGGATGAGATGTTGTCAAAGCTCCCCCCGAGATTAGCAAGAGTTCAGGAACTGGAAGCTTTGCAAGGGTGATAGGTCTTCAATGAAAAGAATGCTCCAGCAGTAGATGATTCCAGTAAGAACTTAAATGTTTGTTGTCTGGAGTGTGAATGTTGAAGATTTTTAATCAGCAGGAATCAGAAAGAAAACTTGTTCTATTTTCTGAGTTATTGATCTTCTTTTTCTTTCTCTATGTCTCTATGTCTATTGTTGTTCTCTCTAAATGATAATAATAAGAAATCCAATCATCAAATCTTGATGATAGCCGATAGAAAAGTCATAAAGTCTTTCCTTAAATGTCAACTGTCTCTGGAGGAAATAATCTAAAAACATTCCTCCTTTGTTTCCTTGAAACTTGCTCCAGATTTATTATAATGGCTTGAAATCTTCTGCAATAAATGCTCTGAGTTAAAGAGATTTGAAATCCTTAACAAACAGACAAAATTCCAGAAATCGTCGATCTCAAAAGATAATCGTCGATCTGAGCTCAACTATCGTCGAACTGAGCTCTGAGAAATTGGAATTAGTCCAAGACAGAAATCGTCGATCTAAGCTCAGAGATCGTCGAACTGAGTTCGACGCCTCGTCGACTTGAGCTCAGAGATCGTCGAACTGAGTTCGACGCTTTGCCAACCTGAAGTCACAGATATTCGAACTGGGTTCGACGCTTCGTCGATCTGAGCTCGATGACAAGTTGAATTCCTCTTCTTGGCTTCTCATCTGAACTAGGAGGTCTTGGGGAAAGATTCAAACCTAAGTCCTAAGCCTTAGACCTAACTAGTTGACCTTTACTCTATACAATAAGGTCAAAGCAACAATCCTATAGACATAGTGATCCTGACCCAAATTAGTAATAGGGTGTTCCAACACGGAGGATGCACTCTGGGCGGAAGAAGGCTGAAGCCGGACACTGGGATAGTTCAAGCACTATCCTTCGAAGTCTCGGCGATCTGATAAACGGGGACGTGGGCTGGCGAGCCCGGTCTTTGTGAGCTCAACCCCAGAGTCCCGAAGGGCGGGGACGGGTCGCATTGACGAGCCTCTGGATCCTTAAACTACGGGTTGGCAGGAAGAATATCGGATCGCGGAGAGGTGACCTCGCCGTCCCCACCTCGGCAGTCCAGGTCGGCGCAGAGGTCAATGAAATTCCCCTCCTTCCCAGGGGCAGGAAGGGTAGAGGAGCCGGTCTCAGGCTCTAGGGTCATTTTCAAGTCTTGGAAGACGCACTCGGACGCTTCTGCATCTGGCTTTGCCCTCTTGGCAGAATTAGACTCGGCCGGGACGCTCTGCGGGATGTTAAGAGGAACGGAGGTTAGGCTAGCGACGTGAGCAGAGGAGACCTCGCGAGCCTTCACAAGCCTCTCTTGGAGATCCTTGGGGAAAGACATCTCGACAAATTCAGAGCAAAGGGGAGTGACAAAGGTCACCCAGGTACGCATGCGCATATTTAAAGCTGCTGGTGGACCCCGCCGAAAGATTCTCTGGCACCTGCCACACTCGTCAAATCCCATGGGGTTGGATGTTTCTTTCCGAGCTTGTTCTGACCTCGCAAAGAGCAGGGATTGTGTACAACCCCATATCCGGCGAGTGGGTCAGCAGGAGCCAGACCGGCCAAATCGGGCAGTCCGAGTCCCTGGGCGAGCTCGGCAGGAGGGGGAGCTCGACAGTCTCCGGCTCGCCCAGGCGAGGTGAGATTCCTTTAGGAGGCGAGCTCGTACTCGCCAAGCCCTGTTTGTTGAGCTCTAAGCTGTTCGTCGAGCTCTGGGCTATTCGTCGAGCTCTTGGCCCTTCGTCAAGCTCTGGGCCCTTCGTCGACCTCTGGGTTGTTCGCCGAGCCCGCGACGTGCGAGTAGGGCAGGACGAGCTCATACTCGGTGACTCGCCCAAGTTCGAAGATAGGCAGCGAGTGCCTGCTCCATCGAGCACTCGCCTCCCTTGTCGAGTAGAGTTTGTTGAGGGCTACTCGCCCAGCGATCTGTGAGGTGTTTTTACCATTTTTCCCCCGCTGGCCTGTGCATAGCCAGTTAGAATAGTGGAGTTACGTTGTTGGCAGACCCAGTTGGGCTGTACATAGCTGTTTAGAACAGTAGAGTTTGGCTATTTGCAGGCCGTTTTCATAAATCTATAAATAGGACCCAAGGGGTACCTCAAAAGACTTGCTTACTTGTCTCCCAGCCTTCTAGCGCTTTCTGAGGTACCTTAGCCCGACATTTGGCTAAGGAGGGGAAGCGCTAGTGATCTTTTGGGTGTGTGGTGGGTCCTCTACGCCGGGCCCTTGGTCCAGTCCCTTGTCTTGTTGTTTTTCTTGCAGGAGAGAAGTAGGTGCGCGATCACCCCTTCCCCAAGGGTGAACTCCATCGAGACCGAATTTTCGGTTTGAACAACATTGTATGGTCCTATGTTTAGTGACTTATTATAAACTGACATTGGTCTACACTTAGTAATATTGACCTGCAAGCACTCAGCTAAAAGATAACATCAAATACAAACTTAATTCATCTTAGTTCAAGGGTGACTTCACACAAATCTGGGTTATTGTGGATACAATACCCAACAATCTCCCCCTATTTGTAGAAGTCAGAACCCTCTACACTAAGGTGAATTATATCAAGATAATTAAAGAATTAACAAACAAGCAAAACAAAGTAAGTAATGACAGAAGAGAATAAATCAGATCATCAAAATTCAAAATTTTATATATGTATAGAATTTGTCTATTGATACATCCAGATCCCCAAGATTCTATATTATAGCTAATCTCCAATCATTTGAATTACTGCTGATGATGTCTATCCTTTTTTTCTTGCTGTCTTTTCTGATAGCTGTAAGGTTTAGGGTAGTACTTAGGAGGTCGAGGAGGAGCTGTAGGATTGTTTCTGCCATATTCTCTATCATAGATCCTCCTCTTAGTCAAAGATTTTTCATGCAACTCCCATTCCTTATGACTGTAATGATCATCTTTGTTTTCATTATATTCTACAACTAGCTTCAAGGAATCCAGAATGATAGATTTTGAAGTTGGGCTCCATACTTCAACAAATTCTTTTTTTATCCTCTAGGCAGCTGTTTGGCTTGGGATGGATCTGCTAGCAGATGCACCCTCACCATATTTTCACTTTTTTTGCACTGAAATCTTAGGAGGTAGATCTTGAGGCAACTCTGGATGTTCTGAAGTCCATACATGAGAATAACTTTCAGGAGGAAGTTCAAATTGTCCAGGTCCAGGAGAGAAAGTAGGCTTAAAGGTATTGAGATCAAGATTAAGAGGTGGAGCTTCATTAGGGTCAACCTAAAAATCTGAGAAGATTTTGTTGTGCATCCACACAATAGACTCAAAAGTATATATGTTTACCCCTTTAATTTGATTTTCAACACTGGTACTGATCTCTTTCAACTGCTCACCCCACTGACTTTTCATCTCTTGCACCTTCTTTCCTAGAACTTCTTTAGCATTATCCTTCCCCTTTCTGACTTCTACAGAGAGGGTCACTATGACATCTTCTTTAAACTTGCCAACTTATTCACATGTTTTGAAGTTGTGTTCTTGAGATTTCTTTTTTAATAAAATCTGATTGTTTACAACTGTAACTACTTGTTCCATGACTTGACCAACACTAGTGATAATGTGGTCAATAGTCTTTCCACCAATGTTCATCAACCTTTTGAACTCATCTGTATTGTGCTGAATTTCAGCAAACCCTCTGCTCATTTCTTTCTAGTAACTTATTTGAGAGACTTATCAAAGTACTCTCTTTGCTTTGTAAGCATAGATTCTATTTTACCCAAGAGGGTATCATCAGGGATAATATCAGCTGGTAGAGGTGGAGGAGGTAGAGTTGGAGGTGTCCAACCTAGGATTTCTTCAATTACAACTGTACTTCTCCCTCTTTGGAAAGAAGTCATGACATCTCCTTCCACTTTTAGAATAATAGGCATACAAAATCCAAGTTCCTTAGAGGAGGTTCTGCTATTTCTGGAGTAATGTCTTCCTCATGGAGCAAATCAAAATTCTCCCCCTCAATGTGTTCTTGGGGCTGAGAATTTTCTAGAGTTTCTGTAGGGATATCTTCAGGAATATCTGCAGGAGTCTTGTCAGGAATGTCTTTAGGAATATCTTCAGAAACCATTTCAGGAGACTTTTCAGTAGTCTCTTCAGGAGAGATGAACATGGGGTCATCTGATGTTAGAATTTCAATCATCCTGTTAATGTCTTCTATAGTAGTATCTAGTAGAGTGTCTTGGTCAGAGGAGGAGTGAACATTCAAACCCAAGCCACAATCACCAATAGAGGTGCTCTGCTCATCATCAGACTGAGCTAGACTGTCTTCTACCACTGTCTCAACATCATCTACAACGTGCTTTTGAACCTTTGGTGCAGGAGCATCTGATTGAACTTCTGTCTATGTAACCTCATCATGCATCCTTCTTCTTGAGCTAAAGGAGCAGGCTACCCCTCAGCAGCAGCACCAGATGTGCCTGATGTATCAGTGTGCGGAGGAGATGGAATCCTGTCCTAATCATCCACTATAATTCTTGAGGCTAAAGGAGCTTGTCTAGGCCTTGGGATTCTGATCTCCCATCTCTGGAGGGAGGAAATAGATATTTTCTTCAGGTGGTGAATTGTCATACGTTTGGAAATGTCAAAGATTTTTGGGTGAGCTTGATTTAAGTACAAAGAAATAATTCTACCCAAATGTGGTGCTTTCAAGCTTTCTTTAATTTTCTCAAACAACACTTGTCCCCACTAGAAGTTCTTTCTACATACCACTGTTGTCATCATATCGAAGAAATCTGAAGAAATATATCCAATAGACTCTGTTTTGCACAAAAGAACCTTGCCTAGAACGTCGACAAAAGTTTGCTTTCATCTGTCATATGCTGCCTTCTAACTAAAGTGGTGGACTGGGGAAGACCACAAAAGGTAAATGTTCTTGAGTAGTCATCTGCTTCCAGATAGTCTTCCTCATCAACTAATGGTAATCAGAGAAACTGTGTCAGTGTAGATGGATTGACGTTGATCTTGATGTCTCTGACTGAGCTCTTCAGCAATTTCCCAGACCTCTTGACCTTGGCATTTCTGAAAATCTCCTCAACTTCAAGTAACAACACTTTACAGGGATGTTCCAGGATGAATGAGAGGCTTGCGGATTCCAGAAGTAGCAGAACATTCTTAAAGTCGTCTGAAATTTCCTCTATGCCTGCGCGAACAAATTCACTTCCCACACCGATCTTGGAAGATGGAGCCATCGATTGCAGAGAATGAGAAATTTCTGGTTTGTCAGAGAAGAAGCGACGAATTTTGCGAGAGAGACGGCTGAACGCTTTTGCGGAACTAAAGAGTTTTCTCGGGGGAGGCTATTCGAATTTGTGGATTTGGATTTCTATGGACATATCTATTTATATATAATTTAAAATTTCGAATAATTAAGAGAAGCGTGTCTTGAACGGCGATTCAAATTCTTCAGAAATTCGTCCTGTCGAATTTGGTCTTTTCTCGAGAAAATTTATTTCTTTCGAGAAATCCATAAATCATTTCTCGAGAAATGAATGGCTTTCTCGAGAAAACTTTAGAGACTTTCGAGAAATCTAGTATGTTTCCCGAGAAACAAGATAGTTCTCGAGAAATATATAAAGGCTTCTCGAGAAATTTAGTCGGTTTCCCGAGAAACAAGTTAGTTCTCGAGAAATATATAAAGGCTTCTCGAGAAATTTAGTCTGTTTCCCGAGAAACAAGTTAGTTCTCGAGAAATATATAAAGACCTCTCGAGAAATTTAGTCCTTTTCTCGAGAAATTTATCATGTTTTCGAGAAATCCACATAAGTTTCCGAGAAACACAAGATCTTATTAGAATTTGTCCTAGACTTCAGATATGATCACTTCATGATCCCATGTTGAGCATGCCAAGTTCTGTCTTGATGAAGGAGAACTTGGCCTCGTCCAGCGGCTTCGTAAGAATATCTGCAACCCGCTTGTCCGTCGGGACATAACTGAGGGTTATATCCTTATTCTCCATATGCTCCCGGATGAAATGGTAGCGTACTTCGATGTGCTTGGTCCGGCTGTGGGAGACTTGATTATTGGCGATAGCTATTGCGCTGGAAGAGTTGCAATACATCGGTATTTCTCTGAACTTCATATTATAGTCTTCAAGTTGATTCCTTATCCAAAGAAGTTGTGCGCAACAACTACCCGCAGAGATATACTCTGACTCGGCAGTAGATGTTGCCACACAATTTTGCTTCTTATTGCTCCAAGAGATAAGCCGTCTTCAGAGGAATTGGTACGTCCCAGAAGGGTACCATAAGCCAAGATTGGGTGTACCCTTAAGGTATCTTAAAATCCCCTTTGCAGCGACATAATGAGATTCCTTAGAGTTCACCTGATATCTAGCGCAAACATATGTTGAAAACATTATATCTGGTATATTAACAGTTAGGTAGAGCAAGGATCCAATTATGCTTATGTACTTGGTTTCATCAAAAGGTTTCCATTTCTCATCCTTGTCCAGAGACACAGTTAAACCCCTTGGAGTCCCCATCAAGGTTGCTCTCTCCATTCCGAATTTATTAAGAAGCTCTTTGGTGAAATTTGTCTGAGAGATGCAAATTTCATCTTCAGATTGCTTCACCGAAAGTCCTAAGAAATACTTCAGCTCACCCATACTGATCATTTTATACTTCCCTTGCATAAGTTTGAAGAACTTTTTGCAAACGTTGTCTTCTGTAGAGCCAAATATGATGTCATCGACATAGATTTGCACTAACAAAATCTTATCTTTAACTTCCCTAAGAAATAATGTCCTGTCTATTTTTCCCCTTGTGAACTTATTCTTAAGAAGAAAGCTAGACAACGTCTCATACCAAGCTCGGGGAGCTTGCTTTAAACCAAAAAGGGCTTTATTTAAGAAATAAACATAGTCAGGGAATTGAGAATTGACAAAACCTGAGGGTTGTGCTACGTAAACTTCCTCTTTCAGATCCCCGTTGAGGCATGCTGACTTCACATCCATTTGGTAGACGGTGAGGCATTTGAGGGCAGCCTACACAAGAAACAACCCGATTGCCTCGAGCCGAGCCACTGGAGCAAAGGTCTGGTCGAAGCCGAGCCACTGGAGCCTGGCTTTGTTCTTGATAATTACTCCGTTGTCATCCAGCTTGTTTCTAAATATCCACTTGGTTCCGATCACATTCTGTCCCATTGGCCCGGGCACTAGCTCCGAGACTTTGCATCGTTCAAACTGGCTGAGCTCCTCTTACATTGCCATTATCTAAGAGGCATCTTTGTTCGCTTCCTCGAACTTCTTCGGTTCAACCTGAGACAGAAAGCTTAGATGCAAAACTTCATTAGTTGTACCTCTTCTGGTTCTCACACCGTCGCATGGCTCTCCAATGATTAGATCAGCTGGATGATCTCTTAGGTGTCAGAACCCTAGATTCCATTCCCTCTCTCCACCAGGCTCTGCAGCATCTTGTGTAGCCTCTATGGGTTGAGGCACTTCTTGCTCTAGAGGTTCTTCATCCACCAAGCCTGGATCGACGATTTTTACTGAGCTTGGAATGTCTTCTTTGACTGGTTCATCCAAGCTTAGCTCCTTGAACCTGGTACCTACATCTTCACCAATAACACTAGACGAGATGCTATATAGCATACTAGTCTCATCAAATAAAACATTTATAGACTCTTCTACCACCAGTGTTTTCTTATTAAAAATTCTATATGCCTTACTATGACTACTATATCCTACGAAAATACCTTCAAAATACTTTTTACTAAACTTTGTGCGGTAATGCTTTCCATTATTAAGTACGAAGCATTTACTTCCAAAGATTCTAAAGTAGGACACAGTCGGTTTTCTGCCCTTCAATAGCTCATAGGGGGTCTTACGATAGATTTTGTTAATGAGTGCTCTATTTTGCACGTGACAAGCCGTGTTGACTGCTTCAGCCCAGAAATACTCCGGTAGTGAAGCATCATTCAACATGGTTGTACATGCTTCAATTAGGGTTCTATTCCGTCTCTCAACAACTCCATTTTACTGTGGAGTGCGCGAGGAGGAAAACTCATGAAAGATACCTTGGATTTCACAGAATTTTGTCATGGCACCAGACTTGAACTCTGTTCCGTGGTCACTTCTGATTTTGACCACTGAGCAGTCCAATTCATGCTGAATTTGCCGGACAAAATTAGTGAAAGAGTCGAAGGTGTCTGACTTGTGTTTCAGAAAGAACACCCAAGTGAAACGTGAGTAGTCATCAACAATCACTAACGTATAGACCTTACATCCTAAGCTGTGAATAGGCATAGGACCGAATAAGTCCATATGAAGCAAGTATAAGCTTCGTGAAGAATCCTTTTCAGCAATACCCTTGAAGGTAACCCGTGTCTGCTTACCCATTTGACAGGAGTGATATGGAATCTCTTTAAGGCACTTAATGCTGGGGGCATCAGACACTAAGTTGTGAGAAAATAACATGTTTAAGGTTTTGAAATTAATATGTGTTAATCTCTTGTGCCATTGGATACAAAGAGATGCACTATCTTTTGCAATAAAACATATTGGGGTAGAATTGTCTAAGAAGAGAAAATTTAGACAGAAAATATTTCTGCTCCGAGTGTCTGTTAAGACCGTCTCCAAATTTGTAGACAACTTTATCAAGCACTTGTCCTTGCAGAACTCAATGATATAGCCTTTGTCACATAGTTGACTTATGCTTATGAGCTTATGGTGTAATCTTTCAACATAAGCAACATCTATGAAAGTGACTACGCCGTTGGAAATCATACCATAACCTTTTGTTGTTCCCCTGTCTGAACCTCCAAAGATGACTTTTTGTCCGTCTTTGGCTGGGGTATAATCACGCAAAAGGCTTCTTGTCCCGTTCATATGTCGAGAGCATCCACTGTCCAAATACCAGATCAGAGTTCTATTGGCCTTGGACATTCCTACAAAAATAAATCAGTTTACCTTAGGAACCCAAACGTATTTGGGTCCTTGGTTCCTGGTCAGCTTAGCACCACTAGGAACATTAACCTAGCGAGTGGTCGGTCTCGCATTGCTAACTCGTGGAGCTATAAGGTTAACAAGATTATACCAGCAATCGGCGCCAAAGTGACCAACTTTGCCACAAAACCAACAGTCAAACCTGTCATACCTTCTCGGGTACTCCTGCTTTACCTTTTGAAACTTTGGTCTAACAAAGGCACCGTACTTTGAGGTGGAGACCTCATGATTGTAACATACACAAGGTTTCTGCAACTCCTTTTCCTTTTGTACAACGAGCTTGGCTTTAGGTGCCTTCTTAATGTTATGACCATGAACATATGGACCATAATTTTCCAACTGAATTTCTTCGTAAGGAGATTTGAACACGCTCACACTAAAGTCACGGGGACGGATCCATCCCTGGTATCTGTTCCTGGGCTCTACATGAGTAGGCCTGACATGATGACCATAAGACGACTCAAGGTCAAACTTATTAGTCGGGAAAAATTACTTTCCTGAATGAAGGTTGACTCATGGGTGCCTTCCCTTTTTCTTTGGCGCTAGCCTTCTTGGCAGCCTTACCCTTTCCACCGACGTGGCCAAGACCACTACCCTTCTTCTGAGTAGAAAACTCATCAATGAGAGGGAGGATAGTCTTTGGCTTGGAGTAGCTCTCAACGAGTTTCCTCTCTTCCAAGAGCTTTTCTTCCAGTTCATCAAGATATTTCACTTTAAGACTTAACATCTCAGCAGAGCCCTTGAGTTCCTCTTTCAAGGAGTGGACTTCATCTCTGAGAGGAAGTAATTGTGCAATTTCTTCCATCAGATTTTCTTCCACTGCCTTGAGGTAGGCATTCTCTTTTACTTTTTGACTACCTTATGACATTTGTCAAAAGCCTTTAAAAGGTTCTCGTGTTGAGCCATCAGCTCAGAATCACCTTCCTCTTCAGAAGAGTAGCCATCATGACCATTCGAGGACGTTTCAGATTCAGAAAGTATCGTGTGCGAGTTTACCTTCCCGCGGTACTGAGAGTAGCCAACTTCCTCGTCTGTATGAGCCATGAGCACGAAGTAGGCTTCTTCGTTCTCCGAGCTAGACTCACTCGAGTCACTATCACTGAGAGTCTTTGACTTCTTGGCGACGAAGTTCTTTTCTTCTTTCTTCTTCCCTTTGAAGGATATCTTCTTGTCCTTCCTGAAGCTGTCCTTCTTATATGGACACTCCGCAATCATGTGACCTGACTTATTGCAACAGTTGCAAACAATGTCAGAGGAAGAAAATTTATTAGGTTTCGATTTATACCTGTCCTCCTTGTTATAGCTTTTCTTCATACGATCACCGTCACGATGTGATCTCCTGGAATCTGAAGAGAAAGACTTATTCTTCATTTGTCTCCTCTTGCTCAGCAGCTTCTTGAACTGCTTGGAGATTAGGGAGAACTCTTCGTCTGATAGCTCGGAGCCTGATGTGCTGGGCTCAGAGTCTTCAGGAGTGCCAGGAGCTCGTATCCTTATGGGTGACACAGCTTTGGACTTCCTTGAACCTTCAGCCTTTATGTCTGTAGACTTCTCTTTGCTTGAAGATCAGTTGGCTTGCTCCCCCTTCTTTCTGGTGTTCATTTGGAGTTCGTAGGAGAGCAATTTGCCGAAAAGATTCTGAGGGTCGATCTCTGGCAACTTCCCGAATTCTCTGATCTATATAACCTTTGTATCCCAGTCCTTTGTCAAGGATCTAATGAATTTGTCGTTCAGTTCACCATGAGTGAATTCATGGCCATAGTTCCTGAGGCCGTTGACTATCTTGAAGAATTTCTCAAAACTGTCAGGTATGGAGTCATTGGAACCTTGCTTGAAGGCTTCGTACTATTGATTCAACAATGATCTGTGATCGTCTCTCACTTCTTCAGTACCTTCCATTAGGACAACAAGACAGTCCCACATCTCTTTGGTAGACTTGCAACAAAATAAGTTCTGGAGCATTGAATCGTCCACTGCACTCGCTATAATATTCTTCGCCTTCTTATCAAGGGAGACTAAGGCAATCTCATCCTTAGTAAGATCCATCATCTTCTTTGGAATCATGATCGCAGGATTTATTGTTGAAGGCTGTGTAGGGATGTGTGGTCCTTCTTCCACTATTTTAAAAATCCTTGGATCAGCAGCTTCTATGTAGAACCGTACTTGTTCTTTCCACATGGGAAAGTTTTCCTTTGTGCACACCGGTAGCTTCATGGATTACATGTCTTTGCTTCGATCCATGCTGAATATGCGGAATCTTTTAACGCTAGATCAAAGATCTTGTTCAAGGTGTTAGCCTTTTCGAACAAAATGCCCATCTGATACCAATTCAAAGTATCTAGCGTCTACCTAAATCACCTAGAGGGGTTGAATTTGTGATGTTTGTGTCTTTTTGCGGAATAAAAATATTGAAAAACTCAAGCACACAAACACAGAGATTTATAGTGGTTCCCCGTATTGGGTACGTCCACTGTCGCGCCTCGCCTATCTACCACGAAGGGATAGATTCGACTACTTCACCTTTCTCAGATTATAACAATCTTGCAACTCGGAGCAACGCTCCTACACCTCGATCCACAACCAGATCTACACCTCGATCCACAAATAGATCTACAACTCGATCCACAAACCGGATCTACAAACTCGATCCACCAACAGATCTATACTCGGAAGAATAAACTTCCTACAATTCTAAGACAAAGCTCCTACAAGAGTTAAAATTAATTTTACAAGTACAATAGAAACACTTCCAGATCTGAAAACTTCAAGGGACTTCATTCTTGATACTTGAAAAACTTGATGAAGAAGGTTGAGAAAGAAAACCGAGAAGGCTGATCTGAAAACTAGGATTCGACCTGATCAAATAGATGATGAAGAATCTTGAACTTTGGATCAGTCAAATCATTTCTCTCTTAGAATCGTTGGAATAAGAGATTGGTGGCAGAGGAGAATCGACGATGGCGACGTGCGGCTTCTCCCGAATTTAGAAAGAGTGATTCTAATTTTTAATTCTGATTAGATTAGGGTTGAAGAATCTGATTGAAAATAATATATATATAGATCATTTTCAACCGTCATGAATCATTAAGGAAAAATCCACTAATGGATCAATCATCATTAAATTAGAATAACTTGAAATCCCGTCAGAATATATAGAAATTGTTGGGTATTGTAAAAGAAAAATCCGCAAGTCCATTTCTCGAGAAGAAGAAAATTTTTCGAGAAATGAAAGGCTTTCTCGAGAAATGGCTTGGCTTCTCGAGAAAAGACTTGAAGAAATTTCTGTGAAGAAAATCACTGATTTATAGAGAAGAATATTATTTCTGGAGAAATTGACTTGGCGCATTTTTAGAACTGGAGCCAGATTTCTCGAGAAGAAAATGATTTCTCGAGAAATGAATTGCTTTCTCGAGAAATAATATGGCTTCTCGAGAAATTGACTTAAGCGCAAAATTCTGTAAACTGAGGCATTGATTTCTCGAGAAAGAATTGATTTCTCAAGAAAAAGACTTAGCTTCTCGAGAAATGATTTCGACTTCTTGAGAACTACTTTGCATTTCTCGAGAACTAACTTGGCTTCTCGAGAAATCTTCAGGGCATTTCTCGAGAAAAGGACTTAGAGTATATTCAAATAATTTCCCGAGAACAATAATGCTTTCTCGAGAAATAGATTTAGACTTCTTGAGAAACAGTCTTCACTTTCTCGAGAAATAGACTTAGGAAATTTTTGGAATTTTTTTTCTTCTTTATTGGAAACCAGCAACCCTTCCCTTCTTCCATTTATTTAGTACTTGAATTGAAGTGCATCCCAATTGAGAGGTTGCACATGAGTCAACACCATGGATCACACAATGAGGGATTACATTGTATGGTCCTGTGTTTAGTGACTCATTGTAAACTAACATTGCTCTACACTTAGCAATAATGACCTGCAAACACTCAACAAAAAGATAGCATCAAATACAAACTTAATTCATCTTAGTTGAAGAGTGACTTCACACAAATCTGAGTTATTGTGGATACAATACCCAACAGTTCTTTACGTCGAGTTGCCAAATTTTTCATCCTTGGCAAGCTGCCAAAGCAATCACCACCCGCACTAATGTCATCTTGGCTTCAAGACTAAACGTCTACTCGTAGTCTTCTCCATACTGTTGTGAGAACCCCCGAGCTACAAAGCAAACCTTATATTGCTTGATGCTTATGTAAGCCTTCTTCTTCAGCTTATTCACCCACTTGCGCATCACAAGAGTAATGCCTTCGACCTTAGGCATAAGATCCCATGTCTCGTTCTTCCTAAGGGCACCCAACTTCTCATCCATGATATCATCCCACTCCTAGACCCCAATGACATTCTCAAAGCATGAAGGCTCCCGCTCGTCCAAGGGGCCTGCGAAGAAACATGAGACAAAACTCACCATGTTCTCGTCCCTATACTGAGCTGGTGGAATAATAGTCCTCTTGGACCTCCGCAGAGCTTGACCTTGATCCACCACTCCCGCTGCTTCTTCGGTACTATCTCTGATCATGGGCAAACTTTAAGCATCACTCCCCCTACTTCCAGATCTAGAAGTCTCTGCCCCAGAGCTAGACAAAAGCGGAGCACCTGGTGACACATGCAACTCTATTAGAAGATCCTGAGAAGCTTCCTCATGGCCTCTGTCTGACCTGCTGTCCCGTAGCTCTACAGATGAGCTACCCTGGTATGATGAAAGTTCGACGAAGACAACGTCTCTTGAGATGACAAACTTCTTCGTTGCAGGATCCAAACACTTCAATCCCTTCTTTCTCTCATTATAGCCCAGGAAGACAAGCTTCTTTACCTTCACATCCAGCTTTATTCTGAGAGACTCTAGAACGTCTACGTAACAGGTAGACCCGAACACTCTAAGATGTTCAACGCTGGGCTTCTCCTTGAATATCAACTCATGAGGATACATCATATTGTTCGGACTGAGAGGCATTCGATTGATGATGTATGCCGCACAGGTCATTCCCTCAGCCCAGAAGGACCTAAGAATGCCTTTGGCATGAAGCCATCACTTGTAGGTCTCCGTCAGATGACAAATCTTCCGCTCTGCAACTCCATTTTGTTGTGGAGTATGCGAGTAAGCTTCCTTCGGATACCGTGCTTCCTACAGAAGTTGGAGAACTCATTTGAAGTAAACTCACCTTCATTATCTATTCTCAACTTCTTTATCTACAAGCCAAGCCGGCCCTCCACGAGCTCCTTGAACTCCATATACTTTTGGAAAGCGTCTGAATTATCCTCTACAAAATACACCCATGTGTATCTAGTGTAGTCATCAATCAAGACCATCATGTATTTTCTACCTCCAAGACTAGCGGTGACGGTGGGTCCCATCAGATCACAGCGGATGCATTCCAACGATGCTTTGCATGTGGTCTATGATTTGTAAAATGGAAGGTGGTGAGCCTTACCATACTGACATCCCACACAGATATGACCATCGTCGTTGTAAGACCCCATTTTTTCGCTTAACCTTCGGGGTTTTATGCCCAGAATCGCCATTTTGCGGTGACACCAACACTCGGGAAGATCGTCACTACAAAACGCCGATCCTGTCAGCAAAAATGATCACCAAAGAAATAGAAGTATATAGTTAGAACAAATAATTCTAAGTCCACAATCACATGTAATATAAGAAAGCTGAATCACAGTACAGTCCACATAGAGATGAAACATAAACGTCAAAGATAAACGGGCTCATGCTCGGTACATCATGGCCCCACTACAACACTCTCGCAGAAGCAAAATATACTAATCACTCACGGATCCTGAAGCTGGTGCTCCTGTGCTAGACTGACCCACCTCCATGTGCACCACACTCCTCTTGTGTTGTATCTCCTATTGCTGCTCCTTGTCTCCCGTCCAGAGGCCCTGAAATGTTTGGTCCACCGACCATTAGTCAAAAAGACTAAGCCCGATTTCCCCCACCCCTTCGCTAGTGGCTCCTAGGCACCGTGCGGGAGGAATGATAGGAAAGCTATGATGGTTGAGAGTAAACAAGAGCATGTGACAGTGGACCTAATCTAGCAGTTTTATTGTAATATTCACAGTGCTATAAAAAGAATGTGAGCTAGCAATACTATAGTAATTGAGCAGTAAAGAGTAGAAAGTAAAGTGCATCATAAAGAAAAGTAACAGATAACCACAAAGAAAGTAACCATAGCTTATAAGCATACCCAAACAAGCTTATAAACTATGAGGTCATTTTGCAAGGCCCAATGTATAAAAAGTCTCATACTAAGTTATACGTTAGGGGTAAGGTTGAAGTATGATGATGACATGATATGTTATGTTATGTGGGTTTAATGATATGTTTATACAAGTGCAATACACACACGACTCTATGCACACATACCATTAGTTCCCCGGTTTTGGAAGCTATCATCACTCCCAGGAGCGTCCGTAGTGGCCAACGGAGAAAGCGGGTTGGGCTACCCCACATCTAGGCAGGTATCCACAGTACCAAGCCTAGCCCTTACGTACATCTCTGAAGGACAAACCAGAGTCACCACGTACTAATGTTGTCAAACCCGCCAGTCTTTTCCTTGGCTAAGTATAAACCACACAAGCCGAGTCATCGTATCGACGTTGGTGTGAACGATGGTCAAATATCGAAGACCCACCACCTTATGCACATGCATCCATGAATTCCCGAGCCATCGGCTCCCCGGACTGACCTGTCCATTACAACTACCTTCCAAGCCTTCGACTTGCCGGGCTAACTTGCCCATTTCCACAACCACTGTGCCTACCGCTCGGTCAACCCAACCAAGATAACCTCCCGAGTCATCGGGGTGAGAGAAGGTGAAACCCTAGTTTTACTAATTGCTCTTTAACATTTTAGTCTTACGGTTTAAGGTTAACCTTCGACTGCCCAGGGCATTCCCTGTGAAGGGCTCTCGAGGAAAATAGGAACTACGATGGGCTGAAGCCCAAAGCTCCCTTTCACAAGGTACTTATTATTATTTGTATCTACCCATGTCTCAACTCTCTTGATCTTACACTTGAACTAAACCTAAGTGTAATTAGACTTCCTCCAAGGAAAAGACGATCCATCGTTGATCCCGAGCACAACCTTAACTTAGCCAAACAGGCTCTCACAATCTGACTCCTCTTTCATATTAAAATCAGACCATTTACACCATCTATCCCACCTTCCCATTCTAAGACTTACATGTTATCTTATATCTACAGTTTACTATGTGCAGACCTAATGAGCTATATGATGTGCATGAATGATGTCCCTCTCCAAATATTCATCGAAATGACCTAAGATTATTACGGGGGGTCTAACATGATATTTTAAAGATAAATCCAGAATATAATATTTTTCTTAACATATTTGTCATTTATTTAATTTTCTGCAATATCCGGCACACCGAGCTTTTGAACACTAAGTACAATTTTCTGACATGATATGACCTTAACAAAATTATGACAAGTGTATAACCTCAAAATAACAGTATGTACTGAAATTCACAATTTTCTAAAGAAAGGTTAACCACCAAACTAATTATTGATTAAATAACCTCATTGTTGGAACCCCTAGGTGATTTGGGCTAGGTTGTCTTCTTAGGCTGTGACCCATGTTGTATAGAAGGGTCAAATTTTATGTGTTTCTTAAGTCTAGGCCATGTCCTTAGAGTCAACAGTATAAAGGACCAGCCTCCATCACTGCCAGAGACTTAAGACTTAGAGAAATCAAGATTTAGAGAAAGAGATCTACGTTTGTCGATCTCAGGTCGACGATAGTTGTGCTCAACTCGACTAACTCAGAGCTAAAATCTCTGAGCTGAGCTCGACGAACTCCGTTCTCAGATCGACTAACTATTCAACACTCAGCGCCATAATTCACTCAAAGCCAAGGCTGACTCAGAGACAAAGAACACTCAACGCCAGATGTGTTATTCACTCAACGCCGACAGATTGACCAAGTTCTTAGGTCGACTAACCTCACAGTCTCAGGTCGACGAACATAGAGCGCAGGATTAGTCAGTTTATGCACAGCAGTTGATTCACAGAGCTCAGGTCGACGAAAGCAGATCTCAGTTCGACGAAGGCTGATCAGAGGTCGATGAAATCTCAGGTCGACGAAAGCTGATTAGAGGTCGACGAAAGCTGATCTCAGGTCGACGAAAACTGTAAGATATTTTGTTATTTATTCTTTCTCTTTCTGTCTCATCATTTTATATCTATTATAGGCTATTAATTCCCTTGCAAATCAATGCACTTATATTCTCTGAATAGAGCCATTACTGGCAGCATTGATTGCTAACATCCTCCATGGAATTAATTGCTTATATCTCGGGACAGAAATAGAATAGAATAATTGACAACATTCTTGCCTTTTTTCGTTCCCAAGATTTCGACTGAACATTTATTGCAGAGTTTTCTTTTGAATTCGACCAAGTTGCAGTCATCTCATATACATCTCTCTGCCAAGAAAACAACAACACACAGGAGCAGAGATTGATTAATCAACAACAATAAACAGAGATAGAAAATCTTGATCTTCTTCATCTGTCCTCAATCTTATCCAAGGCTTTCCAAGAGACAAACATTCTTATTAGTCTAGAAGCCTGCTGTCGAGCTATCATCAAAGCTGAAGGCCTATACCCTTGAACAAAGCTTCCACTCCTGAACCATTCAAGATCTCAGGGGGAGCTTTGACAACAAATAAGAATCCAAAAGTTGGTTAACTACTATACATAACAGTGTTGTTCTAATGTGTATGCTAATTTTTAGGTGATTGTATGTTCATGTTGATTGATAGGTAATAATCCAGGTGGACAGGAATAGAACAGATTTTGGCATATAAGATTATTGATTTTCACGTACTTGTTGATCATTGGTCGTAAGGGACTCCAAATTAAATGTTTGATTAAGGTTTATTATAATGATAATATGTCGGAAGACTTGTAAATATATCCACATAACTTTGATGGTGAGTATCCCGAAGTATAATGGAAATACATTTGGAAGGAGAATGTTACCTATGATAAAGTTTTCTTATAACAATAACCACGAGTCCTATATGGTAGGAAGTGTCGGAGTCCGCTACCTTGGGTCCAGGATGAGGACCCACGGGCACTCGGATCAAATTATATTGAGATTACGGACATGCACATACGGCTGATCAGGGATATGATGCTAGAGAAACAGAGCAGGCATGCCAAGTACTATGATGCGAGTCATCAAAAGGTGGAGCTCTTAGTGAGAGATAGGGTATTATTGAAGATACATCCGGTGTACGGTGTTTCACGGGTGCAGAAGCACAAGAAGCTTGTCCCTCGATTAAGCATAAGCCAACTCTGCGACAAAGGATACATTGTTGAATTTCATGCAGACAAGTGTTTGATAAAATCAGTCGATAACTTAGAGACGATTCTATTCGGTACTCGTAGTAGAAATATATTTTGTTTAAATTTTATTTGCATAGACTCTTCTATGTCAGTGTGCTTTTTGGCAAAAGATAGTGCGTCTCTTGGTGACCAATGACACAAAAGATTAGCACATATAAATTACAAAACTATTAATAAATTATTTTCTCTTAATTTAGTACGTGATTCGCCCAACGTTAAGTGCATTAAAGATAGGCCTTATCACGCATGTGTAAAAGGCAAGCAAACAAGGGATACCTTTAAAAGCATTATTGGTAAAGACTCAAGTAGGTGTTTACACCTACTTCATATAAACTTGTTCGGTCCATTGTAAATTAGAAGTTTAGGAGGTAAGGATTATACATTGGTTATTGTTGATGATTACTCTTGTTTTGCGTGGGTGTTCTTTCTAAAACACAAGTCAGATACCTTTGATATCTTCACTAATTTTGTCAGGCAAGTTCAGAATGAATACAACTTCACCGTTGTCAAAATCAGAAGTGATAATGGAACAGAGTTCAAGTCTGGGGTCATAACAAAGTTCTGTGAAAATCTTGGTATCTTTCATGAGTTTTCCTCTCCTCGTACTCCTCAACAGAACCGAGTTGCTGAGAGAACGAATAGAACACTCATAGAGGCTTACAGAACCATGTTGAGTGAAGCCTCACTACCGAAATATTTCTGGGCAGAAGCTGTCAACACTGCATGTCACGTGCAAAATCGAGTACTCATAAACAAGAACCATAATAAGACACCTTACGAACTACTAAAGGGCAGGAAATCGACTATTTCATCTTTTAGAATCATTAGTAGTAAATGCTTTGTAATTAACAATGGGAAGTATCACACGACTAAATTTAGTGAAAAGAGTTTTGAAGGTATTTTCGTAGGTTATAGTAGCCATAGTAAAGCATATAGGATTTTTAATAAGAAAACCCTGGTAGTAGAAAAATCGGCGATCCCGGTCACCTGAGAGATCGTCGATCCTGGTCACCACCAGCTCACTGCCAACTCCTATCCTGAATTGTAGCGCCATTGATTCGAGTGACGGCGACGAACAAAGCGCGAGAGAATGGGGGTATCGAAGCTCTGATTCGGTGGAAGACGAAGAGTTTTCGAGAGAGAGGAAATTGAAATGTCAGTTGAAGTGTGATTTCTAAAGTTTTAAATATATTTAATTCTAGTTATGATAATTAAGTGTCTAATTAATCTAAGTTAAGCCTTTTAATAAAAAGAAAATAAGTCGGTCTGCGAAAAGAAATGAACTGAATTCGAAAGGAGACGAGCATTTCTCGAGAGGTAGGGCTAGTTCTCGAGAGACATGCCTTGTTCTCGAGAAGTATCTGTCTTGTTCTCGAGAAGTATCTGTCTTGTTCTCGAGAAGTATCTGTCTTGTTCTCAAGAGACAGACCTTTAGTTCTCGAGATGTAGACTTAAGTTTTCGAGAACTAGGTTTGTACTTTTCAAGAAGTGGCTTTATTTCTCGAGAACTCCTTTCCACTTGAGAAATTTCTGACCTTTTTGAAGTATCCTCGATTCTTGAGTTTTGAACTGATACTCTCTTGTCTATTCTTCTCTGTTCAACAACCCAAGTTCAGTTTTGAAGAAATTGAACTTTGTCTCGTCCAACGGCTTTGTGAAAATGTCTGCAACTTGTCGATTTGTTGGCACGTACTATAGATCCACATCCCCTTGCTCCACATGCTCCCGGATGAAGTGATATCTTAGCTCGATGTGCTTTGTCCGGCTGTGCAAGACTGGGTTGTTTGCAATTGCTATTGTGCTGGAGGAGTCACAGAACAACAGAATGTCTTTAACCTTCATATTGTAATCTTCTAGCTGGTTCTTTAGCCAAAGCAATTGTGCACAACAACTGTCGGTAGAGATATACTCTGACACGGCCGTTGAGATTGCAACACAATTTTTCTTTTTGCTGCTCCATGAGATAAGCCTTCTTCCAAGGAACTGACACGTCCCGGAAGTGCTTTTCCTATCATCTTTGCTACCTGCAAAGTCTGCATCTGAGAAACCAATTAGTTCGCTGTCATTACTTCTTGGGTACCATAAGCCAAGATTCGGTGTACCTTTAAGGTATCTCAAGATCCTCTTTGCAGCAGTATAGTGAGATTCCTTACAGTTCATTTGGAATCTAGCACAGACACATGTAGAGAACATTATGTCTGGTCTACTGGCAGTAAGGTAGAGAAAGGATCCAACTATGCTTCTGTATTTGGTTTCATCAAAAGGTTTCCCTTTCTCATCCTTGTCCAAAGACATAGTTGAGACCATTGGAGTCCTCATAGAGGTTGTACTCTCCATTCTGAATTTATTAATCAACTCCTTGGTGAACTTCATTTGTGAGATGAAAATTCCATCTTAAGATTGTTTCACCTGAAGTCCTAAGAAATATTTCAGCTCTCCCATACTACTCATTTCAAACTTCCCTTGCATAAGTTTAGAAAACTTTTTGCAGAGGTTGTTGTCTGTAGAACTAAAGATAATGTCATCGACATAGATTTGCACTAGCAAAATCTTGCCTTTAATTTCCCGAAGAAATAATGTCTTATCTATCTTCCCCCTTGTGAACTTGTTCTCGAGGAGAAAGGTAGATAACGTTTCGTACCAAGTTCGAGGAGCTTGTTTCAAACCGTACAATGCTTTAGATAATAAATAAATATACTCAGGAAAGTTAGTATCGACAAAACCCGGGGGCTATTCCACGTACACTTCTTCCTTTATATCACCATTCAGGAAGGCGGACTTCACGTCCATTTGGTAGACAGTGAAGCCCTTCAGTGCAGCATAAGCTAGGAACAATCTGATGGCTTCCAGCCTTGCCACTGGAGCATATATTTGGTCGAAGTCGATTCCTTCTTCTTGACGATATCTTTTGGCGACGAGTCTGGCCTTGTTCTTTATAATAGTTCCATCCTCGTCCAACTTGTTCCGGTAGACCCACTTCGTTCTAATGACATTCTTACCTTTGGGTCTAGGAACTAGTTTCCAAACTTTGCATCACTTGAACTGGTTCAGTTCTTCTTCCATGGCCAAGATCCGTGATGCGTCTGAGTTTGCTTCCTCAAACTTCTTTGGTTCAACCTATGAGAGAAAACTTAAATATAAATTCTCGTTAGTTGTACCTCGACGAGTTCTGACACCATCCTAGAGATCTCCTATGATCTTGTCCAATGGATGATCCTTCAGATGTCTGAGCTCGAGATTTTTAGCATCTGGAACTTTTTCAGCCACTGGAGTGACTTCATCAACTTGGATGTTTTCTTCATCTTGATCATCTGCCTCTCCAATGGGTAGTGATCTTGATGAACTTTTCTCTTTCATCTCCAGTTGGTTCATCCAAGCTGATCTCTTTCAGCCTTGTACCTGCATCCTCAACAAGCACACTAGACGATTTGCTTTGCAGCAAGCTCGTCTCATCAAATACAACATGTATGGATTCCTCTACAACTAGTGTTTTTCTATTGAAAATCCTGTATGCCTTACTATGGCTACTATAACCTACAAAAATACTTTCAAAACTTTTCTCACTAAACTTGCTAGTATGATACTTACCATTGTTAAGCACGAAGCATTTACAGCCAAAAATTCTATAATATAAAACTGTTGCTTTCCTGCCCTTTAGAAGTTCGTAAGGTGTCTTATCATGATTCTTATTGATAAGTGCTCGATTTTGCACGTGACATGTTGTTGGGTATTATATCCACAATGTACCTGATTTGAAGAAGCCCCTGAACAAGCTAAGTTGAATTGACAATGTATTTGGCGATATTCTATCAAGTTGTGTTTGCAGCTATTCCATGCTAAGTACACACCAATGTAAGGGTGCAGTGGGTCAATATACTCGGGTTTGCGCAACGTAATCCCTCGTTGAGTAGATCAGTGTGTTGACTCACATGTGCTCTCTCTATTGGAGTGTACTTATTTTCAAGTACAGGGTCCAGGTAGATCAAGAGCAGAAGAAGGAGCAAAGATGGGTCAAAGACCAAGTCATCAAAGGAAGGAAGAGAAAATTCTTCTAAGTCTAAATTGATGGGAATCACAAAGTTATTCCCGCCGACTTCGACGGGAGTCACTTATGATTCTCGCTGATTTCGTCGAGAATCGTTAGTGATTCCCGCCGACTTCATCCGGCTGACAGTTTTCCAACAGGAATTCTGCCAAGGCAGAATCGACGGGAATCGTGAGTGATTCCCGCCGACTTCGACGAGAATCAGTATGTATTCCCGCCGACTTTCTTTGGCTGACAGTTTTCAAGACAGGGATTCTGCTAAGGTAGAATCGAAAGGAATCGTGAATGATTCCCGCCGACATCGACGAGAATCACCAATGATTCCGGCCGATTTTGCCTTAGGCGAATTTCCTCGTTCGCTGGATCGAACCAAGATGCCTTGCGCTGTTTCGGCCGGGGCTAGGGCTTCTCCTTGTGGGTCCCACAACGGTCTTTAGGGTTGGCCTCTGGCATATATATATGCGTATTTTGAACCTCTACAAAGAGATATTCTCGGAAATCGAAAGCAGCCGACGCCGTGCCCTAGCCGATCGCGGAAACCGCCGATCGCCTGTAGCCGCTCGCAAGTTCGTCGTCGCCGTTAATCTCCGATCATCTTTGATCTTACGACGACAGTACCGAGGCAAGCCAAGCATCCCACACATCTCTCTTGAGATCTCTTGTCTCTCGATTCGTTGAACAAGACTAGTTCTTCATTCCGAATCGGTGGAGACGATTGATCCGACTGAGATCGTTCGTAGACCTTGCTTGCTTCGTCAAGAAGTTTGGATCTATAAAGTATCGCCGCCGCAATCACTTGCCGCTGCCGATCTAGACAAGATCCTCTCCAAGAGAGAAATCTGGTTGTGGACTCTTCGTAACTTTCAAGAAAGCTTCAACGAACGAAGAAGGACATCGGAATCTCCAAAAGCTTTGTTTGTATTTTCTTTTACATTCAATTTTGGTTTGTTGTAAAGGAATTTTAATTCCTAGTTGTAAGGGTTGGGTGCAACCCGTGGTGGTGGAGTTGTGACTCCTTTGTTGGAAGGGTTCCTTCCGTAGTGTGAGGATTGGATTTCAATCCGTTTGGAGACGTGACTGAGTCGTCCCTTGGTGGGAGATAGGTCGAAGGGGGAAAGTGGACATACCCAAATCGGGGAACCACTATAATTCTTTGTGTATTTTTTGTGCTGTGTTTGTTAAATTTGTGCAGGTAAATTTAATTCCGTAAAAGACTGCACGACACCTATTCCCCCCCCCCCCATAGGTGGATTTAGTCGACACTAGAGATTTTCAAGTGGTATCAGAGCGAGTTTACTCATCTATAAGGTTTACACCTTTAGTAAGATCCTGTATATAGTGCCAAGAAGAAAACAAGACTCAAGAATGGAGCTATACACTGATGTCTCTCCCCTGAGACTGTCTGCCTGCACCAAAGAATATTATCCCATCTAAAAAAAGGAGTTCAGTTTCATCTGGAAGCCATTGACCCTCGTGCTTAATTCATTGTGGAAGAGGGTCCTTTTATTCCCATTAAGGCTTCTGGTTCTGGAAAAGATCTCCAAATCCCCAAGAGTCCCCCAGAGATGTCTGAAACTGAGCTCTCACTATTCAACTTGGACAAGCTGGTTCGACAAATCATTTCTGACATTTGGTCTGGATCATCTCTTACGAGATTGGATAAGTGTAAGACTGCAAAGTCCATGTGGAAAACTATCTCTGACCCCATGTAAGGAACGAAGATTATCGGGACTGAATGCCAGCAAGAGGATGAAGCATATGTGGGGGTCCTCGTATCTGAAGATGAAAGTCAAGAACAACCTCTCAATATCAGGGCTCCCGTGTCTCTATCTGAGACTGAAGAAGAGATTGAGGAATGCAGTTGTGATGAAGCTGAAACATCATTCTCTGCAGACCATAACTTTAACCCTGATCAACACAATCAGGATCAGGTATCTTCCTCTTCTTGCTCATTTCCTCTTGTATCTCCTGAAGACAGATAAGTTCAGAGGTTTATCCATCTTTTGATGCAAGGGAAATTGACAGCTTCAATCAAAAGATTGAAACTCTTGATTCCCTTCGTAGAGCCCTTCAGAAGAGCAACTTGCTTGCTGAGGAACAAGCTAAGGAAATTGCTCAGCTGAGGACCATGATGGACCTCCAATTTGAATCCATCAAAGTGAGGGACTCAAAGATCTCGGATCTAGAGTTTCATCTAGAGACCGAGAAGAGGATAGTATCTAATTTTTCCAAGATAGATGCTATTCAGAGAAAGGGATAAAACAGGTGGATCTCGCGAATTATAAAATAGTGGAGAAATGGGGAAACTGTTTACAGACCCCCCACACCGAGTAAGAGGTGCACTCATCATTCCTTCAGGTATGACCATAAGAACAACTATGGTCACTGCAAGAATGATCGACCCTCATGTGGAAACACCCATAGTGCAAATGCTGTTATGGCTACCCATGAGAAAATACACATGGCTCATCATGAACCATTTGTATTTACGGTCACAGTCCCCTCACTTCATGACATTTCTGGAACTAGCTCTCGCAGAACTTCTTCCCACCCTAGGACAAAGGAAAAGGGAGTTGACAAACATGTAGCAATCATCACTGGGGCCCCCGAATGTGTGTTGGCTGAAAAGAAAGCACCATCCCCCAGGCCTCATGATACTCACCACATGTTCACCATCAGGCCCCCCTCGAGTCTCGGTGGAAAGGGTAAATCTGATAGCAGTTCCAGCTTTGCCTCTTTCAGACCTAGGGTCATGACTAACTCCGTTAATAGACCTGGTCAGAAAAGGAGGTATAATATTCATGAGTGTTGGTGTTGTGGCAGAGTGGGTCACTTTGCCATAGATTGTTGGCACAATCCTTCTGTGCAAAGGGCATGGGTATGTCCACATCCTTTGGAAAGAGACAGCCTTCCTGTAAGAAATCCTGTGGGAAGGCATGCTGTATTTTATGCTGACAAGAACCTAGGACCCAATACCTATTGGGTTCCTAAGGTAAGGTAATTCTTTTTTTTTTTGCAGGATAGTCTAGGTACCTATGAACATGATGAGACATAGACAAGAGATGTTCCAGGCTTGCACTGGAACAAGGAATATGGGAAAAGATATAATGCTTATTACGGTGTCCTTCATGACATGACATCCCTCATACTTCGAATCGTGGATCCGAATGATCATCCTAATACTCCCAAGTACGTCAAGGTCTCCACCTCAACGCCACCTGGAGAAGATGACGGTCAGGATGGAGAAATTCTCCCCAAAGAGGGAGAAGTTCGAGAAGCTGTTGGAGCTCCAGATGCCAGACTCTTAGAGCTCATACACGTGAGGGATCACCCAAGAGATCAGATTATAGGAGATCCTCGGGACGGTGTCAGAACTCGCAGAGGTACAATTAACGAGATTCTGCACCTAAGTTTTCTGTCACAGGTCGAGCCAAAGAAGTTCGACGAAGCGAACAAAGACGCGTCATGGATATTGGCAATGCAAGATGAACTGCATCAATTCGAACGATGCGATGTCTTGACGCTTGTTCCCAGACCAAAGAAATAGAATTTGATCGGCACTAAGTGGATCTTCAGAAACAAAATGGATGAACACGGTGTCATCATCAAGAACAAGGCCAGACTAGTGGCTCAAGGTTATAGACAGGAGGAGGGGATTGACTTCGACCAAACCTTTGCACCAGTTGCAAGGCTCGAGGCGATCAGATTGTTCCTGACGTATGCCTCTCACAAAGGATTCACTGTCTATCAGATGAACGTGAAATCTGCATTCCTAAATGGAAATTTGAAAGAGGAAGTATATGTCGCGCAACCCCCAGGTTTTGTTAATCCATCATTCCCTAATCATGTTTACCTGTCTTAATAAAGCATTATATGGCTTAAAACAAGCTCCTCAAGCTTGGTATGAGACTATGTCTAGTTTTCTTCTTGAGAACAAGTTCTCGAGAGGAAAAATAGATGAGACATTGTTTCTTAGGGAAGTCAAAGGCAAGATTTTGCTGGTGCAAATCTATGTCGATGACATAATATTCGGCTCAACGGACAACAATCTTTGCAAGAAGTTTTCTAAACTTATGCAAGGAAAGTTTGAAATGAGCAGCATGGGAGAGCTAAAGTATTTCTTGGGACATCAAGTGAAACAGTCTGAGGATGGAATTTTCATTTCTCAGACGAAGTTCACAAATGAACTCCTCAAGAAATTCGGAATGGAGAATGCAACCTCTATGAGGACTCTAATGGGATCCACTGTGTCTCTGGACAAGGATGAGAAAGGGAAACCTTTTGATGAAACCAAATACAGAAGCATAATTGGTTCCCTGCTCTACCTTACTTCTAGTAGACCGGATATTATGTTTTCCACATGCATTTGTGCTAGATATCAGGTGAACACTAAGGAATCTCATTATCTCGCTGCAAAGCGAATTCTTAGATACCTTAAAGGTACATCAAATCTTGGCTTGTGGTACCCAAGAAACAATGATGTCGAGCTGATAGGCTTTTCAGATGCTGACTTTGCAGGAAGCAGGGATGATAGGAAAAGCACTTCCGGGACGTGCCAATTCCTCGGAAGAAGGCTTATATCGTGGAACAGTAAAAAAAGCAGAACTGTGTCGCAACCTCTACGGCTAAATCTGAGTACATCTCAGCAGGCAGCTGTTGCGCACAACTTCTATGGATCAGAAATCAACTCGAAGATTATGACTTGCAGTTCAGAGAAGTTCCTATGTATTGCGACTCCTCGAGCGCAATTGCAATTGCAAATAATCCCGTGTCGCACAACAGAACAAAGCATATTGAAGTGCGCTACCACTTCATTCAGGAGCGTGTGGAAAACAAAGATATATCTCTCTGCTATGTCCCCACGGATAAGCAGATTGCAGATATATTCACAAAGCCCCTAGACGAGGCCAAGTTCAGTCTCTTCAAAACTGAACTCGGCATGCTGAACTATGAAGATTGAAGACTGAAGGGCTCCAGGCTCTTGGATCAAGGGGGCATCAGCGAGGAACTCAAGATCGGGCACAAATGCAAGAACTGAGGGGGAGCATTATGCTCCAAGTAAAGTCCCAGATTTGCAGAAGCCGAAAAGGGGGAGATTACCCTCTCGACTAAGGCTAAGGTGGCTGCCAATGTTAAGTATGCTCTCAGGAAAATGGTAATGAATTTCACTCTCAACTGAATTTTCATTTTATGATTTTTATTCCCATCTGTTCTATTCACCTTAGCTTGTAGGGTTTAGGCTTCTTCAAATAGGGGGAGATTGTTGGGTATTGTATCCACAATGTACCTAATTTGAAGAAGCCCCTGAACAAGCTAAGTTGAATTGACAATGTATTTGACGATCTTCTATCAAGTTGTGCTTGCAGCTATTCCATGCTAAGTACACACCAATGTCAGGGTGCAGTGGGTCAATATACACGGGTCTGCGCATCGTAATCCCTTGTTGAGTAGATCAGTATGTTGACTCACGTGTGCTCTTTATATTGGAGTGTACTTATTTTCAAGTACAGGGTCTAGGTAGATCAAGAGCAGAAGAAGGAGCAAAGATGGGTCAAAGACCAAGTCATTAAAGGAAGGAAGAGAAAATTCTTCTAAGTCTAAATCGACGGGAATCACTAAGTTATTCCCGCCGACTTCGACGGGAGTCACTTGTGATTCTCGCCGATTTCGTCGAGAATCGTTAGTGATTCCCGCCGACTTCTTCCGGCTGACAGTTTTCCAACAGGAATTCTGCCAAGGCAGAATCGACGGGAATCGTGAGTGATTCCCGCCGACTTCGACGAGAATCAGTCTGCATTCCCGCTGACTTTCTTCGGCTGACAGTTTTCCAGACAGGGATTCTGCTAAGGCAGAATCGACGGGAATCGTGAATGATTCCCGCCAACATCGACGGGAATCACCAACGATTCCCGCCGATTTTGCCTTAGGCGAATTTCCTCGTTCACTGGACCGAAACAAGATGCCTTGCGCTGTTTCGGTCTGGTCTAGGGCTTCTCCTTGTGGGTCCCACAACGGTCTTTAGGGTTGGCCTCTGGCATATATATATGCATATTTTGAACCTCTACAAAGAGATATTCTCGGAAATCGAAAGCAGCTAATGCCGTGCCCTAGCCGATCACGGAAACCGCCGATCGCTTGTAGCCGCTCGCAAGTTCGCCGTCGCCGCTAATCTCCGATCATCTTTGATCTTTCGACGACAGTGCCGAGGCAAGCCGAGCGTCTCACGCATCTCTCTTGATATCTCTTGTCTCTCGATTCGTTGAACAAGACTAGTTCTTCATTCTGAATCGGTGGAGACGATTGATCCGACTGAGATCGTTCGTAGACCTTGCTTGCTTTGTCAAGAAGGTTGGATCTACAAAGTATCGCCGCAGCAATCACTTGCCGCCGCCAATCTAGACAAGATCCTCTCCAAGAGAGAAATCTGGTTGTGGACTCTTCGTAACTTTCAAGAAAGCTTCAACGAACAAAGAAGGACATCGGAATCTCCAAAAGCTTTGTTTGTATTTTCTTTTACATTCAATTTTGGTTTGTTGTAAAGGAATTTTAATTCCTTGTTGTAAGGGTTGGGTGCAACCCGTGGTGGTGGAGTTGTGACTCCTTTGTTGGAAGGGTTCCTTCCATAGTGTGAGGATTGGATTTCAATCCGTTTGGAGAAGTGACCGAGTCATCCCTTGGTGGGAGAAAGGTCGAAGGGGGAAAGTGGACGTACCCAAATCGGGGAACCACTATAATTCTTTGTGTATTTTCTGTGCTGTGTTTGTTAAATTTGTGCAGGTAAATTTAATTCCGCAAAAGACTGCACGACACCTATTCCCCCCCCCCCCATAGGTGGATTTAGTCGACACTAGAGACTTTCACATGCAGTATTGACGGCTTCAGCCCAGAAGTACTCCGGTAGTGAAGCATCACTCAACATAGTCCTGCAAGCCTCTATGAGAGTTCTGTTCCTTCTCTCAGCTACTCCATTTTGCTGTGGAGTGCGAGGAGAGAAAAACTCATGAAAGATACCTAGGCTTTCACAGAATTCTGTCATGCCCCCAGATTTGAAATCTGTTCCATTGTCACTTTTGATTTTGACTAAGGAACAGTTGTATTCATTCTGAACCTGCCTGACAAAATTAGTAAAGATGTCGAAGGTATCTGACTTGTGTTTAAGAAATAACAACCATGTAAAGCGCGAGTAATCATCAACAATAACTAATGTATATTCCTTACCTCCCAAGCTTCTAATTTGCAGTGGACTAAACAAGTCCATATGAAGTAGATGGAGACATATACTTGAATTTTTGTCAATAATTCTTCTTAAGATAGCCCTTGTTTGCTTTCCTTTCACGCATGCATGACAAGGTCTATCTTTGATGTACTTGACATTCGGGGCATCACGTACTAAGTTCTGGGAGAATAATTTATTAATAGTTTATAAATTAATATGTGCTAACCTCTTATGTCATTGGTCACCAAGATACGCACTATCTTTTGCCAAAAGACACACTGGTGTAGAAGAATCTATACAAATGAAATTAAAACAAAATATATTCCTGCTTCAAGTGCCAGATAGAATCGTTTCCATATTATCAACAGACTTTATCAAACACTTGTCAGCGTGGAATTCAACTATGTATCCTTTGTCGCATAGTTGGCTTATGCCTATAAGATTGTGTTCCAATCCCTCCACATAAGCTACATCCGACAAGGATACACTACCATTAGTAGTCATACCGTAGCCTTTGGTTATCCCTTGGTCTGAACCTCTAATGATGAACTTTGGTCCGTTCAACACTAGAGAATAATTTTGAAGTAGGCTTCTTGTCCTGATCATGTGCCGAGAGCATCCACTGTCCAAATACCATATTGGCGTTTTGGTGGCTTTTGTACATCCCTGCAATCATAATCAGTTTGCCTTAGGAACCCAAAGATGTTTGGGTCCTTGGTCTCGTGTTAGAACACTCCCCCTACGAGGATTAACATCATGAGTGGTCATTCTCATGTTGCCAACTTGAGGAGTTGCAAAATTTCTTGGATTAAACCAATAATTGATGGCAAAATGACCAATTTTGCCACAATACTAACAGTCAAACCTGTTGTATATTTGTCGTAGGAAATCCTGCTTGACCTTTTGAGATGCTGGTCCAGCAGGGGTAGCATTCTTGGAGGAAGAAGCTTCATGATGATGGCAATCGCATGATTTCTTCTCACAGGCTTTTCTATAATGGTTTTTTCTTTTGGTTCTTTCTTGAAGTTATGACCATGATCATAAGGGCCATAGCTCTGAAGAATGACTTCTTCATAAGGTGCCTTAAAGACACTCTCACCAAAGTTTCTAGGGCGAGTCCTTCCTTGGTAACGAGACTTTGGCTCTACATAAGTAGGCCTAGTCAAGTGGTCGTAGGATGTGTCAAGATCAAACTCATTTGTTGGAAATATGACTTTCTTAAAGACAGTATGATCTTGAGTGGCTTTCCCCTTTGCTTTGGCTAAGGCCTTCTTGGCGGCCTTATTCCTTCTCTGAGCCTTATTCCTCCTAGAAGATTTACTATGAGCTTCTACATGGCCTAACCCAGCACCCTTGGACTGAGCGGAGAACTCAGCAACGAGAGGAAGAACTACCTTTGGCTTAGAGAAACCTTCAAAAAGTTTCTTTTACGCCTCTAGTAAGTCTTACAACCCTTTGATGATTTCATCCTTCAGATCAAGGTGCTTGATAGCCTTGTTGAACTCATCAACAACATTATCTAAGTCTTCTCTGAGTGATTCCATCTTGGCGACTTCCTCTCTCAGAGAGCTTTCTATGTCCTTTAGAGACTTAATATCTTTTGCCTGAGTTTTCACGACCTTTCGACATTTGTCGTAAGCCATGATCAACTCCTTATACTGGGCCATGAGTTCAGACTCATCGTCAGAGGAGCTGTCCTCATGATCATGCTCAGAAACTTCAGATTCTGAAAGAGGGGTGTGAGATTTTACCTCCCTAGTGAACTGGGGCTCTTGTTCATAATCTGATTGTGACATAAGTCCAAAGTAGGCTTCCTCTTCTTCACTTGACTCAGATGAATCAGAGTCACTAAGAGTCTTGCCCTTCTTGGCTATCAGGCTCTTCTCTGTCCTCTTCTTGTTGTACGAGGACTTCTTTTCTTCTCTCCTGCCACCCTCCTTCTTCTTATTAGGGCAATCAGTTATGATGTGACCTGGCTTGTTACAACAGTAGCAAACTATGTCAGTCGAAATATGTTTGTTCTGTTTTGAACCATATATGTTGTGGCTGCTTGAGCCTTTTCTGTGTCGATCACCGTCATTTCGTGATCTTCTGTGAGAGGCATCCTTGCCCTTCCATTGCTTTTTCTTATTCAAGAATTTCTTGAACTGCCGTGAGAGTAAGGAAAACACTCCTTCAGATAGCTCAGATCCCGAGGTACTTGGCTCTGAGTTTTCTTCTTCACTAACTTCTTGTGCTGGGGCTGGTAAGGTAGCCTTTGACTTTCTGGAGGTGTCTGTCTTTAAAGCAACAGACTTCACTTTGGATGCAGACCTGCTCTTTTCTTCTTCAACTTTCCTCGTGTTGAGTTGAAGCTCATACGACATCAGCTTCCCGAAGAGATTCTGAGGATCTGTCTCAGCTAGCTTTCCAAATTCTCGGATAGCACATACCTTATTGTCACATTCCTTGGTTAAGGATCTTAGGAACTTGTCATTCAGTTCTCTATTGGTGAAGACTCTGCCATATACTCTAAGACCATTGACTATCTTGAAGAAGTTCTCAAATATATCTACAATAGTATCTTTTGGACCTTGCCTAAAGGCTTCATACTTCTGGTTCAACAGGGATCTTCTCATCACTCACTTCTTCAGTACCTTCCATCAGAGTGACTAGTGAATGTCATATCTCCTTAGCAGATTGGCAGTGAATCAGGTTCTGCAACATCGAGTCATCGACTGCACTTGCTATAAAATTTTTTTGCTTTCTTATCCTGTGAGACAAGTGCAATCTCGTCCTTATCTAGATCCATCAACTTCTTTGGAACCTTCTTGGTTGGATCTATAGTGGAGATGGTCATGGGCACGTAAGGACCTTCTTCAACAATCATGAAGATCCGGGGATCCACAGCTTCCATGAAAAGTTTAATTCTCTCTTTCCACATGGGAAAGTTTCTTTGTGCACAGGGGAAGCTTGGCAAAATCTTTAGCCTTGTCCATTGCTTGAAAAATTCTCAAAGACAACTTAGAGAGGAAATTGATCAACGCGTTAACCTTTTAACGACCAATATCCCTCTGATACCAATTGAAAGTTCTAAGTTGTCAACCTAAATCACCTAGAGGGGGGGTGAATAGGTGAATTATGCGTCTAAATGCGGAATAAAAATTTTAACGAACTAGCACACACAAACAAGCAATCATAGACAAAAAGAAGATTTATAGTGATTCCCTAACATTGGGTACGTCCACTTTCCCTCACCGATCTAGTAAATCACTAGATTCGGCTACTCCACTATCTTGGATTGAAATCCAATCCTACGTCTCGGAACTAAGTTCCTAAAATCTCGATCCAAAAGGGATCTACACTCGGAAGATGAAAACTTCCTACAACTTGGAGATTAATCTCCTACAAGATTTACAGAGAGATTTGAAAATAAAATACAAACATAAATTTTGTCTCAGATCTGGAAATATTAAACTCTAGGTCTTCTTCTGAACTTTGTGGCTTTTTCAAAATTTGTTGAAGAAGACTTGGTAGATCTGATCTGAGAGAACTTTGACCTACTTGATCAAGGAGAAGATGAAAATTCATTGAAAAACAATCCTTTCTTGATCGAGAGCAGAAATGTCGATCTTCACGTTGAGCGGCGGCGGCGGCATCTGGAAATTTGTTCTTGGAGAGAGACCGTCGATTCACAATAATAGAATGTACGGATTTCCGCTTAGGGTTGGTCTTGTTGGCAAGACCTTATATAGGATTTCCCCTAACGGTTAGAATTGACATTAATTAGGACACGTGGACCAATCACGATGTGTCAATTTAAAATCCTGTCGATCTGGACTTAAATAAATTTCCTGAAAGAAAATCTGACAGCAGTTCTCGAGAAGTATGAATTAGTTCTCGAGAACAGGCTGATTTCTCGAGAACTATTCGTCCTGAACTTATATAAGTACTCGAGAACAAAAGTCGTTGAGTCTACTTAGGAACTATGCGAAGCTTTTCGAGAACTAAAGAAAATAGTACTCGAGAACTAAAGCTTGTTCTCGAGAGCTAAACTGACTTCTTGAGAACTATGAGATAAGTTCTCGAGAACTATAACTAACTTCTCGAGAAAATGACTTAGAAGATCTTCCACGACTGTCTCTGGCTACAAGAGAGTTAAAGGCTGAGACTTCTCGAGAACTAGACTGAGCTTCTCAAGAACTAGGCTGAGCTTCTCGAGAACTAGGCTGAGCTTCTCGAGAACTAGCCAAGGCTTCTCGAGAACTAAGCGAACTTCTCGAAATTCAGCCAACTCTTCTTCTCAAGAACTATACTAAACTTTTTGAGAACTTTTAACTCTACTTCTCGAGAACTATACAAGGACTTCTCGAGAAGTGGACTAAGGAAAAATTCTGAACTTTAGAAAAATCTTTCTCTTCTCTTCAAGAGTCCAATCTTCATTCCATGATACAAGTGTTTGAATATGAAGTGTATCCCAATTGAGAGGCTACACATGAGTCAACACTTTGGATCATACAGTGAGGGATTACACTATAGGGTCCTGTGTTCATGACCCATTGTAGACTGACATTGGTCTACACTTAGCAATGGTAATCTGCAAACACACAACTAAACAGAGATATCAAATACAACTTAATTCATCTTAGTTCAAGGGTGACTTCATGCAAATCAGGGTTATTGTGGATGCAATATCCAATAGGGGTCGTATTATTCTCGGGGACGGGTTGATTATTTCTACTCTTCCCTGGAGATACAATTATTTTACCGAAGATAACTTGTCGGGTTATTATTTAAATAGCGCGGTTATATATAAGCAGAAAATAAAAGCAGAAAATAAAAGCAGAAAAAGTCGATGAAGAAATAGCGCAACGACACCGAAACGAATAGAACTAAAATAACTTTTAATAACTAGAGATCCTAAATTTCAAATTAATTAAAGGGCGACTTGACCGTGGAGGTTCCACAAACATGAGCTCACCTAGCTATAGAGATATCACTCACCTGAACATTAAGACTATTCGTCTGAACTCTCGTCCGACGAAGGATTCCTCTTAATGCCCGCATTACGCTAAGAACTCCGTTATTGGGTGGGGAACCCAATCCGGGAGAATTACGCTTCTGCTCTCCCGAGGTGGTGCACGCAATTCTCTTTACCTAAGGGTGATCGGTCCATACGCACGACCTCTCGGCTAGCTAGCGTATGGAGAACGAAATAGAGCTCACACATCGATATCTGGTCCTACGCGTCGTATACCCGTGGCAAACCTTAAGTGCTTTAATTAACAAGAAAAAGAAGACCTTTGATTATTTAAAAATATTTTATCTGTCTCAATGCTCTTCGATACTGAGGGCTAAGAGCGATTTGCCACTCATCATAATGGGGACGGCTTAAGAAAAGAAATTGCATAATTGAAAGTGCAAGTCCTACTCAAACGAGTAGGCGGGAAATGAAAGCAGTAAAAAAAGCAGTAAAATTGCGAGACCTACTCAAACGAGTAGGCCGGAAATGAAAGCAGTAATGAAAGCGATAAAGTGCAAGTCCTACTCAAACGAGTAGGCGGGAAATGAAAACGATAAAATGACAAGTCCTACTCAAACGAGTAGGCGGGAAATGAAAAGCTGAAAATGTCATCTCATACACGCACGCACTCTACTTGAAGGAAAAAAGCAATGAAAATCTAACTCATACACTCACCCACACAAACGAAAATAAGAAAAATAAAATGACTGAAAAATTAAAATAACTATATTTTTATCGTTAGAATATGCTAAAAATGCATAAAAAGAGAAAATAAAAATTAAAGAAGGAATTTTTTTTGAAATAAAGTAAAAATCAAAGGTATGCAAAAAAAATAACAATATTTTCATTCTTATATTTTATAAAAGAGCTTAAAAAGTGGAAATAAAGTAAAAAAAGAACGAAAAGATTTACAAAGACCAAAAAAACTAAGGTAAAAAGGAGAAAACCACTTTGAAAACACTTATCTAAATTCATAAGAATGAAAATGAAAAGCGCTAAAAAAGACTAAAGTTAAACTATGAAAACTATGAAAACATAAAAACATAAAACTAAACTCATACACACACACCCATTTTAAAAAGAGAAGAACAAAGGGTAAAACAAATGATAAAATGAAGAGATAAGTGAGGCACCCAAATGAAATTCCATAAAAACATAAGGAGAGAAAATCTAAACATTTTATTAAGTTAAAAAGAGGGTTACAAAAAGCTAAAACAAACATACTGAGGGGGGGGGGAGAAAGTTCTCCTTACATGACAAGGAAGAGCACCTAGGCAGCCAGCCCACTAACACTAAAATGGTCCAAAAAAGTGAACCCTTGGACATTACAAAGAAGTTCTATTTATAAGCAGAAAATCGGAGGTGACACGCCCTGGTCACGGGCATGACAGGGGGCGTGTCATGCTGGCTTGCTGAAGACGGGGAAATTTTGGTGACTGGTCGATTTCTGGAAGCTTCTAGGACGGGGCACGTGTCGGTCACGGGCGTGATAGGGGAGTCACGGGCGTGACAGGGGAGTCACGGGCATGTCGGGAGGGGGGGGGGGGGTTGTGACTGGACATCTGGCGTTGACCGTTGAGTGGAGATCGACGAACGTCGAGCGGCGATCGTCGCACGAGATTGACACGAGCGTGTAGCATATTGACACGGGCGTGATTGGCAGTTCGACGAACGTCAAATGTAGAACGTCGAGCTGGAGGCGTTGAGTCTCGAGACGGGATTAACACGGGCGTGTCGAATCGGGACACGGGCGTGTTCAGCTAAGTGTCGAATGGTTGCTGGAAGCGTCGAGCTTGGATCGACGAACGTCGAATGTCGAGCGGTTGGACACGGGCGTGTCGAATCAGTACACGGGCGTGTTCAGCTAAGCGTCGAATTGTGGCTGGAAGCATCAAGCTTGTATCGACGAACGTCGAATGTCGAGCGTCGAGCGGTTGGACACGGGCGTGTCGAATCGGGACACGGGCGTGTACTTTGAGAAATTTGGCTTTTTCTGAAAAAAGTTCTGAAAAACAAAATAAAGCTAAGTTAGAACAATCTTTACAAAAAAGAAACATTTTATTGAAGAAAAATGACTAAAAACAACGAAAATTAAACTAAAATGACCTAATAGAAGTACTGAAAAATACGTATATTTACACCTTATCAGAAATCGCCTAGTCGCAAGCTGCGACCTGCTACAAACCGCTTACAATTATCTGCAAGACGCAGTGAAACCTGATTGAAGTCAGAATCAAGTCCTATGTTGATCAGTGGTAGCCACACAGTCTGCAATACAACAAAAACAGGTTGCCCTCTAAGTCGCGTGGATAAGAAAGCCTAACCACAAATTTTAATCCAAGATTCAAGCTTACTGTTCATGTTAATATATGATGAGCTGATGACTCCTATTTATATGTGTGAAGAGAAGTGTCGTCACCACCCAAAGTGATAGGATTACCATGTAACACCCCAAATCCCAAAATTGGGTTCAAGCTGAGCAACACGGCCTGGGACACAGGCGTGTCCCAAGCCGTGTTCTACTCTGTGTACTTGAGTAAGGCACAGGACGGTCTCGAGTGGGTCTCGAGTGGGCCTCAAGTGAGGCACACAGCCTAGGACACGGGCATTTCCAAGTCTGTGTCCAGCTCTGAGTACTCGAGTGTGGCGCAGGGCGGACTCGAGTGGATCTCGAGTGTGTCTCGAGTGAGGCACACGGCCTGGGACACGGGCGTATCCCAAGCCGTGTCCTTCTCTGCGTTATCTCGAGTGCTCGACAAAATGCACTTGACGCTCCTCGAGAGGCAAGTCGAGTTGGGCACACGGTCTGTGACACGGGCGTGTCACATGGTCGTGTCCTTCTCTGGATTTGGCTAGGGAAATGAGGCCTGGTGAATACGGGCTAGACACGGGCGTGTCTGAAGCCGTGTCAGCACACATGGCCTATTATACGGGCGTGTCACATGGCCATGTCCTGTTCGGGGCAAGTCGGTTTGTGTGCCGCTTAAGGTACACGGCCTGTGACACGGGTGTGTCACATGCCATGTTTGCCCAAAAATAAAGCTTTCAGAGCGATTTGTGGCCGTTCATTTCCTATATATGGGATCTAATGGTCCAAGATTTTCCCTGCTGAGTTAAGTCCAGGAATTGAGAGTTATCTCTCATTCAATCTTGGCTATTCTCTTTCTAAAAGAGATAAAGAGAAGGGAGAGAAAGGAGGAGGAGGAGAAGAGATCCGGCTGCCGGTGGAGCTTCAGCATTCAGAATTGCGAGCCAAGCCCAGATTTGTGGAGGCAAGGCCGCTGCGGTGCTTTCCAACCAACTAGATTTCCATGGCTCCAAAGAGATCGTCAAGCGTAATGATCTTCCTTCTTGGACATGTGAAGTCCTCGTTTTGGTATGTATATGGATTTCCCCCACCAAAATGTGGCTTTTGAGGGATTTCCTTGGGTTGATTCTTGAAATCCTCAATCTTGCATATAGATCCGGAAATGTGTAGTACGGAATAGGCATGTTGTGTGATGCCCATCTAGACAGGTTGGTCTGGATTGGTGATGTTGCGTTTTACGCACCGAAGAAGACTACGCGTATAAACGTGTATGTTGTGGAGTCGATGGGTTGTGCCTGTGAAGGGTAGTAACAGGAAGTACTTGAGTGGAATTCCAGGAAAATACCCGCGTGATTCTTGTGTTGTATGCTATGTTTGGGTTGAGTTTGGGTGCAGAAAGTGAGTTCTGCTGAACCCGCCAAGTGACCGCGAGGAACGCTGGCAATAACTCCCTTTTTGGATATGAAGCCAGTCCTTGGTGGACAGTATGGCTATTGTGAGCTGCGAGCTCTTGAAAGCTTCGTGCTGAACGGATAAGGGGAAAGCTGACCCGCGTCATGTTGGATGATTTGAGCAACGGGATTGGCTGAACTGGACCGCGTTATGTCTGACCAACTGGTAGACCTAGTTATTGGTCTTGTTGGAGCGCATAATGAGAGTCTTAGGCATGCGCGCCATTAAGACTAAATGCTCAATACCGTCGGGTTTCGAACCTTGAACGGTGGTGGGACCCTGGTTCGCCGGTACACCAAGAATGTGCCCTGAGTGCACAGATCGTCAGGCCACATGGCTGACGGTTGTGATATGTTGATTGTGTGTGAGGGCACATTATATGATATATTTGCTTGCGAAAAGCTATGCCTGCAGGGAAGGAATACCACTTCCTCGGTAAAGGGGTAGGGTCGTTATAAATTGGTCAGCTGAATGCTAACCGTTGCTTTGTTTGCCACCATTATGGTGGTTTGTCCCTATACAGGTGCTGGAGAGCCGAGCAGGAAATAGAGGGCTGAAGCCCCTGCTGCTGCTGCTAGCCCTCGAAGGCTGAGCAAAGGCTTTTTTATGTTCATGTGTGGCCGGCCTGCGCGCCGATGTTTGTAATCCACACTTATAAAGCGTAACTATAAGGCCTTAATGCCAAAATCTTGAGTATTTGTGTACATTCCTTCGTGAGTATATATAAATTTGGTTGTTTATATATAGTGGACATTCATGGTTTGAGTTCAGTTTGATGTTAAAATCTTCCGCTAGTATGCTTTGTGAGGATGCGTACCTGTTTTGGTATTAACCTGTGAACTCGCCGCCTGTTTGTGACATATAGTGTGGGGCCCCGGCCGGACATCCTATTATATGTTATTTAACGGATGGAGTTGTTACATTTTGGTATCAGCTTGTCTCGGTCTTTCTCTTTCGAATTCGTGGTCGAATTCTTTTGTGGTGTGGCGAGCACGTGTCAGTGCGACCCGCATTAACTTTAATGAATTATGGAATGTCCATTAAGGAATGTAAATACTCCTATTTGAGGAACCTGCGCGTTCCTATAATATTTTGATTGCTTGTGCAAGGTTGCTAAAGTGTGTCTTGTTCACCTATAGGTGACCCGTAGTGGGGCTTGGAAGTCTGAGCCCTAGCGTTCTGATGAGAGTGCGACACCAGCTGAGGTGCCCACACCTCCTCCTTCTACGGAAACAACCCGCTTAGTTGCTGAGGCGCTATTTGCCATGTTTCATGCACACCTATTGGGCAAGCGCAGCCGGCAGTTGTGCCAGAACGGGTTGGTGTAAGACTAGAACCTGTTGAGGCTGTTGATCCTCGGGCAGATGAGCGGCAGTTGAAGCATTTTATGAGCTTCAATCCTCCGAAGTTTACGGGTGTGGGAACCCCAGTACAAGCGGAAGATTGGTTGTCGCGCGTTAAGCGTATATTGGCGGCGATAAGGACGGAGGATGATCAGAAGTTCATCTTGGCCACCTTCTTGTTGGAAGGAGAGGCTCGGTTGTGGTGGGACGAGATAGAGTTGCATTACCTAGCGGGCAGACAATTAACACAAGTCTCGATTGAGGATTTTTCACGACTATTTTTTGCAAAAAACCTACCAGCGGAAAAATGCATAGCCATGGAAAATGAGTTCCAACGTCTAACGCAAGGAGAAAGTAGTGTTGATACTTACTTACATAAGTTTACAAGGTTGGGCCGTTATGCGGGGTCTATCTTCGTTGATGAACAACGGAAAACCAATAGGTCTTATGAAGGGTTGTGGAATGAGTTGAGATTCCTTCTCTAGTGTTCGGTGAACCAAGGCTTTCAGGCGTTGGTTGATACTGCTTGTGCGCTGGAGAATGATATGAAATGGGTGCAAGGAAAGAGGGACTTGGCTATGACGAAGTTTGAGTTCAAAGTGCCCCGTCCTGGAAAATCAAACTACCAAAAGAAGTGGAGCAAGAGGTCCAAATCTTATGGACAGGCCCCTTCTTTAGTTGCATCGGGAGCAACGATAAGGCAAGAGTCTCGTACCTACTTTACATGTGGCAAAGTGGGACATATAGCCCGTGACTGTCGGGTTGGTCCGCCAAAGGTGGAAAAGAAGACGGGAGCGTCTTATGCTGAGAAGGAAAAAAGCAGTGGTGGAGTCCTCTGCATCCCAGGCGCAACCCCGAGTCTATAATCTTGTCCAGTAAGAGGCCATAAAGCAAAGTGACATCGTCACAGGTACGAGTTATGATATTGATTGCTTTTTATATTACATACCTTGTGTGTAGCTTGTATATGATGTGTTTGTCTTAGGCATTGTCCTGATTCGGAACAATCTGGCAAGAGCACTATTTGATACAGTTGTTTCGCATTCATTTCTATCTAAGGACTTCGTAGCGCGAATCGGAGTACCTAGTCATTTGATGACAGATAGTGTTATGGTGTTATTACTGAATGGATGTGCGATGCTTGCGGATAGGGCTTGCGATGTGGAAGTTCAAATAGGAAGTCGGGATTTCTGCTTGAGCGCATCTGTGCTACCGATATCAGAATTTGATGTGATCTTTGGTATGTACTGGCTTTCGGAGCAGCGTGCCTTTATTGATTGCAATTCAAAGGATATCACACTGGGCCAGAATACCGAGCTTGAGACTAAGTTTGCTGGTATGCGAGGAGTATGAGGTACCTTGATGTCTGCTCTCCAAGTCGTCAATGCTGCTCGGAAGGGCGCGGAGTTATTCTTCACGCTTATTCAGGCTATTGAGCCAAAGGCCAGTGTGAATGATGTTCCGATTGTGTCGGAGTTTGCTGATGTTTTTCCTAAAAATCTTCCTAGGTTACAACCCCAGTGGGAGATCGACTTCTCTTTTGAGTTAGTGCCAGGTGTGAAACCTGTGGCCCACTCGCCATATCACGTAGCGCCAAAAGAAATGGCGGAACTGAAAGTTCAATTGCAAGAGTTGCTGGAACAGGGTTATATACACCCAAGTATGTCACCTTGGAGCGCACTTGTTCTGTTTGTGAAAAAGAAGGACAGTAGTTTACAGTTGTGTATTGATTATCGTGAATTGAATAAGCTGACAGAGAAAAACAAGTATCCGATTCCACGGATAGATGACATGTTCGATCAGCTAGCGGGATCAACCGTCTATTCTAAATTGGATTTAAAATCTGGATATTACCAATTGAGGATTCGGGATCGTGACATTCCCAAGACAGCGTTTGGAATACGCTACAGTCATTATGAGTTCACTATAATGTCGTTTGGGCTATGTAATGCGCCATCGGTGTTCATGGATCTAATGCACCGAACGTTCCGAGAGTACTTGGATCTATTTGTGATCGTATTAATTGATGATATCTTGGTGTACTCTCAATCTGAAGCTGATCATGCGAACCATTTACGGTTGGTGTTGCATACCCTGCGTAGAAATAAGCTCTTTGCCAAGTTCTCAAAGTGTGAGTTTTGGCTGTCGTTAGTGGCTTTTCTTGTCGATGTGGTAAGTGGAGAGGGCATTGTGGTGGTTTCGTTAAAGATAAGTTTCATACGAGAGTGTCTAGTGTTGTCTTCGGTGGCCGAAGTCAGGAGTTTCCTTGGACTGGCAGGCTACTACAGACGTTTTGTGGAAAACTTCTCACGGATTGTTTTGCCTCTTACCACATTTGTTGGTTCCCTAGTTTGTTTTGGGCCATATCATCTCAATTAGGCTTAATTGACCTAAGAATTATTTATGGTCAATGGTTAGACTAAATGTTAGTCTACCTTAGGTTTAGTTAGGATAGACCCAGATAGGATAGTTGAGATTGAATTGAAATGGAAATTTTGTTCAGTAGATTTGTGCTCGACGATAGTCGATCGGCGCTCGACGATCTTCGATTGATGGTCGACGATCTCAGATTTATATGAACTCTGAAGTGGGTCGACGATCTGCTTATTCAGATCGACAATCGTGTAGCCTTGGTCGACGTTTTCTGTGTAGACAGTTTTTCTTCAGGTCGACGATCTGCTTGTTCAGATCGATGATCTTTGATCTCTGGTCGACATTTTCTGTCTGCTATTATCAATATTCATTTCATTTGATTCCCCGTTTTATTTACTCTTGTTTAAAACATATTCTATTCAAATATTCTGCTTATTACAATGCTGATACTCTATTGCTTATTTGCAATATTTCTTATGCATTGATTAAAAGATTTTGACAGAATAAAGCCATTTGGAAAGAGTGGATTTCGTACAGCTGTAATATAGTCGTTAGAATTTGTCTCTTGTGCAAAGTCAAATTGATAGGATATTTTAATATCCTTAAATCCGTTTTGGGAATGACAGAAAAGACTATATCTGCAGTTTCTTTATTTGACTTATTATATTACTTTGGAAAGATCTTTTTGTGCAGGGCTCGAGGCATTTTTAGAAAGAGAAAAAGTTTCTATTTTATAAAACAGTTGACCGAATAAAAATTAGAGATATACAGAAACTCAGAAGAGAGCAACCAGTGTGATAGAACAAGAGCTCTAGAGAAAAAGGATTTGTTCCTCTGCTTCTTCCTGAGTTCATCCTATCTTCAGGAAAATCAACACTCAGTGTTCAAGCTTTCAAGAAGAACTTTCCTTCCAGATTGCAAAAGCTGCTGAAGAAGAACATTCATCAACATCTTGAGTCTTCTTCAAAGCCGCATCAGAAAGAGTTTCAAAGCAATCTGGAGTTCCTGCACCCTGAAGCAAAGCTTCTTCCTAGACATTCTCTAAGCCAGGGGGAGCTTTGAATTTCTCTGAGAAATCCACTAGCTTCTCTGAACAGAGAGAAGAAACCTTTTTATCTTTTTTTTAACCTCTTTGTAAAAGGGTTATTACTCCCTTCAAAAGTGAATTGTTGGTGATAGGGCACCTGATCAAAAACCTATTGGATTTTGGGCTCCATATCAAAAGCTTAAAGGGTCTCTAGATCTACCTGCAGTAGATCTTGTGGTGGCAGGGCACCTGAACAAAAACCTATAGTGGATTCCTACCTGGGTGATAGAAGAGTGGATGTACTCATTTGGGGAATCACTATAAATCTCTTGTGTTGTCTGGTTGCATACTTTAATTGATGCAATGTGGCTGTGATATATTTAACTAGGTTACTAAGTGTTGTGCTAGGCTTAAAGCTCAACTGAAACTTCAGTTAGCTTGATATTTTATTCACTATACTCTGATAGGCTTTAGGTTTTAAGCTTTTATATTTCTATTCCGCAATAGCTCTAAGAGAAGTGTTTAGAGTCTCCTTAATTTTTGAATACTCTATTCACCCCCCCTCTAGAGTAGTAAGTATCTTATCCTCTCACTTTCAATTGGTATCAGAGGTAAAATCATAAGATGCAATTACTTGATCTTCATCAGACAATTCATCCTCCTCATCTTCAGTCATCTCTGCAGCTGAGTTACTGCTGCAGGCATTGATTGCCATAAGGAAAATCTCCTTAGATTTCTTCTCTTCTTCATCATCTTCACTGGAGCTAGAAGAAGAAGAATCTTCCTCAGAATCACTCCAGGTCTTTGCAACAAGACCTTTCTCTTTCTTCTTATATTTGTGAGAAGATGTCTTGGAGTAGTGCTTCTAATGTTCCTTTTCATTTCTCCTTTCTTTATGCTTTGTCTCTGGACACTCAGGGAGGATGTTTCTAGGCTTCCTGCATCCATAACAAATAATTTCTTTAGAAGGTGTTTTATCATACCTTGGCTTGTCATCATATTTTGATGACTTTCTTCTGTTGTCCTTTCTTCCCATCTTGTAAAACCTCTTGGCAAAGAGTGCCAACAGTTCTTCATTTGATTGAGTCACTTTGGACTCATCATCAGCCTTAAGAGCAAGGGTTTGCTCTTTCCTTGTTGGAGTAGGTGCTTTAGCTTCAGCTTCAGCTTCCCTGGTCTTCAGTACTTGCTCAAATGATTTGAGCTTGCCAAGGAGAGCTTCAGTTGAGATCTCTATTGTACTTATAGACTCCTTGATTGGCCAGATTCTGAGATCCCTTGCGCTGGGAAAGCACATCAGTATTTTATCATTGACTTCTGTCAATGTAATCTCCTTATCAAGTGTCCTCAGCTCATTGATAATGGTGCTGAGCCTTGTGTACATGGCTTCTACAGTCTCAACCTCTTCTTTCTTGAAGTTCTCATATTGGGATATGAGATTGGACCTTCTGTCCTTCCTCTCATCAGCTGAACCAGCTACAATCTGATTTAGTGAGTCCCACATGACTTTTGCTGAGGTGCAATCAGCCACTTTCTGGAATGTCTCATCAGACATAGTCTGAGCCAGAATATTCATAGCTTTGGCATCAGCTATCTTGGCCTTCTTATAGGTTTCATTATAGTCAGGAGGTGGCACAACACTGAGATTTGCAGATGTTGTAGCAGTAGTTGCAGCAGGTGGTGTTGGTGGCCCTGTTAAGAGAGAAAAAAATATCTTCATCAATAGAGTTCATATAAAGTCTGATTCTTGCCTTCCAGATGCCAAACTTGGCTAAGTTGCATACTGGAGGTCTGGTGCTAGAGTAATCTTTGTACTGGGCCATGAATCTAATGCGAGTGTATAAGGTATCAAAGTATCTTATAACAAGATCTTATGGTTCAGGTGTTAGCCTGTTCAACCAATCAACCTAGGAATGGTTAAGCTGTTGAATAACCAACCTCCCTCTGATACCAAATTGATGTAAAGAGTGCATGAAGTTTAAGGTGTTTCAAATGGATATAAAGAGTGCATTCCTGAATGGAGAGCTAAAGGAAGAGGTGTTTGTTGAACAACCCCCTGGTTTCATTTCTTCAACTGATCCTTCAAATGTTTTTAAGCTGCAAAAAGCTCTGTATGGACTTAAGCAGGCTCCTAGAGCATGGTATGAGACTCTAGCTAGTTTCCTATTATAACATAAGTTTGTAAGAGGCATAGTTGATAAAACCCTTTTCATTAAGCACCACAAGGACAAAATCTTGTTAGTTCAAATCTATGTGGATGACATTATATTTAGTTCCACTGATCCCAAACTATGCAAAAGGTTCTCAGACCTAATGCACTCTAAGTTTGAGATGAGTAGTATGGGTGAGCTGTCTTATTTCTTTAGTCTTCAAGTGAAACAAGATGCTAATGGCATCTTCATCTCCCAATCTAAATATTCCAAGGAATTAGTAAAGAAGTTTGGGATGGCAGATGCTTCAGCAATGCACACTCCTATGGTTACTCATGTAGTTATTGATTCTGATGAAAAGGGAAAGCCTGTTGATCAGAAATATTATAGGGCCATTATTGGTTCCCTATTGTATCTAACTGCAAGTAGGCCTGATATAATGTTTGCCACATGCCTCTGTGCTAGATTTCAGGTCAACCCCAAGGAATCTCATTTAACTATTCTCAAGAGAATCTTAAGATATTTGAAGGGATCCCCAAATTTAGGACTTTGGTACCCAGTTGAATAAGAATTTGAGTTGATTGGATACTCAGATGCTGACTATACTGGCTGTAGAGTTGACAGTAAGAGCACCTCAGGGACTTGTCAGTTCCTAGGTGAGAGATTAGTCTCATGGTTTTGCAAAAAGCAGACTTCTGTTTCAACTTCAACTGTAGAGGCTGAATATATAGCAGCTGCTAGTTGCTGTTCACAGATTCTGTGGATTCAAAATCAACTCTTGGATTATGGGTACACACATAGAAACACCAAAATTATGTGTGGCAGTACCAATGCTATTTCTATAGCACAAAATCCTGTGCACCATTCTAGAACCAAGCACATAGACATTAAACACCATTTTCTTAGAGACTGTGTTGATAAAAATAAAATAAATCTCAAGTTTATACCCACAGATCTTCAGAGAAGTGACATTTTCACAAAGCCTTTAGATGAACAGAAACATCTATTCTTTTTGAATCAACTAGGCATGATGAATGGATCAGACTAAGTGTAAAAATCTGCTAAGTTGAAATCAGTTCTGAAATCGTCGAACAGTGTTCGAAGATAGTCGAACAGGTTGAGCTAAATCGTCGACCCTTGGTCTACGACAGCTCTTTGCCTTGAGAGAAAGAAATCGTCGATCGACGATCGACGACTCTGCTTTCAGAAATCGATCGTCGACCGACGACCGATTCTCCTGATCTTCATTCAGAGATCGACGATTCTCGTTTATTTCTAAACAATTGTCTATTTAGGTCTGAAGATCTTCGACGGAGCTCGCCGTTTCATATTCTGCTTCCAGAACTATTTCGAGCTCTCGTCCTGCGCTTTCTGCTCTCTTCTCTTGCTATTCTTCTCGTCATGGTGATTTCCTCTGTAACCCTATTCGTGATGAAGTTCGATGCAGGTTTCTCTGTTAACTTCGATTCCTTCAGTGACAGTGATCAAGGTTTCAAAGAAATGTTGCAGTTGTGCGATGAACAAGGACTCAAAAAGCTTATGTCTGCAAAGACTAAACTCCACTTATCAGAGATAAAAGAATGGGTGTATACATCTTCTTCAGATGACAAATTGATGACCGAAACCATCAACGGAGTAGAGGTAACTCTTACTCCTGAAATTCTAACTAAAATCTTTGAGTTAAAGAATGGATCTGAAGAGTATGAGCAAGATTCTGCAGAATATTGTAGGATGCTGATAGAGATGGGACATGCGGAAGGCATTCCCTCTATGTTGTTAAAAGTAAATCTATCTGTTGGTTTCAAGTTCTTGGCTGACTTAGTAGGAAAAGTACTGCTTGGAAAGCATTCAGCCCATGACAACATTAACAGGCAACAGTTTGCCTTGATGTCAGCTATTGTGAATAAAAAGTCAATTAATTAGGCTGGACTGCTGTTTGAGTTGATCAGGAGAAAGAACAACAAGAAAGAGGTGACTCAAGGTCGACTGATTGGGCTCTTTCTATCCAAGAAAGCTTCCCAGCTGTTAGGCTCTATTCCTACAACCATCAATGCCAGCAAAAGGATCGATTCTTCCCTTTTTGCTAAGTGTAAAAGGGTTAATCAGAAACCTTCAAAGGCTAAGCCTACCCCTATAACATCTGAGGGCACAAGGGCTTCTAAAGCCACTCCCCACCTTAGTGAAGAAATCCCTGCATTACCCTCCTTGTCATCCACCTCCATCACAACTTATTCTTCTCCCGTGAACCATCCATCTCAATCTGCTTCTCCAACACCAGCTCATCTAGCTGAGATACCCAACTTCAATATATAATCCATGTTCAATATTCTCACTCCATCTCCTCATCATTCCCCAGCTCCTTCTCCTCATCATCAATCACCCACTCATGATCATCAATCTCATCACAATTCTCCACGTGATGAAGCCCCAGCTCAGCAGAACATCAATTCTGATGATTCTCCATCTATCATTCCTCCATCTTTCCATATTACACCAGAATTCATTGCTAGTATTCTAAACCTCATTACCCCATCCATCAAAGCAATGATAGCTGAAGCCATTACCCTCATTGCTAACTCCATCTCTTCACTTACTGCTTCCTTCACTGCCCTCTCAGCCCTTTCTTCATCTAGGGGCCTGGGTTTAGTTCCCACTGAATCCAGGCAGGGGGAGATGTTCAATGATGATGACTCAGGCTCTGCTTTGGCTCGTCCAGTTGTGCAATCTTCAGCAGCAGTGGAGCTAGAAGTATGTTCAGATGCTCTTCCAGATGAAATCCAGAGGATATTTGAGGATTTAGATGCTTCAGTAGTTCCAGATAAACTGGAGGCATTTCTTGATTCAGATGATGAGTCCTCTCTCTCTTCTCTTGGGGGCCATTATCTGTCCTCTCCTTGCTCTTTTGATCCTCTTCAGGTCATTGTGTGTTATCAGAGACCAATGTGCCTTCAGTTTTTTGACAGTTTTATTATCTCTGAAGCAATAGCTGAAGAAACCTTTGCCTTCAAATTCTGTCTTGAGGAGATTTCCACTCCTATAGTTGCCAGACATCTAGAAGGGATTATTACATCCTTCTTAGAAGATAAGTGGAATTCAGTAGAGCCTTCAGATAATAGTGTGCCAGTTATTGTTCTAGATGTTGAGTCTGTTGTATCTTCTGCCCCTTCTACTCTTTGGGATGATACCCCAGGTCCAGATTTGGACTCTCTTTTGGCACAAGATATACTAGAAGAAGAAAGAGAAAAGGTTATGTTGAAAGCTAAAGAACAAGAGGAAGCTATGCTTAAAGACATTGATGATCTGTATGCAAGACCTCAGTCCTCACACTCAGAGGATGAGGATGAAGATTCTGATGATTCAGAGGATAATAAGAAAAGGAAAAGGATTGCTAAAAAGAAAAGGAAGACTGTTGCTCCGCCTCCTCCAAATCCAGATCATGACATTCTATACTATATTTTGAAAGGAATTGATCCCAAGTCCAAAAGCTTTGAGCCCTGGATGTGGCTTTCTAAAAATGCTCAGAAAGCAAGGAAGAAGAGCAGGAAGAACTCTCCTCCTCCCAAAGGGATTCAGAGAGGTCCTCCTCCTCCTCCTCCCTCTGCTGGTGCATCAAGCAACATTGCTCCCAGATCTTCTGCTCCTTCTACCAAACCAAATCAACCTTACACCTATCATAGGAAGGGCAGGCAGCCTCCTCCAAGCAGGTCTCATGATCAGAGGCAGACCAGGCATTCAGATAGTCAAAGAGAGCAAATAAAAGAAGTTGTATTTCAACAACCAACTTTCTCTCCTCCTTCAGCTCCAAAGTCTCCTTCAAAAGAAAAACTTGCTCAAGTCAAGCTAGTAGATGTCAAAAGAAAAAGAGTTATATATTCTGACAAATCAAACAAGAGATATGCTGAGTTTGCTCCTCCAACCAGTCTCATGATTCAAGAGCCAAAAGATTCAAATATCAAGCAAATTGAGAGTTTTCTAACTCAATCAGTAAAGTTTAAGGCTGTAAATCCTTTGAATCCTGATGTGGAAAACACTTATGAAAGTCAAGAGCTTGATCCAAACTTCAAAATGGCTAGACTTTTAGAATTGGTGGGAACTGCTCAGATCAAGAAAGCTATAGCAGAAGGAAAAGATTTCACAGGATTGTCTACCATGTTAACATACAGAAAGAAAGAATTAGACAGATTCCAAGTAAGCTCAGAAGTTTTTGATGCTTCAAAATATATGGAGAAACATCCTGAAGTTGTTCTACCCAAAGCTGGAGAGCTAAAGATCATTGGAGAGCAGGATTTGAAATTATCAAAGAAAGATGCATATGATCCTAACAGAAAAATCACCTTCTCCCCTGCTACTTCTATTCCTCCTTCAGATTCTGTTGATAATCAATTGTGACATTTGTGTTGATTATCTGTTTTATTTAAATCTGTTTGATGGTTTATCTATTGCTGTTTATTCTATCTGCTCATCTTAGATTTGCTAGTGTTTGAGTGACATCACCCAAATATTGGGAGATTGTAGGTTCCCTAGTTTTATTTTGGGCCATGTCATCTCAATTAGGCTTAATTGACCTAAGAATTATCTATGGTCAATGGTCTGACTAAATGTTAGTCTACCCTAGGTTAAGTTAGGATAGACCCAGATAGGATAGTTGAGATTGAATTGAAATGGAAATTTTTTTCAGTAGATTTGTGCTCGATGATAGTCGATCGACGCTCGACGATCTTCGATTGATGGTCGACGATCTCAGAGTTATATGAACTCTAAAGTGGGTCGACGATCTGCTTATTCAGATCGACGATCGTGTAGCCTTGGTCGACGTTTTCTATGTAGACAGTTTTTCTTCAGGTCGACGATCTGCTTGTTCAGATCGACGATCTTCGATCTCTGGTCGACGTTTTCTGTCTGCTATTATCAATATTCATTTCATTTGATTCCCTGTTTTATTTACTCTTGTTTAAAACATATTCTATTCAAATATTCTGCTTATTACAATGCCTATACTCTGTTGCTTTTTTGCAATATTTCTTATGCATTGATTAAAAGATTTTGACAGAATAAAGCCGTTTGGAAAGAGTGGATTTCGTACAGCTGTAATATAGCCATTAGAATTTGTCTCTTGTGCAAAGTCAAATCGATAGGATATTTTAATATCCTTAAATCCATTTTGGGAATGACAGAAAAGACTATATCTGCAGTTTCTTTATTTGACTTATTATATTACTTTGGAAAGATCTTTTTGTGCAGGGCTCGAGGTATTTTTAGAAAGAGAAGAAGTTTCTATTTTATAAAACAGTTAGCTGAATACAAATTAGAGATATACAGAAACTCAGAAGAAAGCAACCAGTGTGATTGAACAAGATCTCTCAAGAAAAAGGATTTGTTTCTCTGCTTCTTCCTGAGTTCATCCTGTCTTTAGGAAAATCAACACTCAGTGTTAAAGCTTTCAAGAAGAACTTTCCTTCCAGATTGCAAAAGCTGCTGAAGAAGAACATTCATCAACATCTTGAGTCTTCTTCAAAGCTGCATCAGAAAGAGTTTCAAAGCAATCTGGAGTTCCTGCACCCTGAAGTAAAGCTTCTTCCTGGACATTCTCTAAGCTAGGGGGAGCTTTGATTTTCTCAGAGAAATCCACTAGCTTCTCTGAACACAGAGAAGACACCTTTTTATCTTTCTTTTAACCTCCTTGTAAAAGGGTTATTACTCCCTTCAAAAGTGAATTGTTGGTGATAGGGCACCTGATCAAAACCTATTTGATTTTGGGCTCCTGATCAAAAGCTCAAAGGGTCTCTAGATCTACCTGCAGCAGATTATGGTGGCATGGCACCTGAACAAAAACCTGTAGTGAATTCCTACCAGGGTGGTAGAAGAGTGGATGTACCCATTTGGGGAACCACTATAAATCTCTTGTGTTGTCTGGTTGCTTACTTTAATTGATGCACTGTGGCTGTGATATATTTAACTAGGTTACTAAGAGTTGTGCTAGGCTTAAAGCTCAACTGAAACTTCAGTTAGCTTGATATTTTATTCACTACACTCTGATAGGCTTTAGGTTTTAAGATTTTATATTTATATTCCGCAATAGTTATAAAAGAAGTGTTTAAAGTCCCCTTAATTTTTGAATATTCTATTCACCCCCCCTCTAGAGTAGTAAGTATCTTATCCCCTCACTTTTAACATTAACGAGGAAGGATCAGAAGTTCGTTTGGACGTCAGAGTGCGTACGAGCTTTTGAAGAGCTAAAGAGTCGTTTGACCACGACGTCTGTACTAACATCGCCATGTGGTACAGATGGTTATGAGATTTATTGTGATGCTTCAGGGAGAGGCTTTGGATGCGTTTTTCTGCAGTTTGGCAAGATGATTGCTTATGGCTCACGTAAGTTGAAAGTGCATGAGCGGAATTATCCCGTCCACGACTTGGAGTTGGCGGCGGTGATCTTTGTACTTAAATTGTGGCGACACTATCTATAAGGTGTAAAAGTGGATATCTTTACGGATCATAAGAGCCTAAAATACCTATTGGATCAGAAGGATCTCAATATGGGACAACGGAGGTGGATGGAGTTCCTCGGAGACTACACCTTTAATATTCATTATACTCCCGGGAAGGGAAACTTAGTTGTAGATGCCTTGAGTCGTAGGACTCCGGTAAGGGCAAATTGGTTGCGGATGCATGATGAGCGTCTGATCAAGGAGTTGGAAGCGTTAGAGATTTCTTGTGTTGACAAGAATTCCACAGCCGATGCATGCTTGAAATGGACGGAGGTACATTTTGACCTTGCAGACAGGGTTCGACGAGCAACAGAACTTGATGAAAGTCTCCAACGCTATGCAGTGGATGGTTCAAATGACCAATTCTCCTAGGATGACGGCCTTTTAAGGTAAGAAGGTCGGTCGTTTGTGAGTCCCAAGTATGGGTAAGTTGAGGGAAGAATTGATGTATGAGGCTCACTTTAAAAAATATTCAATTCACCTAAGGAGCATAAAGATGTACAAAGACATGAAAAAACTGTTCTGGTGGCCAGGATTAAAGAAAGACATAACACATTATGTGTAACATACCATTTCCGGCTAGACCCCTAGGAGTCGGTCTGTCGTGACAGAACCCTAGGAAGCCCAAGAATTGAAATACATCGACCAAGATTTCGGGTCACGGGTTGGTCACGCCCGTGACCGACCCGTCACGCCCGTTACCTAGGGCGTGACTCCTTCGACGATCATCGATCTCAGAAAGACGATCGTCGAGCGCAGAATTTGCAACCCGGGCCTGTCACGCCCGTGACCTACGTGTCACGCCCGTGACCTAGGGCGTGACCCCCTGCAGGAAGACGAACGGCGAGCGCAGAATTTGCAACCCGGGCCTGTCACGCCTGTGACCTACGTGTCACGCCCGTGACCTAGGGCGTGACCTGTTGGGTACATTGGAAAATGTGTACCTGATTTGAAGAAGCCTAACATAGCATAATGATATACATCAAGGTGTATTTGATGTTGTTTAAGTTGAATATGTGCAGGTTAAAAGTATGAAAAATTTCTAAGTCCATGTGTCGACACCAGAAGAAGATGTGTCGACACATCAGGAAGATTGTGTCGACACTTGAAGAAGGCTATGTCGACACAGAGAAAATGAGTCGACATCAACTGTGTCGACACCGGGAGGCAGTGTCGACACACACAAAATTATAGTCGACATCAACTGTGTCGACACCAGTAGGCTGTGTCGACACACAGAGGCAGAAGTCAACAACAGCTAAGTCGACACTTAGAGACTGAGTCGACACTCAGCAGAATCAACAATAAGTCTGTGGTTGAAGTAATTGTGTCGACATACAACTATCTGTGTCGACACATTCTCAAAAAGTTGTGTCAAGAAGCTGTGTCAACATCAAGACAAATGTGTCGACATCACAAAGGATTGTGTCGACACTTAATCAAATTGTGTCGACACATTTTAACAATTATCTCGACACATATTGACAGTTTGTCCCGACACTTTCTGGCAGAAACAAAGACTCCTTGGCAGTTTGAAGAATTGACAGCTGTGGGTCTCTACAGGTTAACTGACGTGATTGACACAGACAGAAGTTTGTTAGGAACCGGACCAGCCGGTTACCAGGAATGAAGGCTATAAATAGACGGATAGTGTCCGAAAGAAAAAGATGAAAAAACTGAACACTGAATAACAAGTAATAATAAGGAGAAGATCTTTGCAGATCTAAGAAGATATTCTGATTGAACTATTAGAATCTGTCAAAGTAGAATTCAGTCAAGAATTATGAAGTATCTTCAAGGGACTTGGATAGAGAGAGATCCAGTCAAAAGAAGGCAAGAAGAAAGCTGTCTCAGATTTCAAAAGAAACAGATTCTGAACTTATCTGTCAAGAAGATTCAGATTCAAATTCTGAAATCTAAGGAGAAAGTTGCTGATCAGTTTATTTCAAAGAAGATCAACTCAACAAAGTTCAGATTCAAGAAGCTTTGAAGAAAGCTAAGTTCCAGTTGATTTTATCCATCTGGTTTATCAAGAAGCTGATCAAGAATACTGTCTTGTTCCACCTCTCTCACCAGGAGAAAGATAAAAATATATTTTACTCAAATCTTGTAGGATCTTTTAATAGATCTGAGTTGTAAGCCTAATTTATAAAGGCTGAGTGTAGGAGAGATAATCTCTGAGTTGTAGGTCTTGAATAAAGACTGAGGTAGGGCTGAATTGCCTGAGTTGTAGGAGTGTGGTATCACTCTGAGTTGTAGGAACCTTTCCAGGTTCTGAGCTGTAGGATCTGAGGATCTGAGTTAAAGAAGGGAGTTTGGCTGAATCTAGTACACTGCTAGATAGGCGAAGGGGGAAAATGGATGTACTCAGATCTTGGGGAACCACTATAAATACTTATTGCAATCTGTGATGTGTAGTTCTAGATTGTGTGATTGTGATTGCTGAAGTAGCTGCAGAACTCATAGAAAATAGTCTTTAATTACTTAATCATTCTGCCTTAAGTTTGAAAAGTAAATAAGAACCTATTCACCCCCTCTAGGTGTCTAGGTAATCTTGAAAGTAAAACTATCAAGTGGTATCAGAGAGAGGTTCCTCAAAGAAAGACTTAACAGTCTGAGTTAGATCTAAAGGCAGAATCAAGAAAATGGGTTCAGGTGAGAATCACAAGGAGTTGGGATCTATGAAGCTACCCATCTGCAGAAAAAAAAAATCTTTGGAATCTGGAAGGAAAGGGTTAGGCTGTTTATGGAGGCCACAGACCCAAGAATTTATATCACAGTGAAAGAAGGTCCATACATTCCAATGAAGATTTCTGTATTAGATGCAAATCAGAAAACTCCTAAGGATTTTTCAGAAATGAAAAAGGAGGAAATCATCTTAGCCACTATGGACAAGAGAGCTCAAAACATCATAGTAAGTGCAATAGATGATTCCACCTTCCAAAATCTGATACATTGCAAGACCTCCAAAGAGATGTGGGACACCTTGATTGTCTATATGGAAGGATCTGAAGAAGTAAGACAAGACAGAAAATCAATGCTCAACCAAGAATATGAGAGCTTCAGACAAGGAAAGTATGATAGCATAACTGAGTGTTATAAGAAATTCTATAGGATTGTGAATGAACTAATGTCCTATGGAAGAGTCATCAGTACATATGAGCTGAATGACAAGTTTCTCAGATCTTTAACAAAGGATTGGGATACCAAAATATGTGTCATTAGAGAAGTGGCCAAGTTAGCTGATATTTCTCCTCCAACCTTATTTGGAAAATTGCTTTCATATGAAATGCAATTGATGGCTAGGAAGGAGGAAGAAAGAAGTACAAAAGGTGAGCATAGATCTGTGGCTTTCAAAGTTGAAGCCACTAGAAAGAAAGGGAGGATGTCTTCATCTCCTCTCAAGGAAGCTACAGAAGAAATAACAGAAAATTCAGATAGTCAGAAATCAGGGAGCAGTGAATCAGATACTGACTTTGCTGCCTTTACAAGATAGTTTCAAAAGTTCTTGAAAAAGAAGCAGTGGAAGTCCAGGCCCTCCACATCACAGCCAGTAGATGAGTACTATCAGAAGAGAAAATCCTCAAGAAATGAGAGAAACAGAACTAAGCCCAGCAAAGCCATAACTTCTAAGATTGTTTGTTATTGCTGCAATAAGACTGGACATATGGTAGCTGAATGTCCAGAAAAGAGAAAGGAGACAGTAGACAGAAAAAAGACTCAACACAAGGGCAAGAAGGAGAAATCTTTTGTTGCAAAGAAGGATAAGAGTCTTTCAGATCAGTCCTCATCAGAGTCAGAATCTGAAGCAGAAGCATACATAGGATTGTATGCAGCCAATGAAGAAGAGGAATTTCTACAACTGATGGATTCCATTCATGATCAAGAAGACAAGGAATGCATGGGTCTGATGGCTGAGTTAGAAGATAACCAATGCCAGGATCAGCCTGGTCCTAGTAAGGTACAAAAGGTTTCTAGTTCTTCTGATTTTAGTACTAGTTCAGAGTCAGATTCATCTACATCAAGTGATGTGAATGGATCTGAATCTGAAGGTGATATTCATCAGTTGATGGATGAATATAGGGACTTGTTGCAGGCTCTTAAGAAAAGCAAGAACCTAGTGAAAACTCAGGCTCAGGAAATTGCTGATCTTAAGGTGGCTGCAACTGAGTTTGAAAAAGTAATGGATCAAAAGTTAAATGAGATTGCCAAACTGAAAAATATAACCTATATTCAGATGGGCACAATCAAATATAACAATGATCAAATTAAGAGTCTGGAGGCCAGACTAAGAATAGAGAAAGATTTAGTGGCTAGTTACTCAAAGTCAAAATCTGTCTTACCTTTAATAGATGAGTTTGTGGCTCAAAAGGGTAAGGCAGGATTAGGCTTCAAAGGTAACCCCGGGGCTGCCCAATTCAAGAGAAAAGGTAAAGCTCATGTCCAGCCACTAAACCTTTCAGTCCCTGTTATGTTTAGAAAGGTGCACTTGCCTTCTAACAAATATGATCATAAACACATTCATGGTCATAAGAAGATTGAGGTTCAAAGTGACAAAGCTGTTAAAGCCAATAAGCCAGTCCATGACAATAAATCCCATCTTCCAAGGAAACCAATGGGTATGGCTGCAGTAGCACCAGCACATGTCAGGAATTTTCCAGACTACAAAACTGCTAAGATTGTACCTAGAACTAGGTATAACAAATATGATTGCTGGTGCTGTGGCAAAGTAGGGCATTTTTCCTTGGACTGTTGGCATAACACAAGTGTCAGGAAGAACACCAATATACCTGTTAGAGGAATTGCTAAAAGATTTGATATGAATGGAGCTAACTGGAACCAAGGACCCAAGACATTCTTGGGCTCTAAGGGAAAGTAATTCTGTATTGCAGGAAATTCCAAGTTGTCATGCCCCTATATGATACTTGGACAGTGGATGTTCCAGGCACATGACTGGAACAAAGGGGCTGCTGAAGGAGTATACATCTGTCAAAGATGGACCTAAAGTAATCTTTGGTGGATCTGAAAGAGGAATCATCAAAGGGTTTGGTAATATTTCTTCAAACCAAATTACCATCACCCAAGTGGCTTATGTAAAAGGTTTGAAACATAATCTGATTAGCATAAGTCAGCTGAGTGATCTTGGATATGACATTTCATTTATTAAGGATGGACGTCATATAAAAAGTTCAAGTGATCAAAAGATCATATTGACTGGGTATAGAAAGAGAAATGTTTATTGTCTTAATTTTGTATGTGAGAACAAGGCTTCTCCCATCTGTCTTGTAGCTGATGATAATGCATCTCATTGTGTCAAGTGGCACAAGGGGTTGGCTCATCTTAACTACAAGACAATTGGCCAACTCTTCAACAAAGAGTTAGTGAGGAATGGTCCTCAAGTTAAGTGTATAAAGGAAGGGATATGTTTAGATTGTCAAAAGGGCAAGCAGACAAAATCCTCCTTTCATAGTCTTGAAAACAAGGATTCTGTGAGGTGCTTATACCTCTTATATATGGATCTTTTTGGTCCTATGTCAGTTCATAGTCTAGGTAGGAAGGTCTACACTTTTGTGGTTGTAGATGACTATTCTAGATATACATGGGTGTTCTTTCTGAGACAAAAATCAGAAACCCCAAGTGTCTTACTTAGTTTTGTGAAACAAATTCAGAATGAACTAAATAGTACAGTGGTCAAAATCAGAAGTGACCATGGCACTGAATTTCAATCTGAAAGTATGACAAAATTATGTGAAGACTTTGGGATTTTCCAAGAGTTCTCCTCACCCAGAACACCTCAGCAAAATGGTATTGCTGAAAGAAAGAATAGGACATTGATTGAAGCTGGTAGAACTCTATTGAGTGACACCTCTCTTCCAGAATATTTCTGGGCTGAGGCAGTAAACACTGCATGTCATGTGATCATTAGGGCTTCTATCACCAAGTGCCACAAAAAGACTCCCTATGAAATTATGAAAGGTAGAAAACCAAATCTATCCTACTTTAGGATCTTTGGTTGCAAGTGCTATATACTTAACAATGGCAAGTCATATCTAACTAAGTTTGCTGCCAAATCCCAAGATGGGATATTTGTTGGGTACAGCATAAATAGTAAGGCCTATAGAGTCTTCAACTTGACTACTCAAGTTGTAGAAGAATCTGTACATGTTGTGTTTGATGAATCAAGATTAATCAACTGTGAGTTGCCTTGTAGTTCATACAGTCTAACAGGTATAAGCAAAAGGATGGACAAGCTTTCCATTGCAGAAGCATCAAATGCAGATGAAGCAGTGGAAAATGAAGGCTACAGTCCAGGGGGAGTACAAAACTCTATAGAAGCTGACGACAACCAAGAAGTACAACATGATGAAGGAGCTGGTGATGTTCAACCTGAAGGAAATCTACCTCCAGTCATAAGACATCTAAAAGATCATCCAGCTAATCAAATAATAGGTGATCCAAGTCAAGGAGTGCAGACTAGAAGCAGAAATCTGAGCACAGTCCTGCACTCAAGTTTCCTATCTCAAATGGAGCCTAAGAAATTTAAAGAAGCCATCCAAGACCAACATTTGATTAATGCTATACAAGAGGAGATTAATCAATTCAGAAGGTGCAAAGTCTGGGAGCTTGTTCCTAAACCAAAAGACCACAACATCATTGGAACAAAGTGGATATTTAGGAACAAGATGGATGAGAGTGGAGTAATTGTAAAGAACAAAGCAAGACTGGTTGTTAAAGGATATAGATAGGAAGAGGGAATAGATTTTGATCAGACATTTGCCCCAGTAGCAAGACTGGAGGCAATTAGGATGTTTCTTGCCTATGTTGCATACCAAGGATTCAAGGTATACCAAATGGATGTGAAATCAGCATTTCTGAATGGAGATCTAAAAGAAGAAGTCTATGTGGAACAGCCATCAGGTTTTGTAGACTCTCTTAAACCTGATTATGTTTTTAGACTTAGGAAAGCTTTATATGGGTTAAAGCAAGCCCCAAGGGCTTGGTATGACACCCTGTCTACTTTCCTTATTGAGAACAAATTCTCAAGAGGCAAAATAGACAAGACTCTATTCCTTAGGGAGTCTAAAGGCAAGATAATCTTAGTCCAAATCTATGTGGATGACATAATTTTTGGGTCTACAGAGAACAACCTTTACAAGAAGTTTGCCAAACTTATGCAAGGGAAGTTTGAAATGAGTAGTATGGGGGAACTTAAGTTCTTCTTGGGACTCCAAGTAAGACAGACTGATGATGGTTTGTCCATATCCCAGTCTAAGTTCACCAAAGAGTTGATAAAGAAATATGGTATGGAATCTTCCTCTATCATGAAAACTCCTATGGGAACAAATATGCCTATATGTAAAGATGATACAGGTAAGCCTGTAGATGAGTCTCTGTATAGAGGAATAGTTGGTTCTCTATTATACCTCACAGCTAGTAGACCAGATATTATGTATGCTACATGTGTCTGTGCTAGGTACCAGGCATGCCCTAAAGAATCCCATTACACTGCTGTTAAAAGAATTTTGAGATATTTAAAGGGCACACCAAATCTAGACCTTTGGTACCCTAGGAATGGAGATTTTCAACTAATAAGTTATTCAGATGCAGATTTTGCAGGCTGCAGAGAAGATAGAAAAAGTACTACAGGTACATGTCAATTTTTGGGAGGAAGGTTGATATCATGGAGTAGTAAGAAGTAGACTAGTGTGGCAATATCCACAGCTGAGTCTGAGTATGTTGCAGCTGGAAGTTGCTGTGCACAACTATTGTGGATTCAGCATCAACTAAAAGATTATGGTATTCAGGTAAGTAGAACACCTTTATTATGTGATTCTAAAAGTGCTATTTCTATTGCAAATAATCCTGTTTCACATAGTAGGACTAAGCATATAGAAATAAAATACCATTTTCTTAGAGAACATGTAGAAAAAGAAGACATCTCACTAGAATTTGTTAAGACAGATTATCAAATTGCAGATGTATTTACTAAGCCTCTGGATGAAACAAAATTCAATAGATTTAAAATTGAATTAGGCATGCTAACTATAGATTAGTTTAACAAAATTGGGCTAAGTAAAACTGTGTTGACTCATTCAGGATTTAAGTGTCGACACAGAGGATTTGTGTTGAGAAACTCAGAAAAATGGTGTCGACACAGAGTAGATGTGTCGACACATCAGGGATTTTATGTCGACCTAGTCTAAGAGCGACATGTCGACACAACTAGAGTATTGTTGTCGACTTATTCAGAATTTGTGTCGACACATATTGTCTGTGTCGACACAATTTGACTATTTTTGCCCGCCTTTTGATCTTCTTGGCATAGAAGGGTATAAATAGGTCACAGCCGTATTTTGTCGACACGCTCACCAGGGTTTCGAGACAAAAACCTTGTGTGTCGACAATCCTTCTTCTCTCTTTTCTCAAGCCTTCTCAACGATTCAATGGCGCTAAAGATTGAAGATTCCATCAACGAGGGATATGAACTGGTTAGGCATGCGTTTGACGATGCAGCTCCAGAGATTATGATGGTGGTGTCTCTTCTCATAGAACATGGACTTGAATTCCTTGTCTCAAAACCCACCAAGGTCTGGAAGAAGGAAGTTCTTGCATTCTACACCACCGCATCTGTAGATTCTACTAGTATGAAAATCAAATCAACTATTCAGGACACAAGAGTCAAGGTGACTCAGAAGCGATTAACCAGAATCCTTCATCTTCCAAGGATAAATGATGAAGAGGAGGTTTCAGCCTCACAAACAAGGCAAACACTTCAGTGGTGTGGACTGGAACCCACCATGAAGATTAGTGCTGCCTTCAATCGAAAAGGCATGAATAATCAGGGTAAATTCCTTTCTAAAGTTATTGGAAAAGTGGTGTTGTGTAAGACTGGTGGACATGATAGGATCTCTGTCTTCATGTTCAACCTAATGACTAGGATTGTATTTCACATTCCCACTAACTGGTCAGCAGTTGTGTTTGACAAAATCAAGGAGGCAATCAAGAAGCCAAACATGGTTAGAATGTTGAGTCTTTACTTAACTGGAATCATTCCAGAAGTAATGGAATAACTACCAGGCTCCAAGATCAATCATATGAGGAGAATGGATATAAGGTTGTTCTCCAGGTGGGATAGAGTACTATCCAAGGATATGCCTAAAGAAGTCAGACAGGAGACAGCTGAGAAGTCTCCAGCTCATCATCACACTGAGCTTGGTACTGAAACAATTCAAGTACAGACAGAACAGACTACAACACAAGATCAGCATCAGGCTAGTACTATCCAAGATCCAGAACAGATACCTGCACAGGTTCAGGGGGAGCCTAGTACTGCTCATACAGAATAAGTATAAAGGATTGACTTATCAGAGGAGATAGATACTACTAGATTAGATGATCTTATAGAGAGATTCAATGTTCCATCTCCTCCTCAAACACCAAAGGAATATATAATGGATGATCTCTTCAAAGAGGCTGTAGACACAGCAGATAAAGATGACACCCAAAGGGTTGAGGGGGAGCAAGCTAGTGAGGAGAGGGTACCAGGTGAAGGTGAACAGGAGCCACATGTTACTGAAACTGAAATCCCTACCTCACAAAAAGAAAGAGTTCTGATTGAGAGTTCCTCTGATTCCAGGAATGAAGAAATTCAAGAGGTAAAGAAAAGAAAGCTTATGGTCTTCAAGAGAAGAAGCCATAGTTATAAGAAAGCACTTCAAACAACACCACCCACCTCTTTAGATTTTGATTATGCAAAGTTCTTGGTAACTTTTCAAATGAAAATGGATGAACAAAGACAAGCTCTAGAGAAATATGTTGATGAAAGTCATAAAAATCTTCAGTTTGATCTGGCTCAAGATATAAAGTTTGAAGTCAATCAACATAAAAGAGAAATGACTGATTGTTTTACAAAAGGGGCACATGCTATTGTATATCTGGCCCAACAACAAGAAGAAATGAAGAAAGAAATAGATGCTCAATCTATTAATCAAGGATACATTCTTGAAAATCAGACAAGGCTAAATGACAATCTGACAACTGCCAACACAGATATTCTTGCTCAATTTCGAACAACCATGTCTAAATTGACTGAAGCTAGGGCAGCTGAAATGCTAGCATATGACACTAAGTTCAAATCTGCTTTAGACTCAGTACAGACAGCCATAACCACTTCCCAGAAGGAAATTACTGCAAAACTTAACAAGTTGAAACCCTTCTTCAAAGATGGCATTAATTATCTGGATGGTCAGATCAGGTTTCAGAAGGAAGATCTCAGAGATTATGTAGCAAGAGAAGTCCTAAAGGGGGAGAGGGTACTTATTTATGCTGGCTCAAAACATGCCAAGTGGGTCACTAACAGTGTCAGAGCCACATTGGGAAATCCACCCCTTTATGATGATGATAATATGGCAGAGTCAGGAGTACAGCCACAAGGTCTACTTGAAGGCAACCAACCAGAGGTTGCTCAAGTCATATACCCCCCCTGCAGATTTTGACATGATTCATCAGCAGGTGCAAACTATGTATAGTTCTCCAGAGGAGGTTTCAAATATTATACTTGGAAAAGTAGACATGCCTGAAGCTGCAATCAAGGCTCAGCACGAGGCTCAACTGTCAAAGAAGAGATTTAGGGAGCAAGCTAAACTAAAACCTGATTTTGAACAGTGGAGCCCTACCTCTAGAAACATCATACTAAATTCCTGGAAAGCTGTAAAAGATCAAGTCCATGAAAGGGGCAAGTGGTACAATGAACAAGAATGGCAGAAGCATGAAGCCAGACAGGAGGCTATTGTTCGGTATAGAAGGAAAGCTAAGATGGGAAAGCTACCTCCTGATGCTGTGGAGCCTAACAAATACTTTCCCAAGCCGTATCACTATTTTGAGAGACAAAGACTGAAGACTGAGGCTCAGGAGAAGGCTGATCTTAAAGGTAAAAAGCCCATGGAAGAAACTGAACTTTCTGTGCAGGCACAAGTGCAACCAGGAAAAGGGATTGTTATAAAGGAGCCTGATCAGTCTTAGTCTAAGATGTCTTAGTTTTAGTTTAAAAAATGTGTAATGTGAAACATTCAGTGTTAAACATTTTGTAAACAATCATTTTGACATAATACACAAAATCTTGCTCTTTAATTAATTTTTGTGTATATCCTTTTATCTCTGTGATGAATCTGTGCAAATGTTTTGATTGTTAGTATTTTCTGTAATATTAAGCTTATATACATCATCATCATTTTTATTATTATTATCATAAGTGGTGTATATCATTAGCTAATATGGGTATGACTTCTCCAAATAGGGGGAGATTGTTGGGTACATTGGAAAATGTGTACCTGATTTGAAGAAGCTTAACTTAGCATAATGATATACATCAAAGTGTATTTGATGTTGTTTAAGTTGAATATGTGCAGGTTAAAAGTATGAAAAATTTCTAAGTCCATGTGTCGACACCAGAAGAAGATGTGTCGACACTTCAGGAAGATTGTGTCGACACTTGAAGAAGGCTGTGTCGACACAGAGAAAATGAGTCGACATCAACTGTATCGACACCGGGAGGCAGTGTCGACACACACAAAATTATAGTCGACATCAACTGTGTCGACACCAGGAGGCTGTGTTGACACACAGAGGCAGAAGTCAACAACAGCTAAGTCGACACTTAGAGACTGAGTCGACACTCAGCAGAATCAACAATAAGTCTGTGGCTGAAGTAATTGTGTCGACATACAACTATCTGTGTCGACACATTCTCAAAAATTTGTGTCAAGAAGTTGTGTCGACATCAAGACAAATGTGTCGACATCACAAAGGATTGTGTCGACATTTAATCAAATTGTGTCGACACATTTTAACAATTGTCTCGACACATATTGACAGTTTGTCCCGACACTTTCTGGCAGAAACAAAGACTCCTTGGCAGTTGAAGAATTGACAGCTGTGGGTCTCTACAGGTTAACTGACGTGATTGACACAGACAGAAGTTTGTTAGGAACCGGACCAGCCGGTTACTAGGAATGAAGGCTATAAATAGACGGATAGTGTCTGAAAGAAAAAGATGAAAAAACTGAACACTGAATAACAAGTAACAATAAGGAGAAGATCTTTGCAGATCTAAGAAGATATTCTGATTGAACTATTAGAATCTGTCAAAGTAGAATTCAGTCAAAAATTCTGAAGTATCTTCAAGGGACTTGGATAGAGAGAGATCCAGTCAAAAGAAGGCAAGAAGAAAGCTGTCTCAGATTTTAAAAGAAACAGATTCTGAACTTATCTGTCAAGAAGATTCAGATTCAAATTCTGAAATCTAAGGAGAAAGTTGCTGATCAGTTTATTTCAAAGAAGATCAACTCAACAAAGTTCAGATTCAAGAAGCTTTGAAGAAAGCTAAGTTCCAGTTGATTTTATCCATCTAGTTTATCAAGAAGCTGATCAAGAATACTGTCTTATTCCACCTCTCTCACCAGGAGCAAGATAAAAATATATTTTACTCAAATCTTGTAGGATCTTTTAATAGATCTGAGTTGTAAGCCTAATTTATAAAGGCTGAGTGTAGGAGAGATAATCTCTGAGTTGTAGGTCTTGAATAAAGACTGAGGTAGGGCTGAATTGCCTGAGCTGTAGGAGTGTGGTATCACTCTGAGTTGTAGGAACCTTTCCAGATTCTGAGCTATTGGATCTGAGGATCTGAGTTAAAGAAGGGAGTTTGGCTGAATCTAGCACACTGCTAGATAGGCGAAGGGGGAAAGTGGATGTACCCAGATCTTGGGGAACCACTATAAATACTTGTTGCAATCTGTGATGTGTAGTTCTATATTGTGTGATTGTGATTGCTGAAGTAGCTGCAGAACTCATAAAAAATAGTCTTTAATTACTTAATCATTCTGCCTTAAGTTTGAAAAGAAAATAAGAACCTATTCACCCCCCCCCCCCCCCTCTAGGTGTCTAGGTAATCTTGAAAGTAAAACTATCATGACCCACCTTCGACGATCGTCGATCTCAGGTAGATGATAGGAGAACTCAAAACTTTCCACAAGGGCCTGTCACGCCCGTGACCTACGTGTCACGCCTGTGACAAAGGCCGAAACGTCGGTTCAGGCCCGAAATTATTCTAACATGCGTTATAATAAATTCTGGTATGGAAAGTTACACCAGGAGTATTAAATGGGACGTTTCCTTCTCTAATTACTTAGTAAAATGAGGAAGTGTTAACCCAATAGGAAATCGCCACCTGGATCAGCCATTTCATCTTCCACCTTTTCCTCTCCCTCCACCGTAACCGAAATATTATTAAGAGAGAACTTTCATGGCCATGAATTCTTTACCCTTTCCCCTCCCCACTTGGAGATCTATAAAAGCCCACTTAGAGCAAGATGAGAAGTTTACACTCTTGACCAAACAGATTTGAGATATTGTTCTTGCTGTTGAAGAAGTTCGGGAACGCCACCACTACGTCATGACAATCCGACGTTCATCTCGCCTCCAAACCGCGAACAAGGTCCTCCTCTACTTCTTCTTTTATGGGTAGATCTTAGGATCTTAGAAAGGAAGTTTGTGCTCAACGGAGCCGAACCTATCTCGCGTCTTCATGGAGAAACCATGAAAAACATAATTTTGGGTACGCCGGAAACCGCCACCTCCGGCGGCCAAACCACCGCCGACCGATAGCCATCGCCTCGACGGAGGTGGTGGTGGTGGTGGCTGGCCAGGGAAGTGACCGGACGGCCGGCGACGGATCATGAAAGAGCTACAAGAAATGTATTTTTTTGAGTTCTGTTACGAGTTCTGTTTGGTAGGGAAGATGAACAGTAAATTCTATTATTATTCATTTATTATTTCTAATGAATTATTATCTCCTTAACTCACCTTTTGATATTACCAAACGAGGCACTTAGAGGCCGATTAAGGAAAATTCGCCAGTCACAAAAGTTGTAGCCCTTTGAGTCTAAATTAATTTAAAATTTATTTCAACTCGTTTGGGTAAGCGGTTTGACCGCAGCACCTGTTTTAGTGAGGGTTGTACCTAGAGTTGGGCAGGAACTAAAACGAATGCCATGCTTCGTCCCTTGTCCAAATGACCTGAAATTTGGGTAGGGGGTTACCCTTAGCCATACCTAGAGGCTGTCCAAAAATGGGAATTTTTGGAGACACTTTGCCAAAGGTTTTTGTTTTAATTTAATTAAGTTAGAGGAATTTATTTAAGTGGTCAAATGACCTCCAAACCCTCCCAAATTTTGGTGAGTGGTCCCTGGAAATAAAACTTAGCACTGTACAAAATTTAAACTCATTTGGATGAGTTTTGGATAGAAAGTCACCTATTCTTAACTAGGCATTAATGAGGCAATTTTTGAGTAAAAAGTGCACTAAGAGGTTGGAATGGTCAAATCACCTCAACAGAGGCTGATATTTTGACCACTGACTTGGAAGGGTTATTATAACCCACTTGGAGAAAATGGTGTGGTTTAGGGTTGGTTTACCCTAGGGTCCAAACTCAAACCCTTAATGGAAGGGTTTTGAGAGTTATGAAGGACATGAGGGAATTGCTCTTGTATTGCCTTGAAATTCAGTAGAGTTGACATTAGCATGATATGAATCATCTGGATGGAATCTTGGAGGATTTGTAGATAGGTAGATACCTTAAAATCCTAACCTTAGTTTTAGAGTAAAATACCAATTAAGTAAAATCTGTCACTAAACATTATCTAAAAGCTGTGAAACTTGAATAGAGTAAGTTTTGGGGCGGGTAGAATCTATAACAATTTTAATGGAATTTTATGATGTCTATTTCCAGCACTTCATTTATAACGATTGTTATAGCCCTAATTGAGGTTTTAATTATTTGAATCTTTCTGTTCATTGAAACCCCATGAAATCTTGGAAGTAAATGTTTTAGGTCAGAATGGTTGCTCCTGAATTTTTGTATAATTTTTAGTAGAGTAAATCTAGTACTTCTTTCACAAATGTTAAAAAGGGGGTTTATGCTTTGAAATTTAATTATGGATGGTATTGCTGCTGAAAAATTATGAAACTTGGCCAATGCTATTTTTAATATTGTACCTGCATAATATAATTTATTTATAATTTTTGGATGGATATTCTCTGTACTTGATTCATAAATGACGAAAGATAGAAAATATTGCTAAAATAGTTTTAGTGCTCGTTTGATTATAGAAAAATTGTGATGCTTTTGATTTACCATTTTGAGATAGCAAAATATTTATAATAATTTTGTTGGACATCTTGCATGAGTAATTAGGGTAGTTCATGTTCAAACCGGTAGCCCAAGGAATTTTGAGGAAATTAATTAAATGCTAGATAAATTAGGAAAATTATAGCTTTTTGATTATAGGCTAATCATATCATGATAAACCTCCAGTAAATAAGTTAGGGAATTTGGATGAGTATTGTGAAAGTGAGGGTAAGATCTATCTTAACTCTAGAGGGGGGTGAATAGAGTTTATTTAAAGTAAATTCATAATTTTAAACTAGCAAAACTTTAAAGACTTAGTTTATATATAGATGTAAGGTGCCTGCTATAGAATTAACAAGACAGTAAAAAGAAGAGCACAACACACAGCAAAGAAAACAAACAAGCAAACCAGAAGACACAAGGAGCTACAGTGGTTCCCCAAAAACCTGGGTACATCCACTCTTCTACCACCCTTGGTAGGAATCCACTGCAGGATGAGTTGATCAGGTGTCATGGGCATCAATCAGCTTTTGATAAGGTGCTCAAAAACCAAACTAGATTTTTTGATCAGGTGTCTTGCCACCACTGAGTTTTGACAAGGTTCTCAGAACAAGGATCAAGACTTTTGAAGGGAGTTTTGATAACCCTTTTACAGCAGGAAATAGAAAAGAAAAAGATGAAGTTGTCTTCTCTGTCTCAATCAAAGTGAGAAGCACAAGTGGATTTGATGATGTTGTCAAAGCTCCCCCTGAGATGTAGATGGTTCAGAGAAGAGAGCTTTGCTAGGGTGATAGGTCTTCTGAAGCTTCAGATCTCCAGCAAAAGATGGTTTCAGCAGAGGCTGAAATATGAAAGTGTCTGGAGTCCTTGATGTTGAAGCTTATGATCACTTTTCAGTATGCCAACTAATACACCAGGATTGATCACTTGAATTTTTTGAATTGATCTCACTATCCTGTGAATCTGTACTGAGAATTCCTTGCTGTAGACTCTTAGTATTCTTATTCTCAGACTGGAGTAATAATGAATAGAATTTGTTCTCTGAAGATCCTTTAACCAGGATAGCCGTTAGCTGTCAATAATTTCCTTCCATAAATGTTTTGTCTTCTAAGGGAAGTCCAATAAACATTCTCTGAAAAATTCCTTGAACTTTCTCCAGAATAAATGAAAACGGCTAGCAGATTTCTTGAAATAAATGCTGAGAGAATTTGAAAAATCATTCCAAAAACTGACAGAGTCTGAATCCTCAAAGGCGTCGATCTCTCAGGAAAAACGTCGATCTGAGCTCTACGATCGTCGACCTGAGCTCAGAGATGGAAAAGATCATCAGACAGAAAACGTCGACCTGAGCTCGAAGATCGTCGACCGGAGCTCAGCGAACTGAAGAATAAGTTGAAGACAGATCGTCGATCTGAGCTCAAAGATCGTCGACCGGAGCTCGACGATTTAGCAGAGATGAGCTCAGAGAGCGTAGAACGGAGTTCGATTTTTCGTCGACCTAAGCTCGACGATAATTTCCTTTGCCTCAGCTCTAAGTCGGAATCCTTGAATGGTCCTGGGGGCAGCTTCAAACCTAAGTTCTAAGCCCTAGACTCATTCTAATGTTGACCTTTCCAACTATATAACTAGGTCAACCTGAATTCCTAAAAACATAGTGATCTTGCCCAAATTAGTAATAGGGTGTTCCAACAATCTCCCCCTATTTGGGTTAGGATTACTATTTACATATTTCAGAAATAAAAGCAACAACAACAACATAGCAAAAAACTAAAACAAAATAACAGAGCAAGCAATCATAGCAGCAATCAAAAGGAATTTCAGCAAATGTTCAAGATGAGATTGTGCTGTCTGCTTACAGAAATTACTTCTTTTCACTTCCCTTTTTAAATAGAATTTCTCTATTAGGATTAAGGGCTTCCTTCTTTGACCTTCTATCATCTTCTGCACCTAAGGAGGTTTGAGATCTAGCTCTTGGAACCATAGCCTCAGGATGCAACTTCATGTAGTCCTCTGGGTCAAAGAATTTTCTTGAAGCATACCTTTCTAGTTCAGCTTTTCTTTGATCTGATAGAGTAGTAATATTAGAAGTGTCTTTCCCTTGCTCTCTTGCTTTCTTTAACTGATCTAAGGCAGCTAGTTCTTTCATCCTTGCAGTCCATGACAATGGATTATTCTCTGGATCTTCAAAAGGCACTGCAGGCTCATATCTATTGATAGATTCTAAAGCAATAGAAGTTCTAGTCTCAACTTTTTCTCCGAGTTTATAAGGGAAAGGACCTTGAGATGGATCCATATGACTATGTCCTTCCCTAGCTTGAAATCTGTGACCTCTTTGATTTCCTCTATACTGTCCTCTTCTTGAATGATAACCCCTTTGGTATGTCCCCTAGGATGGTATCTTTGTGAAGACTGGGAGGAACTATGCTTTGAAGCTGGGGTTTGAGAAGCCGAGCCTCCACCTGTCCCTGAATCTGGAGGAGGAGGAGGAAGAGGCTGAAACCAAGAGGATCCTTTCTCATATCTATCCAATTTCCTTCTTTTCTTCATAGCTTTTAATTGATTTTTGGAATACTGCATCCAGGGTTCAGAAATGGGGCATTCATGCAGAATATAGTATGGAATGTCATTTGAATCTTTAGCTTGAGCAGGAGGGACCTTCATCATGGCCTTGCTTCTGGCCTTCCTTTTCTTGGCAATAGTATTAGAGGAGTCATCAGATTCAGTGTGAAACTGATCACTCTCTGAACTTTGAGGTCTATCATATAAGTCATCAATACTCTTTATATACTTTTCTTGTTGTTTTACTTGATCAGGGGTCAGAGCAGGAGCAGTAGCAGCAGCAGCAGGAATTGGAGCAACAGCAGAAACTTGAGCAACAGTAGAAACTGAAGTTGGAGCAGCAGTAGAAACAGATTCTTCCAGATATGTATCAAGTTCTATAGCAACAGTATCCTCTACAACAGAAATCATGTCAATATCTTCTAATACAATTGTTGAAACAGCAGCAGCAGCAGAACTGAAAGCATCAACATCCACAGCCTTTAAAGAATTGATATATGAGGCAATTAGGCTGGGATCACATACAGAGATAGGCACAATGGCCTTAGTGAGGTCTTCAGCTTGATGCACTGGCAGAGAACTGGAATAAACAGAATCAAATAGAGAAAGCAGACTCTGAATGTCCACTGCAAAAACAGGAGCAGGACTTGAACCTTCAGCAGCCTCAGGCACATCCAATGTTTCATAAGGCATCTCCCCCTGCCTGGGTTCAGTGGAAACTAAATCAAGGCACCCAGATGAAGGCATTGCCTGGGAGGAGAGGAAGGAAGAGAACTTGGTAGACAGTTCCTGAACATGTTTCAGGAGTGGAGCCAAGGAGGTCTCCAACAGTGAGGTTAGCTTGGGGGCTAGCAACACGTAGAGCTTGTCTGCCAGGGCTGAAAGATCTACATGCTCAAGATTGGCTTGAGCAGAGGTAGGAGTTGAAGAGACTGGAATGAGGGTGGCTGGAGCTGATGTAATGGAGAGTGTAGGTATGGATGGCTCTGAAGGAGGAATAGAGGAGATAGATGTTACTGAGGTTGAGATGGATGAGATGGAAGAGGTCAAGGATGGGGTGAAGGATGGTTGAGAAAGATTGTCTTGAAGAAGTTGAGGTGGTGATTGGGATAGAAACAGCTGGAGGAGGAGAGGAAGAAACAGGCAATTCTTCTGCTGGGGCAGATACCTGTGGAGGAGTGACTGATATAGTCCTGGTGCCTGAAGCAAGTGGTGCTGCAGCAGCCCTGCTTGGGTTGATGATCTGCCTGTCCCATCTGCTGAAGAGGGCACAGGTAAGCCTCTTGGATGCATTGATGTACATCCCACTAGAGGTCAGCAGCTCAGGGCACCTGGATTGCAGGTAAACCCCTAATATCCTTCCATAGCTTACACAGCTTTTGTTCAGCATCTTCTTGATCAGATTGAAAAAGATGGATCCCCAATCTAAATGCTTCTTATCAACCAATGCTCTCATTATGCAGAACTGATACCTTGATATTGTATCATGGGCCGAGTGCTTTGCCAGAAGCACTTTTCCAACCACATCAGCCAGAAATTAGAATTCAGTGGATAAATTTTTCTTCAGCAATTTGTTAGGGTTCACAGCAGTGTGACCCATTCTATCTAGCATAGAACCATACTCTTCTCCAGACAAATCTATGGAGTCATATCCAAAACAAAGAAGGAAAACTTCTGTTAGAAGGGCTGCGGACAACGGTACCTGAGTCCCTTTGATTGAGCCGATTACAGAATTCTCACTCTCATTCGTGGCGGTAAAACACCATTCCTTTATCTCTTCTGCTGCAATCTTCATTCGGGTAGACATGATCTGAAATAGTTGCTGTTCTCGAAAGAGGTTTAGAATATCCTTGAATCTCTGATCACTACCATCAAACGAATTCATATCAATGTCGAAACCAGTATCAAATTTCATCTTTGAAATAGCAGCACTTGACACAGCCATCTGTACCTGCAAAGATGAAACAAACACGACCAAGTGTAGAAGGTTTGGAGGGAAAGAGTTGCAGAAAGTATGAAAGCGTAAACGACGAGCGGCGGCCGAAAATGATTTTATATTAGGGTTCAACGCGAAAAAGGAAGGATCGTCGATCTTAGTTCGACGATCAGGACTCCTGATGGAAGCTGAAAGGTCTTCAATATCGTAGATCTCAGTTCGACGATCTAGAGAGAGCGTCGATCTCAAGTCGACGATCGAAGGCCTGAAGGAGATAGTATGCAACTATCTGACTCGCTCTGAACTCAGGTCGACGTTTTGGGAAAACGTCGATCTCCGTTCGACATTTCTCGGGTAAACGTCGATCTTAGTTCGACGCTTTCTGGGGAAAACGTCGAGCTCAGTTCAGAGACAGAAACTACCCTACAGACACAAAAAGAGGTAAGTTTTTAGCCTAGTCTTGGTCTGTTTTTAGATTTACAAAATCTTGGAGTTTATTTTAGGCTTCCTCCATCTAACATGCCTAACTGATTGAGGAAGAAGTTGTGCTTCTTTTCATCCAAAGGCTTGGTGAAAATATCTCCCCTTTGCAGATCAGTTGGGATGTATTCAAGTTCAATTTTATTTTTCTCAACATTATCCCTTAGAAAATGATGCCTAATTTCTATGTGTTTTGTCCTACTATGGAGGACTGGATTTTGTGCAATGGAAATAGCACTGGTGTTATCACAAAATATTTTAGACTTCTCTAAGTTGTAACCATAGTCTAGGAGTTGGTTTTGTATCCACAATATTTGTGAACAGCAACTGCCTGCAGCCATATATTCAGCTTCAGCAGTTGAGGTTGACACAGATGTTTGTTTCTTACAATACCAAGAGACAAGTCTATCACCAAGAAACTGACAAGTTCCACTAGTGCTTTTCCTGTCTATTCTGCATCCAGCATAATCAACATCTGAGAATCCAGTTAAGTCAAATGCTGAATCTTTTGGATACCAGAGTCCTAGATTTGGACAGCTTTTAACATACCTAAGAATCCTCTTAACTAAAGTTAGGTGTGACTCTCTAGGGCTAACTTGAAATCTAGCACATATACATGTAGCAAACATCATGTCAGGCCTACTGGCTGTAAAATATAATAGAGAGCCAATCATTGCTCTATATGTTGTCTGATCAACTGGTTTTCCATGTTCATCAGCATTCAATACGGCATTGGTAGGCATGGGTGTTTTCATGCATGATGCATCAGACATACCAAATTTCTTCACCAGTTCTTTTGCATATTTGGTTTGAGAAATGAATATGCCTTCAGCATGTTGCTTGACTTGCAATCCTAAGAAGAAGGATAGCTCACCCATGCTACTCATTTCAAATTTAGAGTGCATAAGCTTGGACAACTTTTTGCATAAGTTTGAGTCAGTAGAACCAAATATAATATCATCTACATAAATTTGTACTAGTAGGGTATGGGACTTATGAGTTCTAATAAAAAGAGTTTGGTCTACTCTCCCCCTAATAAAATCATTTTCTAGAAGAAAACATGCTAGGGTCTCATACCATGCTCTAGGAGCTTGCTTTAGACCATATAATGCTTTGTGCAATTTGAAAACATAATCAGGATGAGTTGGAGAGACAAAACCTGGGGGTTGTCTGACATAGACTTCTTCTTTGATCTCCCCATTGAGAAAAGCACTTTTCACATCCATTTGGTAGACTATGAATCCCTTGTGAGCAGCATAAGCCAGGAAGATTCTTATGGCCTCTAACCTTGCAACAGGTGCAAAGGTCTGGTCATAGTCTATCCCCTCTTCTTGAGAGTATCCTTGAACAACTAGCCTTGCCTTGTTCCTTACAATAATTCCTTGATCATCCAGCTTATTTCTGAACACCCATTTTGTTCCAACAATGGGATGATCCTTTGGCTCAGGCACTAGTTCCCAGACTTTGTTTCTTTCAAATTGATGCAACTCCTCTTGCATTGCAATGATGCAGTGTGGATCTTGCTCTGCATCTTGAATGTTTTGAGGTTCAATTTGAGAGAGAAAGCAAGTGTGCATCAGGTTTTGATTGACCTGATTTCTGGTTTGCACACCAGTTGAGATGTCTCCAATCACTTGAGAGATTGGATGATCTCTTGGTGTTACTAGATCAACAGGGGGTGTTGATTGTTCACCAACCATTGTTGTTGTTTCCTCTTGTGGAACATCAACTGGCTCTTCAAGAAGGTTGGCAGCTTCCTCATCTTCACTACTTTCATCATTTTGAGTAACTTGTAATCTGTCTAAGTCTTTAGCTAGAGAATGTACCTGCAATTGTTCTATGGTAGAAGCATTCTTCTCCTTGAAAGACATATTAGTTTCATCAAAGGAAATATGAACAGATTCTTCTATTTTTAGAGTAGTTTTATTATAAACCCTATAAGCTTTACTGATCATGGAGTATCCCAGAAACACTCCTTCATCAGCTTTTGCTTGAAATTTTGCTAAATATTTCTTGTCATTATTGTGAATATAACAAGTGCAACCAAAAACATTAAAATAGTCTACTTTAGGTTTCTTCCCTTTGAGCAATTCATAGGGAGTCTTGCCCTTCAGTTTATGTATTATACTTCTATTCAACACATAATTGGAGGTGTTCACTGCCTCAGCCCAAAAGGAAAGAGGTAGGTGAGCATCTGTCAATAATGTAGTTGCAGATTCAATAAGGGTTCTATTTTTCCTTTCAGCTATCCCATTTTGTTGAGGAGTTCTAGGAGCTGAGAAAGTATGCCTGATCCCTTCACTTTGACAGAACTCTTGCATGAGAAGAGAATCAAACTCTATCCCATGATCACTTCTGATCAGGGCAATGTGAGTGTTGAACTCAATCTGAATGCATTTGAGAAAATCTGTCAAACACTTAAAGTTATCAGACTTCTTCCTCAGGAAGAATACCCATGTGAATCTTGAGAAGTCATCTACAACCACTAAAGTATAGGATTTCCCTCCTAAGCTTTGTACTGTAATGGGTCCAAAGAGATCCATGTGTAACAGATACAAAATCCTAGGTGAATCACTCTTGTTAATTGATTTAAAGCTATTTTTAGTTTGCTTGCCTAATTGACAAGCCTTGCAAAGTCCTTCCTTCTTGTAGGGGCCAGAAGGTAGTCCTCTAACAAGGTTGTCCTTGGATAGCCTAGCAATGGTTCTAAGGTTAACATGTCCTAGTCTCTTATGCCATATAATATTAGGTCTAGATATGGAATTAAACGGGCAAATATCTACTTTGGATGAATGAAAATCTACTAAGTAAATGTTACCTTTCCTGTTACCTATCAACACAGTTGTGTTGTCTTCTGACTTGATCTTGCATATTTCTTTGTTGAAAGTCACTTGATATCCTTCATCACACAGCTGACTAATGCTTATCAGGTTGTGCTTGAGTCCTTCAACATAAGCTACTTTCTTGAAGGTGACTGTCCCAATTTTGACTGCACCATATCCTTTTGTAGTTCCAAAGTTTGAATCACCAAAAATTACTTTGGGTCCAAGCTTGGCTTTAAAAGATGTGAAGTTGTCCTTATTCCCTGTCATGTGCTTTGAGCACCCACTATCCAGATACTATAGCTGGTTTGATGTTGGATAGGTCTTCACCTGCACATAAACAGCTTATGTGTTTTTGACCCAGCTTACCTTGGGCCTAGGTTGATATTCCTTAAATTCAGAAATAAAAGACATCCCAGGTTGATTCTTATAACCTTCAGGATGGTATCTCCTAGGAGGTATTATCCATTCAGTATAAGGATTAAAACATTGGGATGAAGCACTTCTAAGATTGAATTGAGATTTGCCTCTGAAAGAAGGTTCAAAGCTCTGAACTCCGTTCGACGATCGTCGATCTGAGTTCGACTATCTTGGGTAAGATCGTCGAGCTCCGCTCGAAGATCGACTATGAGAGAGTTCAGAGTTCAGAAATCGTTGAGCTGGGTTCGACGTTTCAACCTGAGATCGTCGATCTCTATTCGACGATCGTCGACCTCTGCTCGACGTTTTCTGTTGAACTTTGCTTTTCTTAGGTAGATCTGAATTCATCCTAGCTACCTCTAGAACACCCTTCCCTTTATCAGAATTAAATTTGATTGGGGTGGTTAATACTATGGGTTGGCTAGATGAAGCACCCAAGCCCAGTGTACTATTTAATCTTCAGTTCACTGTGCTTGTGATGTCCATTAACTTGATACTTCTCCCATTAAGGGATTCTTCAAATTGCTTGGCCTTGGATAGTTCACTTTTTAGTGAAGTTATCTCCTCCCTATGGCATTCTAACTCTTCAGAGAGTTTGAGGTTCTCTGATTTTAAAGTGCTATACTCAGACAGTTATTTTCTGAGGGAAGTGATTTCCTTCTCAGATTCCAACAGATCTAGGCATAGTGCTTTAAACTCATGTTTAAAGTCCTCAGAACTGAAATCAAATGAATTGATTACCTGATCTTCTTCAGGTTGAACTTATGAATCTGATTCTGACTCTTCTGCTTCTGAATCTGTTTGAGAGGCATTGATAGTCATCATGCAAAATTCCTTTTCATCAGCATCATCCTCATCATCACTGGAGCTGGATGAGGCTTCAGAGTTCTCTTCAGTTTCACTCCATGTCTCAGCAACAAATCCCTTCCTTGTATGTTTGTTCTTGCTGGAGGAGGGTTTGTCTGAGCTGTTCTTTCTGAAGTCTTTCTCCTTTCTTCTTTCTCTTCTATCTTTCTTGTCCTTGTTCTTGTTTTCTGGACAGTCAGGCATAATATGGTCTGGTTTCCTGCAACCAAAACATATAATTTCTTTATTATTATTTGATTTATCATACCTTGGCTTATCATGTCCCTTGTATGATCTTTTTCTGAAGTCTTTTCTGGCCATTTTGTAGAATCTTTTGGGCAGTAGACTTAGGAGCTCATCATTTCCTGTAGCTTTATCTTCAGGCTCCTCTTCTATTGCTTTGAAGGCTATGATCTTCTCTTTCCTTGTGACTGGAGAAGTGGCCTTTTGTTCTTCTTCTCTATTTTTAATGAGCAGCTCATAAGATTTGAGCTTGCCTAGGAGAGCTTCAGTTGTAATCTCATTTAGACTTATGGCATCTTTGATTGGCCAGATTCTTGAATCCCAAGTGCTGGGGAAGCACATTAGGATTTTTTCATTTAGCTCAGTTAATGAGATTTCTTTATCCAGAGTCTTTAACTCATTGACAATCAGACTTAGTCTGTTGTACATGTCAGCCACTGATTCAGCTTCTCCCTTTTTGAAATTCTCATATTGGCTTATAAGGTGGGATCTCCTGTCTTTCCTTTCATCAGCAGATCCTGAGACAATTTCAGAGAGCTTGTCCCAAATTCCTTTAGCTGAGTTGCATTCAGCTACCTTCTGAAATATCTCATCAGACATTGTCTGAGCTAAGATATTCATTGCCTTGGCATCTGCAGTCTTCCACTTCTTTATTTCAGCATCTATTCCTGAAGGAGGTGGAACAACATTTGTACTTGAGCTTGCTGGTGGACTTGGGCATACTGTCAAAACAGAGTTAAATATATCTTCATCAATAGAATTCATATATAGTCTAATCCTTGCTTTCCAAAGTGCAAACTTGGATAGATTGCACACTGGAGGCCTGGTGCTTGCATAATCTTTGTTATGTGCCATGTCTTTATGTAAAATTAAATGTAAAGAAAAAAACCCTCTTAAAAGATTGATCTTATCAAGGATCTTTTGGTTCAGGTGTTAGCCCGTATGAACAACCAACCTCCCTCTGATACCAATTGAAAGTGAGGGTAAGATCTATCTTAACTCTAGAGGGGGGTGAATAGAGTTCATTTAAAGTAAATTCACAATTTTAAACTAGCAAAACTTTTAAGACTTAGTTTATATATAGGTGTAAGGTGCCTGCTATAGAATTAACAAGACAGTAAAAAGAAGAGCACAACACACAGCAAAGAAAACAAACAAGCAAACCAGAAGACACAAGGAGCTACAGTGGTTCACCAAAAACCTGGGTACATCCACTCTTCTACCACCCTTGGTAGGAATCCACTGCAGGATGAGTTGATTAGGTGTCTTGTGCACCAATGAGCTTTTGATAAGGTGCTCAAAAACCAAACTAGATTTTTTGATCAGGTGTCTTGCCACCACTGAGTTTTGACAAGGTTCTCAGAACCAGGATCAAGACTTTTGAAGGGAGTTTTGATAACCCTTTTACAGCAGGAAATAGAAAAGAAAAAGATGAAGTTGTCTTCTCTGTCTCAATCAAAGTGAGAAGCACAAGTGGATTTGATGATGTTGTCAAAGCTCCCCCTGAGATGTAGATGGTTCAGAGAAGAGAGCTTTGCTAGGGTGATAGGTCTTCTGAAGCTTCAGATCTCCAGCAAAAGATGGTTTTAGCAGAGGTTGAAATATGAAAGTGTCTGGAGTCCTTGATGTTGAAGCTTATGATCACATTTCAGTATGCCAACTAATTCACCAGGATTGATCACTTGAATTTTTTGAATTGATCTCACTATCCTGTGAATCTGTACTGAGAATTCCTTGTTGTAGACTCTTAGTATTCTTATTCTCAGACTGGAGTAATATTGAATAGAATTTGTTCTCTGAAGATCCTTTAACCAGGATAGCCGTTAGCTGTCAATAATTGCCTTCCATAAATGTTTTGTCTTCTAAGGGAAGTCCAATAAACATTCTCTGAAAAATCCCTTGAAACTTGCTCCAGAATAAATGAAAACGGCTAGCAGATTTCTTGAAATAAATGCTGAGAGAATTTGAAAAATCATTCCAAAAATTGACAAAGTTTGAATCCTCAAAGGCGTCGATCTCTTAGGAAAAACGTCGATCTGAGCTCTACAATCGTCGACCTAAGCTCAGAGATGGAAAAGATCATCAGACAGAAAACGTCAACCTGAGCTCGAAGATCATCGACCGGAGCTCAACGACCTGAAGAATAAGTTGATGACAGATCATCGATCTGAGCTCGAAGATCGTCGACCGGAGCACGACGATTTAGCAGAGATGAGCTCAGAGAATGTCGAACGGAGTTCGACGTTTCGTCGACCTAAGCTTGACGATAATTTCCTTTGCCTCAGCTCTAAGTCTGAATCCTTGAATGGTCCTGGGGGCAGCTTCAAACCTAAGTTCTAAGCCCTAGACTTATTCTAATGTTGACCTTTCAAACTATACAACTAGGTCAACCTGAATTCCTAAAAACATAGTGATCCTTGCCCAAATTAGTAATAGGGTGTTCCAACATATTGGATCATTTCCTAACCGGTTCGACATATAGTCTAGGTTGGTCTGCAAATAGCAAATTGTTAAATTGCAATAGGACATGATCTGGGATAGTTGTTGGAGTTAGTCATTTGTCTGGGTGGATAGATGTGGATGATTTCACAATAGAATGATATGAGGAGTAGTGAGAAGTGGTGTTGGCTAGAGTTAAGAGGTGCTCGGGTTCGACGAAAGATCGTCTTTCCCGAAGAGAGGAAGGTTAAAAATCACCCTAGGTTAGTCTATCGTAATATGAGAAGGGAATGGGTAAAGGGAATCAACCAATAACAATAAGTGCCTTGCGAAAGGGAACGATGGGCTTAAGCTACCATCATAGTTCCTAGTGCCCTTTGAGAGCCCTTCACAGGGAATACTGGGGGCAGTCCTGGGTTAACGTAAACTGTAATAACAAACTGAAAAGAGTAACTTAGTAATTAGGATCTTAAATTTCACAAACACTGTTTGCACAGGAAGATTGTTGGGAGCTTCGACTCGACTGGTTAAGAGACGGACGAAATTGTCCAGGGAGCTTCGACTCGATTGGTTAAGAGACGGACGTTTTGCTCCGGGGAGCTTTGGCTCAGTTTTTGTTTGATTACGATTAAACTTGCATGTGCATACAAAGGAATATCTAAGGTGGTGGGTCTTCGGTACTGGGTTATCGTAGCACCGACGCCAGTACGATGACTCGGCAAGTGTGGTTTTTACACTTTGCCAAAGCTAAGTCCGGCGGTCCAGTCGACAAGAGTATGCAGGAGTCCGCTTTATGCACCAAGCGTTGAGGCGTGCGATAGGTCAGACCGGTAGTGCTATACTGGTTTTGAGGTGGGCGAGGCCCAACCAACCGCTTCCGTCTGCCATTACGGAGGTATCCTGGGAGGTAACGGCTCCGAAAGGGGGAACTAAAGGTCCGTGTGCACAGAGTCGGGTGTGTGAGTTGCACATGCATGTTCTATCATACCCACTTGCATGTCATAGCATAATCGATTCATTTAACCCTGATACCTAAAGTATAAGTGGAATGTGATGCTTATACATTAGGACTTGCAAAACGACCCCTTGGTCTATAAGCTTGTGTGGGCAATTTTATAAATTAAGGTTTAATTCTATAATTATATGCTGATGTTTGATAACCGACACCCCAACGTATAAGTGGTATGAGACACTTTATACGATGGGAGCCTTGCAGAAGATCCCTTGGCTTATGCGCTTCCGCACATAAGTTAAGGTTACTTTACCTACTTTCTATTTCTGTCATATTTATTATAGAATTGCTAGATTAGTTCCGCTGCCACCTGTTCCTTTGATTTAATCTCCACCTTCATGTCCTTCCCTTTCTTCCTCACCGCTCGGGACCTAGGAGCCATTGGGGAAGGGGTAGGGGATGATAGGGCTTAGTCTTTATGACTAACGGTTTTCGAACCGAATCATTTTAGGGAATCGTGGAGCCCAGCACGGGGGAGCAGCCACAGAGATTGGTGCGCTTGGAGATGGGGCAGTCTAGCTCCGGAGTTCATACAGCCGGGACCGTGAGTCTCGACCCTAAGTAGATGTTTGTTTTCGCTTCCACATGAGTGATTTGTAGTGAGGACATGATGTACCGGGCATAAGCCCGTATTTTTAGTACTCTGATATATTATTCTGTGGACACTCCCTTCGTGGAGACTTCTTTTCTATATATGTGATTTTCTTGTGGACTTACTTTTACTTCATTGTGCTACCTTTCTATGATGGAATTGGCCGGCAGAATCGGAGCTTTGTGGTGATGACCCTTTAGGGCGTGAAGGTGTCACCGCAAAGGAGAGGTTCTGGGCCTAAGACCCCGGTGTTTTAAAAGAAAAAAGGGGGGTCTTACATTATGTGGCTAAATATCAAAAATGTGCCTTGGTGAAAGCAGAAAGCCAAAAGCCCGGAGGTTTCCTGAAGTCGTTACCTATTCCGGTATGGAAGTTTGATGATATTTTGATGGATTTCGTGCATGGGTTGCCGAGATCTCAACGCGGGAACGATTCGGTTTGGGTGATCGCAGACCGGTTAACTAAAGTGGCACACTTCCTACCGAACAAGAGGGACGATTCAGTGGAAGTCTTGGCAAAGCTTTATGTTGAGCAGATTGTACGATTGCACGGTGTTCCCTGTAGCATCATAAGTGACCGTGATGGGCGATTCACTTCGAATGATTGGAGGTTGATCCATCAGTTGTTGGGCACAAAGTTAAAATTCAGTACGGTCTTTCATCCCCAAACGGATGGCCAAACTGAGAGGACCAACAGAACGATGGCGGACATGCTCCGAATGTGTGCCTTGGATTTTGGTAAGAGGTAGGAAGATCATCTCTATATGGCACAGTTTGCCTATAATAATAGCTACTAAGCGAGCATAAGTATGACTCCGTTTGAAGCTTTGTATGGTCGGAAATGCCGTACACCGTTAGCTTGGGGGGGAAACAGGCGAATCTAAGCTATATGGGCATAAAGAAGTCGAAGAAGTTAATTCGACGATACGCTCTATTCGGGAGAGACTACTGATAACCCAAGATAGACAAGACAATTATTATAATGCCAAGCACCGAAACGTTGAGTTTGCGGTGGGCGATTGGGTCTATTTGAAGATCAAACCCTTCAAAGGTGTGTCCAGGATTTAGCGTCTGAAAAAGTTAAGTCCGAGATATCTTGGTTCGTTTGAAGTGGTGGAGCGAGTTGGGGAAGCTGCCTATCGGCTAGCTCTTTCAACAGAATTGAGTGGATTGCATGATGTGTTCCACATATCAGTGCTTCGAAAAGCCGTGAAAGATCCAGCTCAAGTGATTGTAAATGATCGTGTACCAGTCGAATTTGGGCTAACGACGAAGGTTAGGCCCATTCAGATCGAGGATAAAATCGATAAACAATTGTGGAACAAGACAATCGGGATGGTCATGATCCGATGGGACAACTGTGGCCATGAGGAGCTAACATGGGAGCGAGAGCAGACCATGCAGGCTGAATTTCCCGAGCTATTTGTTTAAACTGTTGTATAGTGCGTGTCAAGTTGTATCAAACTTTTGTGAAGTTATAACATCTTGATTGCTGTTTTCCTTACTTTATCTAAATTTTTGGACAAAATTTCTTGTAAGGAGGGGAGGGTTGTAACACCCCAAATTCCAAAATTGGGTTCAGGCTGAGCAACACGGCCTGGGATATGGGCATGTCCCAAGCCGTGTTCTATTCTGTGTACTCGAGTAAGGCGCAGGATGATCTCGAGTGGGTCTCGAGTGGGCCTCGAGTGAGGCACACGGCCTAGGACACGGGCGTGTTCAAGGCCGTGCCCTGCTCTGAGTACTTGAGTGTGGCGCAGGGCAGACTCGAGTGGATCTCGAGTGTGTCTCGAGTGAGGCACACGACCTGGGACACGGGCGTGTCCCAAGCCGTGTCCTTCTCTATGTTGTCTCGAGTGCTCGACGAAATGCACTCGACGCTCCTTGAGAGGCAAGTCGAGTTGGGCACACGGCCTGTGACACGGGCGTGTTACATGGTCGTGTCCTTCTCTGGATTTTGTCAGGGCAATGAGGCCTGGTGAACACGGGCTAGACACGGGCGTGTCTGAAGCCGTGTCAGAACACGCGGCCTGTGACACGGGCATGTCACATGATCATGTCCTGTTCGGGGTAAGTCGGTTTGTGTGCCGCTTAAGATACACAGTCTTGACATGGGCGTGTCACAAGCCGTGTCAGCCCAAAAATAGAGCTTTTAGAGCGATTTGTGGCCGTTCTTTTCCTTCATATGGGATCTAATGGTCCAAGCTTTTCCCTGCTGAGTAAAGTCCAAGAATTGAGAGTTATCTCTTATTCAATCTTGACTATTTTCTTTCTAAAAGAGATAGAGAGAAGGGAGGGAAAGGAGGAGGAGAAGAGATCCGGCCGTCGGTGGAGCTTCAGCGTTCGAAATTGCGAGCCGAGTCCAGATTTATGGAGGTAAGACCGCTGCGGTGCTTTCCAACCGGCAAGATTTCCATGGCTCCAAAGAGATCGTCAAGGGTAACGATCTTCCTTCTTGCACATGTGAAGTCCTCGTTTTGGCATGTATATGGATTTCCCCCACCAAAAGGTGGCTTTTGAGGGATTTCCTTGGGTTGATTCTTGAAATCTCCAGTCTTGCATATAGATCTGAAAATGTGTAGTACGGAATAGGCATGCTGTTTGAAGCCCATCTTGACAGGTTGTTCTGGATTGGTGATGAATTATTTTACGCACCGGAGAAGACTCCGCGTATAAACGTGTATGTTGTGGAGTCGATGGGTTGTGTCTGCGAAGGGTAGTAACTGGAAGTACTGGAGTGGAATTCCAGGAAAATACCCGCGTGATTCTTGTGTTGTATGCTATGTTTGGGTTGAGTTTGGGTGCAAAAAGTGAGTTCTGTTGAACCCACCAAGCGACCGCGAGGAACGTTGGCACTAACTCCCTTTTTGGATATAAAGCCAGTCCTTGGTGGACAGTGTGACTATTGTGAGTTGCGAGTTCTTGAAGGCTTCGTGCAGAATGGATAAGGGGAAAGCTGACCCGCATCATGTTGGACGATTTGAGCAATGGGATTGGCTGAACCGGACCGCGTTATGTCTGACTGACTGGTAGACCTATTTATTTATTCTCGTTGGAGCACATAATGAGAGTCTTAGGCCTGCGCGCCATTAAGACTGAATGCTCAATACCGTCGGGTTTCGGACCTTGAATGGTGGTGGGACCCTGGTTCGCCGGTATACCAAGAATGTGCCCTGAGTGCACGGATCGTCGCGCTGCGTGGCTGACGGTTATGATATGTTGATTGTGCGTGAGTGCCCATTATATGATATATCTGCTTGTGAAAAGCTATGCCTGCAGGGAAGGAATACCACTGTCCCGGGAAAGGGGTATGGTCGTTATAAATTGGTCTGCTGAATGTTGACCGTTGCTTTGTTTGCTACCATTATGGTGGGCTGTCCCTGTGCAGGTGCTGGAGAGCCGAGCGGGAAATAGAGGGCTGAAGCCCCTGCTGCTACTGCTGGCCCTCGAAGGCTGAGCAAAGGCTTTTGTTATGTTCATGTGTGGCTGTCCTGCGTGCTGATGTTTGTAATCCACACTTGTAAAACGTAACTGTAAGGCCTTAAGGCCAAACTCTTGAGTATTTGTGTACATTCCTTCGTGAATATATATAAATGTGGTTGTTTATATATAATTGACAATCATGGTTTGAGTTCAGTTTAACGTTAAAATCTTCCGCTAGTATGCTCTGTGTTAGGATGCGTATCTATTTTGGTATTAACATGTGACCTCGCCTCCTGTTTGTGGCATTTAGTGTGGGGCCCTGACCAGACCTTCTATTATATGTTATTTAACGGATGGAGTTGTTACAAACCGCTCATCATTGTGCGACTACCCGCATCAGGTCGCACAAGAGTGCGCAGACACAAAACCAAACCACATGAGCCAACCTGTAGTCGTCGCGGACACCATATCCAGTCCGCACATAACACACGCACTTGGCGAACAAAGAACAATAGGACTTTGAAAGTGAGGGGATAAGTTGTAAACTACTCTAGAGGGGGGGGGGGGGGGTGAATAGAGTATTCAAATTTTATGACCAACTAGTCAGCTCCCTTGGAGTTTATTTGCGGAATAAATAATCTAATACTTGAACCTTAAGAGCCTAACACAGTGAAGTGCACAAGTGAGAGAGCTAACTGAAATTTCAGTTTAACTATAAGCCTATCACAGCAACTAGCAATCCTAGGTATTTCTATCACAGCCACAGAATAAGCAGTTAAACAAAATAGCCAGAGGGACACAGGATATATAGTGGTTCCCTCTTAATAGGTACTCCACTCTTCTACCACCCTGGTAGGAATCCACTGCAGGTTTTTGCTAAGGTGCCTTGCCACCAATGATCTGATTCAGGTAGATCAAACAAGACCCTTTGAGCTTTTGATAAGGATGCTCAACCACAAGTTATTGATAAGGTGCCCTGTCACCAATGTTCACTTTTGAAGAGGTGTGAAAACTCTTTTATAAAGGGGTTGAGAGGGTTAGATTGTCTTCTCTGTTGTTAATAACAGATTAGATAAGACTTGTGGATTCTCTAAAGAATCAAAGTCTCTCCCTGGCTCAGTGAAAGTCCAGGGAAAGCCTTTGGTTCAGGATGAAGGAGTTTCAGATATACTGAAACTAAATCCTCAGAGATCTGTAGACTGATTTTTATCAGGTCTTCAGATTCTGGAACACTTGAAGCAGAACTGGAGCTGGTCTTTCTGAAGTCTTGAAAACTCTAAACAGATGCTCAGGAGACTTGAGAAAGAAGATGATTGCTCTGGACTTTTGCTTCAGGAAAAACTTTTCTTCTCTTCTTGAGAGATGGTGAAGAGCTGCTCTGATGAAGCTTGAGCGAATGAAGCCTTGAGAAGAAAATCTCACTGTGTCTGTGACTTGCTATGTCTGCTGAGAGAAAAATCTCTTTTAAATATGTCTTCTCTTTTTCCCTTGAAACGGCTCTATTGATTTGAATATCTCGAGCCCTGCAACAGGTTATCTCAATATAGAATATAGCAATAGGAATAGAATGAGCTATTAACTCTCTGTCAGTCCCAATAAGGAAATAAATGAATGGGAAAAATATCTCAGCATAAAGACTTAACATACTTGGAAATAGCATACAGCGCCAACGGCTAGAATACAGCCTGGAAAGATAAAGTCAACATATTTTGTATAATAGGACAAAATACTTTATCAAATACGGAATCCCGTAATTTATGTTTAACATATTTGGTAATTAATTCATTTGAATTTAAGCCATACATTAGCAAAAACAACTTCAGAAAATCTCTCTAACCACAAGCTAAAACACTTGGAAATAAACCAAGGAATAGAAAGAATACAGACTGTTAAAGGCAGACAATAATCGTCGAACAGGGGTTCGATGATCGTCGACCTAGCCAACAGATCGTCGACTAAGGCAGAAATCGTCTGGGACAGAAAACGTCGAACAGCTCATGCTATCGTCGACCGACAAAGAATTTGTCGAAATAGAAATCGTGAAGCAAGACTGCGATCGTTGAACTGCTGATGGCAGATCGTCGACCAATCCTTCAGAGCATAATAAACTTGCTCTGAGATCGTCGACCATTGGTCGACGATAATTGTCTTGACTTCAACTATTCTATAGCCCTGCTATCGTCGACCAATGGTCGACGATCGCGAGGCCTCGTTCGACGATGGTCGAACGGAAAATGCCTTAACCATATATTCATTCTACAACTTCTAATCTAAGCTCTAGGTCAGTTATAAACTGCCCTAGGGAGACTAAACAAAGTCTAAACATGATCATATATAGTTGTATGGATCAAGAGGGGCTGGAAGGGGATTACATGGGCCAAATCACATCTAGGGTACCAACAGACTTGATAGAAACCGTGACCAAGACCAAACCTCCGACGTTCTTTGGCGCAAACTCAACATAGGCTGACTCCGCAACCCGCGAGCTAAACAATAGGAGGACTCCGCAATCAAGGCGGACTCAATATCCAAACCGCGCTACCTGAGAAAATACCCAAGTCACGAAACCATGCCGATCTCGGCGAGCTCCAAAAAAGTCAGCAACATGCCAGACTTTGCGAACTCAAGATGAGTCCACAACATCTGCGGTTTGACATCCTTATCCGCTCGATTATCAATTGAGCTAAGACAGACTGTTGAAGACCGACATCCGGCCAAAAGCTATCCGCCAGTACGCGACGGACTCTGCGGACAGTGCGCTCTGCCCAATCAGACCATCCACCATTCCATTTTCACTTCAAAAATTTTAACACCCTCTCTCCCCCTCTCTCCTCTCTATCATTCTCTCTCCTCTCCACCTAAAATAAGTTATAACTCTATGCCTAAAATAACTCGCCCCTAAAATAACTCTCCACCTAAACTTAAGTATTAAATTATATCATAACTCACGGCCGCTCTCTCCCCTCCCTCTCTCTCTCTCTTCTCCCCCCTTCTCTCTCTCCCATCATAAAATAACTCTCTCTCAGTGTGTATCATAAAAAAATGGGATCCGGATCCTCTCCATTTCACTTGAAATGGAGGGGATCCATTTCAAGATTCAGTGAATAGGATTAAAGTGCAATACATCTAATGGTTTACACTTTATTGCTTAAAAAAAAAAATAAAAGGCTTGAGAAACTGAACCCGTCAGATTCTCCCTCACTCCATCTGGACCCTGAAATGGATCCCCTCCATTTCAAGTGAAATGGAGAGGATCCTGATATAAAAAAATGATATTAGCATCAGTTTTCTTCTCCCCTTTTCTCTCTCTCTCACCTGTCTCTCCTGCTCTCTCTCTCCTCTCTCACCCTCCATCATAATTATCCGTCGCCCTCTCTCCCCACTTGAACAGGACACTATATATATATATATATATATATATATATATATATATATATATATATATATATATATATATATGGCCATTTATCGGGACCCCCACTCTAACTTTGCAAAATTACTGACAACACCTCTCTTATTTTCAAATTTACAAAAACTTCCCCTATAGTTTTCATTTCATTACAAAAACATTCCCTGAAATTTTAATTTCATAACATCAATGCACAAAAACACCCCCTCGATGAACAGTGTCTAGGAGGTATTTTTCTTTATGCATGCAATGAAATGAAAAGACCAGGGGAGATTTTGGTAATGAAATGAAAACTTAAGATGAGTTTTTTGTAATTTCGAAAATAAGAGGATGCTCTCACTAATTATGTTAGTTTAGAGGGAAGATTTGAATAATTATTTATATATATATATTTGAATAATTATTTCTATATATATATTAATAAATTTAGTATAGCTAAATGTATACAAAAAAAACTAAGCTTGACGCATGCACACACGTCAAGTGACACCATTAATCATTCATCAATTGACATTTTATATAAAAATAAAAAAATATAGATATATAAATTATCTCTCGAGCATATAAAAGAGAAGGCATACAATTAAGAGATTAAGAGGATGCTAATGGTGTCCGCTTCCACTTTCTCCCTCCTGCTCGTCTCCCTCCTCCTTGTCTCCCTCTCCCTCCTCTTCCTCAAGCATTTCCTCCTCTCAAACCACCCCAAAAAACCATCCAGAAGCAATTTCCTCCTCCCTCCAACTGCTTCATTTCTCCCTATTTTCACCCACATCTTCTTCCATCGCCGTTCTGTCCTTGAGATCGCCGGCATTCTCCGACACTTCCACTCACTACACGGACCCATATTCATCCTCCGCCTCTCCCCCTTCTCCCACCCCTCTTTCTTCATCTCTGACGCATCGCTCTGCCACTCCGCGCTCATCCAACACAGCGCTGCCCTCGCCGACCGCCCTCCCAGCGTAGAGCCGGTTCGCTTCCTCAGCGCTGATAACTGCAACATCTCAACTGCCCCCTACGGCTCCCTGTGGCGCCTTCTGCGCCGAAACCTCTCGGCAGAAACCCTCCACCCCTCCCGCATCCTCCTCTTTGCCCCCGCCCGCCGTTGGGCTCTTTGTGGCCTCCTTGAATACCTCCATTGCCAATCCGGCCACACCGTCGCCGTCCGGGAGATCTTCCAGCAAGCAATCTTCTCCCTCCTTTTGTTCATGTGCTTCGGAAAGAAGCTCGGGGAGAAGGAGATTCGTGAGATTGAATCACCCCATTTGTTTCTTCTCAGTATATTTACATCATTCAACGTATTCTCCGTCGTTCCGACCGTCACCAAGCTCTTGTTCCATAAGAGATGGGGGGTGATCGTCAGTGCGAGGCGAAAACAGGCGGAGATCTTCCTCCCGATGATTCGAGAAAGGCAGGATAGGAAGGTAGGCTGTGTATATTTACACCCATAACATGTTAGGATAGAAGCCTGCATACTCTATGTTCTAGAGGAAATAAAAACTTCAGGGAAAAAAACACTTAAAAAAAAGTATAGATTCTTTTTTTTTTTGGCAAAATTATGGTTTTGGTTCGTCAATTTTATCGACTTAAAAGACTTTTATAGAGGAAATATGACACTCGATTTATAAATATGTTTGATATTAGTCCATATATTTATTAAGCCTACAACAAACAACAACACTCAAGCTTTTATCTCATTATAGTGGGGTCGGCTATATGGATCCTTTGTCGCCATTGTGCCTTATCTTTTGTCATAGGCTCTGGTTGGGGGGGGGGGGGACTTATTTTCACCGGTCAAGCGGTTACGACTGCATGAATCGGACCTTAATTATGATCCGGTTCATGCGGCCGTAACCGCTTGACCGGTGAAAATAAGTCCCCCCAAACGGAGCCATAATCTCACTAATGTCTAAGTACATCATGTCTTTCCTTATAGTTTCATTCCAAGTCTTTATTGGTCTACCTAAGGGTGATTAAATTTTACGCTGGCCGTCTACCTAACATAACACTCACCATTTTTTATCCAGACTTGAGACCGGCATAGGTTGTTTCCATATATCTATTAAGCCTATAATAAATATATTTAAAAGGCTGCTACAAAGATTAAGCAATAAATTAATCTTTCCCTACCGTTTCCCCCGCCCTCCACTGTTTTGATTCATCAGGCCAGCCCTGTTCCGCGGCCTCATGAGCACCAAAGAGATAGACGAGCAGATGATCTCGGTCCAGAACAAGTACTCCTTGTACTTTGTCGGAATCAAGATGTGCGCCACCTTCATGGGCAACTCCACCTCCAGATGTTCCGCCGCATCGCCGAAGATCAGGATCCTCTCCATTTCAAACGAAATGGAGGGGATCCATTTCACGGTCAAGATTGAAATAGAGAGATTAATATCAAACATATTTAGAAGTGAGGGACCGATTTCTTCTAAAAAATAATAAAAGGATTGATTTCTTAAAGTTACACAAGTTCAGGAACCAAAATCAAAATTTTGCCTCCTCCTTTTCCTGGAAATATTTGTGCTCAATTGAACCATATGTTTGTGCTGGATAATTATAAGAAAAACAAACTAAACAGTACCCATCGAAACGTGAAAGGGTAAAATCACACATCCACCCATGACAAAGAAGGTGGTTTGACCACGAACACATGCAACATAACACTGATAAAATGAGTTTTCTATAACTCCCATACTTGTCTCGCAGAAAACATTATTGACAATTTTTGCTTTTTCTTAAATCCTTTTCCTTTATTCGATTGTACATATAGTTTTGTTCGGAGGGGAAGCAGATGGGCTTCGAGTACTGTTATGTAGACTCCCTCCTTGATATCAAGCATCCCGAGAATGGAGGGCGGGGGCTCACCGATGATGAGATTGTTAACCTTTGCCACGAGTTTCTCATTGCAGGTGTAGACACCACCACGACGGAGCTTGAGTGGATCATGGCGGAACTCATGAAGAACCCTGGCATACAATCTAAGCTATTGTTAGAGATCGAATCTTTAATAGGAAGTAGGGAGGAAGAGAACATAATGGAGGATGATTTGCAGAGAATGCCATACCTTAAGGCGGTTATAATGGAATCTTTGCGGCGCCATCCGCCAGCCTACTTTGGGCTGCCGCACTCTGTCACAGAGGATGTCATCATCGAAAAGTTTCTGTTGCCAAAGGGAGCTAAGGTGCGCTTCTCAGTGGCAGATGTGAATTGGGACAAGAAGAACTGGGAGGAGCCGATGTTGTTCAGGCCGGAGAGGTTCATGGTTGGAACAGACCGCAACGATGAGGTGGATTTAACTGGCATCAAGGAGATCAAAATGCTGACTTTTGGGGCCGGGAGGAGAATGTGCCCGGGGTATGTCCTCGCAATTCTTCACTTGGAGCTCTTTGTGGCTAATCTTGTGAAGGAGTTCCTTTGGAAGCCTGAAAGAGGGGAGGAAGTGGATCTCTCCGAGAAACTGGAGCTCACTACCATCATGAAGAATCCTCTCCAAGCTAAAATCATTCCTCGAAGGAAGAAATAAGAAGGTCGAATGAATTTTGTAAACCTCTTGTACGTGTTAGAGAATAAAAACAGTTGAATGAATTCCATCAAACATCACATAAAGAACATCAATCACAAGACCTTGATCTTATATATAAGAAAATGAAACATATGTACTTTGAAATTAAAATACTAACAAACAAAGACAACAAACAGAATTATGATTTCCATGTCACCAGCAACAGTGACAATTTCATGGCTAACAAATTTCCATGACAATTTCATGGCGACGAGAAGCCTTCCACGTAGCTCCTCCGCGACGAAGAGCAACACACACATCTTTCTGGGGCAATAGTTCGGTAAAGATAAATCTTTCTCCTGGCTTCTTTGTTGCAAAAACAAATGATTCCTTTGCAACTTTAAGCTACTACTTTGTACCATGACGTCTTATTATATTGTGAACTAAACTATATCCACCATTTTTTGATATACAAGCTAGAGAATAAAACAAATAATTCATTTCACATTTTTTTTCAAAATTTGAACAAACATCCCAACACATTGATCACATTGATTCAAATTTTTTGTCATCACGCTGAACACAACTGCTTGAACCATTATCACATCCACTCCTTAAAGATCTGTTTGTTTCGTCTGTTGCCGATCAAAAAGTAGCTGACAAAAATGGAGTTTGAAAAGGAGTTGTTTGTGAAAAATGAAGTTTGCAATAAAAAACAATTTGTATAAAATGAAGTTTGCAAAACAATTCAAAAAGCAATGCTTAAAAATTTCTTGTTAAAAATTCAGTTTTCTAAAACAACAAATTTGAAATGCAAAATTACATAAAATCTTCACATCATTTGATTACAACAAAATTAAACAGTCAATATAAGAAATTTATGTTCTTTATAAGAAATTAAACAATGAGGTGCGTAATCTCTGTTCTTTATAAATTTTTTTTCTAAAAACCCAAAACAACTTTCTGGAAACCAGGTGATTCACCTTTGTTGATACGGAGCACAAAAGAAGGAAAAGTTGGATCCAAATCCTATAAGATATTACTACAAATTGCAATATATTTTGATCGATTAGGCACATTGCTCCTTCTGCAAAAACAATGAGAAGAAACCCAACAAAAAAACCCAAAAAAATCGGGAGAAAATACCAGAGGTGGAAGGAGATCATCTGGCCTCTTCCCCACCCAACAGAACAAGAAAAATTGGAATGAATTAACTTGTAATCTGAAAATCTAAACAAACAACATATATAGAATTTAATGTAACTAAAATGTAAACAAACAACATATATGAAATTGATTTTAGAGGAAGCAAAGGTCAGAAATCAAATGATTGGGAGGAAAAGTTATGCTAAAAATTAATTTCTAACCAAATTCAGCGTATAAAATTTCAGTTCAAGATACAGGACTCTTGCAATCCGAACTATTGCTCAAAAGAAGAATAGTTTCCTCTGAATCCTCCAATCCCTTCACTCTGCATGCCTTCCCACCGCTTCCATCTAAGCATGTCGAGAAGGAGTTATATGAGCAAGAAGTAGAATTCAACTAACCAGCACTAGCATCCATATCTTTCCTCGAGTTCTTCCTATGCCATCCATGCTGCATCAACTAACAAGAAACAGAGGAGGCATGGAAAGTTGTCCCACTACATATCAATCATAAATGGCCACCTATATTTAAATAATCTTGCATTGTATCATCTATCTAACGGTTATAAATACTATTTAATACTCTAATTTTATGAGCACTACAACCCCACATATCACCCTAAAAGCATCACTAAAACCACAATCAATCGAAACCATTTTCCATAATGATATTAGATTCTTCTCCACCTTTAGTACAAGCAGTTCATGAAGCTCCTTGTTATCTACATCATCGTCATATGGATCAATCTGAAACCCACAAACACAACATGTGTGGAAGAAGGCATATTAAAAATGATAACAAAGAGTAATCAAGGCTAACTCAACTCAACCAATACTAATAGTGGAAAAATAGCAACCTAGCTAGCACGATTAGATAAATATATAATTCATACATGAGTCTACAAAGAGTTCCTCGAGGGTTCTATGACCCTTCACATGCAAAGCCATCAAGTCATTATCTTGTACAAATCAATAAATGTTTCCAACTTTCACACACAACAACAGACCTTTTGAGAACGGGGGAGTCAGGGACTGCAAGCGACCAACTACTATTCACAAATAGTAGAAGAAAAGGAGAAAGGAAAAGGATGCCGCAGGCAGCTACACTAGATGTTCCCGCAATGGGAAAACCCCTCTTATTGTGGGAAGTAATATTGCTTACTCTTACAAGCTATTACAGGACACATTTAAACAATAGAAAGATAGGCAAAAAGTAGTGATGAGCACTTGAGACCGTACCAATAAAGAGGAGTAAGCTCAAGTTTCAACACATCTTTTTGGGTATTATGGTCCCCTATTTACACTAAAAAAGCTGCCTGAACGGGCATGTGCAATAAATACAAGCTTCCCTAGATACAAGTGAGCCGGACATGAGGAGAAAGAGAGAGAGAGAGCATCTGATTTTACAACATAATGTAATATCCCCTATTGTGGATACTGAGTTAGAAGGACCAGATTCAGTCACTCAGAGTATCCACCCATGCTTCTCGAGGCTGGGGCTGCTATTGCTTGACTTGGATACCAAGAAGGTGCGAACACCCTTGGAGTAACAAACCACACTACTTGATACTCCACATTTGACCGGCTGAGGCTAAATGGCACTTGATACGGTCACATGATCCCGGGTTAACATAATCCCTACATTTTTTTAAGTTCGCACGAACTTCGAAAAAGTAAACAAGTAACCGCAGAGACCGCAATTTGTCCTATGAGATTCTGAAATCTATCAATAGCCCTAGGCTGGGCTCAAAGGGATCACTTTCGAAGGATTTTTTCCCATCTACTGTGGTTGCGTGCTTGAGAAATGGCTAGTCCAACAAAGTCTATGCTGGAGGCTTTGGCTAAGTAGGTTCTCAAGCTACCATGAGCTAAGGGGGTGGCGAGCACCTCCAAGGCATTGATACTTGAGAAGAAGGGGAAGACAGAGAGTCTTTTTTAGATGGCTGTTGTGCTGGAGGCTCCAAATACAAATATTGTTGTCCCTGAGGTGGGTGTGCAGGTCACTCCCCAACAACTACAAGTGAGCGCTGACTTACTTTCACTTTTTCGCATTTGATAAACTTCTCCGGGAATACCCCTCGAGAAGAACCAATCCAAAGAGCTAGGGGAGAGGAGTTATGAGCTTGAGAAGGCGTTAGAGCTAGAGAAGGCACCAGTGGATGCTCTGAAAAATAAGCGGAAGCGGAAGACCTCCCAGAAGGAGGTCGCCAAGAAGGCTAAGAATTTTTCCTTTAAGGGAGGAACGAGCCTTCCTTCTGAGATTGTTGATCTGGAGATGGATGAAACCGTATGGACACACACAATCAGGGACTTGCGTAGAGCGCAGGTCTAGACTGACTTGGTGGAGACAATTGCACCGGGGCACCCTGAAGTTGATGAGGTCAACCAAACGGACTTGCCCGATGAGATTTTAGTCAAGAACCCATCGAGAGATTTGGTCGAGGGTCTTGCTGCGTACAATGTGAACCAAAATTCTCTACCAAGAGATAAGTCTCTGGCTACTGCTAGTGCGGTAGAGCGGATGGGACAGGAGTTCCAAGAGTCATCGCACATGAAGAGGACTATGAGATATAAGGCATCATTACTCGTAGTGGAGAGGTAGGTCCTGGCTTTAGAGCGTACGGATAACAAGGAGTAGTCGGAAGCCTCGAATAAATCAGAGAGGAAGAAGAGGAAGAATAATAGACGGGCTGCTGAGAAAAGGTAGTTGAGGAGGGAGGTATGTGAACATAAAGTCGTTGAGAAGGAAACTGTCAATGTGACAGTCTGGCATGCAACGATAGGTAAATCTATTGCTGGCCATGGGTTTGAGGTGACTTTATCCTTATTTAGCGCGGACGTTGATGATATCTTAGGTAAGCATGGAGGCGCTGATGCTTGGTATTAAAGTTGCTGGATGTTCGGTAGGTAGTGCGAATATTATAGAGAGTTCATAGCAACCTATTGAGACACTCTCAATTTCCCATCCGCTAACGCATTGCTAATCCGTTTTCAACCCTCACTTGGTGGGGTGGACTCTAGTGAGCAATCCATGACCCATAAACAACTACACAAGCGACGGAGGCGGGGTGAGTTGTTGTGGAAAGAGTATATCTAGTGATTTGATCCCGAACAGCACAGGTGTCCTGTCTTGACTCCTAAGGCAATACGTGATGCTAGTATGGTTGACTTTGACGAGCTTGACCTATTTCCATAAGAAATACTAGTGGCGAATTCCAATGATATATCTTCCCCTCGCACATATTTTGATTAGCCTCCCAGAATAAAAATAACAAGCCTTACCTTAGTTGTCATGATTACTTTGTAGTGACCACAACAGTTCTGTTAATCGGAGTTTATGAGGAGATAGACACGCTCTAGAGAGATATTTGATCCGCAAAGGTGAAAATCTTTAACTTGGAGAAGGAAAAGACTAACAAAGTTAACAAAGAAAGGATGATCGACCACACTTACCCGCAAGGTTTTATACTAGAGCAAAGGGATTTGCGAGATTTTGTGTTGTTAGGATCATGGTTACGAACATTTTCATAGCGATCTTTGGTTCACGAAGGTGAAAATCTATGACTTGGATAAGGAAAAAAAGGTGAACAAGGCGAACAAAGAAAAGATGACCACACACTTACCTCAAGGTTCTTCTGCTGGAGCAAAGGGCTTTATGAGATTGTGTGGCATCAGGATATAGGTTATGATCATTTTTGCAGGGCGCAGAAACCCCCTATGAGGTGGTGCAGGTACAGAAGGATGTCCAAACACTACATATTGATTGTGCATAGTTAAATAAAGGTTTGGCGATCGCCAACAAGGCCTTCAGTGACCTCTTCGATGGTCTAGCCCATTTAGGTGTTGAGCAGCCCCCTTCCCGAGGCCAGGTCGTTGCTTTTATGATTCTGCAAACATTATCTTATTCTAGAATGTAATAACTATGACATTCTATATTGATGTGTAAGGCTCCCTCCCTCCCGATAGTAGATTAGGTCGGGGAAGGGCCTTATCACCCAAGGCGGACACCCTACGTTTTTCATGAGGGCAACTTGCCCACTTTTCAAGTGTAGCGCCTTGTCAATCTATGAAACATCATCACATCAGATCATGATGCGTAAGCAATTCAAAAACTATACATATCCATACATAATCAAAAGGTCATAGCCAAGAGTTTATACATAAGGCACGACTGGGCTAAACAAAAACTACAAATCTCTCGCTCCTTATATGCTCTATAGGCTAACAAATCTAAATTCGAGAGACTAGACTGGTGCATCAACTTGAGCATGCTCTATCGCAGACACTCTCTCACGTTGTGGTTGGGCCTTACGTTGGTCCATCTCTTTAAAAGTGTGCACAATGACATATTAGTCATATGACTAGTGGATTCACATCTCCTCCTCAAGATCTCTAAGGTTTGAGGATGAGAGTGAGCCTCTATAAGATAATAATAGCTGAAGCAATAATATTAACTGTAATATAATAGAAGAACATGAAGTAAAGCTAGGAGCAAAAGCTGAAACCACTACGATAGTAAATAACTGAAATGCAGGATATATAAATAGTTATTTAATAAAGCCCTACTATCTAGCGCACAATCATTCATGTGTTCACAACCCGTAACATCACCCTATGTCAGTATTGTTTGAACATTTTTCTTCCAGCGAGGCAGGGATCCCTGTGGGCCTTAACGATGTTGTAGATTGATGATAGTGGTTGATCCTGCCACTTTTCGGTGTGGTCGTACTGCACTACCCAGGCCTTGATGTACAACTTGGTGTACTCCTGAATGTGAGCTACAATCGGCGATAACAAAATCTGACTAACCAATGAAGGGACCCGGCGAGGCATAAATCATGGCCAAGCTTTTGGGGTACACACTCTCTTTAGTGTATAGAGTCATCAACATTCCTATATATATAGGAACAGTCTACGAGCGTGACCAACCCACCACTTTTCACCGCAAATCAATTTACAAGCATTTCAAGGAGGAAACTAGGTTGGACCTTCCAGGTCTGTGGTGGCTTGTATTACTTGACATTAAATACTTCGGGCATGTGACCATCTTACATATGTCTTAAATGTACCACTCAACTTAAACCAAGAGTGTGGCAATCAAGTGAGACCATTATTTAGGGTTAGCCTTGGATGAATGCTCAGTCTCTAAGTTAACCCTAACCAATATTCATAAAATGATAATTGCTTATCAGAGCAAGACCGAATCAAGTTGCAGAAATGAAAGTATTAGTAAATTATAGTAAGTATAGTGCAGCAAAGGAATGCCGTAAGTAATTTGCAGAAATAAAATGTAGGATTAAAGAGCAGTAATAAGTGTGGTAATAAAGAGAACTGTAAACAAATAATAAGTAAAGTTTTTCTATCTGTAGTTCCATCTCCATTTAAAGATACATTTCCATTCTGAGGAAGCTTCTCCGTTCTAAAGAGGTTTCTTTATTCCAAATAGGCTTCTCCATTCCAAGGAGGAATCTTTATTTCAAGGAGTCATCTCCGTCTCATGGAGGCATCTCCGTTCCAAGGAGCATCTCCATTAATTTCCATTTTAAATCTCTATTTATAAGAGACCTTTCCATTCCGAGGAGGCGATTTTTTCAATTTTGCGATGAGTTCTGTGTTTTTATTGGTTTATTTGAATTTGATATCCACTTTAGTTGCATATTTAATGTGACTTCTCGAATTTTGCCGATCCGTTAGAGCATATCACAATTCCAAGACTCTTTATTACAAACACCTAATTTATTCATTGAGACTTTAAACCTCCACAAGAGGTTTAACACAAAGCCTTTAATCTCAATTAACTCCATCGGGTTGGTTCGAGTTCATAGATAATGACCGATATAATTTCTTCCAATTTTAACCGTATTTTATTTAATAAATACCAAAAAGAGTCTAAATTTTTTGAAACTTGATCTAGAGGTTGGATTTGCCCTAACTCATCCCCCATAATTTCCTCAAACTATTTTGAGCTTGATCTGACCTCCATTAAATTGTTCGCCTAAAATAAACCCTTATTTCTAAATTTAGAAATACTTTTAGTGATCCAAAAATTTCTAAATTTTTATTGAGGGCTCATATTGTCACCAAGAGTCTGCCATATTTTTATTTTAAGCAACACATCAAGAGGAGCATTTTTTTACTTTAAGAACAAAAGAAAAGCCACTTTTTAATTCTTTAAAATTAGTTAATCTACCAATAAATCACAAATTTTTATCGTGGGTGTAAACTAGTTCCCCTTTCTTCTAGAATTTTGTCAGATTTTTCTAATGAAATTAAAAGCCTCTAATATTTTTAAAACAATATTTTTTTCCTCAAATTAAATTATTAAAAATATCAAGATTTTATCTTCTGAAAAAATTAAATTCAAAATTTTTTAATGTAATTAAGGCCCTCTGAAAATTTCAAAACAACCATTTTCTCTCTATTTTATTTTCTAAAAATATTTATATTTTTCAAAAAAATTTGAATAAAGTTCGGCAGATAGTCCTTGCCATTATGAACAACTTCATTCAAACTTTCCTCATTTGATCCAAAAATCAACCTCAAAATATCAAAAGCCCTCCAGTCAAGTAAAAATCAGGGAACATTTTTAGGTCAGGAGAAGGGACCATGCCATGGTCAGGACATAAATACTCTTTTCATTGTTGGGGCCCACCACCATTTCAAAAATTTTGCCCTTCCCCTTTCCCGAGCTCCTCCTTCCGCAGCTCTCCCCCTTCCGAAAAAATTTCTCTGCCTTCCGCTCCTTCCTCTGTCGGAAACCTAACCGTTTCTTGATGTCGAAGACGATGGGCCATTCCTTCCTTCACCGTTCATAGCCATACGTCTTCTTCCTCAGCATTGGCAGAAGAAATGGCGGAAACCTAGCTCTTGAATGCTTAAGTCTGAGGTGTTTTTTTTCTGAAGGTTAGTATCTATATCAGTAAATCCCTCTCTTTAATTTTAGATCTAATTTCAAGGTTGTTTTTCATGGCCATTTTTCTGATAGGTGCAAGGAAATGTCGGCTCACGGTGGAACAAGTGCCCAAGCCTCTTCCAAAAATGTTGGTGATGAAATGGTCAATGTATGCTTGGTTTTCTTGTGGCAGTGCTGCATTCTAATTTGAAACGATTTGCTGGACATTTGCTGGACATTAGCTAGTGTTTTTACATTTTACTTTTCAACTGCATTTTTTATGTGAAATTCAACTGCTTGGTTTTCTTTTTGCAGTGCTGCATTCAAATTTGAAACGATTTTTCTGATTTACAACTGCATGTTTTATGTGAAATTCAACTGTTTTGAAAATTAATTATTGTATTATCTTTATTTGCAGCTCCTTTTTTGTTTAGGAGTGAACTAAACCTTTATACTTTTTTCAGGTCAACAAACAACAGGTTGTTTTTCCAATTGTGCATTCAGAAGATGAGACGTATGCTATGTACTGTGAATATGCTCATAGCATGGGTTTTAGTGTTCGAAAAGAACATTTGAGCTACTGGATACACACAAGGATTATAAAATATTGAGCATATAGCTATGCCAAAGCTGGATTGAAGAAGGTGAGACCCTCACCCAAAAACTATCGCAAATTAGAAACACGCACCAGTTGTCTCACATGCATTTGTTTTACCACTGATACAGAGGGTAGGAATTGGACAGTTACAAAGTTTGTCGAGGAACACAATTACCCGTTAGCGATGGAGAACGAGCAACATCTATTGAGATCGGCCCACAACATTTCAAAAATGTAGGGTAGCCTTATTAAGAATCTGACGGACGCGAGAGTTAAAACAGTTCACGCGTACAACTTTTTGTCTAATGAAGTCGGTGGGTTCGAGAATGTTGGCTTTTCAAAATCTGATGCCTACAACTTTGTGTAGCGGGAAAAGAAGGTGCTAATTGAAAGCGATGATTCACTTAGTTTGCTGAAGATTCTACAGGAAAAATAGATGGAGGATAACATGTTCTCGTATGATGTTCGTAATGATGAGTTGAATAGATTGACAAGTTTTTTTAGATAGACGGACAAAGCAAAATCGATTATGACTGCTATGGTGACGTAGTTATCTTTGACACAACATACCGATTGAATAAGTATAACTTGGCTTGTGCATCATTTATCGCCATCAACAATCACTGGTAGAATGTATTTGTTGGTGGTGCTTTTATTTCTGAGGAGTCCATCGATTCATTTTGTTGGGTCATCAACACATTTCTGAAATTTGTTGGTGGCAAACTACCGACAACTATATTCACGGATCAAGATCAAGCTATGGCCGTTGCTATTGAAAGAGTATTTACCGGGACCCGTCATCGTTATGTCAGTGATATATCTCCAAGAAAGCGCCTTCAAAAGTCCCATGTTTTAATAATGAGAACAGTGTACGCGGGCTTTTTTATCAATGCATGAGTAAGTGCGACCGTGAGCTCGAGTTTGATAGATACTGGAATGAGATGATTAGCAGAGGAAACTTGCAAGAAAACCGATGGTTAGGGGATTTACATAGAGCAAGGAGGAACTGGTCTACAGCCTTCAACAAGGATATGTTAGATTTTGGTTTATTGTCAACACAACGAAGCAAATATGCCAATAGTGGATTGCATGGATGTTCGAAGGCAACCAGTACTATGGTGTAGTGTTTCATGGTGTTGGAGAAATTGGTGGGGTCTTGCCGGAGAGGAGAACGAGACGAAGATTTTAGATGCAAGCAAGGGACCGTAAGCTTAAAGGTCAAGAGTTGTGCGATGCTTAAACATATTTCTAAGTTCTACACAAGCAAACTGTTTGTTAGATTTGAACAGGCTTTCATGAAGGGAGCTGCGGGCGTATGTGTAGTGGATGAAACAAGACATGATGAAAATAATTATTTATACGTTACAAAGCTCTGTGATGGTAGCGATGACAAAAGATGGTTTGTTAACTATAATTCTAAGACCAATTAGACCACTTGTTCATGCAGAGGTTTCGAGACTAGAGGCATTCTTTGCAAGCATATTCTTAGAATATATAATTTGAAAAATTTAAGAGAAATTCCACCCATATATTTGCTTAAACGATTCTGTCATAATGCTAAGAAGGGCATATACCTACCAAATACTCCCGGCATAATAGAGTGTAACTCTAATTTGATATTTAGAAACCACCGGATGCGTTTCGCTTATGACCTTGCAAATCGAGTAGAGAACAACAAGGATGCAAAGGCACATGTTTTGGGAGGATTGCATGTTTTAGCAAAAGAAGCAGATGAGATAGTTGAGGCTGCTGAAATGCGAAAAAGAGGTTTGAGCGATGAGAATGACAGAAACACACCATTGGTTAGAGATCCTGTAACGAAGAAACCAAAAGAAATATCGAATGCAAGATTGAAGGGGTACTGAGAGACAGTGATTAAACAACCAAGTAAATATATTAACCTTTTAAAGATTGTTACAACTTTGATTAATTATTTTGACCAACTTATTATTAAAATAATTATTTTTATAGGGAAAAAAGCCATGGGTAAGAAGGAGAAAGTAGTCGCTGAACAAACCTTTGGAGATGTGCAAGTGATCAATTTTTTCAACTTTTCAGCAGAAAATCAAGAGGAGACAAAAACAGATGCTCCAACTGTAATGCCTAATGAAGCTCCAAGTGATTTTAATGATGAATTTTATGTAAATTTATCTTTTGATTTTCCGGGCATTCCCGATGTCTTTAAACCATAATGTTTGTGCGACCATGAGTAAAAGCGGGAATTGGACAAATGTTATTTCAATGATGTGACGTAGCTTTGTATTGAATGAAACATGCCTTATTGAGAACCCAAAAGATAGATGTTAGCTAGACAAAAGCCAAAGATTGGCTTTACAAGTTTAAGTTAAAAATGCAGTAAGCCATTTGACACCCCGCGAGTTTGGATGAACTACCTTTGTGTGGCACTCGCTTCCAAACATAGTTTCTGTTTCATGCTACAACGAGTTACATTTGTATAACCTGAAAATGCTATTTATGTTTAATATATTTCTATTCAGTTTCCACAAAACAAGCGCCTGGCTCAGTTTCAAGTAAAATTTTCAATCAATTCCAACCACCTATTTCAAAACAAATCTGTCAAAAAAAGTTCAACATCTAACCCTGGGAAACCACCAATTCTTTTGGTAGGGGCTCCAACAAAATCGAGAGGAGGCATTGGTCCACCACCTTCTCTAATGTTGTGTCAAGTTCATCAGTAGCAGTAGAATGAAGTAATAAAATTACCATATAGCTATTCAGAATAGATGAAAATTAATTTAGTGAAACATTTCCGTACTGAACAAATTAGAATAGTTTATTGGCAGTTTGACACAATGAAGAAGATTAATGTATCCGCACAGTCAAAGTAGAATTTTTTACCTAGAGCTAACACAACAGATTTTCATAACGTCAACTTTTCTACTTCAGAATATGGAACTAATTATGGAAGGGAAGGATGGAAAGATTACATAACCCCCACGACCAAAAAATGCATAATTGGGGATGGTATAGAAATTAATCAACTATCGATACAATACAGATTTGCTTAAAGCTAGGCAAGCTACACGTTTGACCTAGAAAAGCCAAGACTGACCATTGATCAAGCTGGAAAATATTTATGTTATCCAATATGAAAATATTTATGTTGAAATAAAAAAAACTAAATATACTACCACTGCACATTTATACTTTTGGTATTTCAACATTCAACATGGTAATCAAGTTCAACATGGTAATCAAATTAAACAAATACTGCATCAAGTTAAACCCTAAAGCACACTTCCAAAATTAGTGTCTGCATCAATTCTAAACTATTTAGAATAAAACATTGTCTTATAAATTTAAGCTAATCCTGCATTTGAAGGATCTAGGCTAGCAATCCTCTCTGTAATACTTCTTGAAAAGGTTTTTAAAATTTCTGCCACATTTTCGGCGCGAAACCTCGACATGTCATCTTGCCATTTCTTATTATCTACCCATGATACGCTTGTCGTGGATGAAATCACTTCCATGAACTTCATAACAAATACTCCGCAGTCCCAACTATTGTCCTATTTAGGCAAGCTGACTGCATCCTCTACTGGCCAATTAACGAATCCTTCTGGAAATGCCGCTGGAACATCATCTTGTAGGGCCTTCAGCTGTAGTACATGTGACAATGTAAATATAATTGAATTGAATGATTAACATTAAGCAACAAAATTATATGGAGTGGCCTTCTTTATACATACGTTAGCACGTATGCCAGCCCGATGAAGGCTACTTGGGAGTGAATCATAATATTCCCAATGTTGCTCTTTTACCCAGCAAACCAATAAGGCCCAATGACTAGTGTGATGTGGGGGTGATTGTGATACAGACGTTCTTATACTAACGGACACCTAACCGTCATAGAACAAGAAATAAAAAAGAGAGAGCTCCGACCAAAAGCGAACGAAAAGGGGTCGGTTGGCTCCCAAAATCCGGGACTCGATACCACATCCTTAGGACCTACCTCTCCAACAAGCACACAACTCGCCGTAAGCCGGACTCGATACAACGTCCTTAAGACCTGCCTCTCCAACAAGCACACAACTGACCGCACCTACATAAGCATCTATTCTTTTCAACATAAGCCGTTTCAAACGCAGCAATAAAATATTTTGGAGCGGCGGAAAACTTTCAAGAGAGATCGAAAGTCGAGTCGAGATTAACTCCCTTGTTGTCACACAAAGTGCGCCGATCGGAAGAGCAAATCAAGGCTAGGCCAAGTTGCGCTCCCGAGACAGATCTGCCCGTTCCGGATAACAAAAGGTTCAATAACAACAAGTTCGATTTCAGATTTTGCAAGCGATGAAATTAATAATCACGAAGAAAACGATGCGTGAAGAACCTCCACAAACAAAAAGCATGAATCACACAAGAGGGAAGAGGTTACCCAACCGGGAATAATGTTCACACAAGATAGGGTGGGAGAATCACTCTCTCCACGGATCCGCCGGCGTCACACCGAGGGGTTTGCAACCTTCTTCCAAGGAGTCACACCGAAGGAAGCCGTGCCGGAGTCGCACCGAACGGATGGAGGGAGCAAGGGGGCGGCGGCTTCACACCACAAGCCAAGGGGGGGGGGGGGGGGGCTTTGGAGAAACTCCTCTTGGCCGAAATTCTCTAAGGAGGATTTTAGATTTAAACTTTTCATTACTTGATTCCTCATAAGCACCTCCTTAAATAGGAGTTTACAACAAGCCTTAAACCACCATGATGGAGATGTAATCTCATCCATCCGAATGGCTAAGTGCACACCAAAAATAAAATTGTTTCAAATTAAAAAAATTAAAAGCATGCAATGAATATAAAATTATCACTTAAACATAAGATAATTTTATATTCCTAAAATATAAAATAGAGTTCATAAAATAAGACAAATAATGTTAATTCTTCATGGCGGTTCTAGCACACCGCGGGCGGAGGTTGTAACATGCACTTCCTTCAGCGTCATCACGACGCCTAAGATCTTTGTGTCGAAGCGCCTCGGCAACCAGGTCAGCATCAATTAGCGGCGACGCTGCATCAATCCTCCCCCACTCAAAATCACGTATCTCTGATGCATGAGTGGAGAGATAATGGCGGAGAAGCTCGGCATCCAAACGTTGAAGCTCTGTCGCGAGTACCCAAGAGTCGTCCGACGGGGGGGGGGGGGGTCACGCCATCGGACAAGGAAGCGGTAGGTAGAACCATCCGGAGTAGTGAATGGTTCCGTAGCGAGTATCATATCTAGAGTGAGAAATGTCCTGGGGAACCTTGGAAACATGTCAGCAGTAGGAATAAAAGACGGTAACGTACCATCCGATGTTATACCTGCGGGGACCGAAGGAGAGAGATCATTCGAATTACCACTCCCCAACCCATCAGAATTTTTAGTGGAGGGAGAAGACGACAGGGAATTCAACTCAGGTGGAGGTAAAACAAACAGTGTCAAATCCGAGACATTAAAAATAGGGGAGATACCCCAATCAGATGGCAAATCTAAAACAAAAGCGTTGTCACCTAGTTTATTGATAATCCGAAAAGGGTCGGCGCGCTTCGGTACCAACTTCTTAACGGTGCCAGATGGCAAGCGTTCAGGAACTAATTGGACTAGGACCAAATAGCCAACTTTAAAGTGCAACACCCTTCTATGTAAATTAGCGTGCGTCTGATAAGACTTGTATTGAGCAGTCAAGGTAGCTCGTATACGTGCATGTAAGTCATGAATATGTTGGGCGAAGGATTGTGGAAACTGACTTGTCTTGTATGTTGGGGGCAACGACACCAAGTCAATTGGCACAGGGGCCTTGTACCCATGAACAATCTCGTTTGGTGACAGACCAGTAGACCAATTTTTGGAATTATTATAAGCCAACTGGGCGTGGGGAAGAATAAGATCCCACGTGCCTTTGTGATCACTCACTAGGCATCTAAGAAGGCTACCCAAGCTCCGATTAACCACCTCCGTCTGCCCATCAGTCTTGGGGTGATAGGCAGAGGAAAACAATAACTTGGTACCCATTAAGACCCAAAGTGTCTTCCAGAAATAGCTCGTGTACTTAACATCTCGATCCGAGACTATTGTCTTCGGCACTCCCCGGTGACTAACTACTTCTTTAAAATATAATTTGGCTATATGAGACGCATCATTAGTTCTGGTGCACGGGATAAAATATGCAATTTTGGAGAACCTATCCACAACTACAAAAATAGAGTCGTGACGTCGTAAGGTAGTGGGTAGGCCTAAGTCAAAGTCCATGCTCACATCTTCCCATGGGGTGGAAGGAATATGCAATGACGTATATAAACCGACGTTTGTTTTGGAGCCCTTGGATACCTGACAAGTACGACAACTACTCACCACTCGTCCCACCATTGCCTTAAGTTTTGGCCAATAGAATTTTTCTTCAACTAACGTAATGGTCTTATCCCTACCAAAATGACCACTCAACCCTTCGCCATGCAATTCCCAGATGATATGGAGGCTTAACGACGACTGCGGAATACATAACTTTCCAAGTCTAAATAGATAGCCATCCTTAATGATGAAAGCCGATATGTTCGTGGGGGAGCTATCTTGGGCTGACAAATATGCATCCTGGAAATCGGGGCACATGGCGTACTCATCTTTGATTCGTTCGAATCCTACAACATTAACCTCCATAGTGGTGACTAACAAGGTTAAGCGACTAAGAGCGTCCGCGACTCAGTTGTCAGCTCCCTTAAGGTGTTTAAGATTGAAAGTGTAACCTTGTAGGAAAGATACCCAATTAGCGTGACGCGGGCTGATCTTATGCTGGCCATTGATGAACCGCAATGCTTCGTGATCAGAAAGGATCACAAACTCCTTAGGGAGGAGATAGTGCCTCCAATGGTGCAGACATCTAATGACGGCATAGAACTCCCTATCATAATTTGAGTAGTTTAATTTGGCGCCCGTCAACTTCTCACTAAAATAACTCACGGGGTGTCCCTCTTGACTCAAGACACCTCCAACTCCAATGCCATATGCATCACACGTAAGCTCGAAGACCTTGGTGAAGTCGGGGAGACGCAATACCGGGGCTTTGGTCATAAGATCTTTAATGCGACAGAATGCAAACGTGGCGGATTTCGTCCATGTGAATTCACCCTTCTTCATGCAGTCGGTAATGGGTGCCATAATGCTACTAAAATCGCGTATGAAACGACTATAGAATGTAGCTAATCCATGGAAACTACGCACCTCTCGAAGGTTAGTGGGCTCGGGCCAGTCTCTAATCACTTGAACCTTTCCTGGGTCAACACGAATTCCATCCGAACCAACTATGTAACCCAAGAATTCAACCTCCGAAACATAAAATGTGCATTTCTTAAGATTTATAAATAAGGTTTCCTTCCTTAAAGTGGTGAGGATTACTTTGATGTGGGAGAGGTGTTCGGCGGGGGAGATACTAAAGACTAGGATGTCGTCAAAATATACTACAACAAACTTCCCCACATACGACCTAAATATGTGCGTCATCATCCGGGAGAAGGTGTTAGGGGCATTGGATAACCCAAAGGGCATCACAAGCCACCCATACAACCCGTCCTTAGACTTGAACGCTGTCTTCCACTCATCCCCCTCTCGGATCCTAATCTGATGGTAACCACTCCGTAGGTCCAACTTCGAGAAGATAGTGGCACCCGTTAGGACATCCAAGAGATCATCTAGACGCGGTATTGGAAACCTATATTTTATAGTAATTTTGTTGATAGCCCGGCTATCAACACACATGCGCCAGGTGCCATCCTTCTTTGGGGCAAGAAGGGCCGGGACAGCACACGGGCTCATACTCGCCCTAATAAATCCCTTACGCAGTAAATCCTCTATCTGGGTTTGTAACTCTTGGTGGGCGGCGGGATTAAGCCTATAGTGGGGTTGGTTGGGTATGGACGATTCGGGGATAAGGTCGATGGCATGCTGTATATCTCTAAGCGGAGGCAACGACGATGGCAACTCATCTGGGTAAACGTCCCTACACTCTTCCAACAATACCCGTAGCTCTCGGGGTAAATCATCCAACACGCCACTATCAGTTTTGGTACCCATGAGAACGAGAGCGTGCATCATGCCCTCAATGAAGGGATCCTTCACAAATTCTTTCCTACCAACCAAGCTCAATGCCTTCCTCTCTACAGGGACAGTGGTATCCTTAACCATCACTACCGGTTCTTTTGGCATAGTCGGTCTCAAGGTGATGGTCTTGCCGTTGAATTTGAACTCATATGTGTTGGCGTGACCGTAGTGTGTCACATCACGGTCATAGAGCCAGGGGCGGCCTAATAACACATGACAAACATCCATGGGCTTGACGTCGCACCAGACCTCATCCGAGTAGGACTTGAATGACAGGGGAACTAAGCATCGTTGGGTTACCTTAATAGTAACCTTACTAATCCTAGCAACCTGATAGGGAGTCGGGTGCGGCTCAACAGTCAAGGACATACGCTTAACGACGTTCTCAGAAATGGCATTCACGCAACTACCGCCATCAATGACTAGTTTGCATAGCTTTTCGCCACTCTTAAAGATTAGGGAAAATATGCTCGTCCTCTTCCAGTCGTCTACGGGACGAGGAGTGGTCAAAATACAACGCATCACCATAAGGCGGTGATCGTCCTCCAAGTCACTAGGGACTCCTTCGGGGTCACTTTCCATCGCGGCCTCGTACTCATAATCATCAGGGTCGGTAGCTGGCTCTAATAAGGCTAGAGTTTTCGTCTTTGTTGGGCACTCGTAGGCATAGTGGCCTTGAATGCGCAAGAGTAATAAGTGGTGTTAGCCTTGCTTACCTTCCCTATAGGAACACGCTCACTTGCGGGGTTCTTAGTATTTCGAGCGGTGATCACAACAGACTTCGACTCGTGGGATTTGAACTTTTCCTTATCAGGATATGCGGAAGAAGATGTCCCAGTGGTGGACTTGTTCTTCGCATGAGAGTAACGGGAGTGAGCCTTAGAGGCTAAGTGTTTTTCAATGTCCAGGGCGACATTGAAAGTTGCGTTCAAATCTGTGTGCCCATAACGCAAGAGCTTCCTTTGGATATCGTGGTGAAGCCCCTTTCGAAATCTAGATAAAGTGACTTCGGGGATCTCCCTCAGGTCACATCGCACCATACGGTCCTTAAGTTCAACCTTATATTCAGCTGCCGAACTCGAGCCCTGCCGCAGGGTGGCAAGCTCATCGAACATCTGTGTCCGATGGTACGCGGGGACGTACTGATCGGTCAACAAGTTCTTCATTACGACCCACCCAATAATTGGGTCTCCGTTCCCAGCTCCTAGCCTACGCTCTTCATTCAACCAATAAGTTTTGGCACGACCCGTTAACTTTATCCTAGCAACTTGGACCTTTTGGTGGTCCGTGATATGGTGCCAGTCGTAGTAACATTCCATGTCCACCGTCCAATTAAGGAAGTTTTGTGGATCTCCCATGCCGTCGTAAGTGGGGGCATCAATCTTGACGGCCCTAGTAATGTCAAACTCTCGCTCGTGGCGACGGCCTCGAGGGGGCACTCGTGGGGAGTCCCCATCAAAATCCGAATCGGAGTTTTGTTGGCGCCGGTGGGGCAACTCAACATTAACGGGTGGTGGGGGTGGCCTGGCTTGGTTTTGTATGAACTGGGTTAACAAGTTCCAAAGCTCAGTCATTTCATTACGCAACCCTGCTATGGCCTCGGTGTTGGGATCTCCATGCTCATTCACAGCCATCCTAGACGTAGACGGGGTCGAATATTCCGATCCAAGCCTAGTGCGCATTCAGGTTTAGAAAAATCTTGGAAAGATGATTTTTCCTAGGGCTGTAGCTATACTGAAAATAAGATATTTTTATAGATTCCCAACGTGACTAACACGTAGATCGTTAAATTTTTTTTTTTTGAAATTTCGCTGAAAAATAAGGATTTTAGCCCGCTATTGGCAGACCACAGAAAATAATTTTTTTGATTTTCTAGAGATCTGAACGACCAACAAAGAACGCAGAGAGGATGTTTGCAACGTGGAAGTTAAAACAACCTCCCTCTAATACCAAATTGATGTGGGGGTGATCGTGATACGGACGTGCTTACACTAACGGACACCTAACCGTCATAGAACAAGAAATAAAAAAAAAGAGAGCTCCGACCAAAAGTGAACGAAAAGGGGTCGGTTGGCTCCCAAAATCCGGGACTCGATACCACGTCCTTAGGACCTACCTCTCCAACAAGCACACAACTCGCCGTAAGCCGGACTCGATACAACGTCCTTAAGACCTGCCTCTCCAACAAGCACATAACTCACCGCACCTACACAAACATCTATTCTTTTCAACATAAGCCATTTCAAACGCAACAATAAAATATTTTGGAGCAGCGGAAAACTTTCAAGAGCGATCGAAAGTCGAGTCGAGATTAACTCCCTTGTTGTCACACAAAGTGCGCCGATCGGAAGAGCAAATCAAGGCTAGGCCAAGTTGCGCTCCCGAGACGGATCTGCCCGTTCCGGTTAACAAGAGGTTCAATAACAACAAGTTCGATTTCAGATTTTGCAAGCGATGAAATTAATAATCACAGAGAAAATGATGCGTGAAGAACCTCCACAAACTAAAAGCATGAATCACACAAGAGGGAAGAGGTTACCCAATCGGGAATAATGTTCACACAAGATAGGGTGGGAGAATCACTCTCTCCACGGATCCGCTGGCGTCACACCGAGGGGTTTGTAACCTTCTTCCAAGGAGTCACACCGAAGGAAGCCGCGCCGGAGTCGCACTGAACGGATGGAGGGAGCAAGGGGGCGGCGGCTTCACACCACAACCCAGGGGGGGGGGGGGCGGCTTTGGAGAAACTCCTCTTGGCCGAAATTCTCTAAGGAGGATTTTAGGTTTAAACTTTTCATTACTTTATTTCTCATAAGCACCTCCTTAAATAGGAGTTTACAACAAGCCTTAACCCTCCATGATGGAGATGTAATCTCATCCATCCGAATGGCTAAGTGCACACCAAAAATAAAATTGTTTCAAATTAAAAAAATTAAAATCATGCAATGAATATAAAATTATCACTTAAACATAGGATTATTTTATATTCCCAAAATATAAAATAGAGTTCATAAAATAAGACAAATAAAGTTAATTCTTCATGGTGGTTCTAGCACGCCGCAAGCGGAGGTTGTAGCATGCACTTCCTTCAGCATCATCACGACGTCTAAGATCTTTGTGTCGAAGCGCCTTGGCAACCGGATCATCATCAATTAGCGGCGGCGCTGCATCATAGTGAGGTGGCAAGGCATGGGAATTATTTCAGAGGAATTAACAGCCTCTTTTGTAATATGACTAATAAGAGCTGTGCAATTCCTTGCTTTACTTCTTTTATAATACTGCACATTAGACAATGCAAATTGGACAATACTGTCATAATTTAAATGATTGAACATGGTGTAATTCCTTGCTTTACTTATTTTGATGAAAAAAGTACCATATCTCGTGATTTGGGGACACGTAGAGATGACTTCTAACTTTTTGTGGCGTCCTTTTTCTTTTCGTACCAAGTACCACAACATAGGCATTTAGATGATTGTCCATGACCCAGCCTTGGCCAAGGAGATCATCTACCTCACCTCTTGACATGGATATGTTCCCACTTTCAAATATATACTCCTGAAAAGGGAAAGAAATATTTGCAATTTTATAACTTTCATTACAACCAAGTATTTTAGAAGGACAAATAAATGTACCTGTCAACAAATTTGCCCAGGACAAATTCAACACTTTCCCTAGCTCTTTCGGTTAGAATCAATCTCTTGGGATACTTTGGATCTATCTCATGAATGTTAAGTGACCATTTACAGATGGCCTTCTTCACCCTACCTGGGCTAACTCGAATTACCTCCGGAGAAGACATTTGTGTTTTAGGAACAATGGTATACTCCAGTGTGGAAGTGGGCTGTGACAGATGTGTAGTCAGAACCGATGAAGAACTTGGTTTACATTCATTTTGTAAGGTCTTAAACCATGCCTCCCAAAAATTCTTCAATCCTGAAACCACTTCTTTGATATAAGCCTTGATTCGGACTTCTAGACCTCTCCAATCCTCGTCAGATTGAACATGCTCATCCTTGCGATTGAGTGACTGCCCAATTTTTTCTTAACTCCTCGCTCTCTTCATCTCCGACCTAATCTTCCTCATCAAAATTTTCTCTTTCATTCTTATACTCCTCTTATCATCTATCTTAATCTCATAACCTAATTTGCTGCCAACAACATCTATGGTCGCAAACTGTACCCTTCTTCTTTTATCTTTTCTCGGTGGAGGTGTTTCAAAATCCGAGTCATCAACTTCTTCACCCAGTAGGACCTTCTCCTCATCCAGTACATTCATAAACTTTTTAATGACCTACAAATAACAGTAAAATACAATGTGATGATAAGTATAAGATTATTTGATAAATAAGGTTATGATTTTTAGAACATACATAATTCTTGATGAAAAAGTTCTCCTGTACTTTCATGCAAAACTTGGCACTATACTTAAGGGTAGGAGACCAGCGACAAACTCTAGGGCGAGCTAGGTCGACCAACGAAGGCTGGAGCTTGGTGTGTTCGTACATTCACACCTTCAAGTATAGAAATTTAGAGCAAAAATGAATAAACATAATACAAAAAAAACATTGCTAGTTAGACCAACACATACCAGTAATTCGGTAGCGCATCCCTCCAAGGAACCAATGTTGCTACCAGCATTTCGAATAGTAATTACTCGGCTTAAATGATCAAACTTTAAATGAAGGAACTCATGGATGGCAAGAGGCCAGTTATATTTCACGAATTCAGGGAGACATGTTATCTTGTTAATACAAGAAGGAACCTTCAAACTCTTCAATAGAAAAAAACATAGCTAATAAATATTTCACCAACATACATAATCTTCTTTCCTCCGCTATGGGAGACCCCTTCTCATCAGCAGCTCTATGAATCTCTTTAGTTAAATTCTTGTGGGTCTTGTCCACAACGGGTGATCTTCAAAACTTAAAGCGAAGACCCGCATTTGGGAGACCCAATATAAGCGCCACTTCGTTGACGGTCATTTTGAGAAGATATTTCCCAAGCTGGAAGGCTTCCTTCTCCCTGTTGTATAACCTCAGAAGAACATACAATATTGGAATGTTTTGTGGAATAGTTGGAATTCAAAATAGGGGAAGGAGACGGGCATCCCTTAGGGCTTCTATAGATTCTTCAGACAATCTATTTAAGAGAGGTGTGACATTTGTTGTGAAGGTGTTAGATGCGCATCTGTAACTTAGGTATTTGCTCCTAGACATGTTGGAACTAAAAAATCTGAAGGCTCACTAAATACAACTGTAATTAAGAATACAAAATGCGACTGCAAATAAGAATTGAACGAAAAAACAACTGCAACTACGGGTAAAAAAAGCGACTGCAAACAAACATTAAAAATAAAAAATACTTCAACTACGAGTACAAAAATGGACTGAGAACAAACATTGAACCCTAAATACATACAACTACAACTACACATTGCGACTGCAAATATTGAAATAAGCACAACTGCAACTACAACTACACATTGCGACTGCAAACATTGAAATAAGCACAACTGCAATTACAACTACACATTGCGACTGCAAACATTGAAATAAAAACAACTGCAACTATAACTACACATTGCGACTGCAAACATTCAGAGTAAGCGACGGACATGATACCTTTTCAGGGATTTCAAGTAGTGGAGCGGATGACGACGCCAATACTCTTTTTAGTCAGAGGAAGTTGTGGAATAATGAAGATTCCACAACACCGAAGGAGATGATTCCACAACAAGAAACGACGAGATTTTTGGCGGAGGAAGCATCAGAATGGCGGAGAAGACCTAAGTCATTGAACAGAGAAGGTGGCTCATCGTCTTCAACATCAAAAAAAGGCTAGGTTTCCGGCAGAGGAGGGAGCGGAAGGCAGAGAAATTTTTCTGGAAGGGGGAGAGCTACGGAAGGAGGAGCTCGGGAAAGGGGAAGGGAAAATTTTTGAAATGGTGGTTGGCCCCACCAATGAAAAGAGTATTTATGTCCTGACCATGGCATGGTCCCTTCTCCTAACCTAAAATTTTTCCAAAAATTAGAGAGCATGCATGTTAAAGTAGATCTGTGGCTGATAATGAGCTGCAACCTTTGAGTGACGACCCCACACCAGAACTAGCGTAGATCCGTTGTGAGGACCCAAATATTTTTTTTCAAAAATATTAATAAGATTGGCACCTGTAGCCTATCAAAGACAGATTTCTTACCGGTTCTCCCTGCCATCGTCTGGTCGGCTATTCTTCGTGTCACTACCCCCAACCAACTTGTCGAGGGCTGGCTTACCTTATGGTGGTGGTCTAGTCGCCTAGCACCGCCGACAGATGTTAGAAACTAGAGTTGCAGGAGATTTCAATAACGAGCACCACTGAATCTCCGCTCTCTGATGGTGTCGCCACTATTTATGCTCCCGAAGAGGGTCGATCAACAACCCCTCTCCGATGAGGCTGATCCCTCCCAGAGGGCCTGAAGGCCTCGAGACGGCTTCCCGTGCATGGATGCCACCCAGAGTTTAAATAGATTCTGGTGACGGCGATTGGAGGATATATGTGGGTCCTCCAAAAGGAAGGGATGATGAAGAGGAGTTGGGTCCACCTAAGTGGGGGCCCTTCAGGAGCTCTCTGGTTGATTTTCCATGAGGGTGGTGGAAAGAGCAGGTGGGCTCAGGTTTGGTTTTCCTGCGAGGTATGGATCTGGCAGGGGGTGTCTTGGGGTCGGCTAGAGCTAGGCAGTGGAGTGAGATGTTCTAGAGGGAGGGGGTCTAATTTTTAGGGCTAGGGTAGCCCAACCCACATCCCTATCCCATTGTAAGACTAATACCAATGAGGTTAGGGTTTCGATTAACCCTTATTGGTTTAGGATTAACCCTTATTGGGTTAGGGTAGTGATCTGGCCTCATCTGATAAGAAGTATCATATGGCTTACAGTTTTAAAGGAGAGAGAAAGAGAGGAGGGGGAGAGAAGGCTCTTTAGCTTGGGACTCCAATCCCCCTTGGGTTCAGCTATTCATTCACAAAATCGAAGCCCATTTGGGCTATGGTTGGCCCATGGTGGGTGCTTGGTGAGTTGGCTTTAAGTTGGGGCACCATCAAAAATGAACTTTCTCCTTTTGGAGTGTTTTGACCAAAGTCAACCCTCAAGACCAAAGTGGGTGATGTGAAAGTAAAAGTATTTCAAAGGCATTATAAATGCCCAGGTTCTCTATTGAAGAAAATAATGATGAGGTTTCCAATCTAGATGCCTCTGATCATTAAAGTGGTGTGATCATGTTGAGTAGATCTGTGGGTTGATTGAGAGAGTAAAGCTAAATAAGAAAGGAAAATTGTTAGTTAATATCATTGGGAAGGCCTTCTTCTAGAAGTCAGGATCCCACGATAGGATATCAAAAGAAATGTTTGAGCTGATGAACAAGAATATTCTAAACAGGAAAACTAATTGGGCTCGTATGTTATTGAGCAAGATTAAGGAATGTCTGAAAACCCCAAACTTTGGGAGAATTATATCCCTATACTTGCTGAATACTATATTTGAACACCTAAACAGGAAGCTAGGAGAAAAATTGCATCACATGAAAATGATGGATGTCAAGACCTTGTACATATGGTAAAGGGATTTCCCTAAGTTTCCAAAGAAAGTTAAGGTAGTGAAAGAGAAGAAGAAAGGAAAGAAAGATGTAGAGGATGAAGAGAATTCTAAAGAAAGCTCCTTTGAAAGCAGTGATATTGATGCAAATCCAAACCCTACATACACTAAGGGGGAGGAATCTAGATTTATTGCTGAACTTCCCTAAGAACCATTGGGAGAGCCCAAGGTTGTTGAAGAACTAGTATCAAATGAGCCTGATGTCATAGATTGTTGAAATTTGATATAGCAGAAGACGGGAAAAAAGGCGCAGGAACACTCAACCTATCCGAGCCCAAATAAATAATATGCAAACTAGAAGAGCAAGAATCTTGTACTAAATAATCTTTATAAGGCGAGACATACATGGTGAGACATGATTTCTCTAAGTACAAAGGAGAAGCAAATAAGCAAACAAGAGAATTATGCCGGGCGGACTGCCTCAGAGACCGCCAAGCCGCTAATGAACCAATGATCTACAGAGTCCGCTTAACCTGCCTAGTCGCCAGACCACAACCAAGCTGTGCAGACTGCCGATCTACAAGCCGCCTAACCGCAAGGTTGCCTAGCTGCTAGACCGTGCGAGCTACTGCTGCCGAACAAAACAGACTGCCATAAGTGGACAGCTTATTGAACTGGGAAACTAGTTGTAGAAAAGAGACCGCCTAGCCGCAACCCGCGACCTGCTATTAACCGCTGGTTGCTATCCGCAGAGTCCGCATTGTCCTTGAATGCAGTTAGAACCAAATCCTGGCCTTCCAGCGCTATCCGCACAACCTGCATAGCATAACCCAGTCAACCTTCTCAAACCATGCGGATACAAAAATCCAGTCCGCAGCAACTATCCGCGAGTTCACTTACTATTCATTCGCTTATCATTGATGTGACAGGGGATCCTATTTATACGCACGATGAGGAGTGTGGTCACCGCCCTAGTCGATAGGATAACCTCCCCCATCCCGCAGTAAGAACCAAGTGTATTCGCAAGCCATGGATACACATCCAGTCCACTGCGACCTATGCCAGATAGAAAGCATGCCATGTAGCATCACCAAGGCTAGACAATAACCTCTATCCGCTTTGTCGCCAAAGGCCTAGTCAGACTTAGACAGCTGAACTCCGCAGCAACACCTTGTCTGCTTATCAGCGGACATCGCTCCAGTTCGGGCGCCCTGCGGACTCATCTCCAGTCCGCGAACCCCAAGCTCGCAACCAAGGCACATGGCACTAATGCCGAGCTTGGTGGACTGAGAAGCAGTCTGCCCTTAACTGTGCGACCTCGTCGGACTTAGCCAAACCCAGACTTGGTTCTGAACCAACCAAGTCCACACCACCGGCCACAAGGGCCAGTCCGCGCTTGCTGGCGGACACTAGAAGCAGTCCGCCAATCCCGGCGACCTCCAGATCCAGTCCGCTCTAACCGACGATCCCTGCGGCTTCCTTCATTCGCACTACCAGAGCTAGACCAAGGCATCTGCCATGTCGGTCTACCGAGCTCTAATCCAGTCCGCATCTTGCCGGACTCCGTGGATAGAGAAGCTATCCACCCAGTTACCTTCTGGGACCAAACCGCTGGCTGAGCATAAGCCGGCCTTGTTGGCCCCCACCTCTATCCATATAGTCCGTGCAAACAGAAAGCCCAGGCTTCCAAAGAATAAGCTGACTACAATAGCTCTGCTGACCTAGCTAACCGCCAGGCCTGTCCGCATAGCCCGCGCAGACAGGTCGCCCAATCACCCACTTTCACTTCACCATTTTCAACACTCCCCCTTGAATTGAGAAGTGGTGAGCAACACCAACAGTTCCCGTAACCTTGCACCCGGTCCCTCCAATAGCGTCTTTGAGAAGATGTTCTAGATATAGTACCCGCCCCACATATCCTGAACCATGAGGGATCCCTCCAGCATCTCCCAATGGGAGCCATGCTTCCCTCTTCCTTCTTCTTCAGACTCAACCTCCACTTGTACGTCACAGGAGTATCACCAACGATCTTGGGCACAAGGCCCCAAGCCTCGTCTCCTATGAGAGTAGTCACCTCCTCATCCTTGGCATCATTCACCTCCTTGACTCCAGTGGTGTCGTCATATCTAGAAGACCCTTACTCGATCTGAGGGCATGCGAGAAAACATGAGACCAAGCTCACCGTGTTTCCTCCGCAATATCGAACTAATGGGTTGATGAACCTCTTCGATCTCCGAAGAGTCTGATCACAACTAACCACCTTCGCTGCTCCTGAACAAGCTTCGTTCCTAAGCAAATCCGGAACAATGCTCTCCTTGCTTCCTAAACAAGAAGCCACCGCACTGGAACCAGAAGCACCTGGAGTAACGCTCCCCCAGCTACCTGAAGCAGAAGCCTCCGCTCTTGAACAAGAACTGCTCCGAACATCGCTCCCCTTGCTACCTAAATAAGAAGCACCTGGAGCAACGCTCCCCCTGCTTCCTGACCCTAAAACAACCGTCTTCGAACTAGAAACACCTGGGGAATCGCTCCCCATGCTACCCGACCCAGACGCCTCTGCCTTGGAGCTAGAATAACTTGGAGCTCCTGGTGATACAGGTAGCTCTATCTAAACCTTAGCAGCAGCCTCCTCCAGCCCACCATCTGATCTGCTCACCTCTAGCTCCATATCTGAGCTACCCCAATATGACGTCAGCTCATCGAAGACAACGTCTTTCAACATGATGAACTTCTTCATCACAGGATCCATACACCTCCATCTCCTCTTCTGCTCATCATACCCAATAAAGACTAGTTTCGTCTTGAGAGCATCCAGAGTGTGTATATAGCAGATAGATCCAAACACCCGAAGGTGCTTCACACTAGGCTTTATCCTAAACATCAGATCATACAAAGTCTTTGTGCTGATCGGACTCAGATGCATCCGATTGATGACATGAGTCGCGTAGGCCATCCCTTCCGCCCAAAAGGCCTTAGGAATGCCTTTGCACTGAAGCCAACACTTGCAGGTCTCCGTCAAAAGACGGATCTTCTGATCTGCTACTCCACTTTGTTTTGGAGTATGTCCATAAGAGAGCTCCCTTCGAATTCCATGCTTCCTGCAAAAGTTAGATAACACAGTTAAGCTGAACTCACCTCCGTTGCACGTTCTCAACTTCTTGATCCGCAGACGAAGCTAGCCCTCAACAAGCTTCTTGAACTCTGTTGGGTACATTGGAAAATGTGTACCTGATTTGAAAAAGCCTAACTTAGCTTAATAATATACATCAAGGTGTATTTGATGTTGTTTTAAGTTGACATATGCAGGTGAAGAAGTATTAAAGAATACAGGAAATTATTCTAAGTTCATGTGTCGACACCTGAAGAAATTGTGTTGACACTTCAGAATAATTGTGTCGACACTTGAAGGAAGCTGTGTCGACACAGAGAAAGATAGTCGACCACATTTGTGTCGACACTAGGAAGCAGTGTCGACTAAGAGAAAGATAGTCGACCACATTTGTGTCGACACTGGGAAGCAGTGTCGACTCACAGAAAGATAGTCGACCACATTTGTGTCGACACTGGGAAGCAGTGTCGAATAACTAAAAGATAGTCGATCTCAACTTTGTCAACACTGGGAGGATGTGTCGACACATTGAGACAGAGTCGACACACATTGGCAGAAGTCAACAATACTTGTGTCGACACCAGAAGACTGAGTCGACACATATTGGCAGGATTGACATTTGCTGAGTTGACACCTGAAGGCAGAGTCGACACATATTGAGTTCTGAATCTACAACAACTGTGTCGATACACAGGACTTGTGTCGACACACTGCAAAGTCAAGACCAAGATATTTTCTGAAGAAAGATGAAGTGTTGAGTCGACACAAATTCTCTGTGTCGACTCATTATCAAGATGAAGTTCTGAAGAAGCTGTGTCGACTTAAAGGCAAACTTGTCGACATCATCAAAGGCTGTGTCGACACCAAAGTTACTTGTGTCGACACATATAGAACGTTGGTCTCGACACTTCCTGACAGTCTGTCTCAACACTTTGCTGACCAAGACTAAGGCACAGGATCTGTTTGAAGACTTGACAGCTGTGGGTTGCAGCCAGTTAACTGATGTTATCAGACTCGTCAGAAGCCAGTTATAAACAAGATCAGCCGGTTACCATTAAGAAGGTCTATAAATAGACAGATTCAGAGAGAAGTAACAAGAGATTGAATTTTGGCAATCAATTTGAGAAATCAAATCAAGAAGGAGTAATACACTAAAGAAGATCTTCATCAGAAGATCTAAGAAGACGATCTCAGGATCAATCTAAGAAGAGTTCTAACAAGAATTCAGAAGTATCATCAAAGGTGTTGGATAGAGAGGGATCCACCCATTTGAAGAAGAAGAAGGAAGCCGTCAGTGGTTTCTCAAGAAGCTGTTTGGAAATCAACTTAGCTAAGTTCAGATTCAAGAAGCTTTGAAGAAAGCTCAGATTCAGTTGATTTCATCAGCTGATCAAGAATTGTCTTGTCCTCTTCTCTCTCAACAAAGGCAAGACATTAAAACTTCTTTTCTAAATTTTTGTAGGATCTATTTTACACAGATCTGAGTTGTAAGCCTGTGATATAAAGGCTGAGTGTAGGAGAGTTGATCTCTGAGTGGTAGGGCTGTTTGCCTGAGTGTAGGAGAAGGTTCTTCTCTGAGTTGTAGGCCTTGTGGCAAGGCTGAGGTAGGGCTGTTGTGCCTGAGTTGTAGGAACCATTCTGGGTTCTGAGTTGTAGGAACCTATCCAGGTTCTGAGCTGTAGGATCTGCGGATCTGAGAATAGTGGAAGTTTGGCCGAATCTAGCATACTGCTAGATATGTGAAGGGGGAAAGTGGATGTACCCAAACCTTGGGGAACCACTATAAAATATTGTGCAATCTGTGATGATTAAATTTCTGTGATTGTTGTGCTGGATGTTTTAATTCTGTAATTGAATTCTGCCTAAAAGTATAAACAAGCAATTAGAACCTATTCACCCCCCCTCTAGGTGTTAGGTTGTCTTGAAAGTAAAACTATCAAGTGGTATCAGAGGGAGGTTCCTCAAAAAGGACTTAACAATCTGAGGTAGATCTGAAAGGCAGAATCAAGATTCAAGAAAATGGGTTCTGGAGAGAATCATAAGGAGCTAGGGTCCATGAAATTACCCATATGCAGGAAGGAAATCTTTGGAATTTGGAAAGAAAGAGTCAGGTTGTTTATGGAGGCATCTGACCCAAGGATTTACATCACTGTACAGGAAGGCCCCTTCATTCCAAAGAAGGTATCAGAGCTTGATGCAAATATCCAAACTCCAAAGAGTTATTCTGAAATGACCAAGGATGAAATCATTTTGGCAACCATGGATAAAAGAGCACAGAACATTATTGTAAGTGCCATAGATGATTCAACATTTCAGAATCTGATTCACTGCAAGACCTCCAAAGAAATGTGAGACACTTTGATTGTCTACATGGAGGGATCTGAAGAAGTAAGGCAGGATAGGAAATCTATGCTCAACCAGGAATATGAAAGTTTTAGACAAGGAAAATATGATAGCATAACTGAGTGCTATAAGAAACTTTATAGAATTGTGAATGAGCTAATGTCATATGGAAGAGTCTTCAGTACCTATGTACTGAATGACAAATTCTTAAGATCCTTAACAAAGGATTGGGACACAAAGATCTGTGCCATAAGAGAAGTGGCTAAATTGGCAGAGATCTCTCCTCCCACCTTATTTGGAAAGCTGCTATCCTATGAAATGCAACTTATGGTGAGGAAGGAGGAGGAAAAGAATTCAAGAGGAGAGCATAGAGAAAAGACTGTGGCATTCAATGCAGAAGCCATCAGAAAGAATAGGAGGATATCACCATCCCCTCCTAAGGAAATTGCAGAAGTCAGTTCTAAAAATTCAGATAATCAGGGTTCAGAAAGCTATGATTCAGATGCAGACTTTGCTGCATTCACAAGGCAATTTCAGAGGTTCTTGAAGAAGAAGCAGTGGAAGTCTAAGCCCTCCACTTCATAACAAGTTGATGACTATTATCAGAAGAAAAAGTCATCAAGGAAAGAAAAGAGCAGATCAAAGCCCAGCAAGGCTACTACTTCAAAGATTGTCTGCTATTGTTGCAATAGACCTGGACATGTAGTGGCTGACTATACTGATAAGAGAAAGGACTCTTCAGACAAGAAGAAGACTCATAAAAAGGGCAAGAAGGAGAAATCTTTTGTTGCAAAGAAGGATAAGAGCCTAACAGATCAGTCAACTTCAGAGTCAGAATCTGAAGCAGAAGCATATATTGGACTATATGCTGCATCTGAAGAAGAGGAGTTTCTGCAGTTGCTAGACTCCATCTATGATCAAGAGGATCATCAGTGCATGGGACTGATGGCAGGATCAGAAGAGGACATATGCCAGAATCAGTCTGGTCCTAATAAGGTACAATGTCCTTCTATGAAATCTGTTTGTAGTACAAGTACAGAATCGGCTACATCTGCATCAAGTGATGTAGATGCATCTGAATCTGAAGGAGATGTCTATCAATTGATAGATAAGTATGGGGACTTGTTACAGGCCCTTAAGAAAAGCAAGAACCTGGTTAAGTCACAGGCTCATGAAATTGCTAAACTAAGGGTAGCTGCAACTGAGTTAGAGAAAGTAATTGATCAGAAGTTAAATGAAATTGCCAAGCTGAAGAATATAACTATTATTCAAATGGGAACAATTAATTATACCAATGATCAAGTGAAGAGTCTGGAGGCCAGACTAAGAATTGAAAAAGATTTAGTGGCTAGTTACTCTAAGCCAAAGTCTGTCTTACCCTTGATAGATGAATTTGTGAATCAAAAGGGTAAGGCAGGATTAGGATTCAAAGGTAACTCCAGGGCTGGCCGATTCAAGAGGAAAGGCAAAGCTCCTGTCAAGCCACTGAACTTTTCAGTCCCTATTAAGTTTAGAAAGGTGCAAGTGCCTTCTAACCAATATGATCATGAAAATATTCATGGTCATATTAAGACTAATGTTCTGAAAAACAAGGGTGTAAATGTCAACAGGCCTACCCATGTTCATAAACCCAATGGTTATAAAAAATCAGTGGGTGAAGCTGCTGCAGCACCAGCAATGGACAGAAATTCTTTTGTCAAGGATGTATCTAGAACTAGATACAATAGGTTTGAATGTTGGTGCTGTGGCAAGAGAGGCCATTTTGCACTAGACTGCTGGTACAACACAAGTGTTAGAAAGAACAATAGTCTACCTGTTAGAAGAGATAATGGTAGCTTTGTTTATGCTAACCTGAACCAAGGACCCAAGACTTGCTTGGGTTCTAAGGGTAAGTAAATCTGTATTGCAGGTGAATCCAAGTAGCCATGCCCCTATATGGTACTTGGATAGTGGTTGTTCCAGGCACATGACTGGAACAAAGGGGCTGCTGAAGGAGTATTCATCTGTCAAAGATGGACCTAAAGTGATCTTTGGTGGATCTGAAAAAGGAGTCATCAAAGGGTTTGGTAATATTTCTTCTAACCTAATTACTATCACCCAAGTGGCTTATGTAAAAGGTTTGAAACATAATCTAATAAGCATAAGCCAGCTGAGTGATTTAGGATATGACATTTCATTTGTTAAGGATGGATGTCATATCAAAAGGTCAAGTGATCAAGAGATCATTTTGACTGGGTATAGGAAGAGAAATGTATATTGTCTTAATTTTGTATGTGAGAATAAGGCTTCTCCCATATGTCTTGTAGCTGATGAAAATGCTTCTCATTGTGTTAAGTGGCACAAGAGATTGGCTCATCTTAACTACAAGATAATTGGCCAACTCTTTAGCAAAGAGTTAGTGAGGAATGGTCCTCAAGTTAAGTGTATAAAGGAAGGGATATGCTCAGCTTGTCAAAAGGGCAAGCAGACAAAATCCTCCTTTCAAAGCCTTGAAAACAAGGATTCTGTGAGGTGCTTATACCTCTTGCATATGGATCTTTTTGGTCCTATGCCAGTTCATTGTCTAGGTAGGAAGGTCTACACTTTTGTGGTTGTAGATGACTATTCTAGATTTACATGGGTGTTCTTTCTGAGACAGAAATCTGAAACCCCAAGTGTCTTACTTAATTTTGTGAAGCAAATTCAGAATGAACTGAATAGTACAGTGGTCAAAATCAGAAGTGACCATGGTACTGAGTTTCAATCTGAAAGCATGACAAAGTTATGTGAAGACTTTGGGATTTTCCAAGAGTTCTCCTCACCTAGAACACCTCAGCAAAATGGAATTGCTGAAAGAAAGAATAGAATATTAATTGAAGCTGGTAGAACTCTATTGAGTGACGCCTCTCTACCAGAATATTTCTGGGCTGAGGCAGTAAACACTGCTTGTCATGTGATCAATAGGGCTTCTATCACCAAGAGCCACAAAAAGACTCCCTATGAGATTATGAAAGGTAGAAAACCAAATCTATCCTACTTCAGGATCTTTGGTTGCAAATGCTATATACTTAACAATGGTAAGTCATATTTGACTAAGTTTGCTGCCAAATCCCAGGATGGGATATTTGTTGGGTACAGCACAAATAGTAAGGCCTATAGAATCTTCAACTTGACTACTCAAGTTGTTGAAGAATCTGTGCATGTTGTGTTTGATGAAACAAGATTAATCAACTGTGAGTTGTCTTGTAGATCAAATGACTCAACAGGTATAAGCAAAAGAATGGACAAGCTCTCCATTGCTGAAGCTTCAAGGGAAGATGGAGTATTGGAAAATGAAGGCTACTGTCCAGGGGGAGTACAAGACACAATAGAAGATGAAGAAAACCAAGAGGTTCAGCATAATGAAGGAGCTGGAGATGTTCAACCAGAAGGGAATCTTCCTCCAGCTACAAGACATTTAAGAGACCATCCAGCTGATCAGATAATAGGTGATCCAAGACAGGGAGTGCAGACTAGAAGCAGAAGTCAAAGCACAGTTCTGCATTCAAGTTTCCTGTCACAAATGGAGCCTAAGAAGTTTGAAAAAGCTATCCAAGACCAGCACTGGATTGATGTTATGCAAGAGGAGCTGAATCAATTCAGAAGGTGCAATGTCTGGGAGCTTGTTCCTAAACCAAGAGGCCACAATATAATTGGGACAAAATGGATCTATAGGAACAAGTTGGATGAGAGTGGAGTAATAGTGAAAAATAAAGCAAGATTGGTTGCTAAAGGATACAGACAGGAAGAAGGGATTGACTTTGATCAAACCTTTGCTCCAGTAGCAAGGCTGGAGGCAATTAGAATGTTCCTTGCCTATGCAGCCTATCAAGACTTCAAAGTATACCAGATGGATGTGAAGTCAACATTTCTGAATGGTGATCTTAAAGAAGAAGTATATGTAGAGCAGCCATCAGGTTTTGTAGATCCTCTTAAACCTGATTATGTTTATAAGCTTAGAAAAGCTTTGTATGGGTTAAAGCAAGCCCCAAGGGCTTGGTATGAAACCCTGTCTACTTTCCTTATTGAGAATAAATTCTCAAGAGGAAAAATAGACAAAACTCTATTCCTTAGGGAATCCAAAGGAAAGATCATCTTAGTTCAGATCTATGTTGATGACATAATCTTTGGATCTACTGAAAACAAGCTTTGTAAAAAGTTTGCCAAACTTATGCAAGGGAAGTTTGAGATGAGCAGTATGAGGGAACTTAAGTTCTTATTGGGACTCCAAGTAAGACAGACTGATGATGGCTTGTCCATATCCCAGTCAAAGTTCACCAAAGAATTAATTAAGAAGTATGGTATGGAGTCATCCTCCATCATGAGAACTCCTATGGGAACAAGTATGCTTATATGCAAAGATGATGCAGGTAAACCTGTTGATGAGACTTTGTATAGAGGAATAGTTGGTTCTCTACTATATCTCACTGCTAGTAGACCAGATATTATGTATGCTACATGTGTCTGTGCTAGGTACCAAGCCTGCCCTAAAGAGTCTCATTATACTGCAGTCAAAAGGATTCTGAGATATCTTAAGGGCACACCTAATCTAGGCCTTTGGTACCCTAGGAATAGAGATTTTCTACTAACAGGTTATTCAGATGCAGATTTTTCAGGCTGTAGAGAGGATAGGAAGAGTACTACAGGTACTTGTCAATTTCTGGGAGGAAGACTGATTTCATGGAGTAGTAAGAAGCAGACCAGTGTGGCAATATCCACAGCTGAGTCAGAGTATGTTGCTGCTGGAAGCTGCTGTGCATAGCTATTATGGATGCAACATCAGCTTAAAGATTATGGTATTCAAGTAAGTAGAACACCTCTTTTGTGTGATTCTAAGAGTGCAATTTCTATTGCTAATAATCCAGTTTCTCATAGTAGAACTAAGCATATAGAAATTAAATACCATTTTCTTAGAGAACATGTAGAAAAAGAAGACATCTCATTGGAATTTGTAAAAACAGATTATCAAATTGCAGATGTATTTACTAATCCACTAGATGAATCCAAATTCAATAAATTTAAAATTGAATTAGGCATGTTAACCATTGATTAGTGTATTAACAAAATCATCAAGAATGGAATTGAAGTAGTATCAAGTACTTTGAAGTACTTTCAAGTTGTTTTGAACAACAGAAATTGGCCAAGTAAAATGGTGTCGACACATTCAGTGATAATGTGTCGACTCAGTGAAGTAATGTCGACAAGTCAGAGATATTGTGTCGACACAGAGAATATGTGTCGACACTTAAGAATCAAATTGTCGACTTATCCAGGAATGTAGTGTCGACTTCACCAGAATAATGGTGTCGACACTTACAGATTTTGTGTCGACACTTATACTAAGAGTCGACACAGAATTTCTGATGCTCTACTATATATCCCAGGTGTCGACATATCCATAATTGGTGTCGACACATAGTAGACAGATTTGTTGTCGAGGCAATAGAAGTTTGTGTCGACACATTCCATCTGTGTCGAAACATATAGACTGTTTTTGCCCGCCTTTTGATCTTCTTTCAATAGAAGGTATAAATAGGTCAAGAACTTATTCTGTCGACACGCTTACAAGGTTTTCGAGACTGAAACCCTGTGTCAACATTCTCTCTCTCTCTTCTCTCAAGCTTTCTCAACTGATCAATGGCGCCGAAGATTGAAGACAACGTCAACGAAGGTTATGAGTTGGTACGGAATGCCTTTGCAGAAGCCCCGACAGATGTTCAACGGGTTATCACTCTTATTTTCGAATCCGGATTAGAGTTTTTAGTTTCTGAACCTTCTAAGATATGGAAGAAGGAGGTGCATGAATTCTTTAACTCTGCATCAGTGTATTCAGATATTCTCAAGATAAAGTCCACTGTTCATGGGTCGACAGTGAAGATTACCCCAAGAAGTTTAAGGAAGATTCTCCAATTACCAATAATTGAGAATGAAGAAGAAGTCCCTACTTCTAAGTCAAGGGAGGCTCTCCAATGATGCGGATTGGATCCCACCCTGAAGATTGGAGCTGCTTTCAACAGGAAAGGGATGAATCAGCAAGGGAAATTTTTGTCTGAAGTAGTTGGCAAGGTGATTCTGTGCAAACCAGGGGGACATGATAGGATTTCAGCCTATATGTTCTGCCTAATGACCAGAATTGTGTTTACAATTCCAACTGATTGGTCAACTGTAATCTTTGAAAAGATCAAGGAAGGAATCAAGAAGCCAAATCTGGCTAGAATTATGAGTTTATATCTGACTGGAGTGATCCCTGAGGTAATGCAACAACTGCTAGGAACAAAGATCAATCACATGAGAAAGATGGACATGAGATTGTTTTCTAGGTGGGATAGGGTGCTGTCTAAGGATGTGCCTGATGAGAGAAGGCAAGACACCCCGGTGAAATCCCCTTCTCATGCTCAAGATACTGAGCAGCTTCAAGAAGAACTAGTGAGAAAGCAGGTTGAAGATCAGCCTGAGTCTACTCCAGCCCAGCAAGAAACTATACCATCACAGATGCAGGGGGAGCAAGCTCATTCTCCTGCCCAGAATGTATCTACTCCTGACCAGGTACAGTTGCAGGGGGAGCTGGTGTATTTTCCTACAAAAGACATTTCTAAAATTTTTATTTCTGCACAGGTGCAGGGGGAGCAAGTGTACTCACCTGCCCAGGACATTACCAATACTAAACAAGTACAGGGGGAGAAGATGTCTGACCCAGTGCAAGAGGCAGAACAAATTGATATCTCCAAAGATTTGAATATTGAAGATCTGAATGATACATATTCTGTTCAAGCTCAGAAGGAATATACTCTAGTTGAGTTATTTCCTAATGTTGATATTGCTACTGATAAAGTAGAAGAGGGGCACAATATTGAGAAGGCCCTAGACATGGAGATAGAGCAAGAAGCTGATATCGAGCAAGAGGTTGAGAAGGAGAACGAAATTGAGGAGGAGCAAGTGGTTGAGGGGGAGTCTGTGCATGTTAAGGCTGAACAACATGGCACTGAGACAGATATTCCTCCTCCTCCTCCTCAAGAAAGAGTTCAAATTGATAGTTCATCTGAATCTGAGACTGAAGAAGCCAGAATGGCTAAGAAGAGAAAACTTGTTGTCTTCAAGAGAAGGAGCAAAAGTTATAAGCAGGCTCTATAGACTACAACTCAACAATCCCATTCTGAATTTAATTATAACAAGTTTAAGGTTGATTTGCAAGTTAAGTTGGATGAACATAGATTGGCTGTTGAAAAATATGTTGATGAGAGCAATAAGTCCCTTCAATTTGACTTGGCTCAAGATATAAAGTCAATTCGATTTGAAGTCAATATGCATAAGAAGGAGATGACAGATTGCTTCCATAAGGGAGGTAATGCTGTAGTATTCTTGGCTAAACAACAGCAGTCTATCATCGCTAAAGTGGATGATATTGTTTTAAAGCAAGGTTATGTTTTGGAGAATCAGCTGAGGATGAATGATAATTTGGCTGAATCTCACCAAGAAATTATTGATGAGTTGAAAAAGACTACTACAGGGCTGACTGAAGCAAGAGCAAAGGAGATGGAAGAGTTGATAAGAAACTTCAAGATGCCATTGAATCAGTTAAAACTGCTATCACCACATCTCAAAAGGACATATCTGACAAGCTTCAAAGGTTGAAACCCTATTTTAAAGAGGGTGTGAATTATCTGGATGGCCAGATCAGATTTCAGAAGGAAGATCTAAGAGATCATATTACCAGAGAAGTCATAAAGGGGGAGAGGTTATTAGTTCATGCTGGCTCAGAGCACACCAAATGGGTGACAAATAGTATTCGAGCCACATTGGGATATCCACCTTTGTGTGATGATGCTATGGTGGCTGAGTCAGGAATTCAAACAGGTCTACTTGAAGGCAATCAACCTGAGGTTGCCCAAGTCATTTACCCTCCTCCAGATTTTGATATGATTGATCAGCAAGTTCAGGATATGTATAGTCCTCCAAAGGAGGTTACCAAGGTTATTATTGAAAAAGTTGATAAGCCTGATGCCAACTTGAAAGAACAGCAAGATGCTCTACTATCCAAGAAAAGATTTAGACAGCAGGCTGAACTTAAGCCAGATTTTGAGCAGTGGAGCCCTACTTCAAGAAATATTATACTAACTGCATGGAAGGCTGTAAAGGACCAAGAACATGAAAGAGGAAAGTGGTATAATGAAATGGAATGGCAAAAGTTTGAAGCTAGGCAGGAAGCCATAGTACAGTTCAGGAGAAAAGCCAAGATGGGAAGGCTGCCACCAGATGCTCAGGAGCCGAGCAAGTACTTTCCAAAGCCCTTTCATTACTTTGAAAGGCAAAGGCTCAAGGAAGAAGCACAGAAGAAAGCTGAGCTAAAAGGCAAGAAGCCAGCTGAAGTTGCTGAAGCTCCTGTGAAGGCTCAAATCCAATCTGGCAAAGGAATTGTCATAAAAGAGCCTGATCAGTCTTAGTTCTAAGTTCTTTCAAATGTGTTTTGTAATGTTTTGTTTAATCATTCAATGTAAACATCTGTAATCAAACATTACCAAGTTATAAACAAAATTTTGTTTGGAATCACATATTCATGTTCACTCTGTGATGAATTGTTAATATTTTGTTTATATTAAGTATTCCTGTAATGTCATACATCATCATATATATATATTTTTTATATATGGTGTATATCATTAACTAAAAGGGTTATGACTTCTCCAAATAGGGGGAGATTGTTGGGTACATTGGAAAATGTGTACCTGATTTGAAGAAGCCTAACTTAGCTTAATGATATACATCAAGGTGTATTTGATGTTGTTTTAAGTTGACATATGCAGGTGAAGAAGTATTAAAGAATACATGAAATTATTCTAAGTTCATGTGTCGACACCTGAAGAAATTGTGTCGACACTTCAGAATAATTGTGTCGACACTTGAAGGAAGCTGTGTTGACACAGAGAAAGATAGTCGACCACATTTGTGTCGACACTGGGAAGCAGTGTCGACTCAGAGAAAGATAGTCGACCACATTTGTGTCGACACTGGGAAGCAGTGTCGACTCACAGAAAGATAGTCGACCACATTTGTGTCGACACTGGGAAGCAGTGTCGACTAACTGAAAGATAGTCGATCTCAACTTTGTCAACACTGGGAGGATGTGTCGACACATTGAGACAGAGTCGACACACATTGGCAGAAGTCAACAATACTTGTGTCGACACCAGAAGACTGAGTCGACACATATTGGCAGGATTGACATTTGCTGAGTCGACACCTGAAGGCAGAGTCGACACATATTGAGTTCTGAATCTACAACAACTGTGTCGACACACAGGACTTGTGTCGACACACTACAAAGTCAAGACCAAGTTATTTTCTGAAGAAAGATGAAGTGTTGAGTCGACACAAATTCTCTGTGTCGACTCATTCTCAAGATGAAGTTCTGAAGAAGCTGTGTCGACTTAAAGGCAAACTTGTCGACATCATCAAAGGCTGTGTCGACACCAAAGTTACTTGTGTCGACACATATATACAGTTGGTCTCGACACTTCCTGACAGTCTGTCTCAACACTTTGCTGACCAAGACTAAGGCACAGGATCTGTTTGAAGACTTGACAGCTGTGGGTTGCAGCCAGTTAACTGATGTTGTCAGACTTGTCAGAAGACAGTTATAAACCGGATCAGCCGGTTACCATTAAGAAGGTCTATAAATAGACAGATTCAGAGAGAAGTAACAAGAGATTGAATTTTGGCAATCAATTTGAGAAATCAAATCAAGAAGGAGTAATACACTAAAGAAGATCTTCATCAGAAGATCTAAGAAGATGATCTCAGGATCGATCTAAAAAGAGTTCTAACAAGAATTCAGAAGTATCATCAAAGGTGTTGGATAGAGAGGGATCTACCCATTTGAAGAAGAAGAAGGAAGTCGTCAGTGGTTTCTCAAGAAGCTGTTTGGAAATCAACTCAGCTAAGTTCAGATTCAAGAAGCTTTGAAGAAAGCTCAGATTCAGTTGATTTCATCAGCTGATCAAGAATTGTCTTGTCCTCTTCTCTCTCAACAAAGGCAAGACATTAAAACTTCTTTTCTAAATTTCTGTAGGTTCTGTTTTACACAGATCTGAGTTGTAAGCCTGTGATATAAAGGCTGAGTGTAGGAGAGTTGATCTCTGAGTGGTAGGGCTGTTTGCCTGAGTGTAGGAGAAGGTTCTTCTCTGAGTTGTAGGCCTTGTGGCAAGGCTGAGGTAGGGCTGTTGTGCCTGAGTTGTAGGAACCATTCTGGGTTCTGAGTTGTAGGAACCTATCCAGGTTCTGAGCTGTAGGATCTGCGGATCTGAGAATAGTGGAAGTTTGGCTGAATCTAGCATAGTGCTAGATAGGTGAAGGGGGAAAGTGGATGTACCCAAACCTTGGGGAACCACTATAAAACATTGTGCAATCTGTGATGATTAAATTTCTGTGATTACTGTGCTAGATGTTTTAATTCTGTAATTGAATTCTGCCTAAAAGTATAAACAAGCAATTAGAACCTATTCACCCCCCTCTAGGTGTTTAGGTTGTCTTGAAAGTAAAACTATCAAACTCCACAAACAACCAGAACACGTTCTACTTATCCATCATGAAGTACACCTAAGTATACCTTGAGTAGTCATCAACCAATATCAGCATGTACTTGATGCCTCCAAGACTGGTGGTGACGGTCAGTCCCACCAGATCACCATGGACAACCTCCAATGGTGCCTTACACCTGGACTGCGCCTTATCAAACGTAAAGCGATAAGCTTCACCGTGTTGACATCCCACGTAAGCTTGACCGTCGACGAAGGATGACATCCTAGGCAAGCCTCTCACAAGGCTTCTCACCGTCATTGCTCTCAGCTTGTCCATCCCCACATGCCCCAGCCTTTCATGCCAGATAACTGCACTATCACTGGCCTTCAACCGAACAACATCATAACTTGTTGATGACTCAACCAAGTCCTTCCCTTTGCTCCCAATATGAGCGACGTTCACCGAGTGCAGGACAACCTTACACTCCTTCTTGAGGTGACCAGGCTGCTTGCATTTATAGCCCTTAGTCCTTCCTTCCTCTTCCCATCACGCCTAGGAGAAACACTCCTCTCTTGCTGATCAGAAGTAGAGGGGCCAACCTCTGTAGCCAACTTCACCTCCTTGTTGAACAACCCATCAAGGGAAGTCCAAATCTCCGCAGCTGACCGACATCCGCCAATGTGGTCCAAGAGTTCCGATGAGATCGCCTGCTTGAGAATAGACTCTATTTTCGCATTTGTCTCCTTCCAAGCTCTCATCACTTCAGCATTGCTAGCAGTATCCTCTTGCCTTTCATCTCCGCAAACCACCTCCCAAAGGTCCTTGCCAAGAAGATAGCATTCCATACATGACTTCCACTTAACAAAGTTAGTACATGTAAGAAGCTCCATTCCAAGATCCCTTACAAAACCACCTTCCATTGCACTTAACCCTGGTTCACTTAGAATCATAGAAGCACTGAAGAAAACTATAGGTTGATCCACTACACAAGCCTCTATTCCCTCTGATACCATATTGAAATTTGATATAGCAGAATACGGGAAACCAGACGCAGGAACACTCAACCTATCTGAGCCCAAATAAACAAGATACAAACTAGAAGAGCAAGAATCTTGTACTAAACAATTTTTACAAGGCAAGACATGATTTCACCAAGTACAAAGGAGAAGAAAATAAGTAAACAAGAGAATTAAGCCGGGCGGACTGCCTCAGAGACCGCCGAGTCCATCGAGTCCGCTGAGACCACCAAGCCGCTACTGCACCACTGATCTATGGAGTTCGCTTAACCCGCCTAGTCACCAGATTGCAACCAAGCCATGCGGAATGCCCATTATTCCTATGCTGAACTCTAACCTCTGATCTGCAAGCCTCCTAATCGCAAGGTCTCCTAGACGCCAGACCGCGCGAGCTGCTGCTATCGAACTGAATAGACCGCCAGAAGCAGACAACTTATTGAACCGGGAAACTAGTTGCAGAAGAGAGACCACCTTGCCGCAACCCGTGACCTACTGTTAACCGCTGGTTTCTATCCGCAGAGTCTGCATTGTCCTTGAACGCAGTCAGAACCAAATCCTGGCCTTCCAGCGCTCTCCGCACAACCTACATAGCATAACCCAGTCATCCTTCTCAAACCGTGCGGATACACAAATCCAGTCTGCAGTAACTATCCGCGAGTTCACTTACTATTCATTCACTTATCATTGATGTGACAGGGGATCCTATTTATAGGCACGATGAGGAGTGTGGTCACCGCCCTAGCCGATAGGATAACCTCCCCCATCCCGCTGCAAGAACCAAGTGTATCCGCAAGCCGCGGATACACATCCAGTCCACCGCGACCTATGCTAGATAGAAAGCCCGCCATGTAGCATCACCAAGGCCAGATAACAACCTCTATCTGCCTTTTTGCCAAAGGCCTAGTCAGAATTAGACAGCCGAGCTCTGTAGCAACACCTTGTCTGCCTATCAGCGGACATCCCTCCAGTTTGGGCGCCAAGCGGACTCATCTCCAGTTCGCGAACCCCAAGCTCGCAACCAAGGCACATAGCACTGCTGCCGAGCTTGGTGGACTGAGAAGCAGTCCGCCCTTAACTATGCGACCTCGCCAGACGTAGCCAAACCCGGACTTGGTTTTGAACTAACCAAGTCCACATGATGATGCATAATTTGACCTAAATTATTAATATAAAAATCTAAATAATCTAATATAAATATATTTATAATGTTAATTTTATTCGCTAAATCGTATTTTTTTATAATTCTATCCTAACCATGCCTATTTTACTATATTTTCTGCGTGCAGCAAACTTCGGGGCCACTTTTGGGCATGTTGCGGCCAGAATCAGATCTTGGGCTGAAAACGAAAGTTGTAGCCCTCGGAAATAACTTTCCAACGCATGGTTACACGCCTTCATCGGATTTATGTAGCTTCGGGAATCCTCCGTCGAAGTTGCTGTCCAGCAGATTTCCTGCATGAATGATTCTCGTCTTTGATCAAGAACCGAGGATCCCGAGACAAATTGCATTATCAATTCTAAAAGAACATGCCTTCAGTTATGGTGTGCAAAAATAAATGTCGAGTGCACTCATGTCATGGTGTTGTTGAACTATATTCAAGAATGGAATGAAGCCACAATGGTCCGATGTGATTTTTTCTCATAAGTATGAAAGAGGCTAGCCACCTTTAACTTTATATTCAACATGTGTCCTTAAAGGAAGCTTCATGGAAAGGGAGAAAGCTTTCCAAATTTTATCATGCTTTTCATGACAAGTGTGAAAGAGGCTAGCCACCTTTGAATTTTAAACCAACATGTGCTTTTTGACCAAGGGATGCTTCATGGAAACTTCATCCTCATGCCAAATTCCAACTCTACCCCTTTGGTTTTGGCCCTATAAATAGGCATGAAGAAAGGGGGGAAAGGATCATCATTCCTCCTTCATTTGAGCCTTCTAGAGAGCAATTGAGAGTTTATTTCTAGAGTATTTTAGATTAATGTTTTCATGCTTTAATTTTCTTGCAATCTCTTTTATCGCACTTATAATCTTGTTGTAAACTCTCCTTGTAATGTCTTTATGCCTTTTTTGTAATTTCCTTTCAATAAGAATAATATAGTTTGTTATTCCTTTTCTCTCTCTCTCTTTCTTATTTTGCATATTCTTAACATGATTTTCATTTCCTACACAATTATGAGTAACTAAATCCTCATAGTACTCGATCTTGAGGATCTGAGGATGAGTTGATCAGTTATGATGCTCTAACTCTCTTTCTCTTTTTAGAATCTAGGCCTTCGATTTACTCTTGATTTATTTCGAATGAAACTATATTATCGATATATAGTCTCCATTCATGTTTTCATTCTTGGATAGCCGAGAGGCCGATAGCTTGAAGTGAGCGCTCAAGAGTAAAGAGAGTTGCACGCACCTCTCGAGAGATAATGATGTAAATCTCCCGGATTGGAGTCAAATCCAATAGCGAGGTTCACTACTTAAAGCGAGTGTTAGGTATTCGGATACGGAACGAGAGTTCAGTCGGATCTTCCTAACCTCAGTTGGGCACTTCTTCGAGAGAAGCGTGTTCAAGCTTTGGGAACCACCACGGTCAAGGTATCTTTATTTTATTAAGTTAAAGTTTGTGATTGCTTTCTTGATTAATTTTGCCAAAGAAATTCAAGATCGAGTACTTCCGCTTAAATCATCGTTTATCCTTTTTTTTATTTGCAAGTAATTTTCTCTCTTCTCTAATTTAGTAAGCAAACCCAAAAAGAACTTTTATTTGATAAGATAATAGTAACTCCTTGAAGTAGAAGTAATCAAACCGCCCCGGGTAATCCGACCTTGATATTGAACTTAATATCCTATACTATATGTGATAAGGTACACTTGCCTTCCTCGAATATAGAATCGGAGAACATCTCACAACCACACTTTCACCTTCTCTCTCCATAACTTTTTCTTCTCCACGCATAATCCCTTTCTCCACGTAATTTTTTATATCATGTTTTTGGCGCCGTTGCCGGGGACCCTAGTTTTGATATTTTGAAAAGAGGATAGCTATTAATTTTATCTTCTTCTTTTTTTAGCTCTCTTTATAGTTTTTCTCATTATCTCTCTCCCACTTCTCTTTCTTTTTAGTGTATGACCAGAGGAAGCTCTTTGAATATTCCTTTTGATTCTGAGATAGAGCGCACTGTTTTGCGTTGCCTCCGTTCTCGTAATCAGGAATCGCATTTAGGCATCGAAGAGTCGATCAGAGACACTGCCACAGAAATTATGGATCTTAATCCGCCCAACCCAGATGAGGCCCAACAAAGGACCATGTCCTATTATGCGCGGCCAAATCTTGAGGGTATATAATCAAGTATTGTCTGCCCTGCAGTGGCAAACAATAACTTTGAGATCAAGTCCAGCATTATACAAATGGTGCAGCAGTCGGTAACCTTCGATGGTCTCCCGGACGAGGATCCAAATTGCCACATTTCAAATTTTCTCGAGATTTGCGATACTTTCAAAATCAATGGTGTCACGGATGACGCCATTCGATTACGTCTTTTTCCATTTTCTTTACGGTCAAAGGCCAAGCAGTGGCTGGGCTCTCTCCCTAGAGGATCCATCACTACATTGGCCGAGATGGTGGGTAAATTTCTTACAAATTACTTTCCTCCTGCAAAAACCGCAAAACTACGCACTGATATCGCATCATATATGCAAATAGACTCGGAGACTCTCTACGACACGTGGGAGCGCTTTAAGGAACTATTGCGTAGATGCCCACACCACGCACTTCCCACTTGGCAACAAGTGTAAATCTTCTATAATGGCTTGAATTTCCAAACAAGACAAATGATCGACGCAGCCGCTGGGGGGACGTTGAATAACAAAACCCCGGAGGCCGCACAAGAGCTTGTTGAGGAAATGGCCATGAATGCATACCAATGGAATGCACCCCGAGCATGACCAGTTAAGCCAGCGGGAGTTTTTGAAATTGATGCAGCTACGAATCTAGCCCTCCAAGTTGAGCGCCTAACTAAGCAAGTGGCGGAGATGACTGCTTCCTCCGCCACCCCTCCTTGGGCTAATAATAATAATGTTATTTTTGAAGAACATGTTGACTTCATGGGAAACGTGCCTCGGCCTTCTTATAACCCGAATAACGCACCGTATAACAACACCTATAATGCGGGTTATAGGAACCATCCAAACTTCTCATGGATCAACCAAGGGAATGCTCAGCGCCCTCCAAATCTAAATCCTGCTTATAATCCAGCTCCCCCACTTAATTTAAATCCACCCGGTTTTCCACCGCAACAACCGAAGCCCTCTTCGATTGAAGATGTCTTCGCCAAGTACGTTGCCACAAATGAATCTAATCTCAGGAACATTACCGGGTCTATTAAAAGCTTAGAAAATCAGGTGGGCCAGCTAGCGAAGATGTTCTCTGAGCGACAACAAGGAACTCCGCCAGGAAACACCGAACAAAACCCAAGGGAAAGCGCGAATGCAATCACACTCCGCAGCGGAAAGGAGGTAGTTTTAAAAAATGACGAACCCATGGTACCTTCTTCTACTCCTCCCCCTCCTATTTTAGCTTCGAATTTACCTACTACGTTTATGTCGCGTGCCTCTAATTCAAATATTCCTTATCCTGCTAAGTTAAAAAATGAGCGTGCCGAGGAGAGTTATAAAAAGTTCTTAGAAATTTTAAAACAAATTCATATTAATGTCCCTTTCTGCGAGGCTATCTCTAACATGCCAAAATATGCGAAATATCTCAAGGAGCTGCTGTCTAATAAGAAAAAGCTTGAAGATATTTCACATATTTCCCTTAACGCAGAATGCTCTGCGGTTGTACTTAACAAATTACCGCAAAAAGTAAATGACCCTGGAAGGTTTTCCATCCCATGTCTTTTTGGTAATTCGTTAGTAAAACACGCCTTAGCTGATCTAGGAGCAAGCATAAACCTCATGCCATTCTCTCTATTTAAAAAATTAGGTCTAGGATCTCCAAAACCCACCAAAATGAGTATCCAGTTAGCTGATCGATCAGTTAAGTATCCGGTAGGGATAGTAGAGGATGTGCTCGTAAAAGTAGACAAATTCATCTTTCCGGTGGATTTTGTTATCCTAGACATCGAAGAGGATGCCGAAGTACCCCTTATACTCGGCCGCCCCTTCCTTGCCACCTCCCGCGCTATTATTGACGTTAGTGATGGAAAGCTCCTCCTTCGGGTTGGAGACAATGAAATCACTTTTAGTATAAATCCCTCGATGCGTAATACCTTAGCTAATGCTGATTCCTGCTTTTACCTAGAAGAATGCTTCGAAGGTGAATCTTCTGCACTACCCGAGTCTATATCTTCATCGTATAATGAACCCATTATAGCCGAGAGCTTCTGCTTAGAAGAAGTCTCTCGCCCCACACCACCTGAGGCACTACACATCGAAACCCTAAAAATCAAAACCTCCTACGAGGAACCACCCACCTTAGAATTGAAGCAACTTCCCCCTCATCTCAAATATCTCTTCTTAGAAAGAAACTCCAAACTTCCCGTTATCATCTCTGCCGATTTGAGTGACTCAAAAATTTCTGAGTTGGCTCTAGTGTTAAGAAATCATCGCCACGCAATTGCATGGCAGTTATCTGATATAAAGGGGATTAGCCCCTCCTTCTGTACCCATAAGATCTTCTTGGAAGAGAATTCCCACAATTCTGTCCAGCCCCAATGACGACTTAATCCTAATATGAAGGAAGTCGTGAAGGCTGAGGTAATCAAACTCCTAGATGCGGGGATCATCTATCCCATCTCCGATAGTACTTGGGTTAGCCCAGTACAAGTTGTGCCGAAGAAAGGCGGTGTAACGGTGGTCGCGAATGAAAACAATGAATTAATTCCAACCCGTACTGTTACGGGTTGGCGGATGTGCATCGACTATCGAAAACTTAATGATGTCACCCGAAAAGACCATTTTCCGTTACCGTTTATCGACCAAATCTTAGAACGCCTGTCCGGTCACTCTTTCTATTGTCTTCTCGATGGTCTCTCAGGATATTTCCAAATTCCTATTTCACCCGAGGACCAAGAGAAGACCACCTTCACTTGTCCTTTTGGTACCTTCGCGTATAGAAGGATGCCATTTGGGTTATGCAACGCGCCAGCTACATTTCAGAGATGTATGTTGGCAATTTTTAATGAGTTAGTAGAAGAGGTGATGGAAGTCTTCATGGATGACTTCTCGGTCTTCGGTAATTCGTTTAAAAACTGTTTAAAAAATCTTGAGCGTGTGCTTATTCGTTGTGAGGAGACCAATCTAGCCCTCAATTGGGAGAAATGTCATTTTATGGTCCGAGAGGGATTAGTCCTCGGCCATAAAATTTCGGGAAAAGGGATAGAGGTCGACCGAGCTAAGATCGAAGTAATTGAAAAACTTCCCCCACCAACGAATATTAAAGCGATTCGTAGTTTCTTAGGCCACGCAGGGTTCTATCGACGCTTCATTCAAAATTTTTCCAAAATCACCAAGCCGTTAACCCATCTTCTTGAAAAAGAATCTTCTTTCCTCTTTGATGATGAATGTCTTGTAGCATTTAATTTAATTAAAGAAAAATTAGTAAAATCTCCGATCCTAGTCGCGCCAGATTGGTCGCTCCCATTTGAGATCATGTGTGACGCAAGTGATATTGCCATCGGCACTGTTTTAGGCCAACGGGTGGATAAATTCTTCCACCCAATTTATTATGCGAGCAAGACACTCACGTCCGCACAAGCAAACTACACCACCACTGAGAAGGAGCTTCTAGCGATCGTGTTTGCTTTCGATAAGTTTAGGTCTTACATCACTCTCTCAAAAGTTGTAGTCTTCACGGATCACTCCGCACTTAGATATTTATTAAGTAAAGCGGACGCCAAGCCCCGCCTTTTGCGATGGATCCTCCTCTTACAGGAGTTTGACTTGGAGATCCGGGACAAAAGGGGTGCCGAAAATTTGGCGGCCGACCATTTGTCGCGTTTAGAGAATCCTGCTAGTGAAGCATTAATAAAGTCTGATATTAATGATAAATTCCCCGATGAGCGCCTCCTCGCTCTAGAAAATCTTAAGAATTGTTCGGCACCCTGGTTCGCCGATCTGGCTAACTTTTTAGTTGCTCGGGTCTTGCCAAAAGAATTCTCAAATCAACAAAAGAAGAAATTCTTTTCTGACATAAAGAATTATTTTTGGGAAGACCCCTTTTTATTTCGTGTTTGTGCGGACCAGGTTGTGCGACGTTGTGTTTCGAGTAAGGAAGGCCAACAAATTTTACGGCATTGCCACGTGGGACCAACAGGTGGTCATTATCAGGCGAACCGCACCGCAAGGAAGGTGCTGGAGGCGGGCTTTTATTGGCCCATGCTTTACAAAGATGCTCACACCCTGGTGAGTACTTGCGATAGCTGCCAGCGGGCCGGCAATATCTCACGAAGGGACGAGATGCCTCAAAATATTTTTCTAGAATGTGAAATCTTCGATCTTTGGGGCATCGACTTTGTTGGACCCCTCCCTCCGTCTTATCAAAACAAATACATTCTCGTTGCTGTCGACTATGTAACAAGGTGGGCGGAAGCACATGCGCTCCCCACCAACGATGCACGAGTCGTAGTTAATTTTCTAAAAAAATTATTCTCTCGATTTGGTACGCCGCGCGCTATAGTTAGTGATAGGGGAACCAATTTCTGCAATAGCCAGTTTGCCAAAATTTTGGCAAAATATGGTGTAACGCACAAACTCTCCACCGCCTATCACCCCCAAACAAGCGGTCAAGTCAAGGTTGTCAATCGAGAATTGAAGCGTATTTTAGAAAAAACTGTTTCTATAAATAGGAAGGATTGGGCGTTAAAACTAGATGATGCTCTATGGGCCTATCGAACGACATATAAGACAGCCATCGGCTGCACGCCATTTCGATTGGTTTATGGCAAGGCTTGTCACCTTCCGGTTGAGTTAGAGCACCGTGCATTCTGGGCGCTTAAATTTTTGAATTTAGATTCTACCCTAGCTGCCGATCAACGTAAATTTCAGCTGAATGAGCTCGATGAGTGGCGCGCAAACGCATATGAGAGTAATAGACTTTATAAAGAGCGAACAAAGTTTTATCACGACAAAAATATTAAATTTCCAAGAAAATTTTCGCCGGGCGATCTCGTCCTTCTTTATAACTCTCGCCTTCGCCTCTTTCTGGGAAAATTAAAATCGCGATGGTCCGACCCCTTTATTGTTAAAGAGGCTTGGCCATATGGGACGGTTCTTATTTCCCACCCGGAAAAAGGAGAATTTAAAGTAAATGGCCACCGCCTAAAATTATATTTGCCGGGAGACGATCTGGGGAAGAATGATTCGCATGACTTTTTGCCCTAACAAGGATGCTCTCATTACCAATTATTTTATTTATCTTTACTTTTTCGACAATGATGTTTGAACTTGGATAAACTATTTGAATTTGGTCTGTAATAATTTCAACATATTTTGGACTTCTTTTGGACAATTTCTTTTAAACAATATTTTTTTGTTGCGTCGAGCTCAGACGACGTTTTAAACAAAGGGCGCTCTTGGGAGGCAACCCAAGTTATTTTTCTGTTTTCTTTCTTTTTGTTCTTTTTTGTTTTTGTTGTTGTTTTTTTTTTTACTTTTTCCCCGGGCGATTCCGACAAGCTAAAGTTTTGCGATCGCCTGCTCCAACGTTGCTGATTCCATCAAAAGTTAAAGATTATATTTCATGAAGTTCCACAACGCAAGTATGGGGGAGCAGTATCGCCCAGCCACTCGCAACTCACAAATCCGGGGAAGTACCTGTTTTAATTTATTTCATTTCAGTTTTCTTGAAAAACTTCTCTCTCTCCTTCCCCTCCTTTCTTCATTGAGGACAATGTTTAATTTTAAGTATGGGGGAGTCTTCCTTTATTTTAGTCTTTTTTATATTTTAGAAAATCACAAAAATATTTTATTTTTCTTTAAGCACAAAGCAAAAAAATCATAGAAATAATATTTAGTTCTAATTAGAATAATTATGGTAGAATCAATAGTACCCCTTACTTTATGTTTTGCTATTCTCAAAATATTCTATATAAACATAGCTAATTTTAATTTTTCCTAATCTTTCTTCTTAATTATGTTGTACGAGTAAAGTGTTGACCTATGTTGTGTTCTAATTCTGTATAGCATGTTCATTTGAAAAGTTTTTTTCTAAAACTTGCACTTCTCTATGATTTTCATCTTTTATTCTTTTTACTCTCTTATAAATTATTCATCCTCTATTTTCCTTTTGGTTTTTAGAAAATTTTTAAAAAGATAACTTTAGATTTGTGTAGTAGATGTGAATTATCCTAGACGCTTATTATTCTTGTACTCATGAAGATTTCATTAGTCTTTATTTACTATCTAAAACTTACCCTTTTCGAAATTTTTCAAACCTTGCTTTAGATGAATTTGGGAGCATGAAAATGATTTAGGCCATTTTTTTTCGTTTGAGCCTTCATGCCAACATTTTAAATCAATCATTAGTTTGCCTCTGTTGAGCCTTTTTCCATGTTTTACTTGTTACATCCACTTTTTATCTCACCAAAGCCAAATATTCCAACCTATTTGATCACACTAATCTTTTGAGTTTTATTTAAATTTCACAATTGTGATAGGTTTAATTTTGTGAGATATTTGGAGAAATTCAAATGAAAGACTATGCTCAAAAAAAAAGAAATGAAAAAATTATGTATTGATTGGCCAATTTAAAAAGAAATTTTTTTTTCTTACGACCTTTTGTTTAAAAAAAAAGTGATAAAAGAAAAAAAATAATCTTTATACCTTGTTGCATGTGCTTCATGCCTTTTTGTTGTTGTTGTTTTTATAAAACTCATGTTTTGGTTTAGTGTGATTATTAGCCACCGATTTTATCTTTGAATTCCATTCCAAATCATATACCTAGGCCAAGATTCAGTCCTACAAAGTCCTTTTGATTCATGCTCTTAGGTTTGTTTTTAGTTAAGTAGAGAAAAAGAATAGATAAGCTAAGTTTTTGGGTACGAATTTAGATTCTTGGTTTTAGATTGATATGATTATAATTTGTCTCTTAGGGTATAGTAACAACTCAATGCGCTACTCTTTCGTTACTTTGCTTTAATTCGTTTAAAGACTTTTAGGTCAAAATTTTGGATGATTAATTTTGGTTAGTAAAGTTTTTAAAAAATGATCTTTCATAATTAAGTAAAAGCTTTAGATCTATTTTTCATTCTTCCCTACTTAGAATTTCGCAGTATACTCGTGTGTAGCATGATTAATTCTTTTTGATTAGTTAATTTTATGTTAGCTATTTTTTATTACTTTGCTTGAGGACAAGCAAGATAATAAGTATGGGGGAATTTGATGATGCATAATTTGACCTAAATTATTAATATAAAAATCTAAATAATCTAATATAAATATATTTATAATGTTTATTTTATTCGCTAAATCGTATCTTTTTATAATTCTATCCTAACCATGCCTATTTTACTATATTTTCTGCGTGCAGCAAACTTCGGGGCCACTTTTGGGCATGTTGTGTCCAGAATCAGATCTTGGGCTGAAAACGAAAGTTGTAGCCCTCGGAAATACCTTTCCAACGCATGGTTACACGCATTCGTCAGATTTATGTAGCTTCGGGAATCCTCCATCGAAGTTGCTGTCCAGCAGATTTCCTGCATGAATGATTCTCGTCTTTGATCAAGAACCGAGGATCCCGGGACAAATTGCATTATCAATTCTAAAAAAACATGCCTTCAGTTATGGTGTGCCAAAATAAATGTCGAGTGCACTCATGTCATGGTGTTGTTGAACTATATTCAAGAATGGAATGAAGCTACAATGGTCCGATGTGATTTTTTCTCATAAGTATGAAAGAGGCTAGCCACCTTTGACTTTATATTCAACATGTGTCCTTAAAAGAAGCTTCATGGAAAGGGAGAAAGCTTGCCAACTTTTATCATGCTTTTCATGACAAGTGTGAAAGAGGCTAGCCACCTTTGAATTTTAAACCAACATGTGCTTTTTGACCAAGGGATGCTTCATGGAAACTTCATCCTCATGCCAAATTCCAACTCTACCCCTTTGGTTTTGGCCCTATAAATAGGCATGAAGAAAGGGGGGAAAGGATCATCATTCCTCCTTCATTTGAGCCTTCTAGAGAGCAATTGAGAGTTTATTTCTAGAGTATTTTAGATTAATGTTTTCATGCTTTAATTTTCTTGCAATCTCTTTTATCGCACTTATAATCTTGTTGTAAACTCTCCTTGTAATGTCTTTATGCCTTTTTTGTAATTTCCTTTCAATAAGAATAATATAGTTTATTATTCCTTTTCTCTCTCTCTCTTTCTTATTTTGCATATTCTTAACATGATTTTCATTTCCTACACAATTATGAGTAACTAAATCTTCATAGTACTCGATCTTGATGATCTGAGGATGAGTTGATCAGTTATGATGCTCTAACTCTCTTTCTCTTTTTAGAATCTAGGCCTTCGATTTACTCTTGATTTATTTCGAATGAAACTATATTATCGATATATAGTCTCTATTCATGTTTTCATTCTTGGATAGCCGAGAGGCCGATAGCTTGAAGTGAGCGCTCAAGAGTAAAGAGAGTTGCACGCACCTCTCTCGAGAGAATGACGTAAATCTCCCGGATTGGAGTCAAATCCAATAGCGAGGTTCACTACTTAAAGCGAGTGTTAGGTATTCGGATACGGAACGAGAGTTCGGTCGGATCTTCCTAACCTCAGTTGGGCACTTCTTCGAGAGAAGCGTGTTCAAGCTTTGGGAACCCCCACGATCAAGGTATCTTTATTTTATTAAGTTAAAGTTTGTGATTGCTTTCTTGATTAATTTTGCCAAAGAAATTCAAGATCGAGTACTTCCGCTTAAATCATCGTGTATCCTTTTTTTTTATTTGCAAGTAATTTTCTCTCTTCTCTAATTTAGTAAGCAAACCCAAAAAGAACTTTTATTTGATAAGATAATAGTAACTCCTTGAAGTAGAAGTAATCAAACCGCCCCGGGTAATACGACCTTGATATTGAACTTAATATCCTAACTATATGTGATAAGGTACACTTGCCTTCCTCAAATATAGAATCGGAGAACATCTCACAACCACACTTTCACCTTCTCTCTCCATAACTTTTCTTCTCCACGCATAATCCCTTTCTCCACGTAATTTTTATATCACCACACCACCGGCCACAAGGTCTAGTCTGCGCATGCTGGCGGACTCTGGAAGCAGTCCACCAATCCCGGCGACCTCCAGATCCAGTCCGCTCTAATCGACGATCCCTGCGGCTTCCTCCAGCCGCACTACCAGAGCTAGACCAAGGAATCTGCCATGCCGGTCTACCGAGCTCTAGTCCAGTCCACATCTTGCCGGACTCCGTGGATAGAGAAGCTATCCGCCCAGTTAGCTTCTGGGACTAAATCGCTGGCAGTGCATAAGCCGGCCTGGCTAGCCTCCGCCTCTGTCCGCACAGTCCGCACGAATAGAAAGCCCAGGCCGCCAAATAACAAGTTGACTACAACAACTCTGCCGACCTGGCTATCCGCCAGTCCTGTCCGCATAGGCTGCGCGGATAGGTCGCCCAATCACCCACTTTCACTTTACCATTTTCAACATAGATGAGACAGCTCATGAGGAGATTATTAATGGAAAACCTGTTGTTGAAGTAAAAAAAAGTGAAGTTGTTGCAGTGATAAAAAATGGTGCAAGAAGCAGTCCTTGTTGGGAAAAATCCTTTTGATTTAACTTTACAAATTATATTATTAGTGATTTTACAACCTAGGATTATTACCCACAAGTAGGTACACTGAAATAAGGAAGAAAATCAAGTTTAGTCAACATGCGTCAACTAGAAGTCGATGTCACTTCGACTGGAAGTTGACGTCACTTTGACTAGAAGAAGTGATGTCGATGTTACTTTCAGACAAAAGAAGACACATGCATAATATGATATCGTTGCAATGTCGATTATAGAATCGAATCAACTGGGCTTTATTTTAAAGGGAGAAATCGACGTGCCTTCAACTTGAAGTTGATGTAGCGTCAAGTAAAGCTTAATAAAGAAATAATAGAGGATCTGTCTAGGCATATTTTTAGGAAGATTTTATGGAAAATTTTCAAATATTTTTAGTTATTGAAAGAAGGCTTAAAGGAAAGCTTTCTCCACAAAATTTAGAAGATGATTTTAAAGAAGAATTTTAAGAATATTTTGAAAGATATTGAAGACTAAATTGGAAAAATATAATTTTATTCTTTCTGAAGAAAGTTTCTATGAAGAGAAGAAATTTAAATTTATTCAAAAAGGATAACAAAAACGATAAAAGAGAACATACAACACATACAGAGATACACAACATTCTGATTGTATTCAACAACAACTCTTCTAATCTTCTTCTTCTTTTCTTTTATCCTGCTACTATTACAACAAGAACAGATTGCTCTCTATGGATCCAAGGCTTATCCCCTACAAAGTTTTCTCAAGCATTAGTTCAACATATTAGAGGGATCATGAACACTTAGTGCTTATAGTCCTCAGAAATTTATTGAGAGAGGACTAATCATTAAAGACTTCATTCTTCATCTTTCTCAATCTTTTAATCTCGTATCATAGATTAAAGAGTTTTAAGAATCCCTCTTTAAAGGATTTAGTCACTAGTTCTAAGAGTCTTCTTATCAAAATACTTAGTTAGTCAGTGGTTCAAGATCTCCTTATCAAAAGATCTGGCATTGGTTCAAGATCTTCTTAGCAAAAGATCAAGTTGTTGGTTTTGAGAGTCTCCTTATCAAAAGAATCAGGCACTGGGATAGTGTATTCCTACCAAGGTGGTAGAAGAATGGATGTTTTCAGATTTTGAGAACCACTATAGTTTTGGTGTCTTCTGTATTATGTTTTTCTGTGATTGCTTGTTATGTTGTGTTTTTATTTAATGCAATAATTCTCTAGCTAACTTTCTGTGAATGCAAATTCTATTCTAATTAAAAATTAGTAACTTAATTTAAATTAAATTTTAAATCTCTACTCACCCCCTTCTAGAGAATTCTTTTAGAATTTAGTCAACTGTTCTCACTTTCAATTGGTATCAAAACGAGGTTGATCAGACAAAGGTCAACAACTTAATAAAAAGATTTGAATAGTTGAACACTTATATATATTATTATAGACATCTATTTTCTAAATGACATCTAATTACTTTAAATAATTGTCATCTATAAGACCTTCAGTGTGTAACTTAGAGAAGTTTATACTCTAGAAGGCCAGAATTAAATTATACAGGAATTCTATCGATGAAGGTATTTTTGGTTCTATTCTTACAGGACCACCTATGCCCTTTAAGAAAGATGTCAGTGAGAACACTATAAAAGAACCTATTCCAAGATCTGAATGGAATGAAGGAGAAAAGACAGTAAAAGACTAGGATGCAAAGGCAATGAACTTGTTAATCTCAACTTTGTCTGATGAGATATTCTAGAAGGTATCTGATTGTCAGTCAGCCAAAGAAATCTTGGAGTCCTTATCTTGGATTGTGGATGGAAGTTCTGATGAAAGAAAGGACAAAAGGTCCCTTCTTACCATATCCCAATATGAGAACCTTTAGAAGAAATATGAAGAGACTATTACTGAAATGTATGAGAGATTCAACATTATTATAAGTGAAGTCAAAGAATGGATAAGGAAAATTAACTCACAGAGATAAATGACAAGCTTCTCCTATGCTTCCCAAGCACATAGGACTCAAGGATCTGGCCATCAGAGAGTCCAAATACCATAGGGAAATCACTACTGATGCCCTATTAGGTAAATTGACTTCTCTTGAAGAATGGTGTTGAGTCTGAGGTGAAGGAAAACTCTCTATTGAGTTTTTTGAAGTGAAAGTGGCGGTCAGACTGGGCTGACCGCGTGGCTAGATGGTGGCAGTCTGATTGCTCAAACTGCGCAGTCTGAAGTGGTGACTATCCAGTTTGGCTAGTAATTCTATAGTCAGCTTGTTCCCAGGATGTAACCGTGCAGATTGGTTGTCTATCCATAGGAGTGGTGGACTTGTTTGAAGTTTGTCGAGTCTGGCTTGTTGCAGACTCGTTTAGAGCTCAAAAGATTGGCATGGTTTTGTGCCTTGGTCTTGTTCTCGAATGGTGTGGTTAGGCGGAGACCGCAGAGTTTGCTAGTTTGTGAGGACTGGTGTTTGAGTTCGCCGATATGGTGTTCGCGCCATGGGCTCTTGGTAGTTTAGACTTGGTATCGGTTTTATGCCAAGTCTATTTACTCCCTATTAGCTGTGTCCGCAAGGTGCTATAGACTGGTGGCTATGTCAAGCGGTGTTCGAGGGTGTTGTGGACTAGCTTTGTGTCTGCACTATGCGAATAGTTCTTGTGCTAGCTGTGAGAAGGGTAGTGATCCGATCAGTTAGGACAGTGACCGCACTCTTCTTCACGCCAATAAATAGGACCCCATATCAAATTATAAATAATAAATGAATGAAGAGTAAGTGAGCTCGAGTTATTTGCTGCGGTCAGGTTTTTGTTATCCACGCAGATTGAGAAGTTAACTTGTTTTGTTATTACAGATTGTGCGGCTAGCACTGAGAAGCCAGGGACTTGATTTTGACTGCATTAGGGATCAGTGCGGGTTCTACGGATACAATCAGAAGTTTACAGTAGGTCGCGGTTTGTGACCAGGAGGTCTTCTCATTGGAAATCTTTCCCAGTTCAATAAGGTTGTCCGCTAGTTGGCGGTCTGTTCTGTTCTGTTTGGTAGCAACTGTTCATGAATTCTAGCAGCTAGATGACCTCGCAGTCAGGTAGCTTGTAGATTACAAACAGAGTTCTTTAGCATTGAATAATGGGGTGTCCGGTTGCTCAGTCTGCTCGGCTTGATATTTCTTTGTATATTTTTTCTTCCATCGGGTATATTGGTGAATCATGTCTCATCATGCATGACTCGCATTGTAAAGAAGTTTATTAGTATAAGATTTTCTTGATCTTCTACTTACATCTGGTTTATTTGACTTGGTTTGTTTGAGTGTTCCTACGACTTGGTTCCCATTTTCCGCTTATCACAATTTTTCACATGATATCAGAAGGAATAGAGGTTTGAGCTATGATCAACCATCAAGTTTGCATTTTTGCTTCTGGGAGTTAAGTAGACTAGTGTTTGTGCAATGGAAGGTAGTTTTGTAAGAGTTCTTGGAATTAAACTCTTGACGTTGACCAACTTCAAGAAGTGGAGGTCATGCATAGAGAGTTACCTTCTATGTGAGGACATTTGGGAGGTTGTTTGTGGAAATAGAAGGAAAGAGGTTACTATTGTCACTGACAATGCTGAAGAGGTGAGAGATTGGAGAAGGACAAATGCTAAGGCATAGTTTACTCTCAAGCGGGCTATTTCACCGAAGTTCTTTGACAATATCATTGGATGTCGGTTAGCTGCTGAGATTTGGACTTCCCTTGATGGTTTGTTCAATCAAAAGAATGTAGTACGAGTACAATTCTTGGAGATTGAGTTGGCGAGAGCCACTCAGGGTGATCTATTTATCTCTATATTCTTCCTGAAGATGAAGAACCAATGTGCTGAAATTTCAGCATTGGCCCCTGATGAGCAAATTTCAGAGACGAAGCTTAAGAGGCATATAATCCGCGGATTGTGGAAGGAGTATGTTGCTTTTGTTACTTCTATTCAAGGCTGGGCTACTAAGACGTCATTGCTTGAGCTGGGGAACCTACTGGCTTTGCAGGAAAGCCTAACAAGACAGATGGCTGGAGTTAATATCTTTGGAGGAGATAGCGAGGCTCTCTTCTCAGGGAAGAAAAAGAGGTGGGACAAGAAGAAGAAGACATCTGCTGACGATGGTCCTTCTACTTCATATCAGCAAGAGAAGATCAAATCTTCTAAGCGGGATGGCAGGAGAAAGGAAGGGCAAAGGTGCTACAATTGCAATCTTCCTTGTGACTTCAAGAAGGATTGCAAAATCAAACATTAGCCAGGACACGTTGCATGTAAAGAAGAGGTTGGTTACAGTACTGAGGAAGGAGGATGGGGAAATGCTTTCATGACGGACACATATGTACGTGCTTTATCTTCCATTAACAACCAATATGTCTAGATCATGGACTCAAGGTGTGGTCACCACCTCACTGAGGAAAAGTCAAAGTTTTCTTCTCTGCAAGTGTACTCAGGTAATGCTGTAATTATTACTATTGATAATACTGTACATACAGTTGAGAAGGAGGGCGCCATTTCTTTGGGCAGTGATAAGGGTCCACTCACCTTGAAGTGTGTTTATCATTTTCCAGGCATGAAGATGAACCTCTTCTCAGTGACCAACGTGGTGGATGCGGGCTATCGCGTTCTGTTCGGCCTGACAGAAGTGAAGTTTCTCCATAATGTGTCAGCGGTGAAGACTAACATTGCTCATGTTGGGAGAAGAGTAAATGACTTATTTGTGTTATCAATAAGTTTCTATGTTGATCAGATGAGAGACAATGATAGTGCTGCTATCTGGCATAAGAGATTGGGATATGTCGGGATGGACAAGTTGAAAGCTATGGCGGCAAGGAGCCTTGTGAAAGGTTTGCCAAGATTGTCATCCTTCGGTGATAGTCATGTCTGTGCGGCATGTCAATATGGTAAGGCATATTGCCTTCCAATTGAAAAGTCATAAACTATATGTAAAGCACCATTGGAGTGTATCCATGGTGATTTGATGGGACCCACCGTCACCGCTATTCTTGGAGACAGCTAGTATATGCAAGTCTTGATTGATGACTATTCTAGTACACATGAGCATACTTTATGAAGGAGAATTCGGACGCGTTCCAATTGTTTGTGGAGTTCAAGGAGCTTGTGGAGGGCCGGCTTGGCATGCGGATAAAGAGTTGAGAACAGACAACGAAGAAGAGTTCATTTCAAATGAGTTCTCTAAATTCTACATAAAGCACGAAATCCGGAGATAGCTCACTTGTGCACATACTCCAGAACAAAATGGAGTAGTAGACTTGCAAATATTGGCTTCATGCCAAAGGCATTCCTAGGTCCTTCTAGGCAAAAGGGATGGCTTGCGCGACATAAGCCATCAATCAGATGCGTCTGAGTTTAATCAATATAAAGTCTCATTATGAGTTGATGTTTAAGGAGAAGCACAGTGTTGAACACCTTCAGGTGTTTGGGTTGACCTGCTACGTACATGTCCTAGATTCTCTCAGGACTAAGCTGGATGTGAAGGCAAGGAAGCTTGTCTTTGTGGGCTATGACGAGAGGAAGAAGGGATATAAGTGTATGGATCCAGCCATGAACAAGTTCGTCATTTCCAGAGACGTTGTCTTTCATGAACTGATATAGTATGGAGGTAACTCATTTGTGGAACTACAGGAAAACAGGTTAGACGACAGGCAAGAGGAAGCTGATGAGGATCTTCTGGTGGAGCTACCTATGTGATCAGGAGCTCCAAGTGTTTCTAGCTTCGGGGTGGAGGCTTCTGGTTCAGGAAATAGGGGGAGCGATGCCCCAAGTGTAACATCCCCCACACTTCTAGGCCCTCTAAAGATAGGGTTATGGCTTGAGAGGTGCATGGAGGCCCTAGTGCGACCCTAGCTCAGCTTGAACTTAGGGAAATTGCTAAGTGCACCCCTAATGTGCACAAGTAAACCTGGGCCAATTCACACCCACATGAACTCTCCAACTCAAGATAAGCTCACTAACACCTCCCTGACCCTAAGGGAGAGACAACTGAGCAATGTACTCAAGGCTAGGCCAATCAAATGAGCCAAATTGGCCAAAGTCAACTTTAGGTCAATATAAGTAAAACCTTCACCTAAGAGGTCCAATTAGCCCTAAAACCTAAAATTGACCTTGCCCTTAGTTTTGGGACATCAAGGAAGACTCAGGTGACCCAAAAGCCCCATCATGGGATCACCAATTTGATCAAAGTCAAACTTGAACCTATTTAGGTCAAAATCACACTATTTGGCAAAATTAGCTCAATTGGGGCATCACCATGACCCTATCAACATTAGGTAGTGTTAAGGGACTCAAGACACACCCCTTGGACCAGTCAAACCATCAAGTTGACCAAAGTCAACCCCATGGTTAACCTTGGTGAAAGTGAACCCTAAAGGCTAAATGAGAGCCCAAGCCAATTCAAGTGGGCTAAGGCCTTGCCCAAGGCCCATCCTAAGGCCCACTAAGTTTATCAGATTTATTTAATCTTAATTCAGTGATTTAATTAGGGTTTAATGAGGGTAATTAAGGGGGGAAGTTTCATTTGGAGGGGGAACAATGGAGGGAGGCCAAGTGGCACTCCCTTCTTATTCCCCAACCCCTCCTTTCATCTCCCCTGATGAAGAGGAGTTTTCCAGTTATAGGCCGACACCATAAAGAAGGCCCTTAACTAGCCATGGCTGAAACCCCCTACCTTGGATCTCCTATATAGAGGCCCCCAAAGCTTAATTCGACCCTTTCATCACCTTTAGAAGGCCTCAAGCAGTCAAAATCGACTCTTGGATCACTACAAATGGTGGAGAATTGAGTTTTGGAGGGGGTTCGTCGGACAATGCCAAAACCATGGTCACCCACCGGAGTAGCCGCATCCAAGCCCGAAATAAGGCATGTTTATCCCCCTCTCCCCTCGTGCTAGCATCCAATATCAATAGGATTTGAGATCGAGCTCAATTGAGCCAGTTTCGATTTTGAAATTCCATGGAAAATTGGGTTTGGGCTTCCTATTAGGATCGCCGGAATAGTTACCTCTGGCGGTCGGGCTTCCACCAGGCAATAACCACCACCTCAACGGAGGCGGTGGCTGTGGTGGCCGGTTAGGGAGGAAGCTAAATCGCCGACAATTGACACTAGAAGTGGCTCCAGGTTCGGTGGATCGTGGCCACCGTCTGGAGGTTGAAGACGATCTCTTGGTCGTTGGATCTGATAAGATTTAATATTGTTATTATTAATTGTGTTATGTTTATCCCTTAATACACACATTTTGAACCAGAAAAATGAGGCCCTTAGGGGCTGAACCATGAATAGTTCCCTACATGAAAGAGCTATCCCTGTGAGTATACTTCAATTAGAAATTGAAATCAGGTCATTTGGTGCATTGTAGCTTTCTGTAGGGCAATTCTTATGGGACTGGTCCTTAGGGTAGGCCAGGCACTATTTCCTTAATACCTTTTAGTTGGCTAAGTGGATTGACTTGAAAGTTGGTGGTGGTAATTTTCTACTATAGATATACCCCTTGTCCAAACATGGAAATTTTTGGATGACATTATCCTATAGTTTTAGGCAAAATATGATTTTCCATAAAAATGAAATTATTTTGTGAAAATTAAATAAAATGACCTCAAATTTTATCAGAGCCTCATTAGGTCAGTAAAAATCCCTGGTAAAAATCTCAGGTCCATTGGACCTCAGTAGGTTTGTGAATCTACTTGCCTGTGAATCTACTTGCCTGTGATTGTGTTATGTGTGATTTGGGGGTGCCATTAGCTAATGGGGGGAAAATGGGGATTGAGGCCCTTCAGACTTGTGGGATATCTTTTGAGCTTGTTAATAGACTTATGATGATTAAATACACCATCCAAAGTGGGATTAGGGTTTTTGGAACAAAAACCCTAGGTATTTGATTTATTTTAGTTTTGACACCATTTTAAATTAAGGGAATAAGAGTGATCAAATCAACTTATAAAATTCTAAGACTCTTTCATGAGAGTTGTATTGACATAATACACCTCATGTATTTATTTAGGAATTTTTATCTAGGTTGTTTAGCTAAAAGTACGATTATGCCCTTTTGGTAATTTTGCTTAAATCATTATTAATATTGCCTAGAAAATTATGATAAATTTACATGATCACTATTACAGTGCTAAGAGGCTCTGTAATTTATCTTAGAATTTTTGGAATTATATTTATGTAGTTTTATTGAATAGTGGCATTTTGGTAATATGTGAACTTTGCTGAAATTGGTGGTTAAATTTGTCTAGAAAATTATCATCCACTGGAATTATGCTTTATTTTCCATTTAATACCTCGGGAAATTTTATGGGATTTATTTACCTAGTTTTTCAACTACTTCGTTTGAATTGTGACCTAAAAGCCCTATATTTGGAACATTTATATTTGCCACCACAATTCACGAAAAAATTAAGGAATTTTGTCCAAAGCCATTGTTACTCAAAATGATTTTAGGATAATTTTATCTTGCTAGTTTGATAACAAAAAGTATCACTTTATATTCAAAATCACATGTAGCAATAATTTGAGAAAATTATAATAAATGCGGATTATTTTATGAAAATTATAAATCTCTGGTTTTAGGTCTAAAATGTAATGATAGACCTCAATAAATAATCATATGGCCTTGGGTTAAGTATTGTGTGAATTCCTATTCATACACTCATATGTGTTCACGTGGTCTGCATTTAGCAGTTTGGTAAAAATAGTGTTCCAGCAGTAGATGTTTTGGAGAGGTCACACACTTAGTAACCCTAGGAGTGGGTTTGATTAAGGGTAGCATAGCCTTACTAAGTGCCTTGAGAAAGGGAATGATGAGGTTCAACTCATCGTAGTTCCTAGTACCGTTGCGAGCCCTTCATAGGGTAGATCATGGGAAGTACAAGGTTAATCATAAATCGCTAAGTAATCCGGAAGTTAGACAAGAGTAGTCTGATAGGATTATAAGAAAATTGTAGTGATCTCACCCACATGTGGGTTGGAGTGATATAGGACTTGTTAGTCCCGCGAGCTGGTGGCTCGGGTGGTTGGTCGATATCATGATAGGTTTGTCCTGCGAGTTGGGGGCTCGGGAGGGTATTGTTATACCTGATTTGTGTTTATGTGGTATGTCACTCGGTACTTGTCCAGTTGACACACCGACGGAAGTACGATGACTCTGGTGCGAAGTACAGACCTTTGGGGAGACCAGTAAGATGTTTTTACCGAGGTCTGGAGGACTATGTCCCCTAAGAGCACACCCAACTTCAAAAGATAGGTAGTTGCCAGCAATAGTGCGCAGGGGCTCCGCTATTGTGTTCTTAGCATTAAGGCATATGAGAGGTCTAGGCATGGTAGTGTGCCTGCCCGCCTAGGAGTGGAGACACCCGCTCAACTACTACCATGAGCCACAACGGTTGGCACCTAAGAGGTTGGCCACCTCCAAAAAGTGGGAATGCATGAAAGGTCTGTGCACAGAGTCGTGTATGTGAGTTAAATAATAAACATTGCATTACATAGCATGACATAACATATGCACTTGCAGATACTCATCATATAAATTAGTATGAGCACTTTTATATGATGAGTTACAATTTCGGAAATCTCAACTTATAAGTTTGGATGAGCATTCATATAAGTTAAGAAACGTTTATGTGATGGTAGTGTAGCTGCTTTACTTACTAGTTTTACACAACTCCTCTTACTGTATATTTATACTGTGCTAGTTATTGCTCTTCTTTACTTTTGTTATTGCTCATGCTGATATAAAACTGCTTGAGAATTATATATATACCATTGTCACCTGCTTGTACATTCTGCTATTATTGTTCCTCAACTTTCTTCCTCTCGCGCGGCGCCTAAGAGTCACGGGAGTGAGGCGGGAATGAAGCAGTTGAGTCTAGTTTGACAGGCGGTCATTGGACCACATCATTTTATGGACACGTGGAGACGCCACAGTAGTTTGACCAGACAGAGTCAGTGATTGAGACACCAGGATCTGAGGAGCCGTGGCCGCGCACTACTATTACTATCCGTTGTCAGGTTGATAATCATATGGTTTAGTTTTCACGTTGTTAGTTGAGAGAGAGTGATATTTATGATGGCTATGTACTGGGAATAAGCCCTTGTACTGTTTATTATCTCATATGGACCTTTACATAGTTATTTATATATCTATGTTGTGACATGTGGGCTTGTTTTACTTCATCTCTCGTTGGCTATATGAATGATTGTGTTTGCCGGCAGGGTCGCCATCTTGTGGTGGTAACTAACTCGTAGTTGTTGTAATTGTAAGGCGACGGTCCTGGCCAGAAATCTCTCCTCGGTCATGCCCAATTCCGGTGGGGGGGGGGATTTTACACCAAGTATGCCCGGATCAGAGTTGGTTAAAAAGAAGCAATGGAGGTGGTCAGCCTTAGTCAGGTCCTTCGGAGGTCGAAGAGGACCATCAAACCACCAACTCGATATATCGAAGGGAACATGGTGAGTTTCGTCTCTTATTTCTTCGCAGGACCTCTGGACGAGCGAGAGACTTCTAGCTTTGAAGACGCCACTAGAGTCAAGGAGTGGGATGAGGTCTTGGATAAGCAGATGGCTGCACTTAGAAGAAATATGACTTGGGATCTTGTGCCCAAGGTCGATAGAGTTACTTTTGTGGCATGCAAGTGGGTGTACAAACTAAAGAAGAAGGCGAATGGATGCATCGAGAGATACCAGGCTTGCCTTATAGCTCAAGGGTTATCTCAACAGTATGGTGAAGACTATGAGGAGATGTTTAGTCCTGTCGCCATAATGAATTTAGTTCGAGTGGTGATTGCCTTGGTGGCTTGCCAAGGATGGAAGATGTGGAAATTTGATGTAAAGAATGCTTTTCTTTATGTAGAGATTGATAAAGACATCTTCATGGTTCAACCACTGAGTTATGTGTCTAAAAAGCATTCAGGATACGTCTACAAGCTCAGAAAGGCTTTTTATGGCTTGAAGCAGGCACCATGGGCATGGTACAGAAAGATCGCAGAATACCTCCAGTTCTGCGGTTATTTTGCCTCTAACTCAGATTCAAGCCTATTCATAAAGAAGATGGGGGAGCTTCATGTCTTGGTTATATTGTACATTGACGACATGATTGTCACAGGGAACTCTGAGGAGGATGTAGCTAGGCTCTGGGCAGAGCTTGCAATTCATTTCGAGATGAAGGATTTGGATGAGCTCCACCACTTCTTTGGACTCGAGGTGGAATGGATAAAAAGCAACATACTTATTTCCCAAAGAGGCTATACAGAACGGATCGTTCATCGGTTAGGCATGCAGAAGGGAAAAAGTTGTTATACTCCTCTAGACGTTGGTCTCAAACTTCGACGTGATTAGGGGAGGGTTCTTCCAAATCCCTTAGTGTTCCGGGCTCTGGTTTGGAGCCTTATATACTTGATGATTACATGCCAGACATTGTTTATGATGTAGGCTGAGTAAGTTGTTATATGGAGGAGCCTCGGAAGCCTCATATGGTAGCGAACAAGAATATCTTGAAGTACGTGAAGACCACTTCTGATATGGGTCTCCTTTATGGGAGAGATATGAGATTCAACCTGTACGGTTATACTGATGTTGATTATGGGTGAGACTCAGACGACCGGAAGTCGACATCTGGTTATGTTTTCATATGTTGATCAGCAGGTATCTCATGGTGCAGCAAAAGCAAGATTCTATATCCGTCCCTACTACGGAAGTAGAGTACAAGGCTTCAGCCTTGGCTGCTCGGGAATCTATCTGGCTCAAGAGGCTAGTAGATGACATCCAGGAAGAAGTGCGTGGTCCCACTCTACTTCGCGGTGACAACAAAAGTGCTCTTAAATTAGTTAACAATCCAGTTTGTCATGCGTGGACCAAGCATATTGAGACTGAGCATCATTTCATTCGGGAGAAGGTGTTGGAGGGGTCTCTTATAGTTGGGCATATGCAGAGCGAGGACAATATCACTGATATCCTTACAAAGCTATTGTCCAAGGGGCCATTTGAACGGTTATGGGGCTTGCTTGGGCTAGTTTCCACTTCTCACTTCAAGGGGAGTGTTGAGTTTTTTGAAGTGAAAGTGGTGGTCTGACCAGGCATACTGTGCGGCTAAATGGTGGCAGTCTGATTGCTTGAACCGCGCGGTCTGAAGTGGTGACTAGCTAGTTCATATAGTAATTCTGCAATCAGCTTGTTCCCAGGTTGTAACTGCATGGATTGGTTGTCTATCCGTAGGAGTGGTGGACTTTTTTGAAGTTCGCTGAGTCCGAGTTATTGCGGACTCGTTTAGAGCTCAGAAGATCGACATAGTTTTGTGCCTTGGTCTTGTTCTCGAATTGCATGGTTAGGCAAAGACTGCAGAGTTTGCCGCTTAATGCGGACTGGTGTTTGAGTCCGCTAGTATGGAGTTCGTACCATGGTCTCTTGGTTGTTTAGACTTGGTATTAGTTTTGTGCCAAGTCTAGTTACTCCCTGTTAGCTGTGTATACAAGGTACTGCAGACTGGTAGCTATGTCAAGCGGTGTACGACGGTGTTGCATACTGGCTTTGTGTCTGCACTATGAGAACAGGTCTTGTGAAAGTGTTAAGTTGTCAACCTAAATCACCTAGAGGGGCGTGAATAGGTGAATTGTGCGTCTATATGTGGAATAAAAATTTTAAATAACTTGCACACACAATCAAGCAATCACAGACGACAAGAAGATTTATAGTAGTTCCCCAACCTTGGGTACGTCCACTTTCCCTCACCGATCTAGTAAATCACTAGACTCGGCTACTCCACTATCTCTAATTGAAATCCAATCCTACGCCTCAGAACCAAGTTCCTACAATCTCGATCCAAAAGGATCTACACTCGGAAGATGAAAAATTCCTACAACTCGGAGATTAATCTCCTACAAGATTTACAGAGAGATTTAAAAAATACAAACAGAAATTTGCCTCATATCTTAAAAAATTCAACTCTAGGTCTTCTTCTTGAACTTGCGGCTTTTTCAGAAAATGTTGAAGAAGAGTTGAGAGATCTGATCTGAGAAATCTTAGACCTACTCGATCAAGGAGAACATGAAATATCCTTGAACAGCAAGCCTTTCTTGATCAAAAACAGAAGTCTCGATCTTCACGTTGAGCGGCGGCAGCGGCTGAAAGTTCTGTTCATCTTGGAGAGAGACGACCGATCACGATAATAGATATGTACGATTTTCCTCTTAGGGTTAGTATTAACGAAAAGAAATTATATAGGAATTCCCCTAACGGTTAGAATTAACATTAATGACGATACGTGGACCAATCACGTCAAGTTATTTGAAAATCCCGTCGATCTGGACTTAAGAGAAATTTTCAGAAAAATTGTATGCTGTTCTCGAGAAGTAGGAATGAGTTCTCGAGAACAAGATTGATTTCTCGAGAGCAAGTCTGTCTGGACTTCAAGTTAGTACTCGAGAACTGTGGGCTGAGACTTCTCGAGAACTAACTAGACTTCTCGAGAACTATTACTCGAAAGCCAAAATCAAGTACTCGAGAACAATGCTGACTTCTCGAGAACTCGAGACTAAGTTCTCGAGAACTAAGATAGACTTCTCGAGAGAGGGAATTAGAATAATTTTGCGGCTGTGTCTGACTACTCGAGAAATAAAGGTTTGGACTTCTCTATAACCTTAGACTGACTTCTCGAGAACTATAAAAAGGTTTCTCGTGAACTAGTATTGGCTTCTCGAGAACTAGAGGAACTTCTCGAGTTCTGCTAAGTCTACTTCTCGAGAACTATCATGGACTTCTCGAGAAGTGGACTTAGAGAAATTTTGGACTTTTACAATTTTCTCTTCTCTTCAAGAATCCTATCCTCATTCCTTGATCCAAGTACTTGAATATGAAGTGTATCCCAATTGGGAGGCTACACATGAGTCAACACCTTGGATCACACAGTGAGGGATTACACTGTATATTCCTATGTTCATGACCCACTGTACACTGATAATTGTCTACACTTAGCAATGATGATCTGCAAACACACAACTTAAACCAAGATATCAAATACAACTTGATTCATCTTAGTTCAAGGGTGACTTCATGCAAATCTGGGTTATTAAGGATGCAATACCCAATAATCTCCCCCTATTTGTAGAAGTCAGAACCCTCTATACTAAGGTGAATTATACCAATAAAGAAAGAACTGTAAATGAAGAAATAGAATACAAATGCAAGATAGAAAAATTAAACACACAATTAGCAAAACTAGGAATTGTATATATATAATGTTTTAGATTTCTAATTCAACATCATTTCTTCCATAGTCTAAAAAACAAGTATCAGTAGAAAAATCATCTCTAGCTTTGATGCTGTCTATCATGCTTCTCTTGTTGTCTCCTCTGGTTGCTGAAAGGCTTTGGGTAGTATCTTGGAGGTTTTGGAGGAGCCTTGGGATTATTCTTGCCATACTCTCTGTCATATATCCTTATTTTAGTCATAGAATTCTCATAAAGTTCCCACTCAGAGGAGCTGTAGTGGAGATTCCTGTTTTCATTATAGTCCATTAATAACTTGAGAGTATCAAGAATCAATGCTTTGGAGGTAGGACTCCAAACTTCAGCAAATTCTTGTGCTTTTCTTTTCTCAGAATCTGGCTTGGGAACAATTTTGCTGGCTGAGGGGCCTTCCCCATACTTCCTTTTCTTATAGGTATTGATCTCAGGTAAACCTTGAGGAATAATATCATCCCATACTTGGTCATAAGAACCAGGAGGAGGATTATGATCTTCTGGCCTTGGAGAAAAGCAGGGCATCTGAGGTTGTTGCATCTGAGCTATCATCTTACTAGACTGTCCTTCAGCAAGAGGGTTCAGGTTATGATGAATGATATTAGGATCAACCTGAAATTAAGGGAATATTTGGTTGTGCATCCAGACTGAGGTGTCATAGGTTTGAAATTTCACAGATTGAATTTGCTCTAAAACATTCTTATTGATTTCACTTATCTTGTCAGACCAAGTTGTGTTTGCAGCAGCAGTAAACTTATCCACAAGTTTTTCCACATGTTCTTTCACCAGGCTCTCCCCCTTTCTGAATTCTACACATAGCTTTCCTATGGCATCGTCCTTGAAGGTTCCCACTTCTTCACAGATTTTCATAACATGTTCTTGGGCTTTCTTCTCTAACTGGATCTGATTGTTGGCAAGAGTTACAGATTGTTTCATTACCTGACCAACACTAGTAATGGTGTTGTCTATAGCTTTTCCACAAATCTGAAACAATTCTTTGAGGGAGTCTGTGTTGTGCTTGATTTCTTCAAATCCTCTGCTCATCTCTTTTTCTAAAGCAGTGACTTTGTCCTGGACTACCTTCAGAGATTCATCAAAATATTTCCTTTGTTCTGCCAACATGACTTCAAGCTTACTTAGAATGTCTGAATTTATAGGGGTTATAGTAGCAGCAGGAATGACAGCTGGAGGGGTAACAAGAGGAGGATGAGGAACTACCTATGGAGGGATCTCATCAACTACTACAGAACTTTTAGCTCTGGTAGTATGAGGAAATATTTTACTTTCCTCACCAAGTAGGGAAGGGATGGAGAAATCAAGTTTCTTTAGAGGAGCTTCAACTTCCTCGTGTTCAGGCTCATCCTCTCCTGAGAGAATGATGGTTTCTTGTGGAGGTGATTCTTTCCTTGGAGATGGTTCTGGAGATGCTCTTGGTGAAGGTTCTGGAGATGGAGAGGGAGCTGGTGATGGAGAAGGAACCTTTGATGGCTCTTCAGCAGTTTCCTTGTGTAGAGAAGGAAGAGGTTCATCTGAAGTCAGCTCTTTGAGCATACTATCAATATCTTCAGCAGTAGATTTGATAATTTCTTGCACTTGCTCATCCGAGATGGTATTATCTGAAATGTCTGCCTCTGGGGACTTGGTTAGTGATCTTACTGGGCTTCTGATGGGGGTTCTGATGGGTGAACTAGCTGGTGTTCTGACTGTACTTCTAACTGGAGTTCTAGCTGGAGGAGGAGGAGAAGGAAGTCTGACATCTGGAACTGAGGCTGCTGGCTCCACCTAAGTTACTGCACCAGATGGTTCAGCAACATTATGAGAGGAGGGAGATGGGGTCCTGACCTCTTTAGCAGGGGCTGCAAGCTCTTTAGCCAGCTGCTTTGGATTCTTGAACTTTAACTCCCATCTATGAATGGAGGCTAGGGAGATCTTCTTCAGGTGATGGATTGGAGTGCCTTTAGAAGTCTTGAAGACAGTTGGATAAATCTCATGCAACATCAGGGAGATTATCCTAGCAAATTTTGGTTCTCTTATGCTGTCTCTAATCAAGTCAAAAATCATCAAACCATAAGGAAATCTTTTCCTACAGACTATGGCAGCCATGAAATTGAAGAAGTCATTTGTAATAAACCCTATTGACCCTATTCTGCACCACAGAATTTTGCCAATAATGTCTACTAAAAGTTTGCTAACATCATTTAAAGAAGTCCTCCTAAGAGAAGTAATGTTATATAGAACTCCACAGAAATGACAGGTTCTGTCATTGTCGTCTTCTGTTATTTCATCTTCATCATCTACATGAGGTAATCTGAGAAGTCTGGACACTATGGTTGGGCTCAACTTAATTTTAATGCCCTTGACTTTGGACTTCAGGACAGTGCCATTTCTCCTTATCTTAACATTTCTGAAGAACTCTTCTACCTCAAGAAATAAAATCTTGCAAGGTTCTGATAGAACGAATGTCAAACCTGTTGTGTCCAGGAGAAGAAGAAGATTTCTGAAATCCTCTGAAAGCTCTGCTATCCCTGCTACAACTAGCTCACTACCGATGCCGATTTTGAACTACTGGGCAATTAAGATGAACGACGACGATGGACAGAGAGCGAGAAGGCGATGACGTCGAAGTTCTGGTCGGCGGAAGATGAAGAGTTTTCGAGAGAATGGATTTTGAAATGTCGGTTGATTTGAGATATCTAAAGTTATATATATATAACCCTAGTAATGTTAATTAGGTGTCTAATTAATCTAAAATAACCCTTGGATTAAGGCAGAAATCGAGTGGTTTTCAAAATAGAAGAAATGAATAGAAATTCAAAAAGAGACGGGGCATTTCTCGAGAGGTAGGGTTAGTCTCGAGAAGTATAATAACAGTTCTCGAGAAGTGTAAGCCTATTTTTCGAGAACTTTTAGCACTTCTCGAGAGACAGATTTGTAGTTCTCGAGAACTGCCTTCCACTTGCGAAATTTCTGACCTTTTTAAAGTATCCTCGATTCTTGAGCTTTGAACTGATTTCCTTTGATCTATCCTTCTTTGTTCAACATCCCAAGTTTAGTTTATAAGAAATTGAACTTGTTCTCATCCAACGGCTTTGTGAAAATATCTACAACTTGTCGATCTGTTGGCACGTACTACAGATCCACATCCCCTTGCTCGATATGCTCCCAGATGAAGTGATATCTGAGCTCGATGTGCTTTGTCCGGCTGTGCGAGACTAGGTTGTTTGCAATTGCTATTGCGCTGGAGGAGTCGCAGAACAACGGAATGTCCTTAACCTTCATATTGTAATCTTCTAGCTGGTTCTTTAGCTAAAGCAATTATGCACAACAACTGCTGACAGAGATATACACTGACTCAGCCGTTGAGATTGCGACACAATTTTGCTTTTTGCTGCTCCATGATATGAGCCTTCTTCCAAGGAATTGACATGTCCCGGAAGTGCTTTTCCTGTCATCTTTGCTACCTGCAATGTCTGCATCTGAGAAACCAATTAGTTCGCTGTCATTACTTCTTGGGTACCATAAGCCAAGATTCGGTGTACCTTTAAGGTATCTCAGGATTCGCTTTGCAGCAGTATAGTGAGATTCCTTACAGTTCACTTGGAATCTAGCACAGACACATGTAGAGAATATTATGTCTGGTCTACTGGCAGTAAGGTAGAGCAAGGATCCAACTATGCTTCTGTATTTGGTTTCAACAAAAGGTTTGCCTTTCTCATCCTTGTCTAGAGACATAGTTGAGGCCACTGGAGTCCTCATAGAGGTTGCGTTCTCTATTCAGAATTTCTTAATCAACTCCTTGGTGAACTTCGTTTGTGAGATGAAAATTCCATCTTCAGATTGTTTCACCTGAAGTCCTAAGAAATACTTCAGCTCTCACATACTACTCATTTCAAACTTCCCTTGCATAAGTTTAGAAAACTTTTTGTAGAGGTTTTCGTCTGTAGAACCAAAATTAATGTCGTCGACATAAATTTGCACTAGCAAAATCTTGCCTTTAATTTCCCCAAAAAATAATGTCTTATCTATCTTTCCCCTTGTGAACTTGTTCTCGAGGAGAAAGGTAGATAGCGTTTCGTACCAAGCTCGAGGAGCTTGTTTCAAATCATACAGCGCTTTTGATAATAAAAAAACATGCTCAGGAAAGTTAGGATCAACAGAACCTGGGGGCTGTTCCATGTACACTTCTTCCTTTATGTTACCATTCAGGAAGGCGGACTTCACGTCCATTTGGTAGACAGTGAATCCCTTTAGTGCAGCATAAGCTAGGAACAATCTGATTGCTTCCAGCCTTACCACTGAAGCGTGTGTTTGGTTGAAGTCGATCCCTTCTTCTTGACGATATCCTTTTGCGACGAGTCTGGCCTTGTTCTTTATAATAGTTCCATCCTCGTCCAACTTGTTCCGGTAGACCCACTTTGTTCCGATGACGTTCTTACCTTTGGGTCTAGGAACTAGTTTCCAAACTTTGCATCGCTTGAACTGGTTCAGTTCTTCTTCCATGGCCAAGATCCATGATGCGTCTGAGTTGGCTTCCTCAAACTTCTTTGGTTCAACCTGTGAGAGAAAACTTAAATATAAATTCTCATTAGTTGTACCTCGATGAGTTCTGACACCATCCTGGGGATCTCCTATTATCTCGTCCAATGGTTGATCCTTTATATGTCTGGGCTCTAGGTTTCTAGCATCTGGAACTTCTTCAACCACTGGAGTGACTTCATCAACTTGGATGTTTTCTTCATCTTGATCATCTTCCTCTCCAATGGGGGTTGGAGTAGTGATCTTGAAGAACTTTTCTCTTATACCTCCAGGTTGTTCATCCAAGCTGATCTCTTTAATCCTTGTACCTGCTTCTTTAACAAGCACACTAGACTATTTGCTTTGCAGCAATCTCGTCTCATCAAATACAACATGTATGGATTCCTCTACAACAAGAGTTTTTCTATTGAAAATCCTGTATGCCTTACTATGGCTACTATAATCTACAAAAATATCTTCAAAACTTTTCTCACAAAACTTGGTAGTATGGTACTTAACATTGTTAAGCACGAAGCATTTACAACCAAAAATTCTAAAATATGAAATAGTTGGTCTCCTGCCTTTTAGAAGTTCGTAAGGTGTCTTATCATGATTCTTATTAATGAGTGCTCGATTTTGCATGTGGCATGCAATATTGACGTCTTCAGCCCAGAAATACTCCGGTAGTGAAGCATCACTCAACAAAGTTCTGCAGTCCTCTATGAGTGTTCTGTTCCTTCTCTCAGCTACTCCATTTTGCTGTGGAGTGCGAGGAGAGGAAAACTCATGAAAGCTACCTAGGCTTTCACAGAATTTGGTCATGGACCCAGACTTGAACTCTGTTCCATTGTCACTTCTGATCTTGACTACAAAACAGTTGTATTCATTCTGGACCTTCATGACAAAATTAGTAAAGATGTCGAAGGTATCTGACTTTTGTTTCAGAAAGAACACCCACGCAAAGCGTGAGTAGTCATCAACAATAACCAATGTATATTCCTTACCTCCCAAGCTTCTAATTTGCAGAGGACCGAACAAGTCTATATGAAGTAGATGGAGACATCTACTTGAGTTTTTGTCAATAATGCTTCTAAAGGTAGCCCTTATTTGCTTGCCTTTTACGCATGCATGATAAGGTCTATCTTTGACGTACTTGACATTCGGGGCATCACGTACTAAGTTCTGGGAGAATAATTTATTAATAGTTTTAAAATTAATATGTGCCAATCTCTTGTGCCATTAATCACCAAGAGACGCACTATCTTTTGCCAAAAGACACACTGGTGTAAAATAATCTATACAAATGAAATTCAAACAGAATATATTCCTGCTTCGAGTGCCAGATAGAATCGTTTCCATATTGTCAACAGACTTTATCAGGCACTTGTCAGCGTGGAATTCAACTATGTATCCTTTGTCGCATAGTTGGCTTATGCTTATAAGATTGTGTTCCAATCCCTCCACATAAGCTACATCCGAAAAGGATACACTACCGTTAGTAATCATACCGTAGCCTTTAGTTATCCCGCGGTCTGAACCTCCAAAGATGACCTTTTATCCGTTCAACACTGGCGAATAATTTGAAGTAGGCTTCTTGTCCCAATCATGTGCCGAGAGCATCCACTGTCTAAATACCAGATTGGCGTTTTTGTGGCCTTTGGACAACCCTGCAATCATAATCAGTTTGCCTTAGGAACCCAAACATGTTTGGGTCCTTGGTCTCATTTTAGAACACTCCCCCTATGAGGATTAGCATCATGAGTGGTCATTCTCATGTTGCCAACTTGAGGAGTTGCAAAATTTCTTGGATTAAACCAACAATCGATGGCTAAATGACCAATTTTGCCACAAAACCAACAGTTGAACCTATTGTATCTTTGCCTTAGGTACTCCTGCTTGACCTTCTGAGATGCTGGTCTAGCAGGGGTAGCATTCTTGGAGGAAGAAGCTTCATGATGATGGCAATCACATGATTTATTCTCCATTACAGGCTTTTCTACACTAGTTTTTTTTTACTTTTGGTGCTTTCTTGAAGTTATTACCATGATCATAAGGGTCGTAGCTCTGAAGAATGAGTTCTTCATAATGTTCCTTAAAGACACTCTCACCAAAGTTTCTGGGGCGAGTACATCCTTGGTAATGAGACTTTGGATCTACATAAATAGGCCTAGTCAAGTGGCCGTAGGATGAGTCAAGATCAAACTCATTTGTTGGAAATATGACTTTCTTAAAGATAGTCTGATCTTGAGGGGCTTTCCCCTTTGCTTTGGCCAAGGCCTTCTTAGCTACCTTATTTATTCTCTGAGCCTTGTTCCTCCTAGAAGATTTACTAGGAGATTCTACATGGCCTAGCCCAGCACCCTTGGCCTGAGCAGAGAACTCAGCAACAAGAGATAGAACTACCTTTGGCTTAGAGAAACATTCAACAAGTTTCTTTTCGACCTCTAGTAAGTCTTCCAACCCTTTGATGATTTCATCCTTCAGATCAAGGTGCTTGATAGCCTTGTTGAACTCATCAACATCATTATCTAAGTCTTCTCTTAGTGAGTCCATCTTAACGACTTCCTCTCTCAGAGAGCTTTCTATGGCCTTCAGAGACTTAATCTTTTTTGCCTGAGTTTTCATGACCTTTCGACATTTGTCACAAGCCATGATCAACTCCTTATACTGGGCCATGAGTTCAGACTCATCATCAGAGAAGCTGTCCTCATGATCATGCTCAGAAACTTCAGATTCTGAAAGAGGGGTGTGAGATTTTACCTCCCCAGTGAACTGGGGCTCTTATTCATCATCTGATTGAGCCATAAGTCCAAAGTAGGCTTCCTCTTCTTCACTTGACTCAGATGAGTCAGAGTCACTAAGAGTCTTGACCTTCTTGGCTATCAGGCTCTTCTCTGTCCTCTTCTTACTATACGAGTACTTCTTTTCTTCTCTCCTGCCACCCTCATTCTTCTTGTGGGGGCAGTCAGCTATGATGTGACCTGGATTGTTGCAATAGTAGCAAACTATGTCAGTTGAAATATGTTTGTTCTATTTAGAACCATACCTGTCGTGGCTGTTTTAGCCTTTTTTGTGTCGATCACCGTCATGTCGTGATCTTCTGTGAGAGGCATCCTTGCCCTTCCATTACTTTTTCTTGTTCAAGAATTTCTTGAACTACCGTGAGAGTAAGGAGAACTCTCCTTCAGATAGCTCAGATCCCGAGGTACTTGGCTCTGAGTTTTCTTCTTCACTAACTTCTTATGCTGGGGCTGGAGAGGTAGCCTTTGACTTCCTGGAGGTGTCTGCCTTTAAAGCAACAGACTTCTCTTTGGATGCAGACCTTCTCTTCTCTTCTTCAGCTTTTCTCATATTGAGTTGAAGCTCATACGACATCAGCTTCCCAAAGAGATTCTGAGGATCTGTCTCAGCTAGCTTTCCAAATTCCGTGATGGCACATACCTTATTATCCCATTCCTTGGTTAAGGATCTTAGGAACTTGTCATTTAGTTCTCCAATGGTGAAGACTCTGCCATATACTCTGAGGCCATTGACTATCTTGAAGAAGTTCTCAAATGTATCTGCAATGGTATCCTTTGGTCCTTGCCTGAAGGCTTCGTACTTCTGGTTCAATAGGGATCTTCTATCATCCCTCACTTCTTCAGTACCTTCCATCAAAGTGACTAGTGATTGCCACATCTCCTTAGCAGATTGGCAGTGAATCAGGTTCTGCAGCATCGAGTCATCGACTGCACTTGCTATAATATTTTTTGCTTTCTTATCCAGAGAGACAAGTGCAATCTCATCCTTATCTAGATCCATCAACTTCTTTGGAACCTTCTTGGTTGGATCTATAGTGGAGATGGTCATGGGCACGTAAGGACCTTCTTCAAGAATCATGAAGATCCGGGGATCCACAACTTCCATGAAAAATTTAATTCTCTCTTTCCACACGGGAAAGTTATTATTTGTGCACAGGAAAAGCTTGGCAAAATCTTTAGCCTTGTCCATTGCTTGAAAATTCTCAAAGGAAACTTAGAGAGGAAATTGATTAAGGTGTTAACCTTTTAATGACCAACCTCCCTCTGATACCAATTGAAAGTGTTAAGTTGTCAACCTAAATCACCTAGAGGGGGGTGAATAGGTGAATTGTGCGTCTATATGCGGAATAAAATTTTTAAAGAACTTGCACACACAATCAAGCAATCACAGATGACAAGAAGATTTATAGTGGTTCCCCAACCTTGGGTATTCCCACTTTCCCTCACCGATCTAGTAAATCACTAGACTCGGCTACTCCACTATCTCGAATTGAAATCCAATCCTACGCCTCGGAACCAAGTTCCTACAATCTCGATCCAAAAGGATCTACACTCGGAAGATGAAAACTTCCTACAACTCGGAGATTAATCACCTACTAGATTTACAGAGAGATTTAAAAAATACAAACAAAAATTTGTCTCAGATCTGAAAAAATTCAACTCTAGGTCTTCTTCTTGAACTTGCGGCTTTTTCAGAAAATGTTGAAGAAGAGTTGAGAGATCTTATCTGAGAAATCTTAGACCTACTCAATCAAGGAGAAGATGAAATATCCTTGAATAGCAAGCCTTTCTTGATCGAAAATAGAAGTCTCGATCTTCACGTTGAGCGGCGGCAGCGGCTGAAAGTTCTGTTCTTCTTGGAGAGAGACGACCGATCACGATAATAGATATGTACGATTTTCCGCTTAGGGTTAGTATTAACGAAAAGAAATTATATAGGAATTCCCCTAACGGTTAGAATTAGCATTAATGACGATACGTGGACCAATCACATCAAGTTATTTGAAAATCCCGTCGATCTGGACTTAAGAGAAATTTTCAAAAAAATTGTATGCTGTTCTCGAGAAGTAGGAATGAGTTCTCGAGAACAAGATTGATTTCTCGAGAGCAAGTCTGTCTGGACTTCAAGTTAGTACTCGAGAACTGTGGGCTAAGACTTCTCAAGAACTAACTAGACTTCTCGAGAACTATTACTCGAAAGCCAAATCAAGTACTCGAGAACAATGCTGACTTCTCGAGAACTCGAGACTAAGTTCTCGAGAACTAAGATAGACTTCTCGAGAGAGGGACTTAAGAATAATTTTGCGGCTGTGTCTGACTACTCGAGAAATAAAGGTTTGGACTTCTCTATAACCTTAGACTGACTTCTCGAGAACTATAAAAAGGTTTCTCGAGAACAAGTATTGGCTTCTCGAGAACTAGAGGAACTTCTCGAGTTCTGCTAAGTCTACTTCTCGAGAACTATCATGGACTTCTCGAGAAGTGGACTTAGAGAAATTTTGGACTTTTACAATTTTCTCTTCTCTTCAAGAATCCTATCCTCATTCCTTGATCCAAGTGCTTGAATATGAAGTGTATCCCAATTGGGAGGCTACACATGAGTCAACACCTTGGATCACACAGTGAGGGATTACACTGTATAGTCCTGTGTTCATGACCCACTGTACACTGATAATTATCTACACTTAGCAATGATGATCTGCAAACACACAACTTAAACCAAGATATCAAATACAACTTGATTCATCTTAGTTCAAGGGTGACTTCATGCAAATCTGGGTTATTGTGGATGCAATACCCAACATCTTGTGCTAGCTGCGAGAAGGGTAATGATCCTATCAGTTAGGATGATGACAACACTTCTCTCCATGCCTATAAATAGGACCCCCTGTCACATCATAAAGAATGAATGAATGAACAGTAAGTGAGCTCGGGTTGTTTATTGCGGTCAGGTTTTTGTTATCCACACAAATTGAGAAGTTAACTGGTTTTGCTGTTGCAAATTGTGTGTCTAGCGCTGAGAAGCAAGTGACTTGGTTCTGACTACGTCAGGGATCAGTGCGGGTTCTACGGATACAATCGGCAGTTTGCAGTAGGTCGCAGCTTGCGACCAGGAGGTCTTCTCATTGGAAATCTTTCCCAGTTCAATAAGGATGTTCGCCAGTTGGCGGTCTGTCTGTTCTGTTTGGTAGCAGCTGTTCGCGGATTCTGGAGGCTAGGCAACCTTACGGTCAGGCGGCTTGTAGATTATGGAAAGAGTTCTTTAACATTGAATAACAGGGTGTCTGCGTGGTTAAGTCGCGGTATGGCAACTTGACGGTCTTAGCGGACTCCCTTGTTCAGTTCGGCGGTAGTGGCGGTTACTAGATCAGTCCGCTCGGCTTGTTTTGGCCTTGTATGTTTTGCTCCATCGGGTACATTAGTGAATCATGTCTCGCCAGGTATGCCTCACATTGTAAAAAAGTTTAATAGTATAAGATTTGCTTGATCTTCTACTTGCATCTGGTTTATTTGACTTGGTTTGGTTGAGTGTTCCTATAACTTGGTTTCCGTTTTCTGCTTATGACAAATTTAACACTCTCTATCCTAAGAAAGAAGTTCATTGCTTGAAAGATAGCTAATATAGAGCCTTAAACTTCTGAAGAGGAGATATTTAATCTCATGGCTATAAGATTCAGAAGGTGGATCAAATCTGAATACTCTAGAAGAAGAGAAATGAGCTCAAGTAAACCAAAGTTGGATAAGACCCCCTACAAGGAGGTCATTTGCTTTGCCTATAGGAAGCATATCATATTGCTCTTGACTGTCTAGAAGATAAAAAGGACAAGTTAAGCAAATGGAGCGCAAGAAACAGTTCTTCAAGGACAAAAAGGGGAAGAGTTTTCATTGTAGAAACCTAGAGTGACCCTGACTTAGAGTCATGTACATCTTCTGAGAGTGAAGATGAAGCTACTGTGAAGTAGCCCACTAGATGGATTTTAGAAGAATATTTAGAAGATGAGGAAGATCATGTATCATGTTTTAATAATTTAGATTTTCCCTCAAATGATTTAAAAGAATGTTTTAAAGAATTCTATAAAAATCAATTAGGAGCAGAAAAGAAAATCAAAAAAATTGAGAAAATAAGTTGAAAGGCTAAGAAATGTAATGCCTGATGATGAACAAGTCCATTAGGACAATCTACTTAAACTTAAAGTATAGAACTAAAAATAACAGATAAGTGAATTATCTGAAGAAAATAAGACATTAAAAGATTAGTTTTGAAAGGTAAGAGCCTTTGAGAATTCCTTAAATGGATGGAATCAATAACTAAAGAATATAATTGAAATCTCACTATGAGATTTAATCACTTAGAATTGGGTGCTGAGCCAACTAGCTCAGGTAAAGCTTCTAGCACACAAGCTTGGAATAATCTTGTACCACTCATTAAAGCGGAGGACAAGGAACCTATCATGAAAGAGTATTACCCTGAGAAGATCAATGCCTTTAACAGGGTCATCTCACCTAAAAAAAGAACATTCTGGGAAAAAATCCAAGGAAATAAAAATATTAAAATATAAAAAAATTGTGCACAGGAAACAAACATCGATTTTATATTGACGCAACTAAGCAGATGCGTCAAGTTTTACTCAACGTAGGCATGGAGCTGCATCGACCTCATATCGACGTAACTTCATTTATGCGTTGACTTTATATCGATGCAGCCAAAAATTGTGTTGAATTCTAGTCGAAGCAACTTCCTAGTGAATTATTTTAACATGTTTTCTAATTACCACTCAATTAATAAGAATGCGCTAATTGTTTAAGATATGGACATAATGCCAGAAGCTATTTGTTTAACATACGAACACTCTTTCATCAAAAAGGGTATCATGAAAAGCCATCTTACACTATCATCACACCCTACAATAGAAAAAGAAGTAATGAGCCCAAGGTAACCTGGGTCCCAACTAATATTTTGTTTTTTGTACAGGTGAGGGACCGTCCTTCCACAAACCAGCTATGGTACTTGGAAAGTGGCTGCTCTTGGCATATGACTGGACACAAAGAACTTCTAGAACATTATAAGGCCAAAGATGTCCCGAAGGTAATTTTTGCTGACTTTAATTATGGTTAAACCAAAGGCTGTGGTGTGATAAAAATTTGAGACATCTCTTTCTCCAAAGTAGCTTATGTTGAAGGGATTCAACATAATCTAATTTGCATTAGTCATCTTTATGATGGTGAATACAAAGTTGTGTTCACTCACAACCTATGTCAAATAGTCCACACTAATATAGATGCAATTGTGTTATTTGGTTTTAGGAAAGGGAATGTATATGTGGTTGACTTCAGCTCTAGTGGAAAAGAAATCTATCTATTCAATGCTAATATAAATAGAAATGAGCTTTGGCATATGAGGCTTGGTCATCTTAACTATAAGACCATAGCCAATCTAGTAAAGAATAATTTGGTTAGGGGCTTACCAAAAGTTAAGTATAAGAAATTAAATTTATATAGAGCGTGTCATATATATAAACAAATTAAATCACCATTCAAACCAATTGGTAAGAATGATTCACCTAGAATAATCCATTTATTGCATATGGACTTATTTGGTCCAATCTCCACTCAAAGCTCATGGGGAAAGTTTTATACCTTAGTAATTGTGGATAACTTTTCTAGATTCAGGTGGGTGTTCTTTCTGAGAGTTAAGTCTGATACCATTTGGATCCTCTAAAGATTTATTAAATAGGTCCAATCTGAAATCAATATTCAAGTGTTTATGATCAGAAGTTACCATGACACAGAATTTGAAAACCAGTTAATTTGTAGATTCTATGAGGATAGAGGAATAAGATGAAGTTTTTCAGCTCCTAGAACTCAACAAAATGGGGGTAGTTGAAAGGAAAAAACCCTAATTGAATAAAGAAGGACATTATTGGCTGAGTAAAACTAATATAAGTCCTTTTGGGCTGAAGCGGTTAACACTGCCAACTATGTTCTGAATAGGAGTCTCATCCATAAGACTAAGTTGAAGACTCCCTATGAACTATTGAAGGGAAAGCTATCTATAGTCTTACACTTTAGGATAATTGGTTGTACTTACTATATTATCAATAATGGAAAAGACAACTTGCCAAATTTTACATGAAGGCTGATGATGGTATATTCTTAAGATATTTATCATCTAGCAAGGCCTATAGGTGCTACAGTAAAAGGGCTCTCTCATGAGTAGTGTTTAATGAAACTAATACATTTTCCACGGGGGAGGAAACTTCCACCAAGAACATTTTGCAGTAAGAAGATCTTCTTATCGCTGAATTAAGGAAGCTTTTCATTAAGGAAAATTGAGAAGGATCATCTAAAGAGCACTGCCATTAGCTAGAAAGTGCTGAAGCAAACTTAGATGATGAAGTCCCTACAAAAATTATTAACAATCCAACTCAAGTTACTATTCAGAACCAAGAGCAAGAAGTTGAACTCAATCATGAAAGAGAAGATGATTCAATTGAAGAAGAAGCACAAGAAAAGAGCACTCCTACACTTGTTGAAGCTAAAATAGATCCTGAGAGGGAAATCCTCATGGATCACTCCCAATCCCAAGGGATGACAGACATAAATCTTGGAGTAAGGAATTGAAACTAACTCTCAACTGAGGTTATGCTGCAATGCTTCCTTTCTTAATATGAACCCAATAAGTTTGAGAAAGCAAACAATGATCCCTACTTGATTATTGTAATATAGGAAGAGTTGGCTCAGTTTGAAAGGAATAAGGTTTGTACCCTAGTGGAAAGGCCTAGAAATTACCCAATCATTGGAACAAAGTGGGTATATTGAAATAAATTAGATTTCAGTGGAGTAATAATCAGGAATAAGGCCTGTTAGGTAAGGTATCCACAATAGCCCAGATTTTAAGAAGTCCCCCTTGAACTAAGATGAATTGAGATTATATTTGATGCTGCATTTTAGTTATGTAATTACAAGACATTAATTACTAAGTACAACCGATGTCAGATTATAATGAGTCATAAAACACTGGACTATGCAACATAATTCCTCATTTTATAGGACATAGTGTTGACTCATGTGTAATCTCTCTATTTGGGTGTACATCACCTCACGATACAATAGAAGAATCAAGGAAGGGCTGCTAGCTGAGTTCAGGACAGTCAGAACTTTTCCTAAAAAAATTTATCGAGTACTCACGTGAAGACTCATGTCATTAGTCGAGACCTCACATGAGCACTTGTTTAATTCGTCGAGTTTACTCGGGAAGTTTCTGAAAGTCTCAGAGATTGTTCTGATTTGGCTAAGTATCTCTAGAGGTCACATGAACACTAAACATAAGTTTTATTCTAATTCATTTTTCAGCAAAGTCTTTTCTGTCAAATGGACTCGAGTATTTCGCCGAGTGATCGAGTCATTCGTCGAGTGATTGAGTATTTTGTCGAGTATTATGGAGATGTCGTGTGAAGACTCGGCGAATGGACTTAGCAGATTTTCATTTTGAATTCTGTGACAGCTTTCCTTTAGGGCATCAACCATGTACAATATATGTGGAGCTCCGCTCTGAAGTTTCATTCAGTCATTAGAAGAGGAATATCTATATATATTCTAGTGTTAATTTCAGAAAATCCTAATCGTGATCAAATAAGAAAAAATCGCAAGTTCTATTCTGCCGGCCAATTCAATTGCACACGAAAGTTCTCATTGTTGACCTCTCGAAATCACGATATCTCTTGAATAATGTTTTGACCAGATCTCTACTCTCAAATTCTCTAACAAATTCACTAAGATCTAGTCGATTCTCAATTCAGATCAAGTTTTCATGTCTTCAATCAAGTCTTCTCCTTCTACGTTTATTTCAAGATTTTCATTCCAGCAAGGAAGAAGATATATTCTATTAGATCTGAAGAAGATTGTTATTGCAATCTATTTTGTGGTGTAAAAACCATTTTACAACTCTTGTAGGAAGTTTCACTTCCGAGTTTTGTATATCCTAGTTTAGAGGATCGAGCGTAGGAGAGTCTGTTCTCCGAGTTTTTGTAGGAGAAGTTATCTCCGAGCTTGTAGGAGTTGAAGACTCCGAGGTGTAAGATTTGTTATAATTTGAGATTGGTGAAGTAGGCGAATCTATCCCGAAGTGCTAAAAGGCAAGGAGGGATAGTGGACGTACCCATTCTGAGGAACCACATAAAATCCTTGTGTTTGTGCTGTGTGTTCTCTAATTCTGTGTGCTTACTTTTAAAGTATTTTAATTCCGCTTAAAGACAAAATTCATGTATTCACCCCACTCTAGGTGATATAGGTAGACAACTAGATACTTTCAAGGCCAGACTAGTTGCTTAAGGTTATATATAAGAGGATGTTATAGACTATAACCAAACCGTTGCACTAGTTTCTAGACTAGAAGCAATTAGGTTATTCCTAGCCTATGTTGCTTACAAGAAGATTAAAGTATACTATATGGATGTCAAGTGTGCTTTCCTAAATGACACACTCCAAGAAGAGGTCTATGTTGAACAACCACCAGGTTTTATCAATCAATCTTACCCTTATATGTTTACAAATTAAATAAAGCACTATATGGTTTAAAGTAAGCTCCAAGAGCTTGGTATGCGACTTTATCCACTTTCCTCCTAGAACACATATTCATAAGTGGAACGGTGGATAAAACATTGTTCACTAAAACACACAAACAACAATTACTTATTGTTCAAATATATATGGATGATATTATTTTTGGTTCCACAGACCCATGCCTTTGCAAAAGGTTTGTTGATCTAATGCAGTTTAGGTTTGAAATGAGTAGCATAAGGGAGTTATTATTTTTCTTTGGCCTCTAAGTGAAGTAAAGTGATGAAGGCATATTTATATCCAAGTTTAAATACACAAAAGACTAATCAAATAGTTTGGGATGAAAAATGTCTGCACCATGAAAACCCCAGTGGCTACCAATGTTGTTATAGATAGAGATGAATCATGTCAACCCATTAACCAAAAAAACCTATAGATCAATCTTTGGCTCTCTTCTTTACCTTACAGCAAGCAAGACAGATATAATGCTTGTCACATTTGTTTGTGCTAGATTTCAGGTAGAACCCAAAGAATCACACATAAGTTCTATAAAAAGAATTCTAAGATATCTTAAGGGTACACCTAAACTTGGGTTATGGTATCCAATAGAATCTGAATTTGAGCTATATGGATGCACATATGGAATTTATGTTGGATGCAGACTGGATAGGAAAATCACTTTAAGAACTTGTCAATTCCTGGGTGCTATACTCATTTTGTGGTTTAGCAAAAAGTAAACCTCAGTCTCTACTTACATAGATGAGGATGAATATATAGCTGTTGGAAGTTACTTCTCATAGATCTTATGGAGGAAGAATCAATTGCTAGATTATAATTTGAATTTCATAAACTCCATAATATTTTATGATAGCTCAAGTGCAATCTCTATTGCCTCCAATCCAGTATTGCACATCAGAACAAGACACATACAAAATTTTAAATCGCTTTCTCAAGGATAATATAGATAAGGTGAAAATTTTCCTTGAATTTTTCCACTAGAGATCAAAAGGCTAACATTTTCACTAAGCCTCTTGATGATAAAAAGCATAAGCACTTCATCAATGCATTGGGTATGCTTGATGGTGCACAATAAATCACATCATAATAAGCACAAAATGCATTTTTATCATAATGCATTGCTGGGAGAAACTAGCAGAAGGGTTAAAATTTTAAGTCTGTAATCAACAGAACGTTGAATACAATTCAATGAAACATTGACTTCTATTCTATGCAATGTCAAGAACTGGCGATTATGAAGAGTTTGAATCTTTTCGACACAACGTCGATATAAATCGACGTATGCGTCGGAATAAAGTCTAATTTTTGAAATACCCTGATGATTTAACTTAACAAAGTATTCTAAAGTGATTTTTACATCCTAGGTTGAATTACTCATGTTGCATAGAGATGGTAATATGGTTTTAGGAGTCCTAGGCTTAGTTTGGGGGAGGGGGGCTTATTTTCACTGGTCAGGCAGTTACGACCATATAAACCGGACCCGGTCGTAACCGCCTGACTGGTGAAAATAAGTCCCCCCCAAATGGAGCCCTAGAAAGTTAGTAGAGTCAAGAACTTGAAACAGACACTCTTAATTGAAGAAGAATATCAAGAGTAGTAGTCTCGTGTCGATTGAAAATCGATGCAATGTCGACTGGATATCGCCGTAACTATTGGAGCCAACGGTTCACATATCCTTAGTTTGATAATATCAACTCCCATGTTTTATTTGATGACATATTGTGTTTTGGTAGAGTGTGCAGGTTTACAGGTTCAAGAAATTCAAGGAGATCTCCTCAAGAACCTACCGCCGAGCGGTAGCAGCTAACGCTGGGCGGTAGCCTGAATTAAATGGACAAAGCACTCAGGAATCTACTACGTTGCGCTAGCCCTACCGCCCGTGCTAGATCGAGGAATTAATTCATCCAGGCTCTCGGGAACCTACCGCGCAGGCGCTAGATTGGTACCGCATTGCGGTAACACACACAACACTCATTGAGACAGAGGTGTTGAGAGAATTGAGACAGAGGTGTCGAGAGCGTCGAAACAGAACTACCGCCAGACGCTAGCTTGGTACCGTACTGCGGTAACAAACTCAACACTTGTTGAGATAGAGGAATTGAGAGCAATGAGATAGAGGCATCGAGAGCATCGAGATAGCTGGCCTACTGCCGGGCGCTACCTACCTATCGCGCCGCGCTAGCATTGGAAAAAGGAAAATATTCCTTTTGAATAATTTTCCAAATTTGGAGGACAACTGTCAACATCAAGCGCGCGAACCTACCGCTGAGCGCTAGCCTTACCGCCAGCGGTAGCCTATTTTTACAAAGAGGTATAAAAAGGCACCTCATTTTCTGCGTTCCTTAGCAAGATGAAAAGAGACAGAGTTCGGTGATTCCTAGGGTTCGGCCGCCTCTCTCGTGTCTTTTCCATCATCTTCATCGAAGGAAAAGAAGACTGCCTCCCTCTCGTTCGTACACGAAGAACTTCGGTGAGCCAAGAACTACATTAACTACAAAGAGTCGACCTGTCGCAAACACATGAATATCTCAAGCACTGGCCGCGGATCGCTCTACGGAGGAATCGTTAAGAGGGAGATTTTAATTGCTTTAAATCCTTTAAACTTTTATTGTATTCTTTCTCTTTTTCTATTGTGCTTGTGGTGAAGGAAATCGACCAGGGAAGGTTGTTGGAATCTGGGGTAGGATTCCGTGAGAAATCGTCATGGGGAAGGGACGTCTAGATCGGGTGATCTAGCGGGGATCTAAGACCCTTCCTTGCATGAAGGTGAAGAGCCAGCTCGAAGACCTTTCTTGGAGGGAAAGGGATAGAGCCAACCGGTCCATGGAGCATGTCGGTATAGAAAACAAAAAGCTATTTTTATTCACCGCCTTCGATCTCCGACGTCACAGAGATCAAGTTTTGTAATTTTTAAAAATTTTGTTAATTTTACTTTGCAATGAAATTCATTTTCTGCGTTTTCTCTTGCATATTATTGTTGTGTGTTGGGTATTATATCCCCAATAACCTAGATTTGTATGAAGTTACCCTTGAACTAAGATGAATTAAGTTGTATTTGATGTGTTGTTTGAGTTATGTGTTTATAGGACTTATTGCCAAGTGTAGACCAATGTCAGTCTACAGTGGGTTGCTAAACACAGGATCATACAATGTAATCCCTCATTGTATGATCCATGGTGTTGACTCATGTGTAGCCTCTCTATTGGAATACACTTCATTTTCAAGAACTATACTTGTTGGAGAAAGACATGTTGCTGATTCTATTGAAGAAAGAAAATTCTCAAAGTGCAGAATTTTTCTAAGTGTTTCACTCGAGTAATAACTTAAGTACTCGAGTAAAAGTTTAGACAGTTCTCGAGTGAGCTAAGTCTAGCACTCGAGTAACTGAAGTTATTCTCGAGAAGAGTTCTTGTTCTTTCTCGAGAAGCCAAGTAGAACTCGAGTAGATCACTTCTTGTTCTCGAGTTATCAGAGAAGTCTGGTCCAAAAATTTTCGAAGTAAAGTACTCGAGTAGTTATATTGATTACTCGAGTTGTACAAGACTCTTTCTCGAGTAACAAAAGTCAAACACTAGAGTTATATTTCTAGTTCTCGAGTAGTGAAGTCCTTGTACTCGAGAAGTTCAACTACTTCTCGAGAAGTCAATTCCAGTACTCGAGTAACCAGTTTTCTTCCCAGAATTTTCTCAAAGTCTTTTTATCGAGAAGTTCACTTCTACTTCTCGAGTAGCATTTTAAGTACTCGAGTAATCCTCATTCCACTCGAGTGATAATGAGTCCTATCCTATTTTTCCTTAAGTGCTTCTTCTCGAGTAGCTTGAGACTGTCTTCTCGAGAACCCACTAGTAGTACTCGAGTAGTTCTTCCTACACTCGAGTAATCCAGTCATTTTCTCAAAAACATTTTCTGAGTCCTGACAGTCATATTTTTCAAATGACTTGACGTGATTAGTCCACGTGGCCGTCATTAATGATAATTATGACCGTTAGGGATTTCTTATAAAAGATCTTGTCATTACGACTAACCCTAAGTGCGTGAAAAGAAAATTATTCTAAGAATTCTTGCTCAGCCATCTCTTTTAAAATTCAGAAGCCGCCGACGCTCATCGTGCTGATCACCAAGGAAGATTTCGATCCAGAACGACTTGCAGATCAAGATATTCTTCAATCTCCTCATTCGCTCTTTTATCTTATGAGTACAGAAATCTCAGATCAAGGATCTAGACGAGAGTCTTCTTTAATAATTTCTGATAAAACTGCAAAGATCAAGAAGGAAGACCTAGGCAGAAATTTCCAGATCTGAGAGAGATATTCTGTTTGTATTTCTGATTTCAATCTATTCTTGTAGGAGATTATTCTCCGAGTGTAGGAGCTTTGTTCTCCGAGTTGTAGGAAGTTTTTATCTTCCGAATGTAGATCCGTTTTGTGGATCGAGTTGTAGGAACGATGTTCCAAGTGGTAGGATTGTTTTAAATCCGAGAATAGTGGAGTAGCCGAGTCTAGTGCATTGCTAGATCGGTGAGTGAAAAGTGGACGTACCCAAGGTTGGGGAACCACTATAATTCTTGGTGTCGTCTGTGATTGTTTGGTTAATTTTTTGTTCTTAGATCGCTAAATTTTTTATTCCGCAAATAGGCGCACAACTCACCTATTCACCCCCCTCTAGGTGATTTAGGTAGACAACTTAAACACTTTTCAATTGGTATCAGAGGGAGGTTGATCATTAAAAGGTTAACACCTTGATCAGATCTGCCCCTAGTTGTCTTTTTAGTTATCCAAGCATGGACAAGGCCAAGGATTTTGCCAAGCTTCCCTTGTGTAGAAAGACCAACTTTCCCATGTGGAAAGAGAGGATTAAATTATTCATGGAAGCTATGGATCCAAGTATCTTCATGATTGTTGAAGATGGTCCTTATATTCCCATAACTGTCTCCACTATAGATGCTACCAAGAAAGTTCCTAAGAAGTTGATGGATCTTTACAAAGATGGGATTGCACTTGTCTCTTTAGACAAGAAGGCCAAAAATATCTTCGCAAGTGCAGTCAATGACTCTATGTTGCAGAACCTGATTCACTGCCAATCCGCTAAGGAAATGTGGCAGTCTCTCATCACCTTGATGGAAGGCATAGAAGAAGTTAGGGATGACAAGATCCCTTCTAAATCAAAAATATTAAGCCTTCCGATAAGGACCCAAGGATACTATTGCAGATTCATTTAAAAGCTTCTTCAAGATAGTTAACGACCGAAGAGTATATGGTCGGGTCTTCACTAAGTGAGAGCTGAACGATAAATTCCTAAGGTCCCTGACTAAGGAATGGGACAACAAAGTCTGTGCTATCCGGGAGTTTGGTAAGCTTGCAGAGACTGATCCTAAAAATCTCTTCGGAAAGCTAACGTCATATGAGCTGCAGATCAATTTAAGAAAAGCTGAAGAAGAGAACAGTCGGTTCTCATCTAAGGATATGTCTGTCGCACTGAAGGCAGACAACTCAAGAAAAGCCAAAGCTGCATCACCTGCCCCTGCACAAGAAGACAGTGAAGAAGAATCTTCAGAGCCAAGCACCTCAGGCTCAGAACTATCTGAAGGAGAGTTCTCTCTACTCTCAAGACAGTTCAAGAAATTCTTGAACAAGAAGAAGCAATGGAGAGGTAAGGATGCCTCATACAGAAGATCACGTCATGATGGTGATCGACACAAGAAAGGCTCTAGTAGCCAAGATAGGTATAACACTAAACAAAACAAACATATTTCTGCTGACATCATTTTTTTATTGTTGCAATAAGCTAGGTCATGTTATTGCTAATTGCCCCCACAAGAAGAAAGAGGGTGGAAAAAGTGAGGAGAAGAAATCTTCTTACCACAAGAAGAGAACCGAAAGAAGCCTTGTATCCAAAAAGGGCAAAACTCTCAGTGACTCTGACTTATCTGAGTCAAGTAAAGAAGAGGAAGCCTACTTTGGGCTAATGGCACAAACTAACGAAGAAGAGGAACCCCAGTTCACTGGGAAGGTAAACTCTCACACTCCTCTTTCCGAATCAGATGTTTATGATCATGATCATGTGGACAGCTCTTCTGGCGATGATTCTGAACTCATGGCTCAATATAAGGAGTTAATCAAGGCTTACAACAAATGTCGAAGAGTTGTGAAAACTCAGGCCAAAAAGATTAAATCTATAAAGGCTGAAGAGAGCACTGTGAAAGTGGAAGTCATCAAGATGGGCTCACTCAGGGAAGACTTAAATACTGTTGTTAAAGAGTATAATAAGGCTCTCGTGCACCTAGATCTGAAGGAGAAGATCATCAAAGAATTGGAAGAACAGCTCGAAGCGGAAAAGAAACTTGTTGAAAGTTTCTCCAAGCCCAAGACTGTCCTTCCTCTGGTTACTGAATTCTCAGCTCAGGCCAAAGGTGCTGGCTTAGGCCATATTGGTGCTCCTAGTAAATCCTCTAGGATAAATAAGGCTCAAAGAAAGAATAAGGCGGTTAAGAAGGCTTTGGACAAAGAGAAGGGGAAAGCTCCTCTAGAACAAACCTCGTTCAAGAAGGTTATCCTTCCAACAAACGAGTTTGATCTTGACTCATCCTATGGTCACTTTGCTAGGCCTACTTATGTAGAGCCCAAGTCTAGATACCAAGGATGGACTCGTACTCGGAACTTTGGCGAGAGTGTCTTCAAGGCACCTTATGAAGAGATTACTCTTCAGAGCTATGACCCTTATAATCATGGTCATAACATCAAGAAGGCACCAAAAGTAAAGCCTATTGTGGAAAAACCTCTTACGGAGAAGAAGACATGTGAATGCAATCACCATGAAGCTTCTACCTCCAAGAATGATGCCCCTGATAAACCACACTCCCAAGAGGTCAAGCAGGAGAAATGTAGGCAAAGATACAACAGGTTTGACTGTTAGTGTTTTGTCAATATTGGTCACTTTGCCATTGATTGTTGGTTTAACCCCAGAAATTATGTAACTCCTTAGATTAACAATGTGAGAAAGACCACTCATAATGTTAATACATGTAGGGGGAGTAAGCTAATAAGAGACCAAGGACACAAACAAGTTTGGGTTCCTAGGGCAAACTGATTTGTGATTGCAGGTATGTCCAAAGACCACCAAAACTTCTATCTGGTATTTGGACTGCGGATGCTCTCGGCATATTACCGGGATAATAAGCCTTCTCCAGAATTACTCACCAGTCATGAAAGTGTCAAATGTCATCCTTGGAGGTTCAGACATAGGAATTACTAAAGGCTACAGTATGATAACCAATGGTAGTGTATCCTTTTCTAATGTGGCTTATGTTGAAGGTTTGTAACACAATCTCATAAGCATAAGCCAACTCTGCGACAAAGGATACATCGTAGAATTTCATGAAGACAAGTGCTTGATAAAATCGGTAGATAATCTTGAAACAATTCTATCAGGCACTCGTAGTAGGAATATCTTTTGTTTGAATTTTATTTTAATAGACTCTTCTACACCAGTGTGTCTTTTGGCAAAAGATAGTGCGTCTCTTGGTGACCAATGACACAAGAGATTAACACATATTAATTTCAAAACTATTAATAAATTATTTTCTCTTAATTTAGTACGTGATGCCCCAAATGTCAAGTGCGTTAAAGATAGACCTTGTTACGCATGTGTAAAAGGTAAGAAAATAAGGACTACCCTTAAAAGCATTATTGGCAAAGACTCTAAAAGCACCTACTTCATATGGAATTGTTCGGTCCACTGTAAGTTAGAAGTTTGGGAGGTAAGGGTTATACATTGGTTATTGTTGATGATTACTCTTGCTTTGCGTGGGTGTTCTTTCTGAAACACAAGCCAGATACCTTCAACATCTTTACTAATTTTGTCAGGCAGGTCCAGAATGAATACAACTGTTCCGTAGTTAAAATTAGAAGTGACAATGGAACAGAGTTCAAGTCTGGGGACATGAAAGAATTTTGTGAAAGCTTGGGTATCTTTCATGAGTTTTCCTTTCCTCGTACTCCTCAACAGAATGGAGTGGTTGAAAGAAGGAATAGAACACTCACAGAGGCCAGCAAAACCATGTTGAGTGATGCCTCACTACCGGAATATTTCTGGGCTAAAGTCGTCAACACTGCATGCCACATGCAAAAACGAGCACTCATAAATAAGAACCATAATAAGACACCTTGCAAACTACTAAAGGGCAGAAAGCCGACTGTTTCATATTTTAGAATCTTTGGCTGTAAATGTTTCGTCCATAACAATGGCAAGTATCATACTACTAAATTTAGTGAAAAGAGCTTTGAAGGTATTTTCATCGGGTATAGTAGCCATAGTAAGGAATATAGGGTATTTAATAAGAAAACCCTGGTTGTAGAAGAATCTATTCATGTTGTATTTGATGAGATGAGCTTGCTGCAAGACAACTCTTATAGTGTGTTCATTGATGATGCATGTTCAAAGATGAATGAACTTAACTTGGGTGAGGCGACTGGAGAAAAAGGTGAAAAGTTCATCAAGATCACCACTCCAACCTCAATTGGAGAGGTTGATGATCAAGATGAAGAAATCATCCAAGTAGATGAAGTCACTCTTGTGGTTGAAGACACTCTAGATGCAAGGACTCTATAGCTCAGACATCTGAAGGATCACCCAATGGACCAAATCATTGGAGATCCCCAGGATGGTGTCAGAACTCATAGAGGTACATCTAATGAGAATTTATATTTGAGTTTTCTCTCACAGGTTGAACCGAATAAGTTTGAGGAAGCAAACTCAGACGCATCATGGATAATGGCTATGGAAGAAGAACTAAATCAGTTCAAGCATTGTCAAGTCTGGAAACTTGTTCCAAGACCCAAAGGTAAGAATGTCATCGGGACAAAGTGGGTCTACAGGAACAAGATGGACGAGGATGGAACAATCATAAAGAACATGGCCAGACTCGTCGCCAAAGGATATCGACAAGAAGAAGGAATCGAATTCGACCGAACGTATGCTCCAGTGGCAAGGCTGGAGGCCATTAGGTTGTTCCTAGCATATGCTGCACTTAAGGGCTTCACCGTCTATCTGATAGATGTGAAGTCTGCCTTCCTTAATGGTGACATAAAGGAAGAGGTGTATGTGGAACAACCTCCAGGTTTTGTTTACTCTAACTTTCCTGATTATGTTTATCTGTTATCTAAAGCTTTGTATGGTTTAAAACAAGCTCCTCGAGCTTGGTATGAGATGTTGTCTAGATTTCTTCTTCAGAACAAGTTCACAAGGGGAAAGATAGATAAGACATTATTTCTTAGGGAAATAAAAGGCAAGATTTTGCTAGTGCAAATCTATGTCGACGATATTGTTTTTGGCTCTACTAACGACAACCTCTGCAAGAGGTTTTCAAAACTTATGCAAGGGAAGTTTGAAATGAGCAATATGAGAGAGATGAAGTTTTTCTTAGGGCTTCAGGTGAAACAATCTGAAGCTGGAATATTCATCTCGTAGACAAAGTTCACCAAGGAGCTAATTAAGAAATTCGGAATGGAGAATGCAACCTCTATGAGGACTCCAATGGGTTCAGCTGTGACTTTGGACAAGGATGAGAAAGGGAAACCTTTTGATGAAACTAAGTATAGAAGCATAATTGGATCCTTGCTCTACCTTACTGCGAGTAAACAGGACATAATGTTCTCAACATGTGTATGTGCTAGATTCCAAGTGAACTGTAAGGAATCTCACTATGCTGCTGTAAAGTGGATTTTGAGATACCTTAAAGGTACACCGAATCTTGGCTTATGGTACCCAAGAAGTAATGACAACGAACTAATTGGTTTCTCAGATGCAGATTTTGCAAGTAGTAAAGATGATAGAAAGAGCTCTTCCGGGACTTGCCAATTTCTTAGAAGAAGTCTCATTTCTTGGAGCAGCAAAAAGCAAAATTGTATCGCAATTTCAATGACCGAGTCAGAATACATTTCTGCCGGCAGTTGTTGTGTATAACTGCTTTGGTTAAAGAACCAACTGAAAGATTACAATATGCAAGTCAAAGACATTCCTTTGTTTTGCAACTCCTCCAGTGCGATTGCAATAGCCAACAACCCAGTCTCTCACATCCGGGCAAAGCACATTTAGCTGTGAGACCACATCATCCGGGAGCATGCGGAGCATGGGGACATAGATCTACAACATGTCCCTAATGATAGGCAGATTGCAGATATATTCATAAAGACACTGGATGAGACCAAGTTCTCTTTCTTCGAAATAGAACTTGAAATGCTCAACAAAGAAGGATAGAGAAGGAGGACTCACAAAATAGCTCAGAGATCAAGGAACTCGTCAAAAAGTTAGAATTTCTCAAGTTCAGACTCCACTTCTCGAGTAAGAAAATGACTACTCGAGTACTTCTTTAGACTACTCGAGAACTCAGTAAGTCACTCGAGTAATACCACTCGAGTATTGAGCTTCCTCTCGAGAAGTATACAGATATCACTCAAGTACCATTATTCTTTCACTTGAGTAATGCTGATCCACTCAAGAAACAGGAAGACTTTTTCTCGAATTCAGTTCAAATTTCTATATTCGCACCCCGAAGTTTATACCGCCATATTCTAAGGTATGTTACGATTATTTACTTCCTTAATCATCTATAATTAGGGTTATATAAATAGAAAAACTGGATTTCATTTTCTACATGACTTCAAAATCCCGTTCTCGACAAAGAAGGAAAGTCTGTTCGTCTTCCGTCCCAGACGCAAAGCATGCCGCCGTCGCCATTTTTGCAGTTGATTTCTCCAAGTTCTCTGGATAAATGGCACCGCCTTTCAAGGTAGGGATTGGCAGTGAACTCGTTATCTCTTGAATTGCAGACCTCTCCGATGATTTCCAGAATCTTCTCCTTCTCCTGGACACCGCTGGATTGACCTTCGTTCTCCAGCAACCCGTCAAAATCCTTTTTCCTGAAGTTGAAGAGTTCTTTCAAAATATCAAAGTGAAGAGAAATGGCAAGGTTCTTAAGCCTAAAGTCAAGGGTATCAAAATCAAGCTTACCAAGTCTACTGTGTCTACCCTTCTTCGGCTACCATTAGTTGATGAAGAAGATGACCTATCTTCTGAAGATTATCACAGGGCTTACAACTTTTGTGGAATTTTTGTGGTTATCAACAACATTCGCCGTCCAAAACTCAATGCTGAGGAAAAACTTCTAGTAGACATTCTGGGAAAATTCCTACTATGAAAAATAACTTCCATAAGTTTCATCTCTATTGATCTCTTGTACATGATGACAACCATTGTTTCTAGAAAGAAGTTTAAGTTTGGCATGATGATTTTGGATAAAATATGGGAAAGCATCAAGGCTCCCAACTATGCCAGGATTATTTCTCTTATGCTGCATGAGATAAATCCACAAGTTTTTGATTTCTCCAAAGGGACAACTCTCCATCACATGAAGAAGGTATCCATTTATTCTATTCAGAGATAGGAACTCAAGTTGCTGAATCCAGTCCAGGCTGCCCAGGCTCATGATCACCCAACTCTTGAGGACAGGACCCCATCTCCCTCTCTACCTCATACTACTAGCACATCTGGTGCAACTGCTGAGGGGGAGCCTGCTCCTTCTGTTCAAGAGGAAAGAATACCTACCCCTCTAGCTGCTGCTTCTCTCCCTCCAACCACTCCTAAAGAAACTCCATCAGATGCTCAAGTACAATAAACCATTCTCTCTACTGTAGAAGAAATCAATAAGATTATAGAAGAACTAAGTTCTGATGAGCCTCTTCCTCCCCTTCAGAAAGAACAAACTCCACCACCATCACCTTCTCCTGTTCAACCAGAACTAGAATCCCCTATTTACCATTCTCCTGCTACTAACATAGAGCAAGAAGAGACTATTCTAATTTTTGATGAGATAGAACTATCCCCTGAACCAGCTGAAGCTCCTCTAAAGAGCTTGTACTTTACTCTTCCCACCATTCTTGGTGAGGAAGGAGATATTCTGATTCACACTTCAAGGTCTAAGAGTTCAGTGATAGTTGAAGAGATTGCTCCATGGACTGCTCCTCCTCCTCCGGTTGTTCAAGTTGTAACTCCAACACCTACTGCTAATGATATACTGGGTAAGATAGAATAGATGCTCTTAGAACAGAGAAAGTATTTTGATGATTATTTGAAAGATGTTCAAGAAAAAGTTACTGCCTTAGAGAAAGAAATGAGCAGAGGATTTGCTGAAATCCAACCCAATACAGATGAGCTGAAACATTTGTTAAAAGTAGGTGGAAAAGCACTAGACCATACCATCACAAGTGTTGGCCAAGTGATGGACCAATCAGTTACTCTAGCTAACAATCAGATTCAGTTAGAAAAGAAGGCTCAAGAGCACAACCTCAAGATATGTGAAGAGGTGGGAAAATTCAAAGATGATGCTATAACTACCCTCTGTGTAGAAGTCAGAAAGAGGGAAAGTCTAGTCAAAAAGTACTTAGAAAAATCAGATGCTAATGTGAAAACTCTTTGGATTGCTAAGATGAATGAAATTCATGCTGATGTACAGAATCAAATAAATGGTGTGAAATTTCATACTGTATGAAGTCACCCTTGAACTAAGATAAATTAAGTTATATTTGATGTGTTGTTTGAGTTATGTATTTGCAGGACTTATTGCCAATTGTAGACCAATGTTAGTCTATAGTGAGTCACTAAACACATGACCATACAATGTAATCCCTCATTGTATGATCCATGGTGTTGACTCATGTGTAGCCTCTCTATTAGGATACACTTCATTTTCAAGCATTATACTTGTTGGAGAAAGACATGTTGCTGATTCCATTGAAGAAAGAAAATTCTCAAAGTGTAGAAGTTTTCTAAGTGTTTCACTCGAGTAATAATTTAAGTACTCGAGTAGAAGTTTAGACAATTCTCGAGTGAGATAAGTCTAGCACTCGAGTATGAAGAGATGGGATTTAGTTTTCACGCTTTCACTAAGGGACAGAGTATGCTAACTGAAGTTATTCTCGAGAAGAGTTCTTGTTCGTTCTCGAGAAGCCAAGTAGAACTCGAGTAGATCACTTCTTGTTCTCGAGTTATCAGAGAAGTCTAGTCCAGAAATTTTCTATGTAAAGTACTCGAGTAGTTATATTGATTACTCGAGTAGTACAAGACTTTGTCTCGAGTAACAGAAGTCAAGCACTCGAGTTATATTTCTAGTTCTCGAGTAGTGAACTCCATGTACTCGAGAAGTCCAACTACTTCTCGAGAAGTCAATTCCAGTACTCGAGTAACCAGTTTTATTCCCAGAATTTTCTCAAAGTCTTTTTCTCGAGAAGTTCACTTCTACTTCTCGAGTAGCATTTTAAGTACTCGAGTAATCCTCATTCCACTCGAGTGATAATGAGTCCTATCCTATTTTTCCTTAAGTGCTTCTTCTCGAGTAGCTTGAGACTGTCTTCTCGAGAACCCACTAGCAGTACTCGAGTAGTTCTTCCTTCACTCGAGTAATCCAGTCATTTTCTCAGAAACATTTTCTAAGTCTCGACAGTCGTATTTTTCAAATGACTTGACGTGATTGGTCCACGTGGTCATCATTAATGATAATTATGACAGTTAGGGATTTCTTATAAAAGATCTTGTCATTACGACTAACCCTAAGTGCGTGAAAAGAAAATTATTCTAAGAATTCTGGATCGGCCATCTCTTTCAAAATTCAAAAGCCGCTGCCGCTCATCGTGCTGATCGCCAAGGAAGATTTTGATCCAGAATGACTTGCAGATCAAGATCGTCTTCAATCTCTTTATCCTCTCTTTGATCTTGTGATTCAAGAAATCTCAAATCAAGGATCTAGCCGAGAGTCTTCTTCAATAATTTCTTATAAAGCCGCAAAGATCAAGAAGGAAGACCTAGGCAGAAATTTCTAGATCTGAGAGAGATATTCTGTTTGTATTTCTGATTTCAATAAATTCTTGTAGGATATTATTCTCCGAGTGTAGGAGCTTTGTTCTCCGAGTTATAGGAAGTTTTTATCTTCAGAGTGTAGATCTGTTTTGTGGATCGAGTTATAGGAATGTTGTTCCGAGTGGTAGGATTGTTTTAAATCCGAGAATAGTGGAGTAGCCGAGTCTAGTGCATTTCTAGATCGGTGAGTGCAAAGTGGACGTACCTAAGGTTGTGGAACCACTATAATTCTTGGTGTCATCTGTGATTGCTTGGTTAATTTTTTGTGCTTAGATAGCTAATTTTTTTATTCCGCAAATAGGCGCACAACTCACCTATTCACCCCCTTCTTGGTGATTTAGGTAGACAACTTAAACACTTTTCACTATGAATGTTAGTTTGTGTTATTTGAAGAGTTCATAGATCTCGAAGGGAGAATCTGCCTAGGAAAATGAGTTCAGAGACATACCGCCACGCATTAGATACCCAACGTCCTGCAATAGCATCCTGAATTAGTTTTTCTAGTTTGAAATAATTTAAACTCCTAGTAATCGTCGTTAATCCTTATTCACCCCTCCCTCAAAGGTTAGCCACTAGATCCAACAAGTAGTATCAGAGGGAGGTTACTTCAAAAAGGCTTAACAACCTGAAGTATGATGACCAATGCGGTTCACGTATTTCCTGAGGGACAGGGTGTGAGTAGACCCCCACTGTTCATGGGGAGTGACCACAGTCACTAGAGAACGTGAATGAAAATCTTTCTGATGGCCTGAAGCATGGATGTGTGGGTCATGATCGAGATGAAATACGCTGCACCCACCACAACTATAGGTGATACCGTCTTGGTCAGACCACACGATAAATGAGATGACACTGAAAAGCTTAGGTGTACGAATAATGCCAAAGCAGTGAACTCTTTATTTTGTGCATTGGATAAAATTAATTTAATAGAATCTGTAACAGTTAAACTGCATAAGATATATGGCGTCTACTTGAGCATACTCACGAAGGTACCTCGTAGGTGAAGGAGTCGAAGTTGTTCCGACTCGAATCTGAATACGAATAATTCCAGATGGAGATCGACGAGGAAGTGGAAAACATGTATACACGCTTCACCAAGATTATGAATGCCTAATGATCCCTTGAGAAGAGCTACTCAAATGGAGATCTGGTGAGGAAGATCTTGCGATCTTTGCCTCCTCGCTTCAACCTGAAGGTGACTGCGATTGCTGAATCACATGATATCAACACCCTGGAGATAGAGAGCCTCATTGGAAACTTGAAGACACACGAACTTGAGATGAAGATTCAAGCTGAGGAGTATCATAGGGAGATTAAGAAGAAGGGGCTGGCACTAAAGGCTGTAAGGTAGAGAAAGGCTGTTGAAGAATCTGAGGAAGATGGTGAGGAAATCCTCTATCTCCGAGAATTCAAAAAGTTCATGAAGAATCCTAAGAGGCAAGGAAAATTCAAGAAATTCCTAAAGAGAGGAGCTGAAGAAGCCAGGAAGTGGAGCAAGCCGTCAAAGGAGATAGAGAGCGATGATGAGAATTCCCAGCCTCAGTTCTATCACTATCAAAAGCCTGGGCACATAAAGAGGGAATGTCCAAGACTTCAGAAGGAGGAAAAGGAGAAGCAAAGCCGGCACAAAGGGAAGAAGAAGGTGCTGAAGGCGCTAACTAGGGACGAGGATGGATCTCACCTCAGACTCGAGCAGTGAAGACGAGGCAAATCGGTGCCTCATGGGGAGAAATCAAGTTGAATATGACGATGAGTCCAGTATCTAGAGCGACACTGAGGTAACTCCGCCCTCCTATAATGAACTTCTTGAGATTTATGAACACCTATGCGAGAAGTTAGATAGTGTTATATTTGAGAAGAAGTCAATTCAAAATGAAAACAAGAGAATTAAAAAAGACTTAGAAAATTAAAAAAAATGAGTTAATAAAATGTGGCAAAGAGAAGATCGAGTGCCTAGAGTATCCTCACTTGATGGCAACGATCGAAGAGCAAAAAGCAAGTCTCTCTAGGACATTGTTGAAAGCCAACAATCTCACCAATGAAAAGAATGTCTTGGAGAAATGACTTCAAATGTCTCTTGCCAAAATAGACTAAGGAAAACAATAGTTTGCCAATAGGTGTGTTATGCTAGTTGCTGAAAACACTGCCTTAAAGGCAAGGATCAATGATCTCAACTGTGTTATCCACAAATTTGGAATAGAGAAAAAATCATTGAACATGTTGTTGGGTGCATAGTATCATGGATTTGGAATATTTGGACTAGGATATATAAGTTCAACGCTACCACCGATCGACAATCATTGTCAAGCTAAGACTAAAACAAATCATAAGAAATTACCCAATAAGTTCAATAGTTCTGAAAGATTATCCCCATCCTCAAGCACGAGTTCGAAGAACACGATAAAGCCAGCATCCACTACATATGCTTTGTGTGCAAACTGTTAGAGGTTTGGTCATACATCTGGGTCGTGTCTGAGGAAAGGTAACAAGAAAGCAATGCAAGTCTGGCTACCAAAGTCTTCTACCTATCGTGTGGGTGGAACAACTTGGGTAACTAGATCTTTACCCTAATCTTCTTTTTAGGTGTGTTGGCAGGCTAAGGACAAGGAGAACGTGTGGTACTTGGACTCCGAGTGTTCCAAGCACATGATAAGAGATAAAGACAAGTTCCTTTGCCTGGATAAGAAGAAAGGAGGCATGGTGACATTTGAGGGCCATAGTAAAGGACGCATACTTGGAATCGACACCATAAGTAACAAAGCTTTTTCAATTTCTAATGTACTGTTTGTAGATGGACTTAAGCATAATTTAATTTCTATTAGCCAATTATGCGATAAGGGCCTAAATGTTATTTTTTATCCTCTACAAACACCTGCAAAATTATAGATGCTAAAACTAATAGTGTTTTACTTGTTTCTCATAGAACTCACAATGTTTATACTGTTAGCTTTGAGGATATATCTGCTTCAAATTTGAAATGCTTAGTTACTAAGAATGAGGAATTAGATCTTTAGCATAGGAGACTAGGACACTCAGGAAGTAAACTTATTATCAAACAATCGAAAACTAAACTTGTTCGTGGGCTTCCAAAACTAAGCGGTAGTTTAAACTCTTTATGCGCTCCATGTCAAAAAGGGAAATTCATTAAAACCTCATTCAAAAGTAAAAATGATATTTCCACGTCTAGACCGCTTGAACTCATTCACATGGATCTGTTTGGTCCACTTAGTACAGGTAGTCTAGGTGGAAAATGATACACCTTTGTTCTTATTGATGACTACTCCTGTTACTGTTGGACGATCTTCCTTACAAACAGATCTGACACGTTCCTTGAGTTCACTAATTTATGCACTAGACTCCAAAATGATAAGGAACTAAAAATAAAATGCATAAGGTCAGATCATGGGGGAGGGGGGAATTTGAGAATGAAAACTTCACAAACTATTGTAATAATTTAGGAATTAAACATGAATTCTCAGCCCTACGCACTCCTCAACAAAATGGCGTAGTGGAAAGAAAGAACCGCACGCTTCAAGAGTTAGCACACACAATGCTCGCCGAGTTCGACTTGCCTCGATATTTCTGGGCTGAAGCGTTAACACGACATGTTATGTGATGAACCGAGTCATGATTTGCCCCATTATTAAGCTAACTCCGTATAAGCTCTATTTCAATAGGAAGCCATCAGTTTCATATTTTAGAGTCTTTGGTTGCTCATGTTTTATTATAAACACTAAGGATCAGTTAAGAAAACTTTATGAAAAATTAGAACATGGCATCCTATTAGGATATTCTAGTACGATTTGTGCCTATAGAGTCTATAACAAACGAACATTAGTTATTGAAGAATCGGCTTATGTACACTTTAACGAAAATTCACCAACCGTAGTCCCTAGGGAAAATGAAGAGGAAATTGATGGCGATGCACAGTTAAAAGCTAAGAGTGAAGAGAAAGAAGTGTCGGATGAAGTTCCAGTCCATGTAGATGAATATAGGCCTCCAAGTACTCTAAATTTCTTAAAAGAGCATCCACGAGAACTAGTAATAGGAGAGCCCACACATGGGATTAGAATTCGGTAGGCATTACATGAATCCTTTTCGAACTTGTGTTTTCTATCTGAAATTAAACCAAAGAACATCTCAGAAGCCTTAAAGGATGAATCATGGTTCTTGGCTATGACTAAAGAGTTAAAATAATTTGAGAGATGTAAATTCTGGTGTTAGTGGAGCATCCGGATAGCCATCCTGTTATTAGTTTGAAATGGGTTTACAAGAATAAACTTGATGGTGACTCTAAGATAACCAGAAACAAAGCTAGGTTGGTTGCACAAGGTTACTTGCAGTTAGTGGGCATTGATTTTGAGGAATCATTTGCACTAGTTGCATGTCTTGAATCCATTCATATGTTCTTAGCGTTAACAAGTTTTAAACAAATTAAATTATATCAAATGGATGTTAAGAGTGCATTCTTGAACGGATATATTAAGTAAGAGGTGTATGTCGAGCAACCACCCAGATTCAAGAATGTCAACTACCCGAATTATGTATACAAGTTGGTGAAAGCCTTATACATAAGAATTGGACTGACACAACACTTTTTGTCTATAACACGTATGTTCTAACACATGATTTCTATTCATCACCTGTATAATGTTCCTCTGCATTAATTCTATAACTCTTGTAGCATATTCCTCTACATCATTATATGCTTAGTCTACTTATGTTATCCAATCTTTTGTAACTCTGAATAGTTATTTTAAAACTATTTCTACATACTGCACTCATCCGTGTGACCTCTATGCTTTATATTCTCTGATTTCATGTTTGGTCACCCCTATTATTTCACCTCTCGTTTCATTTTCTATAACATGCACAATTTACTTTCTTTCTCCTGCTCATTATATACTGCATTTCGTTTCTCCTGTGCATGTGTATGAGAAAGAAAAAGGGAGAATAATCTATGGTTAACTCTAGAGGGGGGATGAATAGAGTTGTTTTAAAATTCCTTTACAATTTTTTATTCACATAAAAATAGGTGATATAGTAATAGCAAAGAGATGATATCAGGAGAAAAGAGAAGCTATACTAAACTACCACAACACAAGACAAAAAGAAAAACAGTAAGCACACAAACAACACAAGATCTTTATTGTGGTTCCCCAACTGGGTACATCCAATCTTCTACCACCCTGGTAGGAATCCACTACAGGTTTTAATCAGGTGACTGTCACCACAATATATATTTGTAGGGAGATATTGCAACCCTTTGAGATTTTGATCAGGTGCCCAAAAACAAAACTCAAGTCTTTTGGAAGGTGACTTGTGAACCAGGCTAACTTTTGAAGGGAGTTAAAACCCTGTACAGTGGGGTGGGAAGGAAGGTGATGTTAGTCTTCTCTTTTCTCAAAATCACTTTGAGAAGACTTAGTATGGATTCCAGATCTTGTTAAAGCTCCCCCTGAGACGTAGATGTGTTCAGGATGAGAAGCTTTGTTCAGGGTGAGTAGGCCTTCAGCTTGAGAAAACTAGATCCAGGAGCTCTAGACAGATTGAGATGTATTGTCTCAGTAAGTTCCTTGATGAGAAAATGAAGAAGAATCTTGATCTGTTTTTGTTGTTCTTCTTCTATATTCTTCAGAGCACTGTGAGAGAATAAGGTTGAGAGCTGCTTGAAAGTATTCGATTCTTGTGAAGGATGTCTCTCTGCAATTTTTGCTCTGTAAGAATTGTCTCTATTCTCTGTCTGTATGAAAAAAGTATGCGTTTGAAAATGTCTTCACTCTATTATCCTCGATGGCCAAACAACCTTAGAAATTTGAATAATTGCAATTAATGCCTTGCTCGAAATCTGGGAAGGAAAACGGCTAGCAAATCTGTCATTATTCGTTTCCTCAACTGTCCAGAGAAATATGTTAAATAAATCCTCTTATGAATACCATAATCATTGCTGCTAGGAACGACTATATTCATAGGGAATATTGGCATGGATTACTCAGGGAATTTATGACTTAAAGGGAACAGATAAAGAAAGAACAAAGAACAGACAGCTTACAGAATTCGTCGACCAGAGAAAAGATTTCATCGACCTGCACTCAGAGAACGTCGACCTGAGAAATCCTGTTTGTCGACCTGGGCTCTACAAAGCACACAGTGAATATAAGCAACTGATTCTGTGCTCCAAGAACGTCAACCTGAGAATCTGTTCTACACCCAAAGATCGTCGACCACAGAACTTGATCACGAAGAAAATAGTTGAGCTGAGAATCTGTCTAGAGAAAAACTGATCGCCGACCTGAACTCTAATATCGTCGAGCTTAGTTTAGAGAATTAACTCTGAGTTCGAAGAACTTTGAACTGATCAAACTGTCTTTTGAAAACTTATAAAACGGAATCTTCTGAGGTCCTCTGCTGGCTTGTCAAAGAAGGTTGAACTAAAATGACTTATCCTAATTTCTAAGACTACTAAACTAGACCCTTGCTATACAAGGTGGGTTAGACTCAGCCTAAATTAGTGAACCTAGCCCAAATCCAACTAGGGATCCAACAATCTCCCACTATTTAGGTGAGGTCACTAAGAATACAAATAGAAAGCAATCATAAAGCAAAAAATATATATCTGGCAGAAATAATACATTCAGCAGATATTTACAACAAATGCTTCATGATATAAACAGAAGTAGAGTTTAAACAATAAAATCACAATAACTAAAATTTACTGTTTCTGCTTGCGAATAGCTTTCTCAGACTTTTCAGTACACTGTTTGAATAAGATTTCTCTGTTAGGATTAGCAGCTTCTCTTTTTGACATGATCATGTCAGATGCACCAATAATATTTTGAGAAGTTTCTCTTGGTACTACAGCCTCTGGATGTAATTTCATATACTCATCAACATTAAAGAACTTGTTAGCTTTTGCATACCTGGTTAGCTCTTCTTTCCTGTAAGATGACATAGTTGAAAACTGAGAAGGATCCTTTCCTTTAGCTTTATCTTTTCTAATCTGAGAAAGTCCTACTAACTCCTAAAGTCTAGCCATTCTAGCAGAGGTCTCCTATTCTGGATCAACAAATGGAATAGGAGGAGACTCTTGCCTGATTGAACTAGAGTCCTATTGAGATTTATCAGTAGTATCTGCAGAAACTCTCTTGGAATAAGCTGGAGGAGGATGGCTTGAAGAAGATTGCTGACTGCCATGCCTTGACTGTCTATGATAAGTCTTGGTTACTGGAGTAGCTTTCTGAGTAACACTTCCAAAAGCACCTGAAGAGGGAGGAGGAGGGTCTTTCCTGAATTGCCTGGGAGGAGACTTGTACCTTCTCCTCTTCTTCCTTTATTTCTGATCATTTTAGACAGCCATATCCAATAGGGCATCCCTGGGTATGGAGTTATATTCTGCAAAATATAGTAGGGAGTATCATTGTTGGGATTGGGCTTAGGAGCAGCCTTCTCTTCTTGATAACTTTCTTCTTAGATTTGGAATTATCAGAATCATCTGAATCATTGTCTGAGTCATTTTCTGAGGAACTCTGGGGATTGTCATAAAGAGCATCCATTGCTTTTAATGTTTCCTTTGAGATCTGTTTGTCTACTTGAGGAGGAACTGGAGGTAGAACATCTTGAGGAGGTACCACTACATCTGAAAGCATTTCAGCTTCCTGAGCCATATCTACAGCAAAAATCTCATCCATATCTGGTAATGGAGAGGTAGAGAAAACAAAAGTGGGAGGGGAAAAAGCCTTGGGCTCAGAGAACTCATCCTCAGCAACCTTAACAAGTTCATCCTCTAGAGCTTGAACAAGCTCAGGCTCTTGAGCTATAAAGCTGCTCTGAATAAGCTGTAAGACTTCTGTGCTCACTGGAGCAGTATGATAGACAATATCTGTGCTAAACTGATTGGAAATAATTGAAATAATGTTTATATACACGAGGTATTAAGAACCTAGAACTGAAAACAGGTCAACTGCTAGAGAGATGGAGCAATCTCCAGAATGAATATCTACAGAATGATCTATATCAGCTGTCTCAGAGTCAATGTCAAAAAAATCTGTGAGTTCTGCATCTAGTATCTCAGAATCAACAAACTCTATCTCTGCTACTGATGCTGCTACTGTTGGAGCTACTTCTTCATGGAGTATCTCCCCCTGCCTGGTTTCAGTAAGCACTGGAGCCAGGCCCCTGAGTGCAGGAGGGACAGGGAAAGCAGATAGTTGGGCAGCAAGAGATGAGATAGAATAAGTAAGAGGTGAAATGGACTCTACTATGAATTGTTGAAGGAGAGGTGTGATGGATTGCAAAATGGATGAAATGGAAGGTGAGACAATGTCCATGAATTCAGGTGGGGTCTGAGTAGATATAGATGGATTGAAGGTGGAAGAAGAGGGATGAGAATCTAGCATTTGCTCATTTGGTGGGGATGGAGAATGACTAGGGGATGAAAGAAGATTGAATGAAGATAGGTGTTGGAAATTGTCACCACAACACCTCAGATTTGTAGGAAGTCAGACCTTCAACTAAGATGAATTAAGTTGTATTTGATATTGTGTTTGAGTTGTATATATGCAGGACCTTATTGCCAAGTGTATACCAATGTCAGTCTATAGTGGGTCACCAAACACAGGACCATACAATGTAATCCATCATTATGTGATCCAAGGTGTTGACTCAGGTATAGCCTCTCTATTGGGATACACTTCATCTACATGCATTTGGACTTATGGAGTATGGAGTATTGAAGATTATTTCAGTCTAGAATTTTTCTAAGTCCACATACTCGAGTAGTATCCTTCACATACTCGAGTAAGTGACTTAGTACTCGAGTAGATCCTTCGACATACTCGAGAAGACTCTGTATACTCAAGTATATATGCTTTTACTCGAGTAGATTTCTTTTACTCGAGTAGGTGATATTTTATACTCGAGTAGATGGTTAGTCACTCGAGTAGGCTATGTATTATACTCGAGTAGAGCTTTCTGTATTCAGTCTGAACTTTTCCAAGTCAACATACTCGAGTACTTCCCTGATATACTCAAGTAAGTGACTTAGTACTCAAGTAGATTTATTTTATACTCGAGTAGTTGCTCAGGTACTCGAGTGGATCCTTTGTTTCTATTCGAGTAGGTTGTCTTCTCTATACTCGAGTATTTTCAATTCTTATACTCGAGTATGTTCTTCAAGTTTTCTTTTCTGTGAAGTATTTTTGTGTTTACACTCGAGTATATTTTCCCATACTCGAGTAGGTCTTATCTTACTCGAGTAGTTGTTTCTTGCTATACTCGAGTAGTTTCTCTAGCCACTCGAGTAGTTCTTCCCAAGATACTCGAGTAGTTTCTCTCCTTCTACTCAAGTATATTCCTCTCTTATCTACTCGAGTAGCAGAACTCTTATACTCGAGTATATCATTTCTCTCGGGTATATTGGTTCAGATTTCCTGGAATATTTCTAAGTCCAGATTCAACGGGTATTTTGAATTACTCCTTTATGATTGGTCCACGTGTCGTCAGTAAAGATTAGTATGACCGTTGTAGCTCGCCTATAAATAGGTCCTTTCTGATTTGACCTAAATAACAACATTTTTTTTAAGAATACAGAGAATATTAAGAAAGAAATTTTTCCGAAAACCTGATTTCTCTCACCCGCCATTACTGGTTTCGAAAAGAGCTCTGGATCATCCTTCTCACAGCCGCTGCTGCAGATCTCTAAGTCTCAAGCGATCCAGAATCAAGAAGAATCATCCGATCACTTCATGCTTCATCGATCTCTGATATTTTTATTTGATCATTGTGATTCCAGATCTCAGATCCGTGGATTTCTATCAAGACTTCTTCAACATTTTCTATCCAAGCCGAAAGCTCTCAACGAAGAAGACAAAGCTAAAGATCCAGATCTTTGTTATTTTGTTTGTATTTTTCCTCAAATAATTTTTTTGTAGGAGATTTATCTCCGAGTGGTAGGAAGTTCGATATTCCGAGTGTAGATCCGTTTGGGATCGAGTTTTGTAGGAACGTGGTTCCGAGGTGTTGGATTGGTTTGCAATCTGAGATAATGGAGTAGCCGAGTCTAGTGATTTGCTAGATCGATGAGAAAAGTGGACGTACCCAAGATCGGGGAACCACTATAAATCTCTTGTCATCTGTGTGATTGCTTGCTTACTTATTTGTGCTAGTTGCTAAATTTTTTATTCCGCATTAGACGCACATCTCACCTATTCACCCCCCTCTAGGTGATTTAGGTAGACAACTTATATCTTTCAATTGGTATCAGAGGGAGGTTGATCGTTAAAAGGTTAACACCTTGATCTGTTCTTTCCCAAGTTGTCTTTAGAGAAGTATCAAGCATGAGTAAGACCAAGGATTTTGCCAAGCTCCCTATATGCACCAAGAACAATTTTCCTATGTGGAAGGAAAGAGTTAAACTCTTCATGGAAGCAGTTGACCCTCGGATCTTCATGATTGTTGAAGAAGGTCCGAATGTTCCTATGATTGCATCTACAATAGATCCAACCAGACAAGTCCCAAAAAAGTTGATGGACTTGGATAAGGACGAGATTGCACTTGTCTACTTGGACAAGAAAGCTAAAAATATTATAGCAAGTGCAGTCGATGACTCGATGCTGTAAAATCTGATTCATTGCCAGTCTGCCAAGGAGATGTGGCACTCCCTGGTGACTCTGATGGAAGGCACTGAAGAAGTTAGGGATGATCGGAGATCCCTTCTAAATCAGAAGTATGAAGCCTTCAGGCAAGGTCACAAGGAAGCCATAGCTGATAACTTTGAGAACTTTTTCAAGATAGTCAATGGCCTAAGAGTTTATGGCCGAATCTTCACAAATGGGGAACTGAATGACAAATTCTTAAGATCCCTGACCAAGGAATGGGATAATAAGGTATGCGCCATTCGGGAGTTCGGAAGGTTAGCCGAGACGGACCCGCAGAATCTATTCAGAAAGCTTATGTCTTACGAGCTCCAAATAAACTCAAGAAAAGCTGAAGAAGAGATGAGCAGGTCTGCATCCAAGGAGAAGTCTGTCGCTCTGAAGGCAGATAGCTCAAGGAAGACAAAGGCTAGCTCTCTTGCCCCAGCTCCTGAAGCTGATGAAGAAGAATCATCTAAGCCAAGCTCCTTTGGCTCAGAGCTATCTGATGGAGAGTTCTCTCTACTCTCAAGGCAGTTCAAGAAATTCTTGAACAAGAAGAAGTAATGGAAAGACAAGGATGCCTCCTATAGAAAATCATGCAATGATGGTGATCGCCATAGAAAAGGCTCAAGCAGCCACGAGAGGTATGGTTCTAAACTGAATAAACATTATTAGACTGACATCGTTTGTTATTGCTGTAATAAGACAGGTCACGTCATTGCGGCTTGCTTTGCTAACAAGTGCAGGGAAGAAACTTTGTCGCCCCGGTTTGGGGGCGGAATCATTATAATTTGGTCAGCATAGCTAATCGTTGCCTTTATTTACCACCGTGCGGTGGATTGTTGCTTGCAGGTGCTACGGAACCGAGCGGTAAATAGCAGGCTAAAGCCCAATTTGCTGTGCCGGCCCTCGAAGGCCAATTTTTGAGTGTTTTCCTTTTGTACTCATGTTGACCGACCTGCATGCCGAGGTTTGGAAGACATTTTTATTAAGCAAACTCTTGTAAGGCCATAAGGTCAATATTCGTGTATTATACATTCTTATGGGTTATTGTAGTGGACATTCATGCTTGGCTGGGTTCTTTTACTTGTGCAACTTAATAATCTGCTTCCGCTAGATGCTCTGTGTAGGAAGTTGGGATTGGTTGATTGGTTTTAATGAGTAACCAACTGGTCTGTCCGTAGTATATGGAGTCGGGCCCCGGCCGGACCTACTGCTATATGCTATGTGACAGATAGGGGTGTTACAAATTGGTATCAGACTACTGGTTTCGGTCAAGCTTAAATGAATTCGTGGGCGAATTCACTTAAAGGGGTGGTGAGCACATGTGTGTGCGTCATCGTTATAACATGAAAAGAACCCATGAAAGTCCACTTAGGAATGAAAATAAACATGTTTGGGGAACCTGCGTGTTCCTATAATTGCTTTTTGCAATTTTGTTCGGACACTTATTGGTGTTTTGTACGACTATAGGTGTCCGAAAGTGGAGCGTGGCAGTCTGAACACACGTTTGCTGAGCAAAGTACTACACCAAGCGAAGTGTCTGAGACCCCTATATCTTTGGAAACCATAAGAAGGGTGGTTGAAGTGGTGTTCGCTGTGACAAACGCACAACATAGAAGAAATGTGCAACCCCCTATCCCTGAAATGACCGCAACACCGGGCGGTATGTTGGAGCAAAGTGCATTTAGAGGTCCATTAGGGCAGCAGATAAACATTGTTGTGGTGCAGTGAGCACATTCAGTTGACGCATACTTGCAGACGTTCCTTATGTTAAGGCGCTACCCAGGATTTGAATGGGAAAGCGAGCAATCTATAATTGATAGATTTTATAATGGTATGCGCAGCGAGTTGCGTATCCTACTGCTAGGACCAAAGTTATTGGGATTTCGAGCTTTGGTGGAGTCGGCCAGAGCTTTGGAAGTGGAGTTGGGGAAAACTCACCAAGTACCAGTGAATAGGGTACCGAACTCTGCAGATCCTAAAAAGTCTGTCTACCGAAAAACACTGAGTAAAGAGGCTAGATCATTTACTAGACAAACCACTTACAATTGTCATTCTTGCGGCAAGAAAGGGAACTTTGCCAGAGATTGTTGGAAGGGTGCTCAGAAGACATCGAAAGCTATGAAAGGAGCAGTTGAATCCTCTGGTGCAAAGGAAACGATGTCCAACAAGCCGAGCACCTCAAAATCTGGGTATCGTAGGTGGTACAAGAAGGCTAGGAGGTCGGGTCTAGTCCCTTCCTCTAGCACATCCGGAGCGACTACAACCCAAACCCCGGATACATGCTTTGTCTGTGGAAAGCCGGGACACTATGCCCGGGATTGTCGAAGCGGACGCCCAATGTCCGAAAAGAAGCCGGGGGTATTATCTGAGGAGAAGGGCAAGGTGGTGGCGTCCTCCGCATCACTGTTTACTCTGGCCCAACCAGGAGTGAACATCCTTGGCCAGTAGGAGGCCATGTGGCTGACCGTCGGGATGTCAGGTATGGTTTTTCTTGTTAGCAAACTAGTTCCTTATGTCAGATACCTTATGCATGTTAACCTAGAACTGGAAGTTCTATGCTTTGTTTAGGAATCTTGGTAATCCGGAGAGAGCACAGTTTCGATACGGGAACTTCGCATTCCTGTTATCCAAAGTGTTAATATTGAGTGCTAATGACAATACATAAAGGAAGTTAACATACATATAACAATTTGAATTTCAAATTTTTCATAATAAATTAACTCAACAAAACACAGAATTTCTTTTACAAATTTATCTAAATAAAATCTTCATTCTCACAAGATAAATATGATTAAATATCATTACAACAACCTTAATGAAATTTAAAAGACAAGATGCTAATAGAAGTAGAATTGAAGTTGAATTTAAACTTTGAGCAAATAAAGAATTTGCGTGACAATTTCTTTATTTGTCTCTCTAAAACTTGTGGAGGAATTACTTAAGGTTTGAAACCTTAATTGTCCACAACAAAGAAGATGATATGTAGTAGTTTTAAACAAACAACTACCTCAGTTTTCTTCTCAATATTTGAAGGGATAAAGACTTAATTCTCATCAAACCTTCTCATCCAACTTGAAGCCTCTTCACGGTTTTCTTCAACAAGACTTTTCAATGGCCGAACCTTCCACTTCTTATGCAAGTGTTTTGGATCTGAGATCCAAGTGCTCGGCTTTCTCCTTTCTTCAATCAAGTCGTGGACTTGATTCTTTATTCTTTTGAGATTTCCCTCAAGAAAACAAAACCGAAGACATTGGTCTTGGCAACAATGTTCTTCACCGTTTTTCCTTCTTCACCTTCACGGTTTTTCTTTCTCTCTTTCTATTTTTAGAACACACGGCTTGAAGCACTTCTCAATCATCACAATAGCATTTATAAAGTGTTAGTTATTCAAAAACCACAACCTTTCATCAAGGGGTGCTACCATTTCGTTTTTTGTTTTTTTTTTAAAAGAAACCGCCATTGTTTAGTAAGAAATCCGGCCCTATTTAAAAACAGTTTTTATTAAATAAAATGGCTGGTTTTAATTTCGAAAATAATTGAGATTATTTAAAAAACAAACCTTAATAAAACTCATAAAAGACCTTACAAAATATTTCATAAAAGTAAGGTTTGACAAGTGAAATACTTAGGCATTAAGTTAACAATTACAGTGTTACATGTGATAACCTTTCATGATATGAATTATCTTTCTCATCATGTAATCATTTTCAAAACAATGCTTAGATACCCTACATTATGTTTAACATAGACTTGATCATATCATTACACACCATCAACATAAAAGGACATATTCCAACTTAAACATTTGAATAAAAAAAACATGAAATATTGTGCTCATACCATCAAACCACACATTGTCTTTCTAATGTTGTTAGAAGCAATAAAGTCATTCATAAGAAAAACCATATTTAAAAGAGCAAAACGTGCTTTTGGTTAGTAGAAAAATTTCTTTCTACTTGGAGATGTGTACCCTTCACGGTACCATTTGTTTGAAGCAAATAGATTCTCATCATGAAATAGATTCTCATCATCTTCTTTCCAAGTTTTAACATAACACTTGTTCATATTCTTTTTCCTGAAAATAAAGGATATAGTTATTAAAAAATTAAAAATAAGAAGTACAACAATGACAATCCTAGTTAAAATTACCTCAACACAAAGAATCTGTATCACGCATCGGAGTTTTCCCTTCGATGGTAAAGGAACAATTCAGATGGGTTATTGCCCAGTCGTCGTCCAATGCACGCAGATATACAGTCTGTGCGGTAAGAGTCATATTGAAAATCAAGGATTCGACTTGCTAGCATCGCTGTTGCCGCTAGTAGAGTTTGACGTCATCTTTGGTATGGACTGGCTTTCGGAGCAGAAGGCTTTTATCATTTGTAACCGTAAAGAGGCCTAGCTGGGAGTTGGGCAGGAGACAACGTTTGCGGAACTGAAGGGATCGAGCAGGACACTGACGCCTGCCGTCCCGGTGGTCAAGACAGTTCGTGCTGGCGCAGAGCTGTTCTTCACGTTAGTGGAGGTTGTAACTCCTAAGTCCACTCTGGGTAGTATCCCAGTGGTTTGTGAGTATCCCGATGTGTTCCTGGACAATCTCCCTAGAGCCCCACCGTAGCGAGAGATCGATTTCATGATTGAGTTGTGCCAGGTGCCAAACCTGTGTCACGCTCTCCTTATAGGTTGATGCCTAAGGTGATGGCGGAGTTAAAGGTTCAACTAGAAAAATTGATGGAGTAAGGGTATGTGCGTCCAAGCTCGTTGCCTTGGAGCGCACCGGTCCTTTTTACCAAGAAGAAGGACGGGAGCTTGCAATTTTGTATCTGTTGTAGAGAGATGTATAAGTTTGCAGAAAAAGGACAAGTACTCGATCCAGATGATCGATGATCTTTTGATCAGTTGGTCGGGTCTTCGGTGGACTCAATAGTGGATCGTAAGTCCGGTTACCCTCAACTGAGAATAAGGGTAAGTGATATCGCAAAGACGGCGTTAAGCATGAGGAATAAGCAATCCGAATCTACGATCGCGCCATCTTGGCAGTCAAATACGCCATCAGTGTTCATAGACCGGATGAACGGAACGTTCATGGAGTACCTAGTCCATTTTTGTTACGCTAAGGAGGAACCATTTATATGCCAAGCTCTCCAAACGCGAGTCTTGGGTTATCCTCGACAGCGCTCCTCGGTCCTATAGTTGGTAGAGTGGGAGTGCGTGGATCCAGCGTTGTTAGTCACAGTACGAGGGAGGCCTGTGTTGTCTTGGTAACGGAAGTCCAGAGTTTTCTGGTGTGATCGGCTACCACAGGCGCTTCATAGAGGACTTCTCGCGGATAGAGTTACCCCTCATAACGTTGTCAAGGAAAAACTTAAAAGTTTGTTTAGAGGCGCGAGTGCGCCCAAGCTTCGAAGGGTTAGAGAGTTGGTTAACCACGACGCCAGTGCTAAGTTCGCCGAGTGGAACCAAAGGCCTTGAGATCTACAGCACTATCTTGAGCAGTGGATTGGGCTGCGTGTTGTTGCAGCATGGTAATGTTATGGCTTATGACTCGCACTAACTGAAAGTGCATGAGATGAATTGTCCAGTCCGCAATCTGGAGTTAGCGACCGTGCTTTTGCACAAAAATCTGTGGAGGAATTATTTGTACGGCGTAAAGGACGATGTTTATACCGATCATAGGATCCTGATATATTATTTGGATCAAAAGGATCTGAACTTGAGGCAGCGGAAATGGATGGAGTTCCTGGGGGACTATACGTTCAAAATTTATTTTGTTCCCGATGTAAGACAATACAGTTGCGGATGCGTTGAGACGCATGGCTCCCGCCCAAGCCAACTGGTTGTCGGATCTTGTTTAGAGATTGACCCGGGAGCTGGAGACATTAACTATCTGTTGTGTGGACAAGCAGACTAGCGCCAAAGCATTATTGAACTGGTCTGAAGTTCAGTATGACCTGCCAGATCGGATTTGGCAGACTATGGATTTGGAAAGCAGCGTTAAGGAGATCATGGATGTGGCTCGATGGGTCAAATCCCAATCACCGGTTGAAGGAGGACTACCAAAGAAGGTCGATCGTTTGTGCATCCCAAACGTGGGAAATATACGGGCGGAGTTGATGTACGAGGCTCAACATACCAAGTACTCAATCCACCCGAGGAGCACGAAGATGTATCGTTACCTAAAGAAGCTGTTCCGGTGGCCAGGCCTCAAGAAGGATGTGGCACTATTTGTGGTGAAGTGTCAAACTTGCGCCTTGGTAAAGGCGGAGTGCCAAAATCCTGGAGGATTCTTGAAATCCTTGCCTATTCCGGAGTGGAAGCTCGATGGCATATCGATAGACTTTGTGCATGGCTTGCCAAGATTGCAGAAGGGGAACGACGCCATCTGGGTGATCGTAGACCGGTTAACGAAGGTTTCGCACTTTATTCCGCATAGGAAGGATGATTCAGTGGAGAGACTGGCAAAACTATATATGGATAATATAGTCAGATTACACGGTGTGCCGCGTAGCATCGTGAGTTATCGGGATGGGCGTTTTACGTCCAATGATTGGAGGTTGGTGCAACAGATGTTGGGGACTAAATTGAAGCTCAGCACAGCCTTCCATCCGTAGATGGATGGGAAAACCAAGAGAGTCAACAGAACGTTGGAGGACATGCTTCGCATGTGTGTTCTAGACTTCGGGAAGCTTTGGGAAGACCACCTATATTTGGTGGAGTTTGCGTACAATAATAGCTACCAGGCGAGTATTCAAATGGCACCCTTTGAGGACCTTTATGGCAGGAAGTGTCACACGCTGTTATCGTGGCTGGAAACGGGTGAGGCAAGGTTGTACGAGAAGCAGGAGGTGGAGAATGCTACTTCTTTGGTGCAGATCATTCGAGAGCGTTTGCTGATCGCTCAGGATAGGCAAGCTAAGTACTATAATGCCAAGCACCGGAACGTGGAGTTCGGGGTCGGCGATTGGGTGTACTTGAAGATAAAGCCTTTCAAGGGAGTTTCGCGGGTGCGACGCTTGAAGAAGCTGAGCCCAAGATACCTTGGACCCTTTGAGATTCTGGAGCGGGTCGGCGAAGCGGCTTATCGTTTGAGGCTATCGGTGGAATTGAGTGGACTACACGATGTATTCCATATCTCTGTGTTGCGGAAGGCGGTACCTTCGCAAGTGATCGCAGTGGATCAAGTGTCGGTGGATGAAGGGTTGACGACTAAGGTCAAGCCCGTTCGTATTGAGGACTTTGAAATTAAGCGACTCCATAATAAGGAGATCCGGATGGTCAAGGTACGGTGGGGAAATTGCGGTCGGGAAGAGCTTGGGAGCGAGAGCAAACGATGCTGGAGGAGTACCCGGAGTTATTCCACTCAGGTACTGCTTAAAGTTTTTTGTTTCTTTCCTTTAGTAATTTCGTGGGCGAAATTATTTTAAGAGGGAGAGAGTTGTAACACCCAGGAACTCAAAAGAGGGATGGGTGACATTTTAAGCCAAGTCTGGGACTTGGAGCAGGTGACACGGGCGTATCACGGGCGTGACATGGGCGTGTCACGGGCGTGTTCGGCCATGGGTCGCGTGATCGAAATTTTGGCGATCGGCGATCGGCGAGTTGAGGCACACGGCCTGGGACACGGGCGTGTCCCAGGGTGTGTCATACTAGGGAGATTTCTGAGCCATGACAAGGGCACAGATACGGGCATGTCACTTGTGACACGGGCGTGTTGGGTGCCGTGTCGCAGGCCATGTCCTTCTTGGGAAAATCCTGGAAGTTGCTCACGGTGCGTGACACGGGTCTTGACACGGGTATGTCACATATGACACGGGCGTGTCGGAGGCCGTGTTGAAGGCCGTGTGCTGGTCGGGATGTCGGGCGAGATGATGAATGGGCGACATGGCCCTGGACACGGGCGTGTCGCATGCCGTGTTCAACCCAGTTTTAATATTTTAGGCCCCGATCGTGGCCGTTCGTTTTCTTGATTTGGGATCCGACGGCTCAGGGCTGTTGCTGGTATGTTATATCCGGGGAATAGGGTTTGAAACCCTTATTTTCTTCTAAGCCTTCTCTTTCTAAAACCTAGAGAGAAGGGAGAGCAAGGAGGAGGAAGAAGGCCAAGATTCGGTCACCGGTAGAGCTTCAGAGCTCCAAATCGCGAGCCAACTTCGGATCCGCGGAGGCAAGGAGATTGCGGTGCTTTCCATCCGGCTAGATCATCATGGAGCCGAGGTGAAATGCTAGGGTAACGATTTTCATCTTGAGCATGTGAAGCTTTTCTTCCTTTGCATGGGAAAACCCCTCTCCCGCGAGTGTGCAACGAGATTGAGGTATTCCTTGGGGTAGATATGTAAAGTCCCCCTTATTAGAGTCCGGAATCGTAGTATGGACACAGGCATGATGTGTGAAGCCTACCCGGACATGTTGGTCTGGATCGATGATGATTTGCTATGCATTGTTAGCCGGAGAAGACTCCGAGTGTTTTTATTGTTTTCGGGTCGTTCTGCTGTAGAATGCATCAGGGAATCTTGGGGATTAACCCCAAGGTGCACCCGAATATCTGGACGGAAATGCATTTCTGTCATATCAGTGGCCTGGGAGCCAACCGGGTACATAGCGGGGCTATGTACCGTGTTTGAATGATATTTGGGACTGGGGAAGCTTTGCCTGCGTCAAAGGCCAAATGGCAACGGCGGGGTGAGCAACGGGCTGGTGGACCCCTACCCACTCCATATGCTTGGTTAAAGCGACCTAAAGGTTTACGTGGGACTTACCGAGGTTTGGAGATCGAGTCTAGGCTACGGCTTAAAGGACTATATGCTCACGAGGTTGCCGCCCCAAGGGGGTGGTGGTGGAGTCAAGGACCGGACGGGGTTCGGACTGGCTTCGCCGAGTAAGTGACCTGAGAGCACAGGGTGTACGGCTGTGTGATCGTACACCTGTGATGTGATGCTTATTTCACTATGTTGCTTGCTTTGCTAACAAGTGCAAGGAAGAAGCTTTACCGCCCCGGTTTGGGGGCGGAATCGTTATAATTTGGTAAGCATAGCTGACCGTTGCCTTTGTTTACCACCGTGCGGTGGATTGTTGCTTGCAGGTGCTGCGGAACCGAGCGGTAAATAGCGAACTAAAGCCCAAGTTGTTGTGCCGGCCCTCGAAGTCCAATTTTTGAGTGTTTTCCTTTTGTACTCATGTGTGACCGGCCTGCGTGCCGAGGTTTGGAAGACACTTTTATTAAGCAAACTCTTGTAAGGCCATAAAGTCAATATTCGTGTATTATACATTCCTATGGGTTATTGTAGTGGACATTCATGCTTGGCTGGGTTGTTTTCCTTGTGCAATTTAATTATTTGCTTCTGCTAGATGCTCTGTGTAGGACGTTGGGATTGGTTGATTGGTTTCAATGAGTAACCAACCGGTCTGTCCGTAGTATATGACGTCGGGCCCCGGCCGGACCTACTGCTATATGCTTATGACGGATATGGGTGTTAAAATTTCTCTCAGCCGCCATTACTGGTTTCGGAAAGAGCTCTGGATCCTCCTTCTCACAACCGCTGTTGCCGATCTCTAAGTCTCAAGCGATCCAGAATCAAGAAGAATCATCTGATCACTTCGTGCTTCATCGATCTCTGATATTTTTATTTGATCGTGGTGATTCCAGATCTCAGATCCGTTGATTTCTGTCAAGACTTCTTCAACATTTTCTGTCCAAGCCGAAAGCTCTCAACGAAGAAGACAAAGCCAAAGATCCAGATATGTGTTATTTTGTTTGTATTTTTCCTCAAACAATTTTTTTGTAGGAGATTTATCTCTGAGTGGTAGGAAGTTCTATCTTACGAGTGTAGATCCGTTTGGGATCGAGTTTTATAGGAACGTGGTTCCGAGGTGTAGGATTGGTTTGCAATCCGAGATAGTGGAGTAGCCGAGTCTTGTGATTTGCTAGATCGGTGAGGAAAGTGGATGTACCCAAGATCGGGGAACCACTATAAATCTCTTATCATCTGTGTGATTGCTTGCTTACTTATTTGTGCTAGTTGCAAAATTTTTTATTCCGTATTAGACGCACATCTCACCTATTCACCCCCCTCTAGGTGATTTTGATAGACAACTTATATCTTTCAATAGGGATGATAGATTTTGAAGAGGAGGAATTTCAGCAAGATGAAAAGGACGAGGGGACTGAGGAGGAGTAACGTGCTCTAGAGAATGATGTTGAGGGGATATATGTACTGGAGATTGAATTAGTGAAGAAATATGGATGGGGGAAACAGGAGGTGTAGGTGGATGTGTTGGAGTTGTGGAAGTAAGCTGGAGGGATGTTGAAGTCATTTGATCAAGAGGAGGTGGAGGGGGAATGGAGATATCCTCAGCAGGGTGGGAAGTGGCTGGAACAACCCTTGTACTCCCAGAAGATCTGGAAGAGGAAGCCTTGGAAGGCTTAGGGATGCTCCTCTCCCACCTGCTAAATATGGTGCAGGTTAGCCTCTTAGAGGCATTAATGAATATGGTCGGGGTGACCAGTGATTCAGCAGCCTTGGCTTGAAGAAAAATTCCCAAAATCCGGCCAAAACACACTTCCTTCTTAGTGTTTTTCTTCTTAATAAAATCAAACAGAATTTTGGCCCAGTTCACGACCTTCTTATTTGCCACTGCACACATCACAAGGAACTGATGTCTAGTTATGTGATCGTGAGCGGTGTGCTTGCCCAGCAGAACCTTCCCTACAACATCTGCCAGAAACTTATAATCCGCAGATAGATGTTTCTTCAGTAATTTGTTAGGGTTGTCTCTAGAATAACCCATTCGATTCAGCATTTCATCAAACTCAGTAGAATCGATTTCTAAATCCTCTTCACCATTCACTAAACCAAAAATTTCAGAAAGAATTTCAGGGGTGAGAGGGATGGTGTTACCCGCTAATGTTCCTACCAAAGAGTCAGCATCTGAAGACGATAATGAGTAAACCCATTCTATAATCTTGATTGCTGTAATCTTTATCCTGGTTGTCATTAGATTCTTCAAATGTAAATCTTCAAGCAATTGCAGAATGTCAAGGAAGATTTGATCTGAGTATTTGAAGGACTTGAAGTCAATGTCAAAACCCATATCAAATTTCATTGTTGTGAGAGCGCCTGCTGGAATCGCCATGATCACCTGCAACAAGGAAACAGAGAGATCAAGTGCAAAAGAACTGAAAACGCGGGATGGAGCTCGAAAAAAACCTAGTTATAAGGTTTTTCAGAATATGAAACGTCAAGTTCCGTCCTGCGAAAAAGAAAAATCTTCGATCTCAGGTCGACGAAAAATTTCATGAAGAGATAAATTCGTCGATCTCAGACTGAAGATATGGAGATATTTCTTCGTCCTCAGAAATATTTCCTGAAACAGGATCGTCGAACTCCAGTTAACGAATCTGACTTCACACAGAGATTTCGTCGATCTCCGGTCGACAAACTCCCAACGATAAGTTTGCAAATCGTCGATCTCAGGTCGACGAAATGTTTTCAGATCATTTACACTAAGGACAGATTTAAAATTAAGCCTTTCCATCTATCATTCCTAACTGATTCAGAAAATGTTTGGATTCATCCAAGGGCTTGGTGAAAATATCTTCCCTTTGCAAATCAGTGGAGATAAATTCAAGACTAATTTTCTGTTTGTTCACACAGTCTCTTATGAAATGATGTCTTATATCTATATGTTTTGTCCTACTATGATGCACTGGATTATGTGTAATAGAAATTGCACTGGTACTATCACAAAATATGATTGAATTATTTAGATTGAAATTATAATTCAGGAGTTGGTTTTGTATCCACAAGATCTATGAATAGCAGCTGCCAACTGTCATGTATTCAGCCTCAACTGTTGATATGGACATAGATGTTTGCTTCTTTCAAAACCAGGACACAAGCCTATCAATAAGGAACTGACATGATCCTGATGTGCTTTTTCTGTCCACTCTACATCCAGCATAGTCAACATCAAAAAATCCAGTAAGCTCAAATGCCGACTCTGTTGGATACTAGGGTCCTAGATTAGGACAACCTTTTATATATCTTAAAATCCTTTTAATGAAAATAAGATGAGATTCTTTAGGGCTCACTTGGAACCTAGCACAAAGACATATAACAAACATGATGTCTGGTTTTCTTACTATGAGATATAGTAGGGATCCAACAATGGCCATATACCTGGTCTGATCAACTGGTTTTCCATGTTCATCAGATTTTATCACAGCATTGGTAGCCATGGCAGTTTTCATAGAAGAGGCATCAGCCATCCCAAATTTCTTAATAAGCTCATTTTTATATTTAGATTGGGAAATGAATATGCCATCAGGGGATTGCTTCACTTGTAGACCAAGGAAGTATGATAGCTCTTCCATGCTACTCATCTCAAACTTTGAATGCATTAGATCTGAGAATCTTTTGCATAGTTTGGGATCAGTAGAACCAAAAATGATGTCATCTACATATATTTGAACTACCAAAATTTTATCATGTTGTAACTTAGTAAAAGGAGTCCTATCTACCATGCCTCTAGAGAACTTATGTTCTAAAAGGAAGCTAACTAAGGTTTCATTCCAAGCTCTTGGAGCTTGCTTTAGACCATAAAGAGATTTATGCAATTTGAAAACATATGAGGGATGAGTAGAAGAGATAAAACCTTGGGGTTGTTAAACATAAACTTCTTCCTTTAGTTCTCCATTCAAGAAAGCACTCTTGACATCCATCTGGTAGACTGTGAACTTCATAAAAGCAGCATAAGCAAGAAAAATCCTGATTGCTTCTAGCCTTGCAATAGGAGCAAAGGTTTGATCATAGTCAATGCCTTCCTCTTGCTTATAGCCTTGAGCAACAAGCCTAGCCTTATTTCTCACAATTTCACCTTGGGCATCAAGTTTTTTTTTGAATACCCACTTAGTTCCAATTACTGGATAGCCTTTGGGCCTTGGAACTAAGTCCCAAACTCTGCATCTCTCAAATTGATTGAGCTCCTCTTGCATTGCAATAATCCAGTGGGGATCTTGCTCTGTATCATTTATGGATTGAGGCTCAATTTGAGAGAGGAAACATGCATGCATCACATCTTGGTTAAGGTTATGCATTGTCTGTACACCTGCTGACATGTACACAATCACTTGAGATCTTGGGTGACCCCTTAGTGTGACAAGGTCAGTGGGTGGAGTTGGTTCAGCAACAACATTTGGAATTAATTCCTCTTGTGGAATAATATATGCTATTGGAGGAAGTTCAACCACTTCCAAAGTTTCTTCTTCACTATCTTCATCAGCTTGTGGAGGAGGATGTGATATGAAATTTTGTGTAAGGTTTAACTCATCCAATTCTCACACAAGTGAGGTACCTGTAATAAATTTGAGGTAGAAGAATCCTTCTTCTTATAAAACATGTTAGCTTCATCAAAAGAAATATGTATAGATTCTTCCATTTTTAAAGATGATTTATTGAATACCCTATAAGCCTTGCTATTTTGGGAATATCCAAGAAAAATTCCCTCTGTAGCCTTAGCTTCAAATTTTCTAATGTGTTTCTTATTATTGTTATGAATGAAACATCTATACCCAAAAATTCTAAAGTAATCAATTTTAGGTTGCTTCCCTTTGAGTAATTCATAGGGGGTCTTACCCTTAAGTTTGTGTATGAAACTCCTATTCAACACATAGTTTTCTATGCTCACAGCCTCTGCCCAAAAGGATAGGGGCATGCGTGCATTTGCAAGCAATGTTCCTGCAGATTCAATGAGGGTTCTGTTTTTCCTTTCTGCTACCCCATTTTGTTGAGGAGCTCTAGGAGTAGAAAAATAATGCCCGATACCTTCCTCCTCACAGAATCTTTGCATGGGAAGAGATTCAAACTCAGTACCATGATCACTTCTGATCAATTCAACTGGAGTAGAATACTCAATCCTTATGCTCTTAAGAAAGTCTGTAAGGACTTTAAAGTTATCTGACTTGTTTTTCAAGAAGAACACCCAAGAGAATCTAGAGAATTCATCTATAATAACTAGAGTGTAAGACTTCCCTCCTAAGCTTTGTACAATAATGGGTCCAAAAAGATCCATATATAACAAGTACAGAATCTTAGGCGAGTCACTCTTATTAATTGACTTAAAACTATTTTTAGTTTGCTTGCCTACTTGACAAGCCTTACATATGCTTTCCTTCTTGTAGGGGCCAGAGGGAAATCCTCTTACAAGGTTGTCCCTAGATAGCTTAGAGATGTTCTTAATGTTAACATGACCTAGTCTCTTATGCCAAAGAATATTATTATTACTAACCTGGTTGAATAAACATATTTTTGAACTAGCAGAGTTAAAGTTAACTAAGTATATGTTACCTTGTCTAATTCCTGTTAAAATAGTTTCGTTATTTGAAGAAAAAATACATTGGGAATTAGTAAAGCAAACCTGATAACCTGCATCACATAACTGACTTATGTATATTAGGTTATGTTTGAGACCATTTACATATGCCACTTTTCTGAAAGTGACAGCTCCACTGTTGAAGTCTCCATAGCCTTCAGTTTGTCCAAAGATGGAATCTCCAAAGATCACTCTTGGACCTAACTTTGCCTTGAAATTGAAGAGGTTGTCCTTACATCCAGTCATGTGCTTTGAGCACCCACTATCCAGATGCCACTTATTCTGAGTGATTGGATAGTTCTTAGATGTTCTTGACCCAGGTCACCTTGGGTCCTTGTATTTTTTCATAAGAAAAACTAAAAATGTAAGAAAATTCAGGTTGGCTTTTATAACCTAAGGAGTGAAATCTTCTAGGAGGAATTATCCATTGGGTGAATGGATTGATATTTTCCCTAGGTTGGTTATGGTTATTATTAGATTTTTTGTTATAGCTGAAGTTTCTGTAAGATTGATCAGGGATCGATGAACTCTGGTAAGTTCGTCGACCTGAGATCAACGAATTGGGATAAGATCTTTTATCTCTGCTAGAAGAATGAAGGTATTCATTCTCAAGGCACAAATATCGTCGATCTCTGGTCGACGAACCATACTGGTTTCGTCGATCGTAGGTCGAAGAATAATTGTTTTTATGGTTTGCGTTCAGAGTTTGTCGTTCTGAGGTCGACAAACTGTTTACATTTCGTCGATCTGAGTTCGACGAAAATTGTTGAACATTGTTGTAGTTGTTTTTTTTTCTTATTCTTGGATTTTTTTTAGTTCCATGTGCTTTAATACTTCATTTACTTTATCTACTTGTTCAGTATTCTTCTTACCCTTATCTGAAATGAAATTCACAGGTTTAGATAACTAATTCGTCTAGATTATTGGTGGTTCACTAGATGATGCACCTAGTCCTAGTTTACTGTTACTAGTCCTAGCATGAATAGTACTAGTTATGTCTAACAGTTGTAAGCTTCTACCATTGAGAGATTTTTCTAATTTCTTGGCCTTACTTAGTTTATATTTTAGGAAAACAATTTGTTCATTTGCTGAGTTAAGTTCAATTGTTAGTTTAGTATTTCCAGCAATGTGCTTGTCTTGATCAGTTAATATTTCTATAAGAAGTTTGATTTCCTTCTCAGCCTATTAGATCTAAGCATAGATTTTTAAACTCAGTTTTAATTTTTTCTGAATTAAAATCATAAGATGTAATTACCTGGTCTTCTGCAGACAGTGATTCTTCATCTTTTATGGCTTCAACATCTGACTGACTTCTAGAAGTATCAATTGCCATTAGGCAAACCTCTTTTGCCTTCTCTTCTTCTTCATCATCACTAGAGCTGGAAGTGGATGACTCTTCCTCTATATCACTCCAGGTTTCTGCAACAAACTCTTTCTCTTTCCTCTTGTGTTTACTGGAGGAGGGCTTGCTGTGATGAGTTCTTCTTGAATCTTTTTCTCTTCTCCTATCCTTCTTCTTAGCTTCTGGACACACTGAGATGAAATGTCCAGGCTTCCTTCAGCCAAAACAAACAATTTCTTTAGAATGGGTCTTGTCATACCTTGGCTTGTCATCTTGCCTAGATGACTTTCTTCTAAAGTCCTTCTTTGCCATTTTGAAGAATCTTTTGGCAAAGAGACTCATTAGCTCTTCATTGATTGGGATCCCTTCAGATTCTTCAGCATCCTTGAATGTAATATTGTGCTCCTTCCTAATAGGTGTTGGAATCTTCAATTCAGCTGCTGCTTCTCTAGTCTTCATTAATTACTCATAGAATTTGAGCTTTCCAAGGAGTTATTCAGTTGATATTTCTATCATGCTTTTAGCTTCTCTAATTGGCCAGATCCTTGAATCCCATGAGCTAGGGAAGCATATGAGAATTTTATCATTTACTTCCATCAGAGTGATGTCCTTGTCTAAGGTCTTTAGCTCATTGATGATAGAGCTAAGCCTGTTGTACATATCACTTACTGACTCAACTTCATCCTTTTTGAAATTCTTATACAGTGAGATGAGATTGGATCTCCTATCCTTTCTCTCATCAGCAGATCCAGCCACCATCTGATTTAGAGAGTCCCAGATGGATTTATCTGAAGTACACTCAGCCACCTTTTGAAAGATATCATCAAGTATAGTCTGAGCTAAGATATTCATGGCTTTGACATCTGCAATCTTGTTTTTTCCTCTGTGCATCTGTCCAATCTGGAGGTGGGACTGCACTCAGATTTGTTGAAGTTGAAGGAGTGGAGGACACTGGAGTTGGTGGTCCTGTCAAAATTGAATTAAAAATATCTTCATCAATGGAGTTCATGTATAACTTTATTCTTTCCTTTCAAATGACAAACTTAGATAAGTTGCAAACTGGAGGTCTGGTGCTAGCATAATCTTTGTTTTGTGAAATGGTATCAAATAGGAAGAGAACAAGATTTAATCAGAGATTATCTTAGGATCTTGGTTAGTCCAGGTGTTAGCCTGTTAAAAAATGACTAACCTCCCTCTGATACCAATTGAAAGAAAAAGGGAGAATAATCTCTGGTTAACACTAGAGGGGGGGGGGGTGAATAGAGTTGATTTAAAATTCCTTTATAATTTTTTGTTCACATAAAAATAGGTGATACAGTAATAGCTAAGAGATGATATCAGGAGCAAAGAGAAGCTATACTAAACTACCACAACACAAGACAAAAAGAGAAATAGCAAGCACACAGACAACACAAGAACTTTATAGTGGTTCCCCAACTGGGTACATCCACTCTTCTACCACCCTGGTAGGAATCCACTACAAGTTTTGATCAGGTGACTGTCACCATAATATCTATTTGCAGGGAGATATTGCAACCCTTTGAGATTTTGATCAGGTGCCCAAAAACCAAACTCAAGTCTTTTGGAAGGTGACTTGTGAACCAAGCTAACTTTTGAAGGGAGTTAAAACCCTGTACAGTGGGGTGGGAAGGAAGGTGATGTAAGTCTTCTCTTTTCTCAAAAGCACTTTGAGAAGACTTAGTGTGGATTCCAGATCTTGTTAAATCTCCCCCTGAGATGTAGATCTGTTCAGGATGAGAAGCTTTGTTCAGGGTGAGTAGGCCTTCAGCTTGAGAAAACTAGATCTAGGAGCTCTAGACAGATTGAGTTGTATTGTCTCAGTAAGTTCCTGGATGAGAAAATAAAGAAGACTCTTGATCTATTTTTGTTGTTCTAATTCTATCTTCTTTAGAGCACTGTGAGAGAATAAGGTTGAGAGCTGCTTGAAAGTATTCTGCTCTTGTGAAGGACGTCTCTCTGCAATTTTTGCTCTGTAAGAATTGTCTCTATTCTCTGTCTGTATGAAAAAATATGTGTTTGAAAAAGTCTTCACTCTATTATCCTCGACGGCCAAACTACATTAAAATTTTGAATAACTGCAATTAATGCCTTGCTGGAAATCTGGGAAGGAAAACGGCTAGCAAATCTATCATTATTCGTTTCCTCAACTGTCCCGAGAAATATGTGAAATAAATCCTCTGATGAATACCATAATCAATGCTGCCAGGAACGACTATATTCATATGGAATATAAGCATTGATTACTCAGATAATTTATGACTTAAAATTGTAATAAAGAGGGAACAGATAAGGAAAGAACAAAGAACAGACATCTTATAGAATTCGTCGACAAGAGAACAGATTTCATCGACCTGCACTAAGAGAACGTCGACCTGAGAAATCCTATTCGTCGACTTGAGCTATGCGAAGCACACACTGAATATAAGCAACCGATTCTGCGGTCCAAGAATTCCGACCAGAGAATTTGTTCTACACCCAAAGATCATCGACCACAGAACTTGATCACGCAGAAAATAGTCAAGCTGATAATCTATCTAGAGAAAAATTGATCGTCGACCTGAGCTCTAATATCGTCGAGCTCAGTTTAGAGATTTAACTCTGAGTTCGTCGACCTGAGTTCGAAGAACTTCGAACTGACCAAACTGTCTTCTGAAAACTTCTAAAACTGAATCTTCTCAGGTCCTCTACTGGCTTGTCAAAGAAGGTTGAACTAAAAGGACTTAGCCTAATTTCTAGGACTACTAGACTAGACCCTGGATATACAAGGTGGGTCATACTCAGCCTAAATTAGTGAACCTAGCCCAAATTAAACTAGGGATCCAACAGTATATTCATTTATGATCTATCTCATGCTCTTTTGATAATATCAAAGGAGGAGAATAGATGGTTCATGAGTCATGGGTAAGTGTAATGCACATGTAGGGGGAGCTTAGTCCACTGTGTGCACGTAGATAGGGGGAGCATGTAGAACACATACATAGAGGGAGTGCGTGTATCTGGGAGCTATATAGAACCTGAAACCCGAGCTTTCAAGACTATCTCTTTTATATATACACTGTATTATGCACTTCATTATTATACCTCATGAACGGGACATGATATTATCAAAAGGGGGAGATTATTGGAGCTGAGGGTTCACATATCCTTAGTTTGATGATATCAACTCTTATGTTGTATTTGATTATATCTTTTGATTTTGTAGAGTGTGCAGGTTTACAGGTCCATGAAATTAAAGGAGCTCTCCCCAGGAACCTACCTCTGAAAAGTAGCAGCTAACACCGGGCGGTAGCCTGAATTAAATGAACAAAGCACTCGGGAATCTACTACGTCGTGCTAGTCCTACTGCCCACGCTAGCTCAAGGAATTAATTTGTCCAGGCTCTCAGGAACCTACCGCGTAGGCGCTAGCTTGGTACCGCACCGCGGTAACACACTCAACCCTCATTGAGACAGGGTCATTGAGAGCATTGAGAGAGAGGCGTCGAGACAGAACTACCATCGGGCGCTAGCTTGGTACCGCGCCATGGTAATACACTCAATGCTTGTTGAGACAGAGGCATTGAGAACGTTGAGACAGAGGCGTCTGTTGACGCAAGAATTGCGCCTTCCGATTAACAGGGGTGTTCGATCTCACAAGCTAAGGGTGAAGGAAGAAGGGTTGCGGGGATAAAGGAGAGGCTTGCTTGAGCAGAGGAGAAGCTTGCTCAAGCAGAGAGGAAGCTTGCTTGAGCAGAGGAGAAGCTTGCTCAAGCAGAGAGGAAGCTTGCTTGAGCAGAGGAGAAGCTTGCTCAAGCAGAGAGGAAGCTTGCTTGAGCAGAGGAGAAGCTTGCTCAAGCAGAGAGGAAGCTTGCTTAAGCAGAGGAGAAACTCGGTCAGGAACTGTCGATCAGACAGCTACTTTGGCGGTTAGCTTTGCATGTTGATGCCGAGAGAGGAGAGAAGAAGAGAGGAGGCCGCTAGTAGCGGCAACAGCAGACTTCACCCGCCGCGGCTTGAATGCCACTCTTGCGACGGCCTTTTCCTTTAATCAAGTAGAGTTACAACTTGCTATTGCACCATTACAAAGAAAGAGCAGTAAAGGGTACAATGGGGAAGCTGGCGGCTAAGGAAGAAGGTGCCAGAAACTATGTAAAAGAGGCTGCGGAGAACTGGAGAACTAAGGCTGAAGATGCTGCTGAAGCTGCCTGCTGAAGCTGCCTGCTGAAGCTGCCTGCTGAAGCTGCCTGCTGAAGCTGCCTGCTGATGGCAGAAAAAACTAAGTCCCCAGCCCCTGACGACCTGGGCGGACTGGAGATTTGAGTCCGCCGACCTTGCTTGATCAAGCTGTGACGGACTGGAAAACTGAGTCCGCAGCCTTTGATCAAGGTTGCAGTTCTCCTCCCGCCGATCCAGAATGAGAGGTCTTGGGGGGTATTTAAAGGCCCGGGGAGAATCTGGTCCAGTGACGTCATCCTTGACGACCTCGGCGACCTGAGCAACCTGACTGAGCAACCTGAGGAGCAGGCAGACGGACCCCGAGCAGGCAACTCTGGGCTGATTGGGGGGACTCCAGGAGGAGTCCTCCCTTGCCGGAGCGGAGGCCGCCCCCTAGCGGGCGGCCTGGGCGGACTCCGGGGGGAGTCCGCCCGGCAGGCGAGGCCGCCCCTAGCGGCGGCCTGGGCGGACTCGGGTGAGTCCGCCCGGCAGGCGAGGCCGCCCCTAGCGGCGGCCTGGGCAGACTCAGGTGAGTCCGCCCGGAGGCGAGGCCGCCCCTAGCGGCGGCCTGGGCGGACTCGGGTGAGTCCGCCCGGCAGGCGAGGCTGCCCCTAGCGGCGGCCTGGGCGGACTCGGGTGAGTCCGCCCGGAGGCGAGGCCGCCCCTAGCGGCGGCCTGGGCGGACTCGGGTGAGTCCGCCCGGCAGGCGAGGCCGCCCCTAGCGGCGGCCTGGGCGGACTCGGGTGAGTCCGCCCGGAAGGCGAGGCCGCCCCTAGCGGCGGCCTGGGCGGACTCGGGTGAGTCCGCCCGGAAGGCGAGGCCGCCCCTAGCGGCGGCCTGGGCGGACTCGGGTGAGTCCGCCCGGCAGGCGAGGCCGCCCCTAGCGGGCGGCCCGCGAAGGCCTGCGGAGGCCGCCCCCTAGCGGGTCGGCCTGGGTGGACTCCAGGGGGAGTCCGCCCGACAAACGGAGGCCGCCCCTAGTGAGCGGCTGGCGGAACACCCATCCTTGAGCGATTTTGGACCCGACAGTCCATCTTGCGCAGACATGGTGGACATCATGGGTAACCTGCTCCTTGCGGGTGGGAACCTGCATAGAAAAGCAGAAAAAAGGGGCACCTTGGAGAGGATTGCTCATTTTTGGGGTTAACATAATCCCCGCACTTTTTGAAGTTCCTTCAGGAACTTCGAAAAAGTAGGAGACCCACAAAAAATCGCGATCCTCCCCGCAGAAATCAAGAGAGAGAAAAAATTATAGAGTAGGAGGGATAAGACCTGATGTCTCTCTTCGGAAAAATCTGTCAGTGTCTATCCTTTACCTGTGAAGAAAAAGTTAATGCAGGCAAAAGGGGAGGTACATCTTGCGTGTACCTGAGCTGCTTTTGTAAATGAGGAAGAGGATAATTGTCTTCCATTGAACTCTGCCAAAATACAGATGAGAGAAAATACAGTAGGATAATAATCTTACAAGTACCTGAAGGGAACTTTGCTACTATCTGCTAGTCTCTGCAAAAGGGAGAGTAAGCAAGCAGATAGAAGAAGAAAATAAGCTGCAAGTACCTGAGAGGAACTTGCTGCTATCTGCTAGTCTCTGCAAAAGGGAGAGTAAGCAAGCAGATAGAAGAAGAAAATAAGCTGCAAGTACCTGAGAGGAAACTTGCGAATGTTGCCTGTTGATATGATAAGATATAATCAGATAGCAGAAGAGTTACCGGGCAAGCTTTGCTATCAATTGAATAAAGGTCAAACCGTGATAATAACTCTCTCTTGTGTGACCAATATCAACGTGAAAACCCAGATTAGCAAAATAAGAAAGTCCGAAATTAGATTCATGATGACATTGCTTGTTAATCAAGAAGAACCATAAGCTGGGAATAAATGATGTGTGGTTAACATCTGATAGGAGAACTTGTTGATCATTATCTGATAGGAGCTTATGCAGGGTAGTGCATATAAGATGATCATAAGTCCAGAAGGGTATTGCAGATCCTTAAAATAGGTTGGACTTAACCTGTTAACCTGCAAGAAGATAAAAGCACAAAGGAGGGCTATACCCCGAGGATGAGCTAAAAAAGGTTGAATGCTGCCACAGGAGAGCACCTGTGGGCCTTATGCATCACTTGCCCAAAAGTCATCCGGGGCGTAGTCCTACCTAAAGCGGGCTGGCCGCATTCCCTTGACAGAGCACAAAAGGGAAACATGCACAAAATCCTAAGAAGGAAATGACAGATACACTGCTCTCTTTCCCCGGGTTACAAACATTGTTGATCCGTTCTAACTGGTGCGCCAAATGGTCTACAGCATTGCTCGTCTTTGAAGAGATCAACAACATTGTGGGTCCCGCGAAAGTACGGATTGAGAGTACCATAGAGTGTTCGGCCATCACAGTTGTGAGATGATCGAGGAGACAAGGCTACACTTGATCGTCATTGCTTGTCAAGCAAAGATCATCGTAACTATAACGTATCCCTATCGGAGCACGATAGAACTATCACAGGAGGCCTCCCCTAGGCACTCACACTGCGCTAGACATCGGCCGGGATCCGAAGCCCCGTCATCCTCCGCACGAGAGTTGAACGGCCCCCACTGCACATATGCGAAAACTCCCCGCTATATGTGGTCATTGTGGTTTTATGCCAGAGAACAACCTCGAGGGGGCCCTGAGCAAGACTCAGCGATATCTCGGTGGTTCAGTGATCTCTTTGACAAAGAGAAGAAGTATAGAAGAGAAACATTACAAAAAGGGAACTGTGTCAGTATGAGATCTCTGACGTAAACTTTACTGAATGAAACAAAAGAGAGTGTTTGAAAAATATGCAAAATGTTGTAAGAGTAATTGTTGTTGGTTGCGAGGAGCTTTGAGGACTGTCATGTCCTTTTAGCTTTAGAATAGGTCTCCAAGGGCGCCCACGTCATTAGCATCGTGGGTCTCGCCTATAGCGAGGCCACGATACGTGTCGATTTGATTCACTCCCTTTGAGCTGCAAGGCATGTCCGCTACTTCTTTTCCTTTTAAAGTTGACGGATCGGAGTGGTCATCTTTCGGGAACAGACCACGCATCTTACCCTGTCTCAACAATTCTTGCACCAGCTGACGAAGCGCTCGACAGTTTTCAGTCAAATGTCCGCTTTCTTTGTGGAACTCGCAGAACGGATCTGAACTTTTTGACCTTTGGTTTTTCGGCTGGTAGGGCCTTTTGGAATTTGCCCTATCCTTCATAATCTTGCATACTTCTAGCATGGTCTCATCAAGTCCAGAATATGACAAGTCATCATCTTGCGGCTGATGAACTGAAGCTGTTTGCGGAGGTGGGGCTGGTGGTAGCAATCGTTCTTGGGCACGATCCTGGCCTGGGAAGAGGTGTTGATGATGATGCTGGAATCTTTTTGTTTTTCTTGAGTGGGATGAAAAGTCTTTTCGAGGAGACCTCGAAGGCTGCTTGCAAGAAGGATTTTTCTCCGACACCAGCCTGGAGACGAAGCTAGGGTTGCTCTTTTCACCGCGGATGTATGAGTTGGCTAAGGCAATTAGTTCTTGATATGTCTTTGGTGCTCGGACATTGGCCTCAAATTTGAGTGGTCCCTCCTGCAAACCATTGATGAGAGCCACTCGATACATCTCCTGGTCAACGATCTCGATGTCCAATATTTCCCTCTGAAAACGATCCACAAAATGAGACCAAGTCTCATTCTCTCGCTGCCTGATCTCAAAGAGGGCTTCTGGACCGCCCTTCCTCGTGGAAGAAGTAGAAAATCTGAGCAGGAACTCCCTTCGCAAATCAGCAAAGGAAGAGATGGACTGAGCACGAAGTCCATAGAACCAATCTCTCACTTGACCATCAAAGGTCGTTACGAGGAGCTTGCTCTTGGTGGTATCAGAGAGGGTATTGAGAGCAACGGCTGATTCAAAAGCTTGAAGATGCTTGACAGGATCAGTCTCCCCGGTATAAATGGGCAACCGTGGCTCTCGGAAGTTGACTGGAGTTGGCTCATACCAAACACTCTCCGTAAACGGTGATGGCTCTTCTGGTTCTACTGCGTAAGGAAAGTAAGGAGCATGAGCAGTAGCTGCAAAAGAAGCAGGAGGATTGGAGTAAAAGGTTGCTGCAGGGGGAGCAAATGCAGGAGCTGAAGAGAATGGATGACTTCCCTGAAAGTTCAGAAATCTAGCCGGACTTCCCCGGGCAGCTTCCCGGAAGAAGTTCTGACGAGCTGCAAACTCATCATCTTGAGATCGCAAAGGTGCTGCAGGTCCTTGCGGAAAAGTTGGAGTATAAAGAGGAGGATAGACCGGCGGATGAGCCGGTGGATAAACTTGAGGAGTCTCGGATGTTGGTGCTGGATTGATTGGAGGAACTGGCGCTGCTGAAGATTGAGCGGCCAATTGCTGTGTGAGAGCTGCTAGAGTACGGTTGATGGCTTGAAACTGTTGGGCAGTTTCTCTGCAAGATTGCTCTAAGGCCTTCCAAAGAGAATCGTCACTGGGACTTGGAGAAGGACTCTCGGCTGGTTGATGGTCTGTCATGAGTAACCACTGCTTTCACTATCTGATCGATATCTGAAGGTCGCGTGTTAATGTTGACGCAAGAATTGCGCCTTCCGATTAACAGGGGTGTTCGATCTCACAAGCTAAGGGTGAAGGAAGAAGGGTTGCGGGGATAAAGGAGAGGCTTGCTTGAGCAGAGGAGAAGCTTGCTCAAGCAGAGAGGAAGCTTGCTTGAGCATAGGAGAAGCTTGCTCAAGCAGAGAGGAAGCTTGTTTGAGCAGAGGAGAAGCTTGCTCAAGCAGAGAGGAAGCTTGCTTGAGCAGAGGAGAAGCTTGCTCAAGCAGAGAGGAAGCTTGCTTGAGCAGAGGAGAAACTCGGTCAGGAACTGTCGATCAGACAGCTACTTTGGCGGTTAGCTTTGCATGTTGATGCCGAGAGAGGAGAGAAGAAGAGAGGAGGCCGCTAGCAGCGGCAACAGCAGACTTCGCCCGCTGCGGCTTGAATGCCACTCTTGCGACGGGCTTTTCCTTTAATCAAGTAGAGTTACAACTTGCTATTGCACCATTACAAAGAAAGAGCAGTAAAGGGTACAATGGGGAAGCTGGCGGCTAAGGAAGAAGGTGCCAGAAACTAAGTAAAAGAGGCTGCGGAGAACTAAAGAACTAAGGCTGAAGATGCTGCTGAAGCTGCCTGCTGAAGCTGCCTGCTGAAGCTGCCTGCTGAAGCTGCCTGCTGATGGCAGAAAAAACTAAGTCCCCAGCCTCTGACGACCTGGGCGGACTGGAGATTTGAGTCCGCCGACCTTGCTTGATCAAGCTGTGACGGACTGGAAAACTGAGTCCGCAGCCTTTGATCAAGGTTGCAGTTCTCCTCCCGCCGATCCAGAATGAGAGGTCTTGGGGGGTATTTATAGGCCCGGGGAGAATCTGGTCCAGTGACGTCATCCTTGACGACCTCAGCGACCTGAGCAACCTGACTGAGCAACCTGAGGAGCAGGCAGACGGACCCCGAGCAGGCAACTCTGGGCTGATTAGGGGGACTCCAGGAGGAGTCCTCCCTTGCCGGAGCGGAGGCCGCCCCCTAGCGGGCGGCCTGGGCGGACTCCGGGGGGAGTCCGCCCGACAGGCGAGGCCGCCCCTAGCGGCGGCCTGGGCGGACTCGGGTGAGTCCGCCCGGCAGGCGAGGCCGCCCCTAGCGGCGGCCTGGGCGGACTCGGGTGAGTCCGCCCGGAGGCGAGGCCGCCCCTAGCGGCGGCCTGGGCGGACTCGGGTGAGTTCGCCCGACAGGCGAGGCCGCCCCTAGCGGCGGCCTGGGCGGACTCGGGTGAGTCCGCCCGGAGGCGAGGCCGCCCCTAGCGGCGGCCTGGGCGGACTCGGGTGAGTCCTCCCGGCAGGCGAGGCCGCCCCTAGCGGCGGCCTGGGCGGACTCGGGTGAGTCCGCCCGGAAGGCGAGGCCGCCCCTAGCGGCGGCCTGGGCAGACTCGGGTGAGTCCGCCCGGAAGGCGAGGCCGCCCCTAGCGGCGGCCTTGGCGGACTCGGGTGAGTCCGCCCGGAAGGCGAGGCCGCCCCTAGCGGCGGCCTGGGCGGACTCGGGTGAGTCTGCCCGGCAGGCGAGTCCGCCCCTAGCGGGCGGCCCGCGAAGGCCAGCGGAGGCCTCCCCCTAGCGGGTCGGCCTGGGCGGACTCCAGGGGGAGTCCGCCCGACAAACGGAGGCCGCCCCTGGCGAGCGGCTGGCGGAACACCCATCCTTGAGCGATTTTGGACCCGACAGTCCATCTTGCGTAGACATGGTGGACATCATGGGTAACCTGCTCCTTGCGGGTGGGAACCTGCATAGAAAAGCAGAAAAAAAGGGGCACCTTGGAGAGGATTGCTCATTTTTGGGGTTAACAGCATCGACAGTGTTGAGAAAATTGGCCTATTACCGAGCGCTACCAACCTACCGCGCCACGCTAGCATTGGAAAATGGAAAATATTCATTTTGAATATTTTTCAAAATTTGGAGGACATCTGTCAACATCAAGCGCGCGAACCTACCGCCAGGCGCTAGCCTTACCACCGACGGTAGCCTATTTTTACAAAGAGGTATAAAAATACCCCTTATTTTCTGCGTTCCTTACCAAGATTAAAAGAGATAGAGTTCGGTGATTCCTAGGGTTAGGCCGCCTCTCTCGTGTCCGTTCCATCGTCTTCATCGAAGGAAAAGAAGATCGTCTGCCACTCGTTCGTACACAAAGAACTCCGGCGAGCTAAGAACTATATTGACTACAAAGAGATGACTGATTGAAAATACACGAATATCTCAATCACTGACCGTGGATCACTCGACGGAGGAATCGTCAAAAGGGAGATTTTAATCGCTTTAAATCCTTTAAACTTTTATTGTATTCTTTTTCTTTCTCTATTGTGCTTGTGGTGAAGGAAATCGACCGGGGAAGGTTGGTGGAATCTATGGTAGGATTCCTTGAGAAATCGTCCAGGGGAAGGGATGTCTAGATCGAGTGATCTAGCGGGGCTCTAAGACCCTTCCTTGCATGGAGGTGAAGTGCCGACTCGAATACCTTTCTTGGAGGGAAAGGGAGAGAGCCAACCGATCCGTGGAGCGGGTCAGTATTGAAAACCAAAAGCTATTTTTATTCACCGCCTTCGATCTCCAGCGTCACGGAGATCAATTTTTGTAATCTTTAAAAACAATTGTTGAATGTTAGTATGTGTTTTCCTGAAGAGTGCATGGATCTTCAAGGGAGAATCTGCCCAGGAATATGAGTTCAGAGACATACCGCCGTGCGTTAGATACCTAACGCCCTGCGGTAGCTTCCTGAACTAGTTTTTCTGGTTTGAAATAATTTGAAATCTTAGTAATCATCGTTAAACCTTATTCACCCCCCCCCCCTCTAAGGTTTGCCACTTGATCTAACAGTAACTTCGACAAGAATTCAGGGCAAACACATATGCTAAAATCGATGCTACATTAAGATAGAAGTCGACGCATTCGTCAATATGATATTGATGCAACTTTGAATACAAACTTATTTATACAGAAGCAAGAAGTCAACATTATTTTTATATGAATTCAACGTAGTATCGAGTAGAGTCCAAAATGGAAATAATCATAGAATCATTCAGACTTAATATAAGGAACTTCCATGGAATTTATTCTCCAAATTCTAGCCATAGGGAGATAGATTAAAGGAAATATTTCTCTACCAAATTCAGACATATGTTTATAGAAGTTTGTGAGGAATATATCAAGATTGATGAATTTATTTTCGACAGATTATATCAGCATTCCTCCAGAAGATTTCATGCCAGAAAAGAGACAATTCCAAATCATTCATGAATGATATAATCATAGAAGAGAATGAAAGAAATAAGAATACACATAGTTAATAAGAAATACAAGCGATCGACTTCTCTTCTTTTTCATCATCTTCTTTTTACTCTTAATTCTTCCCTGCTAGTGCTGGAACATTTAATATGCTAGAACATTCAGAGAAGATGACTGGATCCAAAGCTTATAACCCCTCCAATTCTTTTATCATAAAGGGATTCATCATATTGAAGGATAAAAAAAACTTAGTGCCTAATCATCCTCAGATTCTTGCTGAAAGCACTCATCAAGAAGACTCTTCTCCACTACTCTCTCTCTCTCTCTCAGTTTCTCTTTATTTCTCTTTTGTAGTGATTGAGTAACGAGTTTTTAGAATCGCTATTCCAAGGATTCATGTTGTGGTTCTGAGAGTCTCCTTATCAACAGAATCAGTGGTAGTGGTTCAAGATCTCCTTACCAAAAGGTCTAGTTTTTAGTTCTAAGAGTCTCCTTATCAAAAGACCCAAACATTAGGATAGTGTATTCCTACCAAGGTGGTAGAAGAGTGGATGTAGTAGATTTTGGAGAACCATTATAGCTTTGGTGTCTTTTATATTTTATGTTTTTCTTTCTTACTTTATTTCAGTGTTGTGTTGTATTGTGTTGTGACTAAGTTTCTAGTCTGAATTCGGTGTTTTTTTTATAAATCATTAGCTAACTAATATTGTTTAAAGAAGAATTTTTAAATCTCTATTCACCCCCTTTAGAGAATTCTCAGAGGTTTACACAATTTTTCACACTTTTCAATTAGTATCATAGGGAGGTTGATCAAATAAAGTCTAACACCTTGATCACAACGATCCAAACAATTGCAAAGCTACATATATAAATAAATATCTATTTTCAAAAAATGACTTCAGTCAATTTCAAGGGATTTGCATCTACCAGACCTCAAGTGTGTAACTTAGATAAGTTCACATTCTGGAAGGACAAAATAAAATTTACATAAACTCTATTGATGATGGCATTTTTAGTTCTATCTTGACAATAACACACATGTCATACAAGAAAGATGTAGAGGGCAAAACTATATTTGAACCTATGCCAAGATCATAATGGATAAATGATGAGAAGAGGATAAAGGAATGAGATTCTAAAGCTATGAACATTCTAGTTTCAACTATATCAGATGACCTATTTTAGAAGGTTACTAACTGCCAGTCAGTTAAGGGGATCTGGGAGTCACTGTTTAGAATTATAGATGGAATTTCAGATGAAAGAAAGGAGAAGAGATCCCATCTCATATCCCAGTATAAGAACTTCCAAAAGAAATCTGAAGAGATAGTGGCAGATATGTATGAAAGATTCAGCGTCATAGTCAATGAACTGAAGGGACTAGACATGGAGATCTCACTGATTGAGATCAATGACAAACTTCTCATATGCTTCCCAAGCACTTGGGATTCAAGGATCTATGCAATCAGAGATTCTAGATATCACAGGGAAATCATAATGTATTCCATGTTAGGCAAACTCAAGTCCTATGAAATCCTATTAAAAAGTAGGGTTGAGTCTGAAGTGAAGGACCAACTCTCTACCACTAGAGAGAAGTTCATTGCTCTTAAAGCTACTGATGGAGAACCCTCAACCTCAGAAGAATAAATGTTTAATATTCTGGCTAAGAGATTTAGAATATGGATAAAGACAGATGACTCTAGGAGAAGATAAAGGGGCTTCAACATGACCAAGTTTGATAAAACCCCAAAATAAGAAGGTCATCTAGCTCCAAAATGTATTAAAGAGAAGAAGGACACGTCCACCAAAAAGGAGCACAGGAAGTAGCCCTTCAATTGGAAGGATAGGAAGAAGGGAAGAGGTTTCATAGTAGTAACTTAGAGTGACTTTAGCTCAGAGTCAAAATAAGGCCGTTGTAGAGGAAGTCGAGCATACTCAGATAATGAGGAAGATCAGCTATGTTACTTTGATGGTATTGATTTTTCTTCTAAAGAATTCATAGATTGTTTTAAGGTTTTTTGAAAAGATCACATAGAAGCATAAAAACAAATTTTATAACTAAGAAAAGAAATTGAACTAATTAAGAACCAGCCATGTGATAATGAATAAGTTCAACAGGACAATCATTTGAAAATTGAGGTAGAAAACCTCAAGAACCAAGTAGCAAAGTTAAAAGGAGAAAACAAATTGTTAAGGGAAGAGCTAACAAAGGCAAAAGCCTTTGAGGACTCTTTAAATGGAAGGAGTCAACAACTCAAGATTTTTATAGAAAACTTGAAGAAAAGGTTTAATCACTTAGGATTAGGTGCTGACTCTACCAGGATAGTGAAGATTACTAACACACCTGTATAGAGGAATCCAATATTGTTTACTAAGGATAAAGAAATTTAACATATCACAAACCTAGATAATGACCCTGCAAAAATCACAGTATTTAAATAAAGTGACTATATTCAAAGGAAAAGGGTATTTTATGGGAGAAACTTGTGATAAATAATATGGTAAAACCTATAAATTTTGCTATCTGGGAACATGCGTTGATTTCATATCGACGTAACCAAAAAGTTGTGTTGAATGCCAATCGACACATCTCCCTATATCATAGTTTTGCATCATCTTTTGATTATCATCCTACTTTTCGTACATGTATAAGATACTTTACAAGAGGTCATGAAACTGGAAGCTGTTTGTTTAATAGACCAACATTCTTTTATCCCAAGGGGTATCATTAAAGGCCCTCTTATACTTTGATCACACCTTACAATAAAAAAAGTAATGGGTCCAAGGTAACCTAGATCCCAACTAATGTTTGATTTCATGTGCAGGAAAAGGACCGTCTCTCCACAAACTAGCTGTGGTACTTAGACGGTGGATGCTCTAGACATATAACTGGGCGAACAAATCTGCTGGAAAAATACAATGCCAAAAATGCTTCTCTTAGAATTTTGAATGATAAGTACAAAAAACTAAATCCATATAGATCATGTCAATTGAGTAAGAAAACTAAGTCCTCATTTAAACTAATTGGTAAGAATGATTCTCTTAGAATTTTGTATCAACTGCATATGGAATTGTTTGGTCCACTCACCAGTCAGAGCTTAGGAGGAAAGTCATATACTTTAGTTATTATGGATGATTTTTCTAGATTCAATTGGATGTTCTTTCAAAAAGCTAAGTCTGACACCATTTGGATCCTCTCAAGATTCAATAGACAAATTCAATCTAAATTCAATACTCAGGTGTCTATGCTCAGAAGTAACCATGAAACAGATTTTAAAAACCAGTTAATCTATAGAATCTATGAGGATGAAGGTATAAGGCAAAACTTTTCAGCTCCTAGAACACCCCAACAAAATGTTGTAGCTGAAAAGAAAAATATAACTCTAATTGAATAAGGAAGAACATTATTAGCAAATTTGTCTAGCTCCTTCTAGGCTAAAGCAGTTAACACCGCCACTATGTTCTGAATAGGAGTCTTGTTAACAAAACCAAGTTGAAGATAACTTATGAGCTACTAAAGTGGAAGCCACATATAGTGTCATATTTCAGGATATTTGGGTGTGCTTGCTATATTCTCAACAATGGGAAGAGTCATCTTGCCAATTTTATAAAAGGCTGGTTGAAAGACTTATTTCAAGTGCCTAGACACCTAGAGGGGGGGGGGGGGTGAATAGGTTCTAATTTTCTTTTATAATTCAGGCAAATTAACTAGTATCACACAACACAGAACATACAATTCTCAGAACATAAAACACAGCACACAGACACCAGATTTATAGTGGTTCCCCAAGGTATGGGTACGTCCACTTTCCCCCTTCGCCTATCCAGTAGAGAACTGGATTCAGCCCAACTTCATTCCTCTTTCTCAGATCCAAAGATCTTACAGCTTAGAACACAAATGGTTCCTACACCTCAGACTTACACAAGTCCCGCCTCAGATCCTTCCCCAAGAATCCTACCTAAGGCCTCAGCCCTACCTCAGCCTTTATTACTAGGCTCACAACTCAGACTTTCACAAGTCCTACACCTCAGGCCTCAGCCCTACCTCAGCCTTTATAATTATAGGCTTACAACTCAGATCTAACAAAATATCATACAAGTAATTGAGTATTTAAAAAATACAAAAATTTCACCAGATAGATCCCTCTATAGGTGTGTGCTCTTGATCAGTTCTTGATTAAACTGAATCTTTAGATCCAACCTGACTTAGCTATTTCAAAGCTTCTTGATAGAACAAAATAAGGTTGAACTCTTCTTGATGTAGAAGTTTATCTCCTGTCAGCTCCTGTCTTAGATTCAGAATCAGATCTGAATCTTCTCAGCAGACTGTTTAGAATCTACCTACTTAAGGGTCTCCCCTTTTCTTGTTGTTGAATTCTCTCTTGGATGAATCACCTTTTTTATCTCTGTATCAGTTTTTTTGGTTGTCAAGGATCAGTCCATTATATAGAGTTTCCTCATGATGACCGGCTGATCCGGTTTGTAACAACCTTCTGACAGTTCTGACAAAGGGGTCAGAGCTGTTGGTAATGACAATTATCAACCCACCAGTCATGACAGTTGATTCCTTAGAGACTTAACAACTTAGCATGATCCACTCAACAATCTGCTTCATATGTGTCTACACAAATAGACTAAGTGTCGACACAAGTCTTAATGATGTCGACATAATACTCCATGTGTTGACATAGTCATTCTTCTGCTACTCGACACAGCTTTTGTTTGTACGTGTCGACACAAGTCCTGTGTGTCGACACAACTGCTTCTAGTCTTGACATAACTGATGCCGGCAGATGGCATTGAGTGTATGTCCAGCCATCGTTGAGTGTGTGTCTAGCTATCGACACAAGCCTTCTGACTCAGTATTGCTGTTTTCTGTTAGATGGCGTTGAGTGTTGTCCAGATGTCATTGAGTGTGTGTCGACACAAGTCCTGTGTGTCGACATAACTACTTCTGGTCTTGACTTTGCTGTAGACAAATGGCGTTTAGTGTGTGTCGACACAAGTCCTGTGTGTCGACACAAACCTTCTTCAGGTGTCGACACAATTCCTGAGTGTCGACACATGCCTTTCTTCTGATGTCGACATAACTCCTGGAGGTCGACACAGCTTCTTCTTTAGATGTCGACACAAACCTTGTCTTAGGTGTCGACACAATTCTGGGTGTCGACACAGCTTCTTCTTTAGGTGTCGACATAATGCCTGGGTGTCGACACAGGCCTTGCTTCTAGTGTCGACACAACTTCTGGGTGTCGACACAATTCTTCACAAGTGTTGAGACTTGTACTTAGAAAAATTTCTTGCAAACCTTACACCTGCACAATGAAACTCAAACAACCATCAAATACAACTTTATGTATATCATTGAGTAAGATGAGGCTTCTCCAAATCTGGTACATATTTTTTAGTGTACCCAACAATCTCCCCCTATTTGGAGAAGTCATAACCCTTTGTCAAAGATATACATCTCTCATAATAAAACACAAAAGAATAGATGTACACTCATTTCAGTGCAAGATAACAAATAAACAATGTAAACAACTCAAATCAATAGTGAAGCTGATTTTATGTATTAATCAGAAAGTTCTTGGTTTACATGTTTTTCCTTAGAACAAAAACAAAAAAGTTACATTGTTCTACACATAAGCCTATCTATCCTATGATTGACTAGACTCCTTAATTACAATGCCTTTCCCAGACTTAATCTTTGCCTGCACAGTAGGTTCTGTATCCTCTGCAGGTTTCTTCCCTTTGAGATCCTTCTTCTTCAGTTCAACCTTTATTCTTTGCCTTTCAAAATTGTGAAAAGGCTTCGGGAAGTATCTGCTAGGCTCCAGAGCATTAGCAGCTAACTTCCCAGCTTTTGCACTTCTTCTACACTGAAGAATGGTTTATTGCCTGGCTTGATACTTATTCCATTCTTGCTCAGAATACCATTTACCCCTATCATAGGTTTTATCTTTTACAGCCTTCCAGGCAGTCAAAATAATATTCCTGGAAGTGGGGCTCCATTGCTCAAAATCTGGCTTCAACTCAGCCTGTTCTCTTAACCTCTTCTTGGATAGTTGTGCTTCCTTCTGAGCTTCCTTTGCAGCCTTTGACATGTCTTCTTTTTCAATAATCACATTTGATGCCTCCTGTTGATGGTTGTACATTAACTGCACTCCTTGTTGAACCATGCCAAAGTTAGCAGGAGGGTAAATAACCTGTGCAACTTCAGGCTGATCTTCTTCAAAATTAGCAGATTGCACTCCAGACTCAGCAACATTATCATCATCACACAAAGGAGGAAAGCCAAGTGTAGATCTGATGGAATTAGAGATCCATTTTGCATGATCAGAGCTAGCTTTTACTAACAATCTCTCCTCCTTTATGACTTCTCTAGTGATATGATCTCTCAGATCAATCTTTTGAAATCTTATCTGATCAGCCAGATATTCTATACCTTTTTGATAGTAAGCTTTGAACTTAGTTAGGTACTCATAAATTGTCTTTTGAGAGGCTCCAATAGCTGTGTGGACAGCTACTAGATCTTCTTGTAGTTGCTTTGAGATTTCAGTTTTCAAATTAGTTGAAATACTTCCAAGTTTCTTGATGATTTCTTCATGGGATTCTTTGAGGTTTTCATTGGACCTGAATTTATTTTCCAAAACATACCCTTGCTTTGTGGCAATGTCCTCAACCTCAGTCTTTAGCAGCTATTATTGCTCAGCTAAATATACTATAACATTGCCTCCCTTATGGAAGCAATCTGTCATCTCTTTCTTGTGCAGATTGACTTCAAATCTGATTGACTTTATGTCCTGAGCCAGCTGAAACTGCAGTTCCTTATTTGACTCATCCACATACTTCTTTAGAGATTGCCTTTGTTCATCCAATTTTACTTGCATTTGGACCAGTAATGAACTGAAGTCCATGCTTGGAGCAGGTGGTTGTGTGACTTTGTGCAAGGCTTTCTTGTAGCCTGAGCTCCTTTTCCTTATTTTAACCATTTTTCTCTTCTTAGCCTTAGAGGTTTCCTCATCATCAGAGGGTTGTGATGAGCTTTCTATATCAACTCTGTCTTTATTAGATGTGTCATTCAGTTGCTTCTCCCCCTCAGTTCTTGGCAGGTCCTTTTCTACCTGGGATTGCTCCCCCTCAGTCCTTGCAGCTGGTAAATCAAGAAATAAATCTTCCATTATTACCTCTTGCTGTATCTGTATAGGAGGAACAAGGTTAGTTTGGAAAATAAAAGGTTCTCCCTGGACATCCAGATTTTTTTCCAAGGCCTGTTCTATAAGGGAGATACTTACTTGCTCATTCTGCACATCTTGTGCCTCCTTCTCAGCAATGTCCAGTGCTTCTTTATTGATATCTGATACAATATCCATTACTGTATCTACTGCATACTCACTCTCTAGAGTAGCAATATCAATTCCTTCCCCTTGGGAAGGTAGCTCAGATTCAGTGTCTTGTGCTGCTAATTCAGGATTTTCTCCCCCTGGAGTAGTGACTACCTATTGCTCTGGGAGCACACTGCTCTCTACTTGATCTTGAACATCTTTTTGGGGTATATCTTCATATGAACTGAAGACCACTTCCTCTTCAGAATCACTAGAAGATTCTGCTTGCCGAACAACTTCCTTCTTCTTCTTTTCTTTCTTTGTCTGTTTTTGTGGATTAAAAACCTCCTTAGTTAATACTCTAACCCACCTAGACAGAATTCTTACATCCATTTTTCTCATATGGTTGATCTTGAATCCTGGAAGTTTGCTCATTACATCTGGTATTGCTGAAGATAAACATAAGCTGAGGATCCTTCCCAGATTTGGTTTCTTTATTCCTTCTTGTATTTTGTCAAATACCACAGATGCCCAACCTATTTTTACTGTGAAGATGACCCTTGTCATTAGATTGAACATGGAAACTGAAACTCTGTCATGTCCACCAGTCTTACACAGAATTACCTTTCCTATGATTTCAGACAAAAACTTCCCTTGAGAGTTCATCCCTTTCCTGGTTATGGATGATCCAACTTTGATATTAGGGCTTAGCCCGCACTAGTTTAATGCATCTTTTGTCATTGAAGGAATGATGTCATCGTCATCCTTAACCTTAGGAAGCTGGAGTGATTTCCTAATCGTCTTTAGATTAAGTTTCACTCGGGAATCTTGTACGTTGGCTTGAATCTTCTTCCCATCTATGTCCACGGTGGCTGATGAATTGAATTCCATGAATTCCTTCTTCTAGATCTTGGTCGGTTCTGAACCAAGAATTCCAAACCATTCTCTGGAATTAGGGTAATTACACCCTGGATTTCTGGAGACGTTGTCGTGAATCCACCACGAACCAACTCATAACCTCCGTTCACCTTGTCTTCCTTGATGGGCGCCATTGATGGAAGGGAGAGAGAGAGAAGAGAAGAGAATATCGAAGTCGACATAAGGTATAGAGTCGAGAAATCTGAAAGCGTAGTCGACAAGATTTTGGCTTCACCTATTTATAGTCTAGGTGTAAAGGGGAGTTCAAAAGAAGCTCCTTAGTAATAATAGTATGTCTCGACAATACTTAGGTTTAGTCGACGCGTCTATGTGTCGACATACTTATGTCAGTGTCGACATGGACTAGTCATGTCTCGACACAGAGTGTTGACATTGATTTTTGTGTGTCGACACAAAAATAAGTTAACTTAAAGTCTCGACATAGTTGTGTCGACATCCATACTTCTGTCGACACAGATACTGTTTTTGTGTCGACACATCCTTTTCCTTTGTCGATACAACATACTGAGTGTGTCGACATAATTTGTTTGTGTCGACACAAACATTGTACTTAGACAAATTCCTAAGAAATATTGTGCTTACATAGTCCACTTAGGAATGCTTGTGCTGACCTACTCTAGGTTCAACATACCTAATTCAATTTTAAAATGATTGAATTTAGTTTCATCCAGAGGTTTTGTAAAGATATCAACTATTTGATTATTTGTGTTTACAAATTCTAGATTAATATCTTTTTTGTCCACATGTTTTCTTATGAAATGAAACTTAATTTCTATATGCTTGGTTCTACTGTGTGATACAGGATTCTAAGCAATAGAAATAACACTTGTGGGATCACAAAACAGTGGAATTCTACTTACCTTGATGTCATAATCTTTAAGTTGGTGCTTTATCCACAATAATTGTGCACAACAACTACTTGGAGCTATATATTCAAACTCAGCTATTGATATAGCTACACTGGTCTGCTTCTTGCTGCACCATGACACCAACCTTCCACCTAGGAATTGACAGGTACCTGTAGTACTCTTCCTGCCTTCTTTGTATCCTGCAAAGTCTGCATCTGAGAAACCTGTTAGTAAGAAATATCTATTCTTAGGGTACCAAAGACCTAGATTAGGTGTGCCCTTAAGATATCTCAAAATTCTTTTAACTGCAATATAATGAGATTCCTTTGGGCAAGCTTGGTACCTAGCACAGCCACATATACCATACATGATGTCAGGTCTACTAACAGTCAAGTAGAGTAGGGAGCCAATTATCCCTCTATACAAAGACTCATCAACAGGTTTCCTTGTCCCATTTTTTCCTATAGGCATACTTGTTCCCATTAGAGTTTTCATGGTGGAGGCTGAGTCCATACCATATTTCTTAATCAACTCCTAGGTGAACTTAGACTGGGATATGGACAATCCATCATCAGTCTGTCTTACTTGATGTCCCAAGAAGAACTTCAGCTCACCCATACTGCTCATCTCAAACTTCCCTTGCATAAGTTTGGCAAACTTTCTACAAAGGTTGTTTTCAGTAGATCCAAAGATAATGTCATCAACATATATCTGGACTAGGATTATCTTGCCTTTAGATTCCCTAAAGAATAGAGATTTGTCTATCTTTCCTCTAGAGAATTTATTCTCAATAAGAGAAGTAGACAAGGTTTCATACCAAGCCCTAGGGGCTTGTTTCAAACCATATAGAGCTTTCCTAAGCCTATATACATAATAAGGATAATGAGAATGTTGGGTCCGGTGTTCCTTCACTTGACCCGTGGCGCTCTGCTACTTATATAAAAAATTAAGTAGCACCCTCTCCAACAGTCCGGGCTTTTGGTGCAGTCGGGTATGCGCTTGATCCTTCAATTGGTATCAGAGGAGGTCACGGGTTCAAGACCGGGGGGGCGCTATTAAATCCTTATTTTTCCCTTCTAATTGTGTGGGTCCGGTGGGTCAGGCAACTGTGGACATGTGGTAACCCCACCTCTGAGCCGTGTGGGCCATGTGGTAACCCCACCTCTGAGCCGACGGGTTGTGCTGGATGCCGGGGGGGATTGTTGGGTCCGGCATTCCTTCACTTGACCTGTGGCGCTCTGTTACTTATATAAAAAATTAAGTAGCACCCTCTCCAACAGTCCGGGCTTTTGGTGCAGTTGGGTATGCGCTTGATCCTTCAGAGAATCTACAAAACCTGACGGTTGTTCAACATAGACTTCCTCTTTTAAGTCACCATTCAGAAATGGTGACTTTGCATCCATATGATATACCTTGAACCCTTGATAGGCAGCATCGGCCAAGAACATCCTTATAGACTCTAGCCTTGCGACTGGGGCAAAGGTTTGATCAAAGTCAATCCCTTCCTCTTGCCTGTAGCCTTTTGCTACCAACCTGGCCTTGTTCTTAATTATAGTGCCATTCTCATCAAGTTTGTTTCTGTAGATCTACTTGGTTCCTATAATGTTATGATCATTTGGTTTAGGAACCAGTTCCCAGACTTTACACCTTCTAAATTGATTCAACTCTTCTTGCATAGCATCAATCCAGTTCGTGTCTTGCATGGCTTCTTCAAACTTCCTGGGTTCTATCTGTGACAAGAAGCTTGAACATAAAACTATGTTCATGTTCTTGCTCCTTGTTAGAACACCTTGACTTGCATTACCAATGATTTGGTGAGCTGGATGATCCTTCAGGTGTCTTCTAGCTGGAGGAAACCTGTCAACCTCATGGCCTTCTTCATTTTCCTCAACCTGAGGCTCCTCATTGTCTTCATCATCCAGTGAGTCTTGTTCTCCCCCTGGACAACATGCATCTTTTTCTTCATCCATCCTAGCAGGAGCCTCATCATTGATGGTCAGCTTGTCCAGCCTGTCTGTTAGACCTGTAGAACTAACTGAAGAACTAGACACTTCACTGTTAATCAATTTAGACTTATCAAATACAACATGAACTGATTCTTCTACAACTTGAGTGGTCAAGTTATAGATCCTGTATGCCTTACTATTATTGTTGTATCCAATAAATATCCCTTCTACAGATTTGGCAGCAAACTTAGTTTAGTAGTTCTTACCATTAACTAGGACATAACACTTGCTATCAAAGATTTTAAAGTAGGAAATGTTTGGTTTTCTACCTTTCAAAATCTTATAGGGAGTCATCTTATGTTTTTTATTGATGGAGGCTCTATTGAGTACATGACATGCAGTATTTACTGCCTCTGCCCAGAAGTATTCAGGGAGAGTAGTGTCACTAAGTAGTGTTCTACTTGCCTCAATAAGAGTCATATTCTTCCTTTCAGCAACACCACTTTGCTGGGGTGTTCTAGGTGAGGAGAACTCCTGATGGATCCCAAGTTCTTCACAGAACTTTGTCATACATTCAGACTGAAATTCAGTTCCATGGTCACTTCTGATTTTGACCACTGAATTGTTAAATTCATTTTGAATTTGTCTAACAAAGGTATGAAAAACAGTAGGAGTTTCAGATTTCTGTCTCAAGAAGAAAACTCATGTGAATCTAGAATAGTCATCCACAATAACAAAAGTGTATACTTTCCTACAAAGACTATGAATTGACATAGGACCAAACAAATCCATATGCAAGAGATATAAACATCTCATTGAATCTTTGGTATCTAGTGCATGAAGAGAGGACTTAGTCTGTTTGCCCTTTTGGCAAGCTTAACACACCCTCTTTAATGCACTTGACTTGAGGACCATTCCTCACTAATCCCATGCTGAACAGCTATCCTATAGACTTGTAGTTCAGGTGAGCCAGCCTCTTGTGCCATTTGACACATAGTGAAGCTTTCTCACCTGCAACTAGGCAAATGGGTGAGTTATTAAACTCATAATCTAGGTTAAGACAATATACATTCTCTTTCCTAGTGCCAGTCAAAATGATCTCTTGATCACTTGACCTCCTTATTTGGCACTCCCCTTTGAGCAAAGAGATGACATAACCTAGATCACTAAGTTGACTTATGCTAATCCGGTTATGTTTTAGCCCCTTCACATAAGCCACTTTAGTGATGGTAATTGAATCACTAGAGATGTTACCAAATCCTTTGATGATTCCTTTTTCTGATCCACCAAAGATCACTTTGGGTCCATTCTCTATGAGTACATAGTCCCTCAACATTCTTCTTGTTCCAGTCATGTGTCTGGAACATCCACTATCCAAGTACCATATAGGGGTATGGCCACTTGGATTCTCCTACATCAAATAAAGAATCACTCATCCTTAGAACCCAAATTAGTTTTGGGTTCTAGGTTCTTGTTAGTTTGAAAGATATCATGTTTACCTACAGCTTTTCTGATAGGTAAACTATTCTTGGTTTTAACACTTGTGTTAAACAAGCAATCCATAGCAAAGTGGCCTACCTTGCCACAACACCAGCACTCAAATCTGTTGTACCTTCTCTTAGGTACAGACTTCTCAACCTTGTTGCTAGCAGTTCTTTTGAGTGTAGGTGCTGGAGCAGCAAACCCCAAGAATTCCTTTTGAACCTGATGGGCTTGCCTATAGAGTGGCCTACTGGCATAGCACACTTGCCAATGTGATCTCCATACTTACAGTGACAATGAGTCATTTCATGATCATACCTGTTTGTAGGTTGCATTACCTTATTAAGGAAAATAGGGGGCTTAGCGGCTAGTAGCGTAACTGGGGCCTTACCTTTTCCATGTGAATTGGTGGCCCTTGTTCTTCCCTTAAAGCCTAGACTAGTCTTACATTTTTGTGAAAATAAGTTGTCTATTAGAGGCAAGACTGATTTTGGCTTAGAGAATTTAGCCACTAACTCTTTTTCTTTATGAAGTCTTGCCTCCAGATTCTTGATATGATTTTCCTTGAAAGACATTGTGCCCATCTGAATGAAAGTTATGTTCTTCAGTTTGGCAACCTCATTCAGTTTCAAATGAATCAGCTTGGCTGATTATGATGCTGCCTGCTTAAGAGATTAAATCTCCTTGGCTTGCTCCTTGAAAAGAAGCTTTCTTCTCTTTAGAGCTTGCAACAACCCACCATACTCATCAATGAGTTGGTGTACATCCCCTTCAGACTCAGAACCATCCACATCTTTTGATGTAGATGCTTCTGATTCTGATCTAGTAAAATAATCAAATGTTGAGGGAGTATTGTATACCTTACTAGGACAAGCCTGATCCTGGCACTGATCATTTTCTAATAGGGCCATCAGCCCTCTGCAACAATATTCTTCCACTCCATTTATGGAGTCCAGCATTTATAAGAATTCTAACTCCTTAGAATCATCTTCAGTTGAGAATAACCCAACATATGCTTCTACATCTTCTTCTTCTCCTGATCCTGATGATGAAGAGTTTGTCCAACTCTTCTGCTTCTAGGAAATAAAGGATTTCTCCTTCTTGCCCTTCATTTGTTGCTTCTTCTTGTCCTTAGATTCAGTCCTCTTGTCTGGACAGTCAGCTATGATATGTCCTTTCCTGTTGCAACAATAGCAAACAATCTTTAAGTTAGTTTGTTTACTAGGTTTTGAGGCAAACTCGTCCTCCTTGGGATTCTTCTTTTTCTTGTAATACTTATCCTTGGAAAAGGATGTTTATGGTCTGGTTCTCCACTTCTTCCTTTTCATGAACCTTTGGAACTGCCTTGTAAATGCAGCAAAGTCCTCATCAGAGGTGTGGCTGTCTGATGAGGATGTATCAGGAATTCCTTCTTCTGCCTCAACACTCCTTCTGGGTGGAGAAGGAGATTTTATCCTGCCCTTTCTTATGCCTTCAGCCTTGAAGGCTACTGATTTGTCCTTGTACTCAAACCTGCTGATCTTCTCTTCCTCCTTCCTGGCAATAAGCTGTATTTCATATCATAGAAGCTTTCCAAACAATATGGGAGTAGGTGTATCAGCAAGCTTGGCCACCTCTCTGATGGCACATATCTTAGTGTCCCAGTCCTTTATTAGAGACCTAAGAAACTGGTCATTCAGTTCATAAGTGTTGAAGACTCTTCCATTGTTCATCAGTTCATTAACTATCCTGAAGAAATTTTTGTAACATTCAGCTATGCTGTCAGTCTTGGTTTGTATAAAGCTCGCATATTCTTGATTCAGCATAGACTTCCTGTCCTCTCTAACTTCTTCTGTTCCCTCCATGTAGATAATCAGGGTGTCCAACATTTTCTTGGAGGTTTTATAGTGCACCAGATTCTTAAATGTGGCATCATCTATAACACTTACAATAATGTTCTGTGCTCTTTTGTCTAGTTTTGCTATGATGATCTCATCCTTTTTCATTTCAGAATAGTTCTTAGGGGTTCTAACATTTGCATCAAGAGCTGATATCTTCATTGGAATGAAGGGTCCTTCTTGTACATTAATGTAGATTCTTGGATCAGAAGCTTCCATAAACAATCTGACTCTTTCCTTCCATATGCCAAAACATTCTTTCTTGCAGATAGGTAGTTTCATAAATCCAAACTCCTTTTGATTCTCATTTGAACCCATTCTTGAAAACTGTTAAATGCCTTGGAGATATACTCAGACTGTTTGGTCTATCTTTGAATAACCTCCCTCTAATACCACTTGAAAGACTTATTTCAAGAGCCTAAACACCTAGAGGGGGGGTGAATAGGTTCAAATTTTCTTTTATAATTCAGGCAAATTAACTAGTATCACACAACACAGAACATACAATTCTCAGAACATAAAACACAGCACAGAGACAACAGATTTATAGTGCTTCCCCAAGGTATGGGTAAGTCCACTTCCCCCTTCGCCTATCTAGTAGAGAACTGGATTCAACCCAACTTCCTTCCTCTTTCTCAGATCCAAAGATCTTACAGCTCAGAACAAGAATGGTTCCTATACCTCAGACTTACACAAGTCCTACCTCAGATCCTTCTCCAAGAATCCTACCTCAGGCCTCAGCCCTACCTCAGCCTTTATTACTAGGCTTACAACTCAGAATTTCACAAGTCCTACACCTCAGGCCTCAGCCCTACCTCAGCCTTTATAATTATAGTCGTACAACTCAGATCTAACAAAAGATCCTACAAGTAATTGAGTATTTAAAAGATACAAAAATTTCACCAGATAGATCCCTCTATAGGTGTGTGCTTCTTGATCAGTTCTTGATTAAACTGAATCTTTAGATCCAACCTGACTTAGCAGTTTCAAAGCTTCTTGATAGAACAAAATAAGGTTGAACTCTTCTTGATTTAGAAGTTGATCTCCTGTCAGCTCCTTTCTTAGATTCAGAATCAGATCTGAATCTTCTCTGCAGACTGTTCAGAATCTGCCTACTTAAGGGTCTCCACTTTTCTTGTTGTTGAATTCTCTCTTGGATGAATCAACTTTTTTTTTATCTCTGTATCAGTTATTTTGGTTGTCAAGGATCAGTCCCTTATATAGAGTTTCCTCATGATGATCGGCTGATCCGATTTGTATCAACCTTCTGACAGTTCTGACAAAGGTGTCAGAGCTATTGGTAATGACAGTTGTCGACCCACCAGTCATGACAGTTGATTCCTTAGAGACTTAACAACTCAGCATGATCCACTCAACAATCTGCTTCATATGTGTCGACACAAATAGACTAAGGGTCGACACAAGTCTTGATGATGTCGACATAATACTCCATGTGTTGACATAGTCATTCTTCTACTACTCGACTCAGCTTTTGTTTGTATGTGTCGACACAAGTCCTGTGTGTCGACACAACTGCTTCTAGTCTTGACATAACTTATGCCGGCAAATGTCGTTGAGTGTATGTCCAGCCGTCGTTGAGTGTGTGTCTAGCTATCGACACAAGCCTTCTAACTCAATATAGCTATTTTCTGTTAGATGGCGTTGAGTGTCGTCCAAATTTCATTGAGTGTGTGTCGACACAAGTCCTGTGTGTTGACACAACTACTTCTGGTCTTGACTTAGCTGTAGACAAATAGCGTTGAGTGTGTGTCGACACAAGTCCTGTGTGTCGACACAAACCTTCTTCAGGTTTCGATACAATTCCTGAGTGTCGACACATGCCTTTCTTCTGATGTCGACATAACTCCTGGATGTCGACACAACTTCTTCTTTAGATGTCGACACAAACCTTGCCTTAGGTGTCGACACAATTCTGGGTGTCGACATAGCTTCTTTTTCAGGTGTCGACACAATGCCTGGGTGTCGACACAGGCCTTGCTTCTAGTGTCGACACAACTTTTGGGTGTCGACACAATTCTTCACAAGTGTCGACACTTGTACATAGAAAAATTTCTTGCAAACCTTACACCTACACAATGAAACTCAAACAACCATCCAATACAACTTGATGTATATCATTGAGTAAGATGAGGCTTCTCCAAATCTGGTACATATTTTTCAGTGTACCCAACACTGGTGATTGTATATTTCTAGGATATTCATCGTCTAGCAAGCCCTATAGGTGCTATAAAAAGAGAACTCTCAGAATGAAGGAGTCTATGCATGTAGTCTTTCATAAAGCTAATACATTTTCCATGGGTGAGGCCACTTCCACCAAAAACATTTTGCAGGCATAGGTCCCCTTAGTTGCGAAATTGGAGAGATTATCTATTAAGGAGAATAATAAAAAATCATCAAAAAAGCACCATCATCACCTGGAAAGTGATAAAACTAACTCTGATAATGAAGATCTTGCTAACACAATCAACAATACAACTATACATCCAGCTCAAACTCAAGAGATAATAGTTGAACATGAATGTGCAGAAGAGGCTAATATAAATGGAGTATAAGAAGAAATAATCCCTATACTTGTTGTAGCAGGAATAGATCAAGAGAGGGTTGTCCATATGGATCAACCCCAAACCCAAGTGATAGGGGATGTCAATCTGGGTGTTAGAACAACGAATCAACATACCACTAAGGCTATACTATAATGCTTCCTCTGTCAATTTGAACTAAAGATGTAAGGAAGCAAACAATGATCCCAATTGGATTGTTGTTATGCATTAAGGGCTAGCTCAGTTTGAGAGGAATAAGGTCTGGACACTTGTGAAAAGGCCAAGAAATTACCCAATCATTGGAACAAAATGGGTATATAAAAACAAGTTGGACTTGAATGGGGTAATAGTCAGGAATAAGGCCAAACTAGTTGCTCAAGGGTATACGCGGGAAGAAGGAATAGATTATAACCAAACTTTTGCACCAATTGCCAAACTGGAAACAAACAAGTTATTTCTAACCTATGCTGCCTACAAGAAGATAAATGTATATTAAAGTCTTTGTTTCAAGAGTAGCTATACACCTAGATGGGGGTGAATAGGTTTTCAAGTCTTTATGACTATGTTTGGTTTGGTGTGTAGTGAGTTAGATTATTGAGTTTGCTTTCAAGAACAGAAATCAGCATACCAGTATTTATAGTGGTTCCCCAAGATATGGGTACATCCACTTTCCCTCTCAACTTTCTAACAGTGTGTTAGATAAAACAATCTTCTCGAAATCACATGTCAAAGAGCATACAACACAGATCCCTCAGGATCTCTCAGTCTTCCTCCAAGTCCTACCTCAAGCCTAAGTCCAACCCACTCAGAGTAAACTTTACTCCTACAGATTAGTGATCCACCAGATCACATACCTCAGGCTTAACAAAAATCCCTACCACTTAGGCTAGAAGGTTAGCCCTACACTCAGAGATAATAAATCTCCTACAGCTCAGATCTGACTAAGATCCTACCTCTTAGCCTTTAAATTTTAGGCTTACAACTCAAATCAATGATGATCCTACAAAAAGAGTTTGGGTTTGATGGTGATTAACTCTAGAGAAAAAGATTATCTGAGTCTTCTTCTTCTTAAACTGAAAAACTCTAGTCCAATCTTCTCCATAGCAATAAGTATTTAGATCTTCAGTAGTTTAGCTTATGTTGAGAAGACACTGTAGAGCCCTATACCATCAAGCCTTTGATGTACTAGTTGATTATAGTGGCCTTGAAGAAGAATAGCAACCTGGAGTAGCTCTGCAACTTCTACTTGTTCAAAAAACGAGATATTTGAGCTTGATGTTGAAGACAAATTAATTCTTCAATTCTTTATTTATTCAACAACCAACCTCTGTCTGTAGTTCACACACTCACTATAAGAATGAGTTTCAGGAAATATACTTCTTAATTGAGAGGAAGAAGATGACCAAAAAACTTTTTTTAATTTCTCAGAAATGTCCATTTATTGATCTCTGCCCAACGGCTCTGTGCGCAGTATGGACCAGCCGGAATCGGCAACTACAACATCTCTTTTGCATTAAATGATGTACTAAAGGCATGCAGCGCCTTTTGTCATCTAGCGTGCAAATCCAGTGACATTTGAATTCTTTATGACATCAGCATGACTCAGCGCTTGTGAACTTGGTAATTTTCAGACAATCTACATAGGAGTTGAGTGAGGCCTTGTCACTCAACGCAGAAATACTTAGCAGAATTCTGAATCTTGAAGCGTCGAGTGAAACTTCAACACTCAATGCTTTTGACATCCGCAGTATAAATGTTAAGGCGTTGAGTGATCCTTCATCACTCAACGCTTCTAGACTTGGTTGAAATTTCTCTGCATGAAGGCATTGAGTGCAGCTTCTACACTCAACGCTTCTAGACTTTGCCTGTCTTATCGATAAGGCATTGAGTGGCTTGTCTTCACTCAATGCTTCTATACTTGATCTGAAATCCAGTTGAGTAGTTATTGAGTGAACTGCCTTCACTTAACGCTTATGTCCTTAGACAGATTTCTAGTCAGCAATACAGTGGCTTTGACTGCATAGAGTTCTGTCAACGCTTTTCCCTTTCAGTTCACTTAACACTTTTGGACTTAGCTAATTTTCTACTTGTTCAGTAACTTGTCTTGATTCCGACTGTCACTGTGACCCTAATAACTTGTCTAATCAATATAATAGTAAATAACCTGCATAAAAAGAACTTGAACATATATTAGATACATTCATGTGTATGTCATTGACCTGTGGGCCTTCTTCAAATTTAGGACATTGTGATCAGTGGATCCAACAATCTACCCCTATTTGAAGAAGTCAGAACCCTAATCAATGATATATACTACCATATACAGAAGATAAACATTCATAGTATATAAGAGCAGTAATTGATATACACACAAAAATATGATTATCATTAACGATAATAGTCATAAATAGACAATGTGCTTATAATATTGTTCACAATCCTAAAGCCCTTAAGGAAAACAAAAACATTTCATGTTTCAGATTCCTTGATCGCTATCCCCCGGCTGGGTTTCTTTGCAGTCTTTTCCTTCTCTTCAGTCTGCTTCTCCTTCTTTCTCTCAAAATAACTGTAGGGCTTATGAAAGTATTTGCTGGGCTCAAGAGCATCTGGTGGCACTGCACCTGACTTCTTGTCTCTTCTGAACTTCCTCCTGGCCTCTTCATTTCTTTCTAATTTTTCCCATTATAGGGAGTTATATAGCTTTCCCCCTTTAGTTTTCTTATCTTTGATTTGATCTCAGGCAGACAATATGATAGTACTTGATCGAGGACTCCATTTCTCAAAGTCTGGCCTAGTTTCCTCACTTCTTTGTACCTCTTCTTACTGAGTCTGACCTCTTCCTCCTCTTCAGCAACAGACATACCTCTAGCTCTTGCTATCTGATCAGCAGTGGGGCTGAATATAGGAATTTCAGCAGCAGTTGAGGGTTTATCCAACTGAGTGCCAACTTGATCACCATACTGATCATCACCATATTATTCATCTTGTTGATAATCATACTGATAGCCTATCTGTCCTTCTAGAATAGGATTAGTAACAATGTTGTCATATGAATAGTGTTCAAGCCCCAATGAATCTCTGATTACATTGGTAACCCAAACAACATTCTTAGTGTTGGCCTTGATCATTGTCTTCTCCCCCTTTATGACTTCATCACCAACAGTTGTAGTCAGCGAGTTATTTGCAATAGAGAGTCTTTCATCAAGAAAGTTGACTCCCTTAGTGACATGGTTCTTAACCTCTAATAGGTGATTGTCCAGGTACTGAGTGCAAGCATCCAGTCTCACCTTCAGAGTCATCTTATGATCTTTCATGATGATTTTCTGCACTTCATGGACCATTTTCATGTTGTTAGTTGTGATGTTCTTATTTTGCATGATATCAAGCTGTTTCTTCTAGATTTCATAAAGCTTGTTTTCAGTGTGGGTAACAGCTGGGGTAGCTCTCATGAAGAATGATATTGTATTGGCCTTCAGCGTATTAACATCAAATCTAATGGACTTTATCTCAGTGGATAGATCCTTTCCCAAGTCCATGATAGAACCATCAACAAAGTGTTCAAGTTGTCTTCTCTGGTCATCTAGCAGACCTTTGAGTTGAGCTAAGAAAGTGGAGGACATTTGATCACCCTGAAGAGATGTCCCTTGGTCATATAAATCCTCATGCTCTTGCCTTGATTCTTCCCTTATCTCAGAATCAACTCTCCTGTATTTAGAAGAGTGGCAGCAGCATCACTTTTTAGTTCATCAACAGCAGGTTCACCTTCCTCAAAAATTTCAATAACATTCTCATTTTCTTGAGCAGGGAGCTCTATTGGAATCTCCCCCCTCAATCTCTGCATTCCCCATAGGAATATGCTGATTTATATCAACTATAGCTGGAGCATATTCAATCATTTTATCAGGGACTTGCTCTCCCTCAATTTGAGGACAAAAAGAATCACTTCAAGACCTTCTGGAGATTGAGCAATCCTATTCTATAGATTTTCAATGAAGGAATCTAGCTGTTCTCGAACAGATTGAACTGTCTCCCCCTCAGCAGGTGTAACAATCTGGGAAGTTTCCCACTCAATTTTTTTACAGATCCTGTCCACAATGCATTCAGTCACCATTTCAGCTACCTCTACTGGGATGTTCTCTGATTGGGAGCCACTGACCTGGACAATCTTTGCTGCAGGTATAGAAGATATTGAAACCTGAGCACTCATATCTCTTCTTATTTCCTCAGAAGAATCAAACAGCTGAGGATCATATGGCTCTTCCTCACTGCACTCAGAAGAGATGCTTCTAGTGCTCTCTTCAGTGACCATTACTACTTTCTTTTTCTTATCAAAAGATTACTGATGTGGGAGCAAGACTCTATCCTACGTGTAAAACATATTTGAGTCCACCCTCCTCAAGTGAAGGATCTTTGTTCCTAGCCTTATGTTGAGGATCCCTAGAATTGTGTTTTGCAAGTACAGAGACAGTATTATTCCCAAGTTTATCTTTGGGTCATAACCTACTATTATGTAAAATAGTACCTTCCCCTAGTCAGTCCTCTTAGATAGGATTATCCTTGTCATCAGCTCAAACATCTTTCTAGATATCTTATCATGGGAACCTGTCTTGCAGATCAGAGCTTTCCCAACGACATCTACCAAAAAATTTCCTTTGAGATTCAGTATTTTTATCAAGACTAATCCAATGGTATGATTAGAAAGCCCGCGCCACTTCAGGGAAGATTTTCATCATGTTGATATAGTTCCTCTTCTTCATCAGACGACTTGAACTTGGGCAGATGCATAATTTTACTCAATCTTTTGGGAGTGATCTTGATCTTATGCCCACTGATGGATGATTTGATTTTATTGGAGGATGAGTCGACAGTGGCATTCGAGTAAAATTCAAGCACTTCTCTCTTCTATAGTAAGCTTGGCTCCGACAAAATGTATTATAGGTCAGTGACTTGTAGTAGATGGAGAATGATTTGTACCTCCTCTAGTGCATCCTTGAAACCATTTCTCACAAACTCTTAACCCTCGAATAGGAAATGCATTCCTTTCGGCTCCATGAATCCTTTGAAATTCTGTAGATTTCTCGTGCTTTTTTCGTAGGGAGGCAGATATACGAAAGGGCTAGGAATAATATATTTTATTTTAAGCACGCACACTTCTATTTATACTTACCTCTTATTTTAGAATATGGAGAGGCGCATACCTGTTGTGATAATCACGAGGAGATCAACGGTTGAGATTGATCCCGTGAGATAGCTGCAATCAGAAGTACCTGTGAGAATGAAAGTTAGGGTTAGATCTGATATACTTTAGAGGGGGGGGGGGTGAATAGAGTATGTAGGTATAATTCAAATCTTTTTCTGAACTATAAGAAGTAATCCTAACCTTGGATACTATATCACAGAAACCAAAGAAAAATAAGTGTAAACACAGAAAGACCTAAATATCACTGCCACAGCAAGAACAAAAAGAGAAAGGGGCAACCAGACGACACAAGAATTTATAGTGGTTCCCCAACCTGGGTACATCCACTCTTCTACCACCCTAGTAGGAATCCACTCAGAGTTTTGATCAGGTGTCTGACACCAATGAGCTTTTGATCAGGTGCTCAACAACCAAACCTCAAGTCTTTTGATCAGGAGACTTGCAACCAGGAATCACTTTTGAAGGGAGATGACAACCCTTTTTACAGTGGGGGGGGGGTGAGAGAATGATTGTGTCTTCTCTTTCTCAATTCAAACAACTGAGAAGACTTGTGGATTTGATGGTAGCAAAAACTCCCCCTAAGATGTTGCTTGTTCAGGATGATGGAAGCTTTGTTGCAGGGTGATAGGCCTTGAAGCTTTCAATTTTGGCAAGAAGAACTTCAGGAACTATTTTGACAAATGCAGTATTGTTGTCCTTCAGAGAGTTCCTGAGAAGAAGACACTTGATTTGGATGGTTGTTCTTCTTCTTCAGAATTGTTCTTCTTCTTGTCTAGCCGCTGTTGATTCTTGACTGATCGATTTTATATCTCAAGAATTCTGTTTGTCTCACAGAATGTTGTTGTCTGTATCTCATTCCATACACAGGAATAATAATCTATGTTTTTATATTTCTAACATGAATGTCCATTTGAATTTTGAAATTCCTTCTGCAATTAATGCTGACGGCCTTGGAATATTTTTGGCATTGATTTGTTTCCCCAACTGTCCCTTATAAAAACGGCAGGCAACAATTCTGATGAAGACCATAATTAATGCTTTTGTATAACGGTAATATTCAGAGAATATTAGAGCACTAATTACTCAGGAATTATTGCCACGTAATAAGGACAAAAGAGGGAAATTTCCAAGACTGGATTCGTCGACCTGAGATCCAAGATCGTCGACCTCTGAATGTTGGTTGATAACTTTCTCTGTGCATCAAGTTTGTTGAGCTGAATCTAAGATCGTCGAGCTGAGCCCTGATAATAGAGTTAGTCCAGCTGTGGTCCAAGATCGTCGAGCTAAGTCTGCAGTCTGGACTTAGACTATTTTTTGATGTTGAGTGTTGAAGTATCATTTTGGCGTTGAGTGTGATGTCATATGGATGTGAGTGTTAACTCACCATTCTTGCATTGAGTGTACTGTCATCTGGTGTTGAGTGTTGAATCACCTAACCCAGAATTAGTCGACCAGAGAACAGAGTTCTTCTAGCTGATGTTCTTAGTTCGTCGACTGAGGTTTGACTTAGAGGAGTTATTACATTGTCCAAAGTTCGTCGAGCTGAGATCAGAGAATTGTCCCTGAGTTCGTCTAGCTGAGCTCGACTTTCGTCGACCGGAGATCGACGAACGTAGAACTCCTTTTTCTAAGTCTTGAATTCTCTAAGTCTTGAGTCTCTGGTAGTGTTGGAGGCTGGTCCTTTATACTGTTGACTCAAAGGACTTGACCTAAGCTCTAGGACACAACCATGACCCTGGTCTATACATGTTGGGTCATATCCTAACTTAGTGAACCTAGCCCAAATTCAACTAGGGATCCAGCAATCTACCCCTATTTGGGTGAGGTCACTAATTACAGACCCAAACAAAATTGAAATAACAAAGCAAGAAGACATATATCTGGCAGAAAAATAATGCATGCAACAAATATATTTATACACAGTAAGTTTTGTATTATAAAAATGCAGTTTTTCAAAAATGACACCATAATCACATCAGTTCAGGTTTTTACTTCTTCTGCATCTTTTCCCTTAGCTTTTCTTCTTTGCTTTTATCCCTAGGCTGAGTGAAAATGATTTTTCTGTTGGGATTGACAGCTTCTTTCTTTGATATGTATAAATCTGCTTCTCCAATCACAGTCTGGGCAGAAGCTCTGGGTACAGTAGCCTCTAGATGTAATGCTATGTATTCTGCTGGATTAAACACTTTCTTGCTGACTTGAAGCTTATCTAGTTCTTTATCTCTATATGATGACATAATTGTATACTTTGATGGATCTTCACCTACCTCTATAGCCTTCTTTATGTGAGATAGACTAATCAATTCTTGAAGCCTAGACATCCTGAAATTAGGATCATCATCCTGGCTGTCAGATGATTGATCATCTTGAGAGGGTAGCAGAGATGGAGGCCTGAATTGAGTTGACTATGCTTGAAAGTTTGTTGCCTTCTGGCTTTCATTACTCTGTGTGTATAGTGAATTTGGAGGTACAGCTTCACTATATTTTCTTTAGGTTTGTGTGATTCTGAATTCCTTCTTGGTTCAGCTTGTTGTTGGGGAGGAGAGAACTCTGGCTTCTGATAGATTACTTCCTTTATCTGCTCTGTATAACCAGTACTTCTTTGCTGACTGCTTCCATGTGATTGATGTCTAGATGGCCTTCCTTGCCTTTAATAAGTTTTTGTGAAAGATGTAGACTTGGAGGGAGCATCTGAACTTTGAGGAGTTGTTCCTGAAGCACCAACAGCTGGAGGAGGAGGAGGAGGGTCCTTTCTGTATCTATGAGCTGGGGGAGGAGAGTATCATCTGCTTTTCTTTCTGGCCTTTTGTTCATTCTTTGAAAGCCACATCCAGGCTGGCATCCCTTTGTATGGGGTTATGTTTTGTAAAATATAGTAGGGAGTGTCATTTGTATTTCCAGGTTTGGGAGCAGGAGGAGGAGGAGCCTTCCTTTTCTTAGAGATTGTCTTCCTCTTTTGATCCTTATCAGAATCATCATCATCATCATCAGACTGAGGATTGTCATACATAGCATCAATTTGGCTTATTGTATCCTTGGAGATTTCTTTATTGACTGGAGTGGGGGAAACTTCAGCATGACCTACTTCATTTTTCATGGCAATGTCTTGAGCTATCATGTCATCCATATTGGGGAGAGGGCTATCATCCATGATATAAGATAGCCTAGGAGGGCTAGATCTCTTATCATCAGACTTATTTTCTGGAGGAGCTGTCAAACTTTTCTTTATAGTGTCTAACACCTCTGAGCTAGCAGGAGAGGTATAACACACCATTGCTTTAGATGATGGAATGGGGGGGAGGCAGAAATAAAGATATGACCCAAATACTCTTAGTAAAGCTGCTATATTCACTTTGGATTTAATGAAGTAAACCCTTCCTGGCAGAATCTCTGGCAGAGTGATCTCTTGAGTATTTGACATTGTAATATTTGTTCCTGCTTCTGACACTTCTGTTGTTGCTTCTGTTGCTACTGCTGCTTCTGCTGGCAGAGTGATTTTTTGAGTATTTGACATTGTAATATTTGTTGCTGCTTCTGCTTCAGCTAATGCTGCTTCTTCATCATCAAATATCTCCCCCTGCCTAGTTTCAGTAGATACTGAAGCCAGGCCCCCAAATAAAGAGGGAGCAGTGGTGAGAGCAGAGACCTGGGCAGCAAGAGAGGATATGGAGGAAGCTAGAGGAGAAATGGCTTCTGCTATAAGAGATTTGAGTAGGGGTGTGAGGAGAGTAATGAGTGAGGTGACAAGAGATGGATCTAGGTTTGGAGAAGTGGATTGTGGGGCAGTAGTTGGTTGAGTGGAGATTTCAGTTGCTGAGGGGTTGATAGGTGGAGGTGAAATGGGAGTGTCTAGGTGGGAGTCATGTTGAGGAGAGGGAGTGTGCAGTGGAGATGATAATAGGTTGAAGGATGGGAATGAGGAGAGGTTGATGTGGGGGATATCAGCAAGATGAGATGGAAGAGGGGATTGAGGTGGTGTTGGCATTGGTGTATCTTGTTGGAGGGAAGGTGTAGAGGAGGAAATATGTGTTGGAGATTGAGGAATTGGGGATGATGAAGGTAGGGGAGTAGAGACTGTAACATGAGTTAAAGCTGGGGTGTGTTGAGTTGCTGGAAGAAATGAAGGTTGGAGAGCTGGAGATTGAGGAGTGGCTGGAGTAATGTTGGATGGAATAATGTTGGATGGGATCTCTTCAGAAGGGTGGGAAGTGGCTGGAACAACCCTTGTACTTTCAGAAGCTTGTGTGGCAGAGGATGAAGCCTTTGAGGTCTTTGTGATTGTCCTCTCCCACCTGCCAAACAAGGCAAATGTGAGCCTTTTGCTGGCATTGTTGAATGTGGTCTGGGAGACCAGTGATTTAGCAGACTTTTTTGTCAAGAAGATCCCTAGGATCCTTCCAAAGTTTACTTCCTTTTTACTGTTCCTTTTCTTGATAAGATCAAAGATGATCTGTGCCCAGTTCATCTGCCTCTTGTTTACCACTGCACACATAACTAGAAATTGATGCCTGGTTATATAATCATGTGCAGTGTGCTTGCCCAGCAAGACTTTCCCAACAATATCTGCGAGAAACTTGAACTCGGCTGATAGATGTTTCTTCAGTAGTTTATTTGGGTTATCTCCAGAGTAACCCATCAGACTCAACATCATATCATATTCCTCATTAACAATTTCTAATTATTCCTCTCCATTATCTAATCCAAAGATTTCAGTTAGTACAGCAGGAGTGAGAGAGATGGCAGTACCCGCTATTGATCCGGTCATTGTGTTGTCCTCGGTTGTAGACGCAGTATAGACCCATTCTCTGATTTCCGTGCTGGGTAATTTGATTCTGATGGTCAGCAGATTTTTCAATTGCTGGTCTTCCAGCAATTTCAGAATGTGGAGAAACATTGGATCGGAATGCTGGAAGGAGTCGAAATCCATGTCGAATCTGGTATCAAACCTCATTGCCGCAAGAGCGTCTGCTAGAATCGCCATGAGTGTACCTGCAAGAGAGAAAATGAATATCAAGTGTAAAGGGAAATGAAAGCACGGGATGGAGGTCGAAGAAAACCTAGATATAAGGTTTTTCGGAATATGAAACGACAGACTCCGATCCACGAGAAATAAAAAAATATCTTCGTTCTGAGGTCGACGAAATAATTTAGAGTTAAACAGTTCGTCGATCTCAGTCTGAAGGGTTGAAGACATTTCGTCGATCTCTGGTCGACGAAATTTTTCTAAAGTAAGTTCGTCGATCGCAGGTCGACGAAGATCACTTACAACAGAGAGTTTGTCGATCTCAGGTCGACGAAAATCTCAAGAACCTTTCGTAGTTCGTCGACCTCCAATCGACGAAATTTGAAGAGTTCTATGAGCGCAGACATAAACTAAACTAGGTCTTCTCCATTGATCATTCCAAGCTGATTTACAAAGAACAAGTGAATTCTTTCATCTAGGGGTTTGGTAAAAATATCAGCTCTTTGTAAATCAGTATAGATATAGATAAGTTTGATTTTGTTTTTGTCTACACACTCTCTAATGAAATGATGCCTAATGTCTATATGCTTTGTCCTACTGTGATGGACTGGATTTTGTGCTATGGCTATAGCACTTGTGTTATCACATAGTAGAGTTGAATTATTTAAGTTGAACCCATAATCTAGGAGTTGGTTCTTAATCCACAGCATCTGGGAATAACTGCCAGCTGCAATGTATTCTGCTTCAATAGTTGATGTGGACACAGATGATTGTTTCTTGCAGAACCAGGACACTAATCTCATACCAAAGAACTCGCAAGTTCCTGAGGTACTTTTTCTGTCCACTCTGCATCTAGCAAAGTCAGCATCTGAGTATCCAGTTAACTCAAACTCTAACTCAGTGGGATACCAGAGACCTAGACTAGGACAACCCTTTATATATCTCAAAATTCTTTTTAGAAAAACTAGATGAGATTCTTTAGGGTTCACCTGGAACCTAGCACAAAGGCATGTGGCAAACATGATATCTGGTCTGCTTGCTGTAAGGTATAGTAGGGACCCAACAATGCCCATATATAGTTTCTGATCCACAGGTTTCCCTTGTGCATCAGAGTCTATTGCAGCATTTGTAGCCATGGGTATTTTCTTTGTTGTGGCATCAACCATCCCAAACTTCTTGATAAGCTCTTTAGCATATTTAGCCTGGGAAATGAAGATGCAATCAGGAAGCTACTTCACTTGGAGACCAAGAAAGTAGGAGAGCTCACTCATGCTACTCATCTCAAATTTAGAATGCATTAGATCAGAGAATCTTTTGTACAATTTGGGATCAGTAGACCCAAATATTATGTCATCTACATAAATTTGTACTAACAAAATTTTATCATGATGTATTTTAGTGAATAAAGTCCTATCTACTATGCCTCTTGAAAAACCATGCTCTAAAAGAAAGCTGGCTAAGGTCTCATACCAAGTTCTTGGAGCTTGCTTTAAACCATAGAGAGTTTTATGCAATTTAAATACATGAGAGGGATGAGTTGGAGAAACAAAACCTGGAGGTTGTTCAACATAAACTTCTTCTTTAAGTTCCCCATTTAATAAAGCACTCTTCACATCCATTTGATAAACTTTGAACTTTTTGAATGCAGCATAAGCCAGAAATATCCTTATAGCTTCTAGCCTGGCAACTGGAGCAAAGGTTTGATCATAGTCAATTCCTTCCTCTTGCTTATATCCTTGAGTAACAAGCCTAGCCTTGTTCCTCACAATCACACCTTGGGCATCAAGCTTATTTCTGAATACCCATTTAGTTCCAATGACTGGGTAGTCTTTTGGTCTTGAAACCAAAACCCAAACTTTGCTTCTCTCAAACTGATTGAGCTCTTCTTGTATTGTATTGATCCAGTGGGGATCTTGCTTTGCATCAGTTATGGATTGATGCTCAAGTTGAGAGAGGAAACAGGCATGCATCAAGTCTTGGTTGAGTTGATATCTTGTCTGTACACCTGCTGTTATGTATCCAATCACTTGGGATCTGGGGTGATCCCTTAGTGTGACAAGATCAGTGGGTGGAGTTGGTTCAGCCACAACATTTAGAAGGAATTCCTCTTGTGGAATATCCTCTGTTGTTGTAGGAAGTTCAGCTATTTCCACAGTTTCTTCATCACTTTCCTAACTAACTTGTTGAGAAGGATGAGATACAACTTTGGGGGTAAAGTGTAAGCCATCCAATTCCTCACACAAGTTGTGTACCTGCAAGGAGTCTTTGGTAGAAATCTCTTTCTCCTTATAAAACATGTTAGCCTCATCAAATATAACATGCATAGATTCCTCTATTTTTAATGTGGATTTATTAAATACCCTATAAGCTTTGAAGACTTGGGAATATCCTAGAAAAATTCCCACTGCAGCCTTTGCTTCAAACTTTTTAATGTGCATTTTGTCATTATTATGAATATAACACACACAACCAAAAACTTTAAAATAGTTGATTATTGGTTTCTTCCCTTTGAGTAATTCATAGGGAGTCTTATGCTTTAGTTTGTGTATTAAACTTCTGTTCAGGACATAGTTTGCTGTGCTCACTGCCTCTTCTCAATAGGATAAGGGCATGTAAGCATCTGCAAGTAATGTGCATGCAGCTTCAATTAGTGTTCTATTTTTCCTTTCAGCTACACCATTTTGTTGAGGAGTTCTAGGAGCTGAGAAACAGTGCTTGATACCTTTCTTCTCACAGAACTCATGCATAAGAAGAGACTCAAACTCTATACCATGATCACTTCTGATCAATGTAATATGAGTAGAGTACTCAATCTGTATGGTCCTGAGAAAATCTGTAAGAACCTTGAAGGTATATGACTTAGATCTCAGAAAGAATACCCAAGTGAACCTGGAAAAGTCATCTACAACCACTAAGGTATAATATTTCCCTCCTAGGCTTTTTACAGCCATAGGGCCAAAAAGGTCCATATGTAGCAAATACAATATCCTAGGTGAATCACCTTTATTAATAGATTTGAAGCAAGATTTAGTTTGCTTGCCTAGTTGACAAGCCCTATAGAGGCCTTCCTTCTTGTAGGGGCCAGAAGGTAAACCTCTAACAAGGTTGTCCTTAGATAGCCTAACAATGTTTTTAAGATTTACATGTCCTAATCTTTTATGCCATAAGTCATTTTGACTACTTACTATATTGAGCAGGCATATGTTTGAAGTAATAGAATGAAAATTTACTAGGTATATATTTCCTTGTCTATTTCCAATTAAAAGAGGTTGGTTTTCTGTTGAAGTAATAATACAGGAACTAGAGTTTAATGATACCTGATAACCTTCATCACATAGTTGGCTTATAGAGATGAGGTTATGCTTCAGTCCACATACATATGCAACTCTTTTGAAAGTTACTGCTCCAATTCTGACCTTATCATAGCCTTCTGTTTGGTCGCAATTGGAGTCACCAAAGATGACCTTTGGTCCTAACTTTAACTTGTAATCAATCAGATTGTCCTTGCTGCCTATCATATTCTTAGAGCAACCACTATCCAAATACCAATGTTGATTGTATGTTGGACAGGTCTTCATCTACAAATAAGACAGTTAATTGTTCTTGATCCAGGTAACCTTGGGTCCTTGTTGATTTTCATAACTATAACTGAAAATGTAAGAGGATTCAGGTTGATCTTTATATCCTTTAGGATGGTATCTCCTAGGTGGAATTATCCATTGAGTGAAGGGGTTAAAGTTGTTATTAGAATTAAAGTTTCTGTTATTAAGATCTGGGTTCGACGATCTCTGGTTGGATCGTCGACCTGAGCTCGACGATGTTGGATGAGATCGTCGATCTCTGCTCGAAGAATGAAAATATACATTCTTTGGGCACCAAAATCATCGATCTCTGGTCGACGAACCATACTGGTAACATCGATCATAGATCGAAGAATGGTTGTTACTAATGTTTGCGTTCAAAGATCGTCGTTCTGAGTTCGATGATCTGTTCATATATCGTTGATCTGAGTTCGACGATAACTGCTGAACATTGTTATTTTTGTTATTCTTCTAGATATTGAGTTTATTCTTGGTTTTAATGTGTTCAAGAATCTTATAAACTTTATTTACCTGTTCAGTATTCTTCTTTCCCTTGTCAGATATAAAGTTTACTGGTCTGGAAAGATTATTTTTCTTAATCAAGGGTGGATCACTAGAGGAGGCACCTAGTCCTAGTTTGCTATTGTTGGTCCTAGCATTTACAGTACTAGTGATATCTAATAATTGTAGACTTCTTCCATTTAGTGATTCTTCTAATAGTTTTGCCTTACTTAGTTCAGTTTTCAGAAAAGATATTTGTTTATTAGCAGACATTAGTTTATTGGTTAATTTTGCATTTTCTGCAGTGATATTGTCTAGGGTGTTTAACTTTTCTCTGAGAAGTTTGATTTCCTTCTCAGAGCTTATCAAGTCTAAGCATAAATTTTTGAATTCAAATTTAAATTCATCTGACTCAAAATCATAAGAAGCTATTACATGATCTTTAGCTGATAGAGATTCTTCATCATCTGATTCATCTGTGTCAGATCTGCTACTGCCTGCCTCAATAGCCATGAGGCAGACTTCCTTTGCTGTCTGCTCTTCTTCATGTTCACTGGATCTGGAGGATGTAGATTCTTCTTCAGTATCACTCCATGTCTCAGCAACAAATCCCTTGTCTTTCCTATTTTGCTTGCTTGAGGAAGGCTTGTTATAGTGACTCTTCCTTGAGTCCTCCTTTCTTCTGTCCTTCTTCTGAGCTTCTGGACACTCAGAAATGAAGTGCCCAGGTTTCTTGCAGCCAAAACACACTACTTCTTTAGAGGGTGTTTTGTCATACCTTGGCTTATCTTCATATTTAGAAGGTTTCCTTCTGAAGTCCTTTCTAGCCATCTTGAAGAATCTCTTGGCAAAGAGACTCATCAACTCTTCATTTACTGGAATGACTTTAGAGTCTTCTATAGCTTTGAAAGCTATGTTGTGCTCCTTCCTAGTTGGTGTAGGAGTCTTCACTTCAACTGATGTTTCCCTTGCTTTGATCAACTACTCATAGGACTTTAATTTTCCTAGAAGAGATTCTATTGAAATCTCTGTCATGCTTCTGGCTTCTCTGATGGGCCAGATTCTTGAGTACCATGTGCTGGGAAAGCATATTAGGATCTTGTCATTCACTTCAATTAAAGTGAATTCTTTGTCTAGAGTCCTTAGGTCACTGATGATGGAGCTAAGTCTGTTGTACATTACTTCTACTGTCTCTACTTCATCCTTCTTGAAGTTCTCATACTGAGTGATGAGATTTGACCTTCTGTCTTTCCTCTCATCTGTTGATCTAGCCACCATTTGGTTCAGGGAATCCCAAATCTCCTTGGCTGATTGACACTCAGCAACCTTTTGAAATATTTCATCAGACATAGTTTGAGTTAGTATATTCATGGCTTTGGCATCAGCTATCTTAGCCTTCTTCTATGCATCTGTCCATCCAGGGGGTGGAACTGCAATCAGGTCAGTTGATGTAGTTGAGGTTGAAGCCACTAGAGATGGTGGTCCTATTAAGATCGAATTAAATATATCTTCATCAATAGAGTTCATGTAAAGCCTAATTCTTGCCTTCCAGATTGTGAACTTGGACAAGTTACACACTGGAGGTCTGGTGCTTGCATATTCATTGTTCTGTGCCATGCTATATGTATAAATCTAATAATGATAAAAAATGAACAGATCTAACTTAGGATCTTTGGTTCAAGGGTTAGCTTGTACAACCAAAAGAACCTCCTCTGATACCAATTGAAAGTTAGGGTTAGATCTGATATACTCTAGAGGGGGTGAATAGAGTATGCAGGTATAATTCAAATCTTTTTCTGAACTATAAGAAGTACTCCTAACCTTGGATACTATATCACAGAAACCAAAGAGAAATAAGTGTAAACACAGAAAGACCTAAATATCACAGCCACATCAAGAACAAAAAGAGAAAGTGGCAACCGGACGACAAAAGAATTTATAGTGGTTCCCCAACCTGGGTACGTCAACTCTTCTACCACCCTGGTAGGAATCCACTCAGAGTTTTGATCAGGTGCTCAACAACTAAACCTCAAGTCTTTTGATCAGGATACTTGCAACCAGGAATCACTTTTAAAGGGAGATGACAACCCGTTTTATAGTGGGGTTGAGAGAATGATTGTGTCTTCTCTTTCTTAATTTAAACAACATAGAAGACTTGTGGATTTGATGGTAGAAAAAGCTCACCCTCAGATGTTGCTTGTTCAGGATGATGGAAGCTTTGCTGCAGGGTGATAGGCCTTGAATCTTTCAATTTTGACAAGAAGAACTTCAGGAACTATTTTGACAGATGCAGTATTATTGTCCTTCAGAGAGTTCCTGAGAAGAAGAGACTTGATTTGGATGGTTGTTCTTCTTCTTCAGAATTGTTCTTCTTCTTGTCTAGCCGCTGTTGATTCTTGACTGATCGATTTTCAATCTCAAGAATTCTGTTTGCCTCATAGAATGTTGTTGTCTGTATCTCATTCCATACACAGGAATAATAATCTCTGTTTTTATATTTCCAACGTGAATGTCCATTTGAATTTTGAAATTCCTTCTGCAATTAATGCTGATGGCCTTGGAATATTTTTGGCATTGATTTGTTTCCCAAACTGTCCCTTATAAAAATGGCAGGCAACAATTCTGATGAAGACCACAATTAACGCTCTTGTCTAACGGTAATATTCAGAGAATATTAGAGCACTAATTACTCAGGAATTATTGCCACGTAATAAGAATAAAAGAGGGAAATTTCCAAGACTGGATTCATCGACCTGAGTCCCCAGTTCGTCGAGTTGAGATCCAAGATTGTCGACCTCTGAATGCTGCTTGATAACTTTCTCTGTGCATCAAGTTCGTCAAGCTGAATCTAAGATTGTCGAGTTGAGCCCTAAGAACAGAGTTAGTCCAGCTGGGGTCCAAGATTGTCGAGCTGAGTCTGCAGTCTTGACTAAGACTATTTTCTGATGTTGAGTGTTGAAGTATCATTTTGGCATTGAGTGTGATGTCATCTGGCTTTGAGTATTAACTCACCATTCTGGCATTGAGTGTACTGTCATCTGGTGTTGAGTGTTGAATCACCTCATCCAGAATTAGTCGACCAGAGAACAGAGTTCTTCTAGCTTATATTCTTAGTTCGTCGACTGAGGTTTGACTTAGAGGAGTTATTACTTTGTCCAGAGTTCGTCAAGCTGAGATCAGAGAATTGTCCCTGAGTTCGTCTAGCTGAGTTCGACCTTCATTGACCAGAGATCGATGAACATAGAACTCCTTTTTCTAAGTCTTGAATTCTCTAAGTCTTGAGTCTCTGGCAGTGTTGGAGGCTGGTCCTTTGTACTGTTGACTCAAAGGACTTGAACTAGACTCTAGGACACAACCATGACCCTGGTCTATACATGTTGGGTCATTTCCTAACTTAGTGAACCTATCCCAAATCCAATTAGGGATCCAACAGAGTATTCGTTGAGTGGTCTAAATGCACTCGACACTCTCGATGCTTGAAGTTTTCTCAGCGCACTCGACACTTGGACTCAGTGCACTCAATTCTTGATTTTGTCTCAGCGCACTCGACACTTGAACACTTAGACTCAGCGCATTCAATGCTTGGACACTTAGTCCATGCCTACCTTGATTTCCTGCAAGAGACAATTTTTCCTACAACACATATGCATGAAAACATAAAATCTATACTAAGTTCAACATGCCCAACTCAATTTTGAAGGTGTTGTACTTGGCTTCATCTAGTGGCTTAGTGAAAATGTCAGCCACCTATTTTTTTATAGGAACAAACTCAAGACAAATGTCTGCTTTTTCTACATGCACCCTAATAAAGTGATATTTAATCTCAATATGCTTAGTCCTGCTATGAGACACAGGATTCCTAGCAATAAAGATTGCATTAGAATAGTAACAAAACATTGGAGTTCCACTTTGATGGATATTATAGTCTTGGAGCTGATGTTGAATCCACAGTAGCTTTGTACAGCAACTACCAGCTGAGATATACTCTGATTCAGTTGTTGAGATGGCAACACTTATTTTCTTCTTGCTGATCTAAGAGACCAATCTTCTTCCTATAAATTGACAAGTGCCTGAGGAGTTTTTCCTGTCTTCTCTATAACCTGTAAAGTCTGCATCTGAATACCCAATTAGTTCAAAGTCATTATTCATAGGGTACCAGACCAAGATCAGGTGTTCCCTTGAGATATCTTAAATTTTTTTTTGTTGTAGAATAATGAGATTCCTTAGGGCTATCTTGGTATCTAGCATAAACACATGTAGCATGCATAATGTCTGTCCTATTTGGAGTAGGGTAGAGGAGGGAGCCAATTATGGCCTCTATACAAGGTTTCAACAATAGATTTCCTTGTCACATCCTTGTCTATTGACACATTTGATCCTATAGGAGTTTTCATTATGGAGTCACTCTCCATTCCAAAAATTTTAATTAACTACTTAGTGAACATAAACTGAGAGATGGATAGACAATCCTTTGACAATCTAACTTGGAGACCCAAGAAATATTTGAGTTCACCCACATTACCCATATCTAACTTCCCATGCATAAGTTTAGCAAACTTCTTACAGAGGCCATCATCAGTAGACCCAAATACTATGTTATCTACATAAATTTTGACTAGAATGATCTTACCCTTGACTTCCCTAAGAAATAATATCTTATCTATTTTTCCCCTTGAGAATTTGTTCTCAATGAGAAAGCTAGAAAGGGTTTCATACCATGCCCCAGGGGCTTGCTTTAACCCATACAAAGCTTTTTTAAGCTTAAATACATAATCAGGAAAGTTAGAGTTAACAAAATCCAAGGGTTGCTCAACATAGACCTCCTCTTTTAGGTCACCATTTAGGAAAGGTAACTTTACATCCATTTGGTAGACCTTGAATTCTTTATGTGCAGCATATGCAAGGAACAGTCTTATAGCTTTCAATCTAGATACTGGTGCAAAGGTTTGATCAAAATCAATACCTTTTTCTTATCTATATCCCTTGGCAACCTGTCTAGCTTTATTCTTAATTATAACATCATTCCCATCAAGTTTATTCCTATAGATCCACTTGGTTCAAATGATGTTATGTCCTTGTGGTCTGGGAACCAGCTTCCAGACCTTGCATCTCTTGAACTGGTTCAGTTCTTCTTGCATAGCCATAATCCAAAAAAGGTCTATGTTGGGATCTTCAAACCTTTTAGGTTCAACCTGAGACAAGAAGCTGGAGTACATAGCAACGTTGAGGCTTCTACTCCTTGTTGTAACCCCTTGGCTAGCATCACCTATGATTTGATATCTTGGATGATCCCTCAAATGTCTGAGAGCTGTTGGCATTCTATTCTCAGCATCTTCAACTTCAATGGCTGGATCCTGCTAGTCTTCACCTTTGTCCTATGTACTTTGTCCTTCTTCAGGAATGAACACACCATCATCTTCCTCTTGGGTGGTAGGAATATTATTCTTGATGGTCAGTTTATCCATCTGCAACTCCACACCTGTAGATCTAGAGGAGCTAGACAGATCACTATTAATCATAGATGATTCATCAAACACAATATTTGCAGACTCTTCTACAACTAGATTTTTCAAGTGGTAGACTCTTTAGGCTTTGCTATGGTGGCTATACACAATAAAGATTCCTTCATAGGATTTGGCAGCCAACTTAGTCGAGTAGGACTTCCTATTATTAAGCACAAAACACTTGCTTCTAAAGATTCTAAGATAGGCTAGATTTGATTTTTTGCCTTTCATAATCTCATAGGGAGTCTTCTTGTGATACTTGTTGATAGAAGCTCTATTCAAGACATGAAAAGCAGTTTTCACTACCTCAGCCCAGAAGTATTCTGGGAGAGAAGTGTCATTGAGTAGTGTCCTGCCAGCTGCTATTAGAGTTCTATTTTTCCTCTCAGCAATCCTATTTTGCCGGTGTGTTCTTGGAGAAGAAAACACTTGATGAATCCCTTGTTCTTTACAGAATTTTGTCATGCCTTCAGACTAAAATTCAGTACCATGGTCACTTTTGATTTTGACCATGAAATTATTCTTTTCATTCTGAATTTTTCTAATAAAGGTCACAAAGAAGTTAAGGGTTTCCGACTTTTTCTTTTAAAAAAAACCAAACAAATCTAGAATATTCATCAACTATCACAAGTGTATAGACTTTCCTACCTAAACTATGAACTGGCATAGGACCAAACAAGTCCATATTCAAGAGGAACAGATACCTCTCAGAATACTTGGCTCCAATGCTCTTAAAGGATGCTTTTGTCTGCTTGCCCTTTTGCCATGTAGAGCAAATGCCCTCTTTGGTGCATCTTAGATTGGGTCCATTTCTGACTAGACCTTCACTGAAGAGCTTGTAAATTGTCTTGTAGTTCAAGTGAACAAGCCTCTAGTATCATTGCACACAATAAGAGACTTTCTCATTTGCTACTAGACATACTGGTGAGTCTGTACTTAAACATAAGAAGTTTAAACTATAAATATTTCCACTCCTAGTGTCTATCAAAATGACCACTTGGTCACTTGATCTTTTGATTAGACATGCATCCTTGTAGAAGACAATTGCATAGCCAATATCACATAGTTGGCTTATGCTAATCAGATTGTGTTGCAATCCTTCCACATAAGTTACCTTGGTTATAGAGACTATGCCATTGGTGATTATATCATAGCCCTTGGTGACTCCTCTGTCTGAACCTTCAAATATCACCTTAGGTCCTTTCTTCACAGGAGTATAATCCTTAAGGTGGCTCCTTGTTCCAGTCATGTGCCTGGAACAACCACTGTCCAAGTATCATATTGGCATTGTATTGGTACTTGGACTACCCTGTATACATAGATTATTTTACCTTAGGAACCCAAAAAGGATTGGGTCCTTGGTTCTTATTAGCTTGAAAATGCACATATCTACTTGCAGCAGTGCTGATATGAAGACTCACACTTGCCCTTGGCACACTAGGGTTGTGCCAACAATCTATGGAAAAGTGTCCCACCTTGCCACATCACCAACATTCATGAATGTTATATGTCTGCTTCTGAATAGCCTTGGAAGAGTTCAAGCTATCAATAGTTGTCTGTTCAGAGGGGAGAGCAACAACATTCTTCTTATTCTTTTAACAAGTATTTGACTGAAAGTTAGTCTGCCAGTGGATGTGCATGGCTTATTCTATGTAACACCGACAAATGAAATCTTTGCAGCTAACATAGAGTTGATGGCTTCAGAAACTTCTAGGTGTGGATTACTGGCTGACTTACCCTTAGTCAAGGTGTTTGCTGGAGGAACCTGAGAATAGGCCACTGCCTTATTCTTGAGTGTGGGGGCTGGAGCAATAAATACAAATGGTCCATAATGGTCTATTTGGATTTCCTCATGGGGAGCCTTTAGTGCACTCACATCCATGTCCTTTCTCCTTCCATTGTAAGATACCTTCGTATTCTTACGGGAAGAGTTCCAATTCTTCTAGTGACCATACATGTTGTCCTGGTCATACTTGTTGGAAGGGAGGATTACCTTTTGAAAGGTGGTCTGAGGCAATACAGGAGCTTTGCCTTTCCCTTTAGAGTGGGCAGATCTAAAGTTCCACTTGAACCCCAAACCTCTCTTATCCTATTGAGAGGTGAAGGAGTCAATCAGTGGCAGCATAGTTTTGGGCTTAGAGAATTCATCCAACATCTTCTTCTCCTTGAGAAGCTTCTCTTCAAGATCCATAATGATCTTCTTTTTCTGGCTAATGGTCCCAATTTGGATAATTGAGATTGTCTTCAGTTGGCTAACGTCCCTCCTCATTTAAGCTAGCGAGGGTGCTGAATCAGACTGTAGGGAAGCCGCTTGCTATAGGGAGGCAATCTCCTAGCCTTGTCTGTGGACAAGCCTTTTGCTCTTCTTCAGAGTATCCAAAATTGCATCATACTTGTCAATCAATTGATTGACATCATATTCAGATTCTGAACCATTATTTCCACTGGAGGAAGTGGATGCTTCAGAGTTTGAGCCAGACTCATAGATAGAGGGAGAGCTAGGAATAGTGTGTACCTTAGCAGGAATATGATTGTCCTGATTATCTTTTAATATGGGCATGAGACTAAACTCCTCATCCTCTTCAGTCACTGTCAATAGAGGACAGTGGGGCCCTTATGCCAGATGGGGAAGTAGGATGTTCAACCTCTTCTTCAATAGTCATGAGACCAATGTAGGCCTCCTCTTCATCTGCTTCTTAAGACTCAGAATCACTGTCTGATAGGCTGACAGTCTTCTTGGCCAAGAAGCTCTTTTCACCCTTCTTGTCCTTGCAATGATTTTTGCCTTTAGACTTTATGAGCTCCTTCCTCTTAACTAGACAGTCAACAATGACATGTCAATTCCTGTTGCAACAGTAGCAAACAACATTATTCTTAATATGTTTGTTCTGTTTGGAGTCATACCTTTCCACAAAGGGGTCTTTTCTGGACTTGTCCTTGCTGGGATATGGCTTCCTTGATGAGGAGCTTGAAGTGCCCTTATTCTTTCACTGTCTCCTCCTGCTCAGCATCTTCTTGAACTGCTTAGAGAATAGTGTTAATTCTCCATCTGATTGCTCATTTCTAGAGGAGCTCGGATTTGAGCTCTCTGACTCTGCAACTCTCCATGGTGGAGGAGTCTTTTCCCTGCTTCTTCTTATGGCATCAGCTCTAAAGGCCACCTTCTTCTCTTTACTAAGAGATCTGGCAGCATCCTCTTCAGCCTTCCTAGAGTTCAGCTGCATCTCATGGGATATCAGCTTCCCAAACAAATTCTGAGGTAATGTGTTGGCCAAGTTTCCAACTTCTCTGATTACATAGATCTTGATATCCCATTCCTTGTTTAGGGATCTCAAGAACTTGTCATTCATCTCATAATTAGTGAACTATCTTCCATAGGTGATCAGACTATTCACTGTTATGAAGAACTTCTCTTAGCATTCAGCTATGGAATCCTTCTTCCCTTGCTTGAATGCTTCATATTGTTGATTTAGGAGTGATTTTCTGCCATCCCTCACCTCCTCTATCCCTTCCATATAAACAATGAGAGAGTCCCCAACTCTGAATAACTCTATGGGGGGAATAGAGTTATAAAAAATCTTTTTACAGAAAAGATAAAAACAAGTAAACTAAGCTAATCTAACCACAGCACAAGCACACAAGAACATAGAAAGCACAACCAGACAACAAAAGAATTTTTTAGTGGTTCCCCAACTGGGTACATCCACTCTTCTACCACCCTTGGTAGGAATCCACTACAGGTTTTGATCAGGTGACTACCACCAATGAGCTTTTAATCAGGTGCCCAAAAACCAACCCTCAAGTCTTTTGGAAGGAGACTTGTGAACCAGAATAATTTTGAAGGGAATTAAAACCCTGTACAGAGGTGGGGATGAGAGAGTGATTTTGTCTTCTCTTTCTCAAAGTACAACTGAGAAGACTTTTGTGGATTCAAAGATGTTGTCAAAGCTCCCCCTGAGATGTAGAAGGGTTAAGGCTGGGAAGCTTTGCACAGGGTGAGTAGGTCTTCAACTGAGACTTGATCTAGGAGCTTTAGACAGATGGTGCTTGAATGTCTTAGCAATGGTCCTGGAAGAGAAGAACAAGAAGACTCTTGATTTGTAAAAGGTATCCTTCTTGCTTCTTCTTTAGAGCACTGACAGAAAGAGAAAACTGATGAAGATCTGCTTCAGAATGTCTTTTGGATGTTAGCAGGAATGAGTTTCTCTCTTTCTCTGTGTGTCTCTCTGTAAATCTATCTTGGCAAAAGAAAACCAAAAACTACAGCCTTCTTCTCTGAATAGAGTATAAGAATAATTCCTTGACTTGAATTTCAAAAACATTCCTTTAAATATTCTGCATGAATCGAGGAGAGGAAACAGCTACAATATCTATAATAAATGATTTCCTTAGCTGTCTTTGGCATATAAGTCAAAATAATAACTCTGTGAAAACCTGTAGTTAATACTGCAAGAAAAACGGCTATAAGCCTTGAAAATATCAGCATTGACTACCAGAGATTTGATTCCATAAATAGCCTTGACAAAATAAGAATGAAATCTTCAAGACAGTTGCGCAATAAGGTAGTCAAACACAGATAAAAATAATCGCAGAGCTGAGATAAGAGATCGTCGAGCTGAGACTGGAAATCGTCAACCTGAGTTCTGAGATCGTCGGGCTCAGCTCAGAGATTTTACCTCTGCGATTGTCGACCGGAGATCGATGATCTTCGAGCTGAGTTTGATGAAAGTCGAACTGATATACGATCCAACGATTACTTCTGAGTCTTGGTCTTCAAATGAAGTCCAATGCTGGTCTATATGAGATCTGCTCTACTAAGACTAACTTAGACCTATACTTTGACCTTAGCTATACAAGTGGGTCAAACCACCTAGGAGTGAACCTAGCCCAAATCAAACATGGGGTTCCAACAATCTCCCCCTATTTTGGTGAGGTCACTCAACATAAAAGAAACAACAACAAAACAATACAGTGTTATATCTATCTGATATGGTATTGAAATAAAAATCACCAGATATATTATAGCATGTAGTTCACATATAATCCAGATAGAGCAAACAAAAATAGATAAAAAAAAAGAGTTCAGATAACTTAGGGTTTATCAGAAGGAGGAGCAGAAGAGGGTTTAGAAAATATGATTTTTCTGGATGGATCTTCTGCTTCTTTCTTTGACATCTTCATATCTTGATCTCCTAGAGACTTCTGAGATACTGCTCTAGGCACAACTACCTCAGGATAAAGAGACATATACTCTGCTGGATTAAATACTTTCTTGATAACCTGCAATCTGTCAAGCTCTTTTTATCTATATGATGACATAATAGTGAATTGAGAGGGATCCTGACCTTCTTTCCTAGCTTTATTCATTTGATATAGCCCAACTAATTCATTCAACCTTGCCATTCTGAAGTTGGGGTCAAGCTCAGGATCAAGAGGAGGAGAGGGAGGTATCTCTAAACTAGCTTCCTAAACTGACTTCTGAGATGGAATTCTGAACTGAGTAGATTGAGCCTGGAAATTTGTAGTCACTGGATTCTACTGCTTCTGACTGGAGTACAAAGATCTTGGAGGAGGAACTTCACTAAGTTTTCCTTTTAGCTTTGCAGAAGAAATTGGCCTTTGAGAAGAATGTTTGTCTGAAGATCCAGCTGGAGGAGGAGGAGGGTTTGAAGATCTGTCCTACCTCTGATAGGTCTGGGTAATAGGAGTAGACCTTTGAGCTGCTAAACCAGAGGCTCTTGCTGCTGGAGGAGGAGGACCTATCCTGGACCTTTGAGAAGGAGGAGGAGAGTACCTTCTACTTTTCTTTCTAGCCTTCTGCTCATTTTTAGATAGCCACATCCAATGAGGCATACCTGGATAAGGAGTGATCTTCTGGAGAATGTAATAGGGAGTGTCATTCTGAGGATTTAGCTTTGAGACTGCTTTAGATGGAGCTTTCCTTTTCTTGGACACTATCCTTTTGCTGTTATCAGAATCAGAATTTTCTACTTGATCATCATCAGATGATCCTTGGGGAATATCATAAAGAGCATCAATCTCTCTAATTACATCCTTTAGAGTTTCTTTATCAGCTGGAGGAGGGATAACTTTAGCAAGGGATGCTTCAGTTTCCATAGCAATATCTTAAGCAAGGATGCCATCAAGACTGGGAATGGGGCTGTCATCCATAATATAGGATGGCCCAGGAGATCTTGACATTTGGTAATCAGATTGTTCTGCTGGAGGAACTACAAAACTTGTCTTTAGTTGTCTAACAACTTCAGTACTTAGAGAGGGAGTACAACATACAATAGCCAAAGAGGATGGCTTAAAAATTGGAAGACAATCTAGAAAGAGTGTGCAGAAAGTACTCAACAACTCAAAGATATCCATTGTGGGATTTATGCAACAATCACCAACAGTCAAAAGTTATGGAAGAACTGTTTCTTCTGAATCTGTATCAATATCAATAACTTCCGTGTCTAGAGCCATTTGATCATCTGAAGAGACATCCTCCTGCATATCTGCTAAAACTGCTGCTGCTAGAGAAATCAAAGGAGCTTCTTCATGGAATATCTCCCCCTGCCTAGCTGCAGAGGCATCTATAGCCAGGCCACCAGAATAAGGGACAGAAGATAGAGAAGCAACTCTCTGAGTAAGAGTGTTGATGGAGGCAGTAAGAGGAGCTATAACTTGTGCTATAAGAAGCTCTAGGGAGGGAGAAATGAATTGCAAAAGATCTTTTGCTATATCTGAGAAATTGAGGTAAAGGGGTTCAGGATCAGAGGTTTTGTAGGGAGTTTGATGTCCACTGTTTGAGCAAACTAAGAAAGCAGAAGGAAAATCTGTGTGAGTATACTCAGGAAAAGTTGAAGATGGAGCGACAGCAGAGGGAAAAGTTGTTGATGGAACATCCTCTTGGATGGGGTCAGTGGGAATCTAAGAGGACAAGGATGGAGAAATGATGGGGGAAGTAATATGCTGAGAAGAGACATGATGATCTTCAGGATGATCTTCATTATGAGAAGCATGATTATCTGTATGAGTAGAAGCAGAAAGATCTGGATGAGGAGATGCAAGATTATCTGCATTGGTCTGGATGTGTATGGTTGAAGCAGGAGGTGGAGGTGAAGGAACTGGAGAGGATTGGATTTGGGAGGGCACTGAGGAGGGAGGGGACAGAGGTAGGAATATCTTCTGGGGTTGGGGAAGTAGCTGCATCAGCTCTTGTATCCTCAGAAGTCCTGGAGGAATTTGATGGTCTAGGAATGGTCCTCTCCCACTAACAAAACAAAGAGGAGTCCAACCTCTTACTGGCAATGATGAATTGTGTCTGGGAGAAAATTAATTCAGGGGCTTTTGCCTGGAGAAATATGCCCAAAATTTTCCCAAGGCAAACCTCTTTCTTAGAGCATTTCCTTATAATCAATTCAAAGAATAAATCCACCCAGTTGATTGATTTACCATTAACCAGAGAACACATAATAGCAAACTGCTGCCTTTTAATGTTATTATGGGCAGAGTGCTTTCCCAGCAGCACTTTCCCGACAATATCAGCCAAGAACTTATATTCAACAGATAAGTTCTTCTTCAGCAGCTTTGTTGGCACTTCATCAGGATGACCCATCCTTCCCAGCATAGTTGTATATTCAGAACTGTCTTGATCCAAACTATCATCTCCATTCACCAAGTCAAACAATTCAGAAATAATGACTGGAGAAAGAATAACCTGATTTCCAGAAATACTTCCAACCATGGTTAATTCATCTGGACATGATAAAGAGTAAACCCATTCTTTAATCTCTGTGGTTGGTAGCTTGATTCTCTTTGTCATAAACTTCCTAAGACCTTGAACTTCACAGAGCTGTAGTATATCTTTGAATATCGGATCACAATGGCTGAAGGAATCGAAATCGATGTCGAATCCTGCGTCAAATTTCATTACTGACAGGATAGCCGCCGAAATCGCCATTAGAAACCTGCAAGGGAAAACAGAAGATCAAGTGCAGGAGGGGAAATCAGAAAGCGCGGGATAGAGCACCACGATAAACCCTTAATATAGGTTTTTCAGAATGTGAAGAGTCGGGCTCTTTCCTACGATAAATAAAGAAAAACTTCAATCTCAGGCCGACGATAGATTTTTTATTAAATATTATCGTCGGTCTCAGATTGAAGAAGGAAAATAGATCGTCGATCTTAGGTCGACGATTTATCTTCTGAAGTAAAGGCATCAAACTCTTGTCGACAATTTTTACTTCACAGAGTTATCGTCGATCTCAGGTCGACGATTTAGCTCAAGATTAGTTCGAAGATCGTCGATCTCCGTTCGACGATTTAGGAATAGATCCAAAAACTAATACAGAAAAATTAAATTAATCCTTCCTATTGATCATTCCAGGCTGATTTAGGAAGAACAGGTATTTCTTTTCATCCAGGGGTTTGGTGAAAATGTCTACTCTTTGAAAATCAGTGGAGATAAAGTCTAGATTAATTTTCTTTTTGTCTACATTATCTCCAATGAAATGATGTCTTATATCTATATGTTTTGTTCTAGAATGATGCACTGGATTATGTGCTATAGATATAACACTTGTACTATCACAGAAAATGGTTGAATTATTTAGATTGAAACCATAATCTAAGATTTGGTTTTGTATCCACAAAATCTGTGAACAACAACTGCCAGCAGCCATATATTCAGCTTCATCAGTTGATGTTGATACAGAGGTTTGCTTCTTGCAAAACCAGGACACAAGTCTATCACCCAGAAACTGGCAAATTCCTGAGGTGCTCTTTCTGTCCACTCTACATCCAGCATAGTCAGCATCTGAAAATCCAGTCAACTCAAATGCTGACTCTATTAGATACCAGAGTCCTAGACTAGGACAACCCTTTATATATCTTAAAATCCTTTTTATAAAAATAAGATGAGATTCATTAGGGTTCACCTGGAACCTAGCACATAAACATGTAGCAAACATGATATCTGGTCTGCTTGCTATTAGATATAGTAGGGATCCAACAACAGCCCTATATCTGGTCTGATCAATAGGTTTTCCATGTTCATCAGAGTCTAATACAGCATTGACAGCCATGGGAGCCTTCATAGGGGAGACATCAGCCATCCCAAACTTCTTAATAAGCTCATTAGCATATTTAGATTGGGAAATGAAGATTCCATTATGAGATTGTTTCACTTGGAGACCAAGGAAATAAGATAGCTCTCCCATGCTACTCATCTCAAATTTGGAATGCATTAGATCAGAAAATCTTTTGCATAATTTGGGATCAAAAGAACCAAATATAATGTCATCTACATATATTTGTACAACTAAAATTTTATCATGATGCAATTTTGTAAAAAGAGTTCTATCTACCATGCCTCTTGAAAAACCATACTCTAAAAGAAAGCTTGCTAAGGTCTCATACCAAGCTCTTGTAACTTGCTTTAAACCATAAAGAGCCTTATGTAATTTGAAAACAAAGGAGGGATGAGTTGGAGAAACAAAATCAGGAGGTTGTTCAACATAAACCTCTTCTTTAAGTTCTCCATTTAAGAATGCACTCTTGACATCCATTTGGTAGACTTTGAACTTCTTGAATGCAGCATAAGCCAGAAATATCCTTATAGCTTCTAGCCTGGCAATAGGAGCAAATGTTTAATCATAGTCAATGCCTTTGTCTTGCCTATATACTTGAGCAACATGCCTAGCCTTGTTCCTCACAATCACACCTTGGGCATCAAGCTTATTCCTGAAAACCCACTTAGTTCCAATTACTGGATAGCCTTTAGGCCATGGAACCAAGTCTCAAACTCTACATCTCTCAAATTGATTTAGTTCCTCTTACATTACAAAGATCCAATGGGGATCTTGCTCAGCATCAGTTATGTATTGAGGCTCAATTTGAGAAAGGAAACGGGCATGCATCACATCATGGTTGAGTTGATGCCTTTTCTGTACACCTACTGATATGTCTCCAATTACTTGGGATCTAGGGTGATCCCTAAGTGTGACAAAATCAGATGGTGGAGTTGGTTCAGCAATAGTAATTTGAGTGAATTCTTCTTGTGGAATTACTTCTGCTGTTGGGGCAAGTTCAGCTGCTTCCATAGTTTCTTCTTCACTGTCTTCATTAGCTTGTGGAGAAGGATGTGATACAACCTTTGGAGTAAGGTTTAAGTCATCCAATTTCTCACACAAGTGAGGTACCTTCAAAGAGTTATTGGAAGAAATCTCTTTCTCCTTATAAAACATGTTAGCTTCATCAAATGAAACATGCATAGATTCTTCAATTTTTAAGGTAGATATATTAAACACCCTATAAGCTTTTCTGACTTGGGAATATCCTAGAAAGATTCCCACTACAGCCTTTGCTTCAAATTTTCTAGTGTATTTCTTGTTATTATTGTGAATATAACATATGCAACCAAATATTTTAAAATAGGTGATTATTGGTTTCTTACCTTTGAGTAATTCATAGGGAGTTTTATGCTTAAGTTTATGTATCAAACTTCCATTCAGGACATAGTTTATTGTGCTCACTACCTCTGCCCAATAGAATAGAGACATGTAAGCATCTACAAGTAATATACCTGCAGCTTCAATGAGTGTTCTCTTTTCCCTTTTAGCTACCCCATTTTGTTGAGGAGTTCTAGGAGCTGAGAAACAGTGCCTGATACCTTCCTTCTCACAGAACTCATGCATAAGAAGAGAGTCAAACTCAGTTCCATGATCACTTCTGATCAATGCAACTTGAGTATAGTACTCAATCTGTATGGTCTTGAGAAAGTCTGCAAGAACCTTAAAGGTATCTGACTTAGATCTAAGAAAGAATACCCAAGTGAATCTAGAGAAGTCATCTACAACCACTAGAGTATAAGATTTACCTCCTAGGCTTTGTACAGCAATAGGACCAAAAAGGTCCATGTGTAGAAGGTGCAAGATCCTAGGTGAATCACTCTTATTAATTGACTAAAAACTAGATTTAGTTTGCTTGCCTAGTTGACAAGCCCTACAGAGGCCTTCCTTCTTGTAGGGACTAGAAGGTAAACCTCTCACGAGGTTGTATTTAGATAGCCTAGTAATGTTTTTCAGATTAACATGTCCTAGTCTTTTATGCCATAAAATACTTTGATTACTAACTATATTAAGCAGGCATATGTCAGAAGATGCATATTGAAAATTTACTAAGTAAATATTTCCTTGTCTATTGCCAATTAAAACAGGTTTATTTTCTTTAGATGAAATAATACAAGAGCTAAAGTAAAAAGTTACCAGATAACCTTCATCACAAAGTTGACTTATTGAGATGAGGTTATGCTTCAAACCACTTACATAAGCAACCTTCTTGAAAGTCACTGCTCCAATCTTGACTTTACCATAGCCTTTGGTCTGGCCACAGTTTGAATCACCAAAGATAACCTTTGGTCCCAAGCTTAGACTTGTAATCACTTAAGTTATCCTTGCTTCCTATAATATGCTTGGAGCAACCACTGTCCAGATACCATTGTTGATTAAATGTTGGATAGCTCTTTACCTGCAAGGATGATAGTTAGTTGTTCTTGACCCAGGTAACCTTGGGTCCTTGTTGATTTACATAACTGTAACTAGAAATGTAAGAACATTCAGGTTGATTTTTGTAACCTTAGGGATGATATCTTCTTTGTGGTATTATACATTAATTAAAAGGATTAATGTGGCTATTAGAATTTAGGTTTCTGTTGTTAGGATCTAGGTTCGACGATTTCTGGTTGGATCGTCGACTTGAGCTCGACGATGTTGGATGAGATCTTTGATCTCTGCTCGAAGAATGAAGATATTCATTCTTGGGGCACCAAAATCGTCGATCTCTGGTTGATGGACCATACTAGTATCGTCGATCGTAGATCAAAGATTGATTATTACTGAAATTTGCGTTCAGAGATCAACTTTATGAGTTCGACGATCTGTTCATATATCATCGATCTGAGTTCAACGATAACTGCTGAACATTGTTACTTTTATTTTTCTTCTGGTTTTTAAGTTTGTTTTTAGTTTCAATTTGTTCAAGAAATTCATTAACCTTATTAAACTATTCAGTGTTTTTCTTTCCTTTATCAGAAACAAAATTTATAGGTTTAGAAAGATGATTCTTTTGAATTAGGATTGGTTCACTAGATGAAACTCCTAATCCTTATTTGCAGTTATTAGTTCTTGCATTTAATGTGCTAGTTATATATAGTAATTTTAAACTTCTGCCATTCAATGATTCTTCTAATATCTTAGCTTTGCTAAGTTCAGATTTCAGAAAAATAATTTGTTCATTTGCAGAATTTAGTTCATTAGATAGATTAGCATTTTCAGAAATGATTTTATCTTGATCATTTAATTTCTCTCTAAGAAGTTTGATTTCCTTCTCAGAGCTTATCAAATCTAAGCATAAATTTTTAAATTCAAATTTAAATTCATCAGATTCAAAATCATAAGAAGCTAATACCTGATCTTCAGCAGACAGGTTTTCTTCATTATCAGATTCATCTATATCTGATCTGCTACTGCTAGCATCAATTGCCATGAGGCAAACTTCCTTTGCCTTTGCCTCCTCTTCTTCTTCACTGGAGCTGGAAGATGTGGATTCATCTTCTGTGTCACTCCATGTGTCAGCCATAAATCCTTTGTCCTTCTTTTTGTGCTTGCTGGAAGAGGGCTTGCTGTAATGCTTGCTTCTAGATTCCTTCTCTCTTCTTCTTTCCTTCTTTTGATTTTCAGGACATTCAGACATGAAGTGCCCTGGTTTCCTGCACCCAAAACACACTACTTCTTTAGTGGTGGTTTTGTCATACCTAGGCTTGCAATCATTTCTGAATGACTTCCTCCTGAAGTCCTTCCTTGCCATTTTAATGAATCTCTTGGCAAAGAGACTTGTTAGCTCTTCATTGACTATTTGAGCTTCAGTCTCTTCAGCAGCCTTGAATGCAATGGATTGTTCTTTCCTTGCTGGAGGAGGAGTCTTTTGTTCTACAGCTTCTCTGGACTTGATTAACTGCTCATAAGATTTGAGCTTTCCCAGGAGAGATTCAGTTGAAATCTCATTCAAGCTTCTGGCCTCTTTGATTGGCCAGATCCTGGTTTCCCATGAGCTTGGGAAGCACATTAGGATCTTATCATTTACCTCTGTGAGAGAGATGTCTTTATCCAATGTCTTCAGCTCACTGATGAAGGAGCTTAGTCTGTTGTACATGTCACCAACAGATTCAGCTTCATCTTTCTTGAAATTCTCATATTGTCAGATGAGAGTTGATCTTCTATCTTTTCTCTCATCTGCTGAGCCAGAACCATCTGGTTGAGTGAATCCTAGATTTCTTTTGCAGAGGTTCACTCAGCCACCTTCTAAAAGATGTCATCTAACATAGTCTGAGCCAATATGTTCATGGCTTAGGCATCAACAATCTTGGCTTTCTTCTGAGCATCATTATAGTCTGGAGGTGGAACAACATTTAAGCTTGTAGATTCTGTTGAGGTAGTTGCCACTAAAGCTGGTGGACGTGTCAAAATAGAGTTGAAGATATCCTCATCAATAGAGTTCATGTACAACTTGATTCTTGACTTCCAGATAGTGAACTTTGACAGGTTACACACTAGAGGTCTGGTGCTAGTGTATTCCTTATTTTGTGTCATGGTATCAGATAAATAAAAACAAAAAAAAAATAATTATTCAGAGCTTGTCTTGAGGTCTTGGTTGGCTCAGGTGTTAGCCTATATAAATATATCCAACCTCCCTCTGATACCAATTGAAAGAAAAAAGGGGGGTGATAAACTCTGAATAACTCTATGGGGGGGGGAATAGAGTTATAAAAAATCTTTTTACAGTAAAGATAAAAGCAAGTAAACTAAGCTAATCTATCCACAGCACAAGCACACAAGAACACAGAAAGCACAACTAGACAACACAAAAATTTTATAGTGGTTCCCCAACTGGGTACATCCACTCTTCTACCACCCTTGGTAGGAATCCACTACAGGTTTTGATCAGGTGACTGCCACCAATGAGCTTTTGATCAGGTGCCCAAAACCAACCCTCAAGTCTTTTGGAAGGAGACTTATGAACCAGAATAATTTTGAAGGGAATTAAAACTCGGTACAGAGGTGGGGATGAGAGAGTGATTTTGTCTTCTCTTTCTCAAAGTACAACTGAGAAGACTTTTGTGGATTCAAAGATGTTGTCAAAGCTCCCCCTGAGATGTAGAAGGGTTCAGGCTGGGAAGCTTTGCACAGGGTGAGTAGGTCTTCAACTGAGACTTGATCCAGGAGTTTTAGACAGATGGTGCTTGAATGTCTTAACAATGGTCCTGGAAGAGAAGAACAAGAAGACTCTTGATTTGTAAAAGTTGTCCTTCTTGCTTCTTCTTAGGAGTACTGACAGAAAGAGAAAACTAATGAAGATCTACTTCAGAATGTCTTTTGGATGTTAGTAGGAATGAGTTTCTCTCCTTATCTGTGTGTCTCTCTGTAAATCTATCTTGGCAAAAGAAAACTGAAAACTACAGCCTTCTTCTCTGAATAGAGTATAAGAATAATTTCTTGACTTGAATTTCAAAAACATTCCATTAATTATTTTGCAGGAATCGAGGAGAGGAAATGGCTACAATATCTGCAATAAATGATTTCCTCAACTGTCTTTGGCATATAAGTCAAAATAATAACTCTATGAAAACCTGTAGTTAATGCTGCAATAAAAACGGCTATAAGCCTTGAAAATATCAGCATTGACTACCAGAGATTTGATTCCATAAATAGCCTTGACAAAATAAGAATGAAATCTTCAAGACAGTTGCGCAATAAGGTAGTCGAACACAGATAAAATTAATCGCAGAGCTGAGATAAGAGATCGTTGAGCTGAGACTTGAAATCGTCGATCTGAGTTTTGAGATCGTCAGGCTCAGCTCAGAGATTTTACCTCTGCGATCGTCGACCGGAGATCGATGATCTTAAAGCTGAGTTCGACGAAAGTCGAACTGATATCTGATCCAACGATTACTTCTGAGTCTTGGTCTTGAAATGAAGTCCAATGCTGGTCTATATGAGATCTGCTCTACTAAGACTAACTTAGACCTAGACTTTGACCCTGGCTATACAAGTGGGTCAAACCACCTAGGAGTGAACCTAGCCCAAATCAAACATGGGTTTCCAACACACTCACTTGGAATTATTGCCGACAGTAGCACTACCGTCGTGCGTTAGGGAACAGACTATCGATTCTTCCCTCTTTTCCGTTGTTCTCCTTGAGTCTACCTCCAGTACTCTCAACACAGTCATCTACACACCCCACGACTCCGAAATCTACGCGATTAATGCCGAGTCTTCGCCCACATACAAAACATACAATCATCACCAATACAGATCAACCTGTCCGGATGAGCTTTACACAGCATTCCTATTCTGTACTTCGATTCCAGATCTAAATGCAAAACTAATGGGGATATATGGATCTACCCATCGGGAGAACCACTTCCACATGTTCGTGGAGTGTCTACCCTCAAATGCCAAAATGAAGGACTTCACATGTCCAAGGAAGAGGATCGTTACCCTAAAAGTCTGTTTTGGCGCCATGGAAGAGATTCTAGCCATATGAAAAATGGTTGTTTCGGCTTTGCCTCCTTAGATCCAAAGTCGTCTCGCGAATTTGAGCCCGAAACTCCAACGGAGGTAAGATCTCCTTCGACCGAACTTCTCCCTTCCTTCTACAGCCGCTCAACCCAAATTTTCTAAAGAAATGAGGAGAAACCATCACATCCAAGACTTTATATTGAGCTACTGTCGTGCAGAAACTAGCTACCGTCATTCGGTATCGTTAATCAACGCCTTATTTTGTGTGCCACCACCCAGGCCCTCCAACCACAGGCCAACATGTGGCCACACCATTACAGTTTCGCTATCGTCGCACGATAGGAGACTAACGGCTCGCGGTAGCTAGCGACGGTTACGATACGACCGCTTCTGCTACCGCCACGCGACAGCTACTATCGCCGCGCGGTAGAAACCCGAGAGCTTTGCCAAATAAATTGACCAAGCTACCGCCAGTGGTACCTCTACCGCTAGGCAATACCTTCCTGAGAGGTCAATCAAATAATCAGGCTCACTAACTCCACGCGATAACAACCTACTGCCACGCGGTAGTGGAGGCATCGAGTCAATACGCCACTTTCGATGATCTCGATGCCTAACGCTACCGCAACATGGTATCGTTATTGCCATGCGGTAACTATCTTTTCCTGCCTGAAGAAACTTGGGGCATTACAAATCTCCCCCACTTAAAGAATTTCATCCCGAAATTACATATGGCAGGAAAACGTAAGAGTATCAATACTACGAAAGTATACCTCAAAAGAAAAGCTTGAGGAACTCCGCCTTCATGGTTTGTTCCCGCTCCCACGATAGCACCTCTCAGCCACAGTTGTCCCAACGGACCTTGATCATCCTGATTGATTTATTCCACAGTTGCTTGACTTCTGAGTCTTCAATACAAATGGGCTTGACCTTCATTGTCATCCCACCATCAATTGTCACCTGATCCACCTTGTTAGAACCGAACAAAAAACAAACCGCAAGCAGTATAACTGAAATTTTATTATCTGAAAAAGGTATCTATTACAAAGGTATGACCTCCCTTTTATAGAATGGAGGAGAGAAGAGAGATTACAAATAAGCAATGTGGGACTAATAATTACAAGAACCTGAAACTATACAAGCCGCATAAGCCGCACAAACCGCCAGACTGCCCAGACCGCCAGACAAGCCGCCAGACCTCCCGGTCTCATCCGACAGACCGCTCGGTACTGCCAAACTGCTCAGACCGCCAGACAAACCATCAGACCGCCCGGTCTCATCCGACAGACCTCTCGGTCTCAACACTCCACCTCAAGCTGGAGCATAAAAATCAATCATGCCCAGCTTGTCGCAAATATGAAACAAAGAAGCGGACACCGGCTTGGTGAAGACATCTGCCAACTCATTGTCAGAAGTGAAGAACGGAGTACAAATCTATTTCTTCAAAATCTCTTCTCGAATAAAGTGGCAATCGACCTCTATGTGTTTTGTTCTCTCATAAAAGACCGGATTTTTGGAAATGTATATCGCAGCCTTGTTGTCATAGAACATAAGAAGAGGATAGTTGTAGACCTCTCCTAGGTCAAGCATGAGAGCCCGTAACCATTTTAACTCACTTGTGGTTGATGTCATACTACGATATTCCACTTCTGCACTAGACCTGGAGACCACAAACTGTTTCTTGCTCTTCCAGCTCACAAGATTTCCTCCAACAAATGTGCAAAAAGCCGAAGTTGACTTTCGGTCTCCCTTATCATCGACATAGCTTGAATTGGAATACGCTTCAACCCTCAAGTGACCATTCTTCTGAAAAAGGAGTCTTTTCCCTGGAGCTGCTTTAACATACTCCAATATCCTCAGGGCAGACTGTAGATGACACTCCCTAGGAGCTTGCATGAATTGGCTAACCTTGCCTACATCATAGGAGATATCGGGTCTGGTCACTGTGAGATAAATGAGTTTGCCCACCAGACGTTCGTACCTCGAAGAATTAGATAGAGGAGGCGAATCATATTTCCAAGTTTTTTTTCTCTAATAGCCATGTGACATCTAGCAGGTTTAGCACCAGTTAACCCTGCCTATTTTAGCAGATCAAGAGCATACTTCTGTTGGGAGTGAACTAAAGAGTTGGATTTTCGAGAAATCTCAATCCCCAGAAAGTATTTGGGAGAGCCCATATCCTTAGTGACCAAGTGTTGCCGAAGGTGTTTCTTTGTCAAAGCTACCCCAGCCTGGTCGTCGCCAGTCAGAAGAATAGCATCCACATATACAACAAGAACCACCATACTAGAGGAGGTTTTGCGAATGAATAAGGAGTGATCGGCTGAACTTCGTACAAAACCAATGGCAATAACAATGCTGCTGAACTTGTCAAACCAAGCCCGAGGGCTTTGCTTTAGGCAATATATGGCCTTCTTCAGATGACATACTCGTGTCTCCCCCTGAGCAACATACCCAAGAGGTTGCTCCATGTATATGGCTTCCTAAAGGTCACCATAGAGAAAGGCATTCTTGACATCGATCTGAGAAATGGGCCAGTCACGGTTTACAGCTACAGAGAGAAGAACCTGAATGGTGCTGAGACGAGCAACGGGAGATAAGGTGTCAAAGTAATCAACCCCATAAGTCTGAGTAAAGCCTTTGGCGACTAAGCAGGCCTTGTATCGATCCACGCTGCCATCCGGGTGGAACTTCACAACGAATACCCATCGACATCCAACCACATCAGTGCCCAAAGGGGGGAACAAGGGTCCATGTACCCCTTTCAGTGAGGGTAGTAATTTACTCATCCATGGCAATCTTCCAATAAGGAATAGTAAGAGCCTCCTAGTAAGTGCGGGGAGTGTCAGTGGCAGAGATAGCCAAGGAAAAGTCCCTGTGAGAAGGAGTTAGACGATCATATGAAACAACAATAGCTAGTGGGTGTTGAGTACACGTCTGCACCCCTTTACGAAGAGCAATGGGAATATCCAGGTTGCATGTTCCTCAGTTTCTGGGACATCTGTAGAGGAGAGAGCTGGCCCGGGAGTAGAGAGAGGCGACTGTGGAGAAGAAGGAGATACCTCAGGAAGAGGACACAGTGGAGGAGATGGTGGAGAGGGAGGGGATGTCATAATCTCGGTAGGTGTAGAGGGAACGGAAGGGGTGGTAAGTGAAGTTGGAATATCAGGAGAGGAAGAGGAATCGGGAGAGAAGTAGGAGGCATTTTCAAAGAAGGTGACGTCTGTAGAGACAAACTGCTTGCGGGTAACCGGGTCAAAGCAACAATAGCCTTTCTGAGTGGTAGAGTATCCCAGAAAGACACACTTGGTGGCACGTGGTGAGAGTTTATCACGGGTGGCAGAGGGAGAGTGCACAAAGGCTGTGCATCCAAAGATACGTAGGGGAAGAGGAAACGGATCCCTCCCAGGATATAGAATGGAAAAGGTGGTTTTGCCGTGGAGAATGGTGGAGGGAAGGCGATTGATAAGATAGCAGGAGATGAGAACAGCATAGCCCTAATAGGAGCGAGGAACGTGCATTTGAGTCAACAGAGTGCGAGCGACATCAAGGAGGTGACGATTTTTGCGTTCGGCCACCCCATTTTGCTGTGAAGTATAGACACAACTAGTTTGATAAATAATCCCATTTTGCATGCAGAAGGTAGAAAAGTCATGACTGATATATTCTTTGGCATTATCAGATCGAAAGACTTTAATAAAAACATTAAACTGGGTTTTTATCATAAGATAGAAGGACGTCCATAGAGAAAATAATTCGGAGCGATCTTTTAATAGATACACCCACATACAGCGAGAGAAATCATCAATAAAGGTGACAAAATATGAACTCCCCCGACCAACGGTGAGGGTAGGAGACGGACCCCAAACATCGGAGTGGACGAGATCAAACGGATAGGTAGATCCACGAACTTGCTTTGGAGGGAAGGACGAGCGGTGATGCTTGCCAAGCTAACAGGCCTCACAGTTGAGGGGAGGACTTTGGGAAGGAAGTTGGGGCAGAAGAAGACGAAGAAGTCGTGGAGGAGCATGACCAAGGCGAAGATGCCATTGGAGAAGATCTGTGGAGGTGTTAGAAAAGGTGGATAGAGCGGAAATGTTGTCAAGGAAGTATAGGCCGCCATTCTCAGTCCCAGTAACAATCGTCCGTCGGGAGTCCGGATCCTGAAAAGAACAAGAAGTAGAAGTAAATGTGACAGAACACTGTAACTGCTTGCATAGAGAGGTCACAGATAATAAGTTGCACGGAAAATTGGGCATGTAGAGAGTATCCATCAAGAGAAGAGACAGAGTGACAGGAACCACTCCTGTCCTATTGACCGATGAAGGAGAGCCGTCAGCAAGAATACCGGGGGCAACCGATCATGTGTTTCTAGGAGAGAAAAACACTGGGGATTGCCGGTCATATGATTGGTAGCACCGGTGTCAATCAACAATTTTCCTTGAGTAACAACGTGGGCACTACCAGATGATGTGACCATGGATGTGAAAGTCATGAAGGGAGGAAAATAAACAGCGCAAGAAGACACAACAAGCCGCACGAACAGCAGGAAGCCGTACAGCAAGGAAGCTCGCAACCAAGAAGCAGAGGGAAAGAGGTCGCACGGCTAGAAAGAACAAGCCGCGCGAACAGCAAGCAGGACGAGCATCAAAGAAGGCCGCAGCGGACAGGAAGAGGAGTCTGTAGTGGTCACGATGACAACACATCAGCGGCAAGGAAGGCCACGACCAAGATGCAGAGCAAGGCAAAGGGGAAGAAGTTGGGCGGCTAGAAGACAGGTCGCACGAACAGAAGAGGGGGGTGTTGGGAGGCGAAAGGCGAACAAGGCAAAAACAGATCGCGGCGAATGAAGAGGAGGAGGAAGGGCGCGACGACTAGAATAGGTCGCAAGAAAGGAGCAAGCAAAAGAAACAGGCTGCGCGAACAGGGCGCAAGCAAACAGGCCACACGAACAGGGGGTAATCAAAAGAAACAGACTGCGCGAACAGGGCGCGCGATCAGGGCATAAGCAAACAGGCCGCGAAAAATAGGTCGCGCGAACAGGAAGCAAGTCGCGCGGACAGGTCACGCGGTCAGAAAAGGCACAAAGAATCAGGAGGATTAGATCGAGTCCTCTGATACCATGTTAGAACCGAACAAAAAACAAACCGCAAGTAGTATAACTGAAATTTTATTATCTGAAAAAGGTATCTATTACAAAGGTATGACCTCACTTTTATAGAATGGAGGAGAGAAGAGAGATTACAAATAAGCAATGTGGGACTAATAATTACAAGAACCTAAAAGTATGCAAGCCGCATAAGCCGCACAAACCGCCATACCGCCAGACAAGCCGCCAGACCTCCCGGTCTCATCCGACAGACTGCTCGGTACTGCCAAACCGCTCAGACTGCCAGACAAACTGCCAGACCGCCCGGTCTCATCCGACAGACCGCTCGATCTCAACACACCTCAACCACCTGCGTAGGCTCTTGCACCTCCTTCCACAACACAGATATGCGGAATACGTCATGCTGACCACTAAGTTATGTCAAAAACTTCAATCGATAGGAGGCTTCACCAACGCGCTCTAAAACCTCAAATGGCCCAAGGTATCTAGGACTTAGCTTTTTCAATCGTCGTATCCTTGACACGCCCTTGAACGGTTTGATCTTTAGGTAAACTCAATCGCCCACGGTGAACTCAACGTTTTTGTGCTTGGCGTAGTAGTATTTAGCATGTCTATCTTGTGCAATCAACAGCTGATCCCTAATTGTTCGAACAATAGAATTTGAATCCTCAACTTCTTTCCGCTTATATAACTTTTTACTCGCCCGTCTCCAACCATGACAACGGGGTACATCATTTCTACCATATAGGGCCTCGAATGGCGACATTTGAATGCTTGCTGGTAGTTATTGTTGTAAGCGAATTCGATCATATTCAAGTGATCCTCTCACTTTTTCCTGAAATCTAGGGCTCACATACGAAGCATGTCCTCTATAGTCCTGTTTACCCTCTTGATCTGACCATCCATCTGTGGATGAAAGGCCATACTGAACTTCAGTTTGGTACCCAACAGTTGATGTATTAGCCTCCAATCATTAGACGTGAAGCGCTCATCTCAGTCCCTCACGATGTTATAGGGCACACCTTGCAGTCGAATAATATTATCCACATATGATTTTGCCAGTTTTTCCACCAAATCGTCTTTCCTATTCGGGATGAAGTGCGATACTTTTGTCAAACGATCAACGATCACCCAGATGGCATCGTTTTCCTTTTACAATCTCGTAAACCCATGCACGAAATCCATGGATATATCGTCGAACTTCCATTCCGATATAGGCAAAGACTTCAAAAATCCACCGGGCTTCTAACATTCAGCCTTCACCAAAGAACAAGTATGACACTTTGCTACATACATCTCTACATCCATTTTCAGTCTTGGCTACTAGAACAACTTTTTCTTGTTCTTATACATTTTTGTGCTCCATGGGTGAATCAAGTACTTGGTATAATGAGCCTCGTACATTAATTATTCTCGTATTTTACCCACTTTTGCGACACACAATCGACTGTTCTTCCACAACAGCCCATTATCAATAGTAAACTGGGTATTTGACCCTTCCAAAGACTCATCCATGTAGCATTTCAAACTGGCATCCAACTCCAAAGCCTGTCGAATCTAGTGGGTGAGGTCATATTGTACCTCTGTCCAATTCAAACGTGCTTCAACACTCGACCTCCTATCAACACAAAAGATCTCTAAGGCCTCCAAATCTCAAACGAGACGTTCGTCATGCATCAACAACCAATTGGCCTATATGGGAGCTCGGCGACTTAACGCATCCGCAACTACATTACCTTTATCAGGGACATAATGTATCTTGAAGGTGTAGTCCTTAAGGAACTCCATCCAACTTTGCTAACGCATGTTTAAGTCCTTCTGATCCAACAGATACTTCAAGCTCTTATAGTCTGTGTAAATGTTGACCTTCACGCCATACAAGTTGTGCATCTAGAGCTTCAGCATGAATATCACGACCGCCAACTCCAAGTCATGGACCGGATAATTCGTCTCATGCATGTTCAACTGGGGTGAACCATATGCTATTACACTCCCATGTTGTAACAGAATTCATCCTAAGCCGCTTTCTGAAGCGTCGTTGTAGATCTCAAAGCCTTCTATCCAACAAGGCGAGCATAAGATAGGCATCGTGGTCAGACGACTTTTCAATTCTTCGAAAGCTTGCGCACACGCTAGCGACCATACAAACTTCTGATCCTTCCTTGTCAGGGTCGTGAAGGGTAGGGCTATCCTCGAGAAGTTCTCCACGAAATGCCTGTAGTATCCGACAAGTCCAAGAAAACTCCGGATTTTCGCCAAAGAAAACAACACAGGCCACTCCCGTATCGCAGCAACCTTTGTTGGATCCACAGCGATTCCCTAACCACTGATAATATGACTAAGGAATACCACAGAAGATAGCCAAAACTCATATTTAGAGAACTTGGTGTACAACTAATTACTCCTCAAGGTCTCTAGAACAATATTTAAGTGCTCCACATGATCATCCTCGGACTGGGAGTACACCAGGATATCATGAATGAAGACTATCACAAATCGATCAAAATACTCCCTGAACGTCCGGTTCATTAAGTCCATAAACACGAATGTTGCATTCGTCAGCCCGAAAGGCATGACAGTGAATTCGTATTGCCATAACGTATACTGAATGCTATCTTGGGAATATCTCTTTCCCTGATTCTCAGCTGATAATATCCTGACTTCAAATCTAGCTTCAAATACAAAGTCGACCCGACTAGCTGGTCAAATAGATCATCGATCCTCGAAATCGGGTACTTGTTCTTCTCTGTTAGCTTATTCAATTCTCGAAAATTGATACACAATCGCAGACTTCCGTCCTTATTCATCACGAAAATGACCGGGGCACTCCAAGGTGACGAACTTGGACGCACAAACCCCTGCTCTATCAATTCTTGAAGCCGCGCCTTCAATTTTTCCATCCCTCTTGGTGCTAAGCGGTAAAGAGACCGTAACACTGGCTTGACAGCTAGCACTAACTTGATGGTGAACTCGATCTCTCTCTAAGGTAGGGCTCCAGGGAGATCATCGGGAAACACGTCGGCAAACTCCGACACCACCGGGATATTGACCAAACCAGGCTTGGGCTTCTTAGCCTCTAATAGGGTGAAGAATAACTCAACCCCCTCAAGAACTGCTTTAACTAATTGGAGAGCATACATCAACATCTTGCTCGATACCTTCATACCAGAGAATGTAGCATCTTGGATTGTATTCAACCCCATTTTGACAGTCTTTAAACTACAATCGATGAACTCATGTTGCTCAGAGAGCCAATCCATGCCAAATATCAAGTCAAACTCTACTATCAGCAGTAGTGACGCTTCCAAGTCAAAAACTAGACTTCCAATTAGTGCTTTAACGCAACAAATTCTATCTGCGCGCATCGAACACCCATTAGGTAGCAGCACATCCAATCTATCCTTAGACATAGAAGAGTGGACTCTGATATGTGACACAAAGTCCTCGGATAGGAAAGAGTGTGAAGCTCCTATTTCAAACAGTGCTCGAGCCAGACAGTCCATAACTATGACAAAGCCTAAAACACGACAGTCATATGACCAAAGTATAAGGCACAAGGTATGCAATGTATTTCAGCTAAAATCTAACAAATACATGTCACCACATCGCCTTGCTTGATGGCCTCCTGCTGGCCAAGGTTATAGACTCTTGGTTGGGATGGAGCTTGATGGGATGCAGTTAACTCCACCGCCTTACCTTTTTCAGCATAAGACGCTCTAGTAGTAATCGATGAAGTAGTCGATCAAGAATTTTTGGGCTTCTTGTACCACTTTTGATGCCTAGACTTCGATGAACTTGGAATTTTAAAGTCTGACCTCTTCACCGCCGAGTCCTTACCTTGAACCCTCTATAGATCCTTCTCCAAAGATTGATTTGTATTGACCAAGAACAAAAAGCGCTGCATCATAGGACCTTAGAGTAGAAACCTCAGATCGTCACGCAGTCCTTCGTAGACCCGGTGGTCTTGCGCTCCTCATCAGTAAAAGTAGAGCCAGCATAACATCCCAATCTCGTGAACTCATGTAGGTAGTCGTCCATGCTACTCTCACCCTAAGTTAGTCTCTGAAACTGATTCTCCATAGCTAATTTCTACACTAACGGGATGAACCGTGCCAGAAATAATCTCGAGAACTCCTCCATCGAGATATCAGAGAGTTGCCTCCCAGTGAAGTGATGTAGATCTAACTCATCCCACCATAACCTTGCTTCACTATCTAGAAGGAAAGTGGATATCGAAATAATCTGCCACTTCTCATTCTCTATTGCGAACATGACTCTCTTAACCCTAGAAAGCCAGTCCTCAGCTTGCATTAGGGTTTCAGTCCCCAAAAATACTGGTGGATTAAAGCTCATCACTTACTTTAGCTAATTTTCAGTCCCTCTCCTTTGCACTACGGGCTCTGCTGCTACTTGATCCGCCACTATAGGATCCGCCACTATAGGTTCCGCTATGCCAAGCGGTACGTGACCTAATCCAGGAGAATAAGTTTGCACTTGCCTCCCTGGTTGGGCATTGATCATAGAAAACACCGCTTCAACTACCATTCAAATGGTTTCAGCAGAAGGAGGGGTCGTAGTCACATCATTAGGTGCACTACTCTCCGTAGAGTGCTGATATTGTGACTGCTCTAAACCATTCCTAGTCACCTATAATCGTGAAACACTCAATTATGTGATAAATAATTGCCAAAAAGCAATCATAGGAACACGCAGGTTCCTCAAGCATGTGTATCATCATTCCTAAGTGGACATTCATGGGGTCTTTCATGTTATAATAGTAACTCACATACATGTGCTCACCACCCCTTAAAAGAATCCGCCCACGAATTCAAAAAAGAAAGACAGACACCAGAGTCTGATACCAACTTGTAATACTCCCATCCTTCACATAGCATATAACTGAAGGTCTTGCCTGGGCCCAACGCCATATACTACGAACAGTCAAAGTAGTTACTAATTGAAACCATAATCCAAATTCACGCATCCTAAAGCAGAGTGCATTCTAATGGAAGTAATTTAAAGGTTAAAAGGAACCTGACCAATTGAATATCCACTAACATAAAAGTAGGAATGATAAACCTAATACACCAATACTATTGGCCTTAAGGGCTTACATTGTTCAACTTAAATAAAATTGTCTTGCATACATCGGCACGCAGGCTGGACACACATGAACAATAAAGTAATCAGGTAATTAGCTTCGGCCTTCAAGGGCAAACTTAGCAATCCTGGGCTCAATCCCGTTATTTCCCGCTTGGCTCGACTGCACCTGCATGAAACAATCTACCACAATGGTGGAAAACAATAACAACGATCAGCATTAGCTGACCAAATTATAACGACCACACACCTTACTCTGGGTGGCGGTGCTCCTTCCCTGTAGGCATTAGCATAATCAAATATTGGTATCTAGAACGTGCAACTTAAGCACCATTCACCACATACATTAGCACTACTGACCACACGCCCCGTGCACTCAGGGAACATTATCAGTGTACCGGAATTCCCAGGGTCCCACCTCCATTTTCAGCGATGATTAGCATAACTTGAGCATTCTCTAGTCTTTCAAAGCCAAAGCCAAAGACTCGCCTCTATGGCTACGATAAAGTCACGGTGATCCCCGGATACACTCATTAACTCACTCCAAGTCGAATGACATAGGGCTGGGTACAGTTCAGCTCTTTCTCATTGCTCAAATCACTGGGCGCAATAAGCCACAATGCGGGTCAGCCTCCCCTTTCCCATTCACAATCATACATAACTCTTTTATGTTCCAAGGCTGGCACGCATGGCCACCTAAGATGGGCCACACATGCTCTAAACTCTCACATGCTGGCCCCTAGGTCTTTAAGAGAAAGGCCTCAGCAAATGGCACCGAGGTCTCCAAGAGATAGGCCTCACAATCAATACAATGCTTACTGGGAGCTATCGCCAGTAGTAGCACTACCGCCGCGCGTTAGGGGACAAACTATCGATTCTTCACCCTTTTCGGGTGTTTTGCTGGAATCTACCTCTAGTTCTCTCAACGTAGACATCTACACACCCTATGACTCCGAAATCTACGCTATTACCAGGGAGTCTTCTCTAGCAAACAAAACATACAATCATCATCAATCCAGACCAACCTGTGAAGATGTGCGTCACACAGCATGCCAATTCCGTACTTCAATTCCAGATTTAAATGCAAAACTAATGAGGATACACGGATCTACCCTTCGGGAGAGCCACTTCCACATATTTATGGAGTGTATACCCTCAAATGCCAAAACGAAGGACTTTACATGCCTAAGGAAGAGGATCATTGCCCTAGAAGTCTATTTCGGTTCCATGGAAGAGATTCTAGCCGGATAAAAACGACCGTTTCGGCTTTGCCTCCTTAGATCCGAAGTTGTCTAGCGAATCCGAGCCCCGAAACTCCAATGGTGGTGAGATCACCTTAGACCAAACTTCTATCTTCCTGCTACAGTTGCTCAGCCCAAAGTTTCTAAGGAAATGAGGAGAAGCCGTCACTTCCAAGACTTTATATCGAGCTATTGTCGTGCGGTACTGTTAATCAATGCCTCGTTTCATGTGTCACCAACTAGGCCCTCCAACCACAGGCCGACATGTGGCCATGTCATTATAGTTTTGTTATCGCCGTGCGATAGGATACTAACTCCTCGTGGTAGCTAGTGATAGTTATGACACGACTGCTTCGGCTACCTCCACGTGACAGTTACTACCGCCGCTCGGTAGAAACTTGAGAGCTTCGCCAAATAAATTGACCAAGCTACCGCCAGCGATACCACTACTGCTGGGTGATACCTTCCTGAGAGGTATATCAAATAATCAGGCTCACTAAGGTCGTGCGATAATAACCTACCACCATGTGGTAGTCGATGCATCGAGTCAACACGCCGCTCTTGACGATCACGATGCCTGACGCTATCGCCACGCGGTATCTCTTTCGCCATGCGATAAATATCTTTTTTTTCCTGAAGAAACTTGGGGAATTACAGTCCAACTCATCCATCCTATGTTTTTAAATTAAATAATGCACTTTATGGTCACAAGCGAGCACCAAGAGCCTATTATGTGACCATATATACTTTTCTCTTAGAACACTCTTTCACAAGAGTAAAAGTAGATAAATCACTTTTCACAAGAGCACACAAAGATCAGCGGCTTAATGTCCAAATTTATGTGGATGATATTATATTTGGTTCCACAGATCCAGGATGATACAAAAGGTTTGCTAACCTAATGCAGTCCAGATTTGATATGAGTAGCATGGGGAAAATATCCTTCTTCCTTGGTCTTCAGGTGAAGCAAAGTGATGAGGGTATTTTCATATCCCAATCTAAGTATGCAAAAGAACTGATCAAAAAATTTGGGATGAAAATGCCTCCACTACAAAAAAACCCCTTGACTACAAATGTTATTATTAATAGAGATGAGTCAGGTCAATCAATTGACCAGAAAACTTATAGAGTAATCATAGGCTCTCTTCTCAAACCTTACAGCCAGTAGACCAGATATAAAGTTTGTTATATATGTGTGTGTGCTAGATTTTAGGTTGATTAATCGAAATCATACCTAAGCTATAAAAAGAATTTTAAGGTATCTGAAGGGTACACCTGAAATGGGGTTGTGATATCCTATAGAATCAGATATTGGGCTATATAGATACTCAGATGCTTATTATGCTGGGTGTATATTGTACAAGAAGAGCACTTCAGAAACATGCCAATTCTTGGGTGCTAGAATGATCTCTTAGTTTAGAAAGAAGTAAACCTCAGTCTCAACTTCTATAGCAGAGGCTGTGTACATAGCTGTCGGAAGTTGCTTCTCACAATTATTGTGGATGCAAAATAAGTTACTTGACTACAACTTGTATTTATCCATAACCATAATATAATGTGATAGTTCCAGTACAATCTCCATTTCTTCCAATCTAGTACGACACATTAGGACAAAGTAGACAAAGATTAGACATCACTTCCTTAGGGATAATGTAGAGAAAGGTAAAATCTCCCTCGAATATGTGTTCACTAAAGATAAAAGGGCTGATATTTTCACTAAGCCTTTTGATGAGATCAAACACAAGCACTTCCGCAATGCAATGGGCATGCTCGATGGATGTCAGTAAACCACACTCTGACAAGCACAAAGTACACCTATATCATAAACACACTGCTAGGAAAACTAGCAGGAGACTTAAACTAATTAAGTCTGTATTCGACGTAACGTCTAATGCAAGTCAAAGTAGCATGGACTTCTACTCAATGCACCGTCCAGAGATAATGATCATGAAGAGTTTGAATATACTCGACGCAACGTCGACATATATCGATGCATGTGTCAACAATTAAGTTAATATAACAAGACTCAAGTACCGTAGAGTCGACTAAATAGTTTAGCTCACGCTTAAACCTAAAGTTCGTTGCTTTATGACCTAGTTTCTCGACACTTTTTCTACAGGAAAATCTCCTTTTCTCCACCTATCCTGAACAAACTTGCCCACTCTCTCATACATCCATTCTTGTGCCCACTTCACCTGCTCTATACCCTTTACATACCACAATGCCAACACTATCTTCCAACAACTCTTCCTCTATAATAATCCAAGATTCCAATTGGCCTCTAACACCCTATCATTAATTCTAAACTTTCATTCCCTATATTTGCAAACCATAGTGGACAATTTTTATTCCCAATTAGATATGAATACTGCCTCAGTGTAGTACCTTTGGGTAAAGGTCTCTTCCTCCTCAGTCACAAGGTCATTCTTAACCTCTCTTGCTTATGAGACTAAAAAGGGGGAGAGTTGTGAGGAAGAAGAGAAAGCTGAGTCATTAACCTCCTCTCCTCACAATCTAGATCCCCTTAAAATTGCTGGGAATGAAAATGCTCTAACAACACTGAGATTGATAATGCACTGACCCAGGAGGAGGATAGGAAAATCCTCAGTTAGATCCTGCAATAGTCTAGGGGGAGGTTATTGCTTCTCCATTCTAAAATGAAATCATAGGTGAAGGTGAAACTGAAGAAGAGGAGGCACTTGTATTTGCTAAGAGTGCAACAAATGTTAAGTATATATCCATGGGAAAGTAACTGAAGACATCCAAGAAAAGGAAGCTGCCAGTTGTAGATAGTATTGTGTCAACTGAAGAAGTTTTTTTAGACATGTGTAGGAAGATGCAATACCACATTACTCTTCTTGACATACATAATTCCTATTCCCTTAGAAGATCTAGATGTGGTCCATATGGGCAAGGGAACTTGCAACATTCCCTCAATATCACTACAAAAACATCGAGCTGATAGAAGAACAAAGAATCAAAAACTGGATACTGTGGCAAAACACATCAAAGGAAAATAGATAGTTGATTTTGTAAATGAAAAAGAGGAAATCAGAAAGAATATTGGGGAATTAAATAGAAGAAAAATAATAGTCCTTTCGGATCACAAGAATTGGAATTGTAGAATTGGAATTCATCCATTTCCAATTCCTGTGAGAATTAGAATTGGTCTGATTCCAATATAGTTGTTCGGCTGTAGGATGGATTTCTAGAATTGGATTAGAGATTTTTTTTTCTTATGGCTGCAGGATCGGGCGACAATGACAATTTGAAGTTTGAGTCTTGTGTCACTCAGGATGAAGTTATTGCAACAAAACCATATGATGGAGGGAGTTATTCTTTTACGGTCTCTTAGAAAATATAGAAGTTGCCAAAAATAAAAACATAATACCAGAGAAATTTACTTCAGGTAGTGTACCAACAATTAATTAAGATCTGGAAACGACGGCGAGTTCGGGCGATAAAGATGAGATAGGAGACGGTGGCGAGATCGGTCGACAATAGCGATATTGGGCAACGACGACGAGATCAAGGGCATAATCAGTCGATGAGATTGGGAGGCTGTTGCAAGATCGGGCAGCAACAGCTAGGTGGCAGTGAGATCAGGTGGCGACAAATAGATTGGGAGACGATGTCGAGATCAGGCAGCTACGGGGAGATTGGGTGGTTGTGGTGAGATTGGGTGGCAGTGACGAGATCGGGCGGCGGCAACAAGATCGGGAGGCAGCGGCTATATCAAGCAGCGGTGGCGAGATTGGGCAGTGGTGGCGAGATTGGGCAGCGACGATGAGATCGGGCAGCAGCAGCGATATTGGGCTGCAACGGCGAGATCAAGCGACGACGAAGAGATTGGGCGACGACGGTCATAGTAAAAAACTGAATTCCATGAAATATCTATCTTTACACCTATGAATTGGTCATAGTGCAAAATTGAATTCCATGGAAGTTGACCAATTCCAATTCTGAGGGAATTCCTAACATCTGAACACTAGAATTGGAATTCTAATTCTAGTGATCTGAACGGGCCCTAAAAGAAGATGAAGTATATTAAAATGCTCAAAGGGACAAGGAAAGGCTAATCTCTGTGATAGCATTTCTTCAAGACATACCAGACTATTGGAGACACAAGAACCTATTACAATACACAAAATGACAAAAACTAATCTATTGAATAATCTCTGCAGCTATCTACAGGAGATATTCACTTCTGAACATCCTGAGTTGATATGTAAGGATCTTAGTCTGCTAAAGGTTGTCTATACAATTTATTTAGAACTTTATTATTCAGTGTTCAATCAAGCTTATGTCCTTGCATTATCTGTATCTTTACATATATTTATTCAACATCATCCTATGTATGGTATGTTTTACTTTTGTAAAATCATAACTAAAATTTAAGAAATTTGTTAAGCTAAATAGGCAGAGATTGTTGGGAAAAACCCCGATGATTTAACTTAACAAATATTCTAATGTTATTTTTACATCCTAGGTTGAATTACCCATGTTTTATAAGGAGGGTAATATGGTCTTCGAAGTTCTAGGAAATTAGTAAAGTTAAGAACATGAGCTAGGCACTCTAAATTGAAGAAGAAAATCAAGAGAAGAAGTCTTGCGTCAATTGAAAATCGATGTAACGTTAACTGGATATCAACGTAACATTAACAAGAACTCAGAGAAACCATATATGCTGAAATTGATGCTACTTCACGATAAAAGTCGACGCATCCGTCGATATGATATCGAGTAACTTTAACTACACACATATTTTATACAGAAGCTAGAAGTCGATGCTACTCTTATATGAAGTCAACGTAGTGTCGAGTACAGTCTAGAATGGAAATATTAAGAAAATCATTCCAGACATAGTCCAAGGAAATTCCATGGAATTTATTCACATAATTCTAACCATTGGAAGATTAATTAAATGAAAAATTTCTCTACCAGATTCAGAGTTAAGTTTATAGAAAGTTTTTGAAAAATATATTGAGATTGATGAGATTACTTTTGGAAGATTATATCAGCATTCCTTCAGAAGATTTCATGCCAGAAAAGGGACAATTCAAAATCATTCAGGAATGATATAATCAAAGAAGAGAATGAAAGAAATAATAATACACACGGTCAACAAGAAATACAACCAGCTGACTGCTCTTCTTTTTCTTCTTCTTACTCTTCATTATTCTCAACTAGTGCTGGAACATTTAATCTGCTATAACATTTAGAGAAGCTGACTGGATCTAGAGCTTATAACCCCTCCAATTCTTCTATCATAAAGGGGTTCATCATATATAAGGATAACAAAAACATAGTGCCTAATCGTCCTCAAATTCTTGCCGAGTAGACTCATAAACAAGACTCTTCTCCACTACTCTCTCTCTCTCTCTCTCAGTTTCTCTCTATTTCTCTTTTTTACTGAATGAGTAAAGAGTTTTTAGAATCCCTTTTCAAAGGATTCAGGTTATGGTTTAAAGAGTCTCCTTGTCAAAAGACTTAGTTGTAGTGGTTTAAGATCTCCTTACTAAAAGATCTAGATGTTGTTTATAAGAGTCTCCTTATCAAAAGACTCAGACACTGGGATAGTGTATTCCTACCAAAGTGGTAGAAGAGTGGATATACACAGAATTTGGGAAACCACTATTTCTTTGGTTTCTTTTGTGTTTTATGTTTATCTTTCTAACTTTTTTATAATGTGATGTGTTGTACTGTGACTAAGTTTCGGGTCTAAATTCTGTGTGTACTGCAAATCATTAGCTAACTGAAATTATTTAAAATAGATTTTCTAAATCTCTATTCACCCCCTAGAGAACTCTCAGTGGTTTACACAACTATTCACACTTTTCATCTGATATGGTATCCTCGAAGCAATGTTAAATTCTAATCAATGTAACATCAAATCCACAAGTATGCGCAAAAAATTCTAAAATACGAAGCTTTGTGCCTCAAGATCCAACAAGATGCATCCTGCGTCGTAGGGTAAAAGATACTATGAGCAGGCCTTTACTCTTTTTTAGGTCGACCTTTCATCAAATTTGGGAGGTTAACGTCTAGAATTATTCCTGATAGTTCCACCAGTCGGAGGAGAAGTATGATCGGGAGGTAACTAGGCCAACATGTAAGGGGGGAGCTGATCTCGACTGACAAGGTAGGAGCTTGATCTTATAAGAATGCCTTTAATCCCGACACATCATCCCATAGTTCGTCCTGGGTTTTTTAGGAGAATCAGGTGGGATACAAGTTTCCCAAACCGATAGCGGAGGTTGACTTCACTGCTTCAAGCTATCTTGAGAGAAGGCTTGGATAAAGAAGATAACTCGCTTAATCCCATGTTTTAGGGGGGATAGGATTTCATTAAAAATATGAAGGGACCTTCCCAATTAAGGTTCAGCTTGCCGACGGTAGATGCCCTTCCTATCGCATCCACCTTCTTCATGAAAAGATCTCCTGCAAGAAATTGCTTGATGTGGACATTCTTGTCAAAGTACTTCTCCATTCACCTCTTGACCTCCTCTTAGTGGGCAGAGACTAGGTGTCGAATCTCTTCGATGTAATCTAAAGAAAGGTTCTGGGCATCTTCATTCTCTAGGCGCCATTTTTCACTACCTTCTCCTATTGCAATAACTCTTGGGATCCTGATTTCAAACTCCACTGAGAAGAGAGCTTCAGACTCGTGGGGCACTTGAAAGGTTTTTCCCACATGTCTGAGTTGGGAGTGGTTCTCAGAGCCCATAAGACAAAAGGAAGCTACTCTTCCCAATTCCCTTTTAGGTTGGTAACCTTCTTATTTAGGAGGTTGATGATTACCTTGTTGGAAGATTCCACCTGCCTGTTGCTCCAAGGATGGTTGATAGAGGCAAATCAATGATCCATCTATAGCTACTTGTAGAAGTCTTCTAGCTCCAAGCTAGCGAATTGCGGGTCATTATCGGTGATGATGGTGAGAGGAATCCTAAACCTTCAGGAAATATCTCCCCAAATGAAGTTCTTCAAGATCTTGGACGTGGTCTTGTCAAGAGATTTCACCTCGATCCACTTGGAGAAGTTATCCATGATGAGGATGAACTTCCTTTGGCCGCTAGCTTGGGTGAAGGGCCCAATCAAATCCATTCCTCATATGGCAAAGGGACAAGGGGTGGTAATAGAGCAAAGTTGTTGAGCTGGCTGCAACTGGAGGTGAGCGAAGAGTTGACACTCTAGACATTTCCTTGAGAAGGCTTCCACATCTTTCCGAATTGTTGGCCAGAAGTAGCCATGCCTTAGAATTATCTGCTCCAGAGTACGAGTCCCAGAGTAGCCGCCACACTCACCTAAGTGAATCTCTCCAAGTACCTAAGGAATTTCGGCTTCTGACAGGCATCTGGCCAGGAGGGCCTAGATGGTCTTGCAATATAGAACTCCTTCATGCAGTAGATAATAGGATTCCTTGTACCAAAACTTCCTTTGGTCACCAACGTCAGCGGGAAACCAGCCAGTTGATAGAAAGATGACGAATGAATCCTTCCAAGAAGCTCCTTATTCAATCTTCGTCATCTCCCACTTTCGATAGATGGTCAAAATAACTTTGTTACTATTACACCAGCTCTCGGGCCATACTTGGCTAGGCAGTCTGCTTTCGAGTTCTCCTTCTGTTATACGTGCTCGACGAAGAAATATTGAAAGCTCTTAATAAAGCCCTTCACCTTTACCAAATATTTTTGCAGGATAGGTTCGCGCACTTCAAAATCTCCCTTGATTTGTGGCGCGATACCCATTAAGTCGGTGAAGGCCTCGAGATCTTGAATTCCCAACTCCTTGGCGAGATGCGATCCTTTCACCATGGCCTTATACTCTGCCTAGTTTTTTGTGACGTAGAAGAGTATCTCGACAGCTTGCTCGATCCTTGTTCCCCTCAATCTCACTAGCACGACACCTGCTCCAACCGAATCTTTGCCAGAAGCCCCATCCACGTACATCTTCCATGAGACAGGGCTAGAAGAGCCTTCTGCTCCTCTTCCCTTGGTCGAGAAGTCAGCCAGGAATTCTGCTACTGCTTGAGCCCTAATTTCCACCCTTGGTGTGAAAGAAATGTTGAATTTGCTGAGCTCCACCGCCCATTTTGCTAGCCTCCCCGAATACTCCACTCCATCCAAGATATTTCGAAGAGGATGATCAGAAATGTTCTTGATGGAGTGGGCTTGAAAATATGGTTGGAGCTTCCATGTTGAAATCAACAAGATGAAGGCCAGCTCCTCCAAGATAGGGTACCTCGTCCCTGCTTGCCTGAGAACCCGACTCACATAGTAGATGAGAAGCTGCCTTTTCACATCTTCCCTGATGAGCACCGAGCTGACTGCTTCTGCTCCCACTCCTAGATAAAGGATGAGATCTTTGCCCTTTTTAGGACCTTGGAGTAGAGGAGCTTGAGTTAGCTGCTGCTTAAGCTTTCCAAAAGCCTCTTCGCACTTATCGTTCCACCTGAAATGTTGATTGCCTCGGAGAGTATTGAAAATGGAGAGTATTTCTCAACACAAAGGCTTCTAGAGATGTGTGTAACAAAATGCATGAAATGCAACCCTTTTAAGCAATCTTCACTATCACCTTGGGATAGAAAGATATCTCCTGCGCGATATGACCTCAGCATGTCGTGTGGCCCACACGGCAGTAACCGTGCCGAAAAAATGGTGATCATGCTGGATCGAGCGTTATCGCCCCGTAATATACAGATATTGCCTGGCGATATTAATGAATAGTGTGTTGTACTGAAATCGTCGAGAAAATAGCTGACATCATCAAGTCGATATCGCTCGGTGATAGATAGTTATCGCTAGCAATATCTCTTCCTTTGAAAATTCTACAGCTCATTGTCAATCCAAAATTATCAGAGTATTGATCTGGAGATATCTGCACACCATAAACACACTATAATCAAATACATTCGGGATTTGTTTTTTTCAAATGAAGGAATGCAGAATGCATGCTCCAACAATCACCCCCTTTTGATAATAACAAATCCACTGAGAAAGAAATCAACGACAACCACTAGAGATGATAAAATAAATATATTTTAAAACATTTAGCAAAAGAATTTTCGTATGTTATTCTCCCTAAAATATCTTGCGATATTCTCCCCCTTTGTTATTAGCAAAAGAATTGTAAATTCAAAGATTATCATAGTAGAGTTGTAGAAGCAAATGAGAGGAAGAATGAAGTGCAAGAGAAAGATGTTACCAAAGATTTTGAAAAGTGAATAAGATGGGCATGTAACTGAAATATAAGTTAGTTAGTGATTCATCAAAAAAAGATATCCTATCACTGAAAATTTTGTCATAAAAGTTAATAGAAACACTGTAAAACCCATGCTAATATATGATATTCAATGATTTTAAAGAGAAATGTTCTAATCGTGTTTAGTCCAATTCTCATGAGAAGAAATGTTAAAAAGTATAATGAAATGTACAATGTGAGCTATTTTTGAAGATATAAGTGGTGATATTTTTCCTCTTAAACCAAATGAATTATAAAGCATAATGTAGAATGTATATAATGTTCATGATGCTCATAAAGAGATTCAGGACACATAAATGTTGGGTCCATTGATCATAATGTCCCAGATTTGAAGAAGGTATACAAGATAATTGTATAAACATGTTTGTATCTGATGTATGTTATAGGTTCTATGTATGCAGGGGGGATCTTTGTTACCTTGATTAGATAGGTTATCCAAGTGACGATGATAGGAGGACATAGGACTGGATGCTGACAAGGCTGAAATTTGTCTAAGTACAGATGCGTTGAGTGAAGGCAGTTCACTCAATGCCAGATGGCCTTAAGTGTTGAGTAAAGACTAGACAGTCAAAACCTCAGCATTGCCAAGGAAGAAATCTGGTTAAGTTCATAAGCGTTGAGTGAAGGTAGTTCACTCAACACCCAGAGCCAGAAGCGATGAGTAAAGCTCAAGCAGTCAAAGTCGCAGAGAATCTGCTAAGAAATCTGGCTAAGTCCAGAAGCGTTTAGTGAAGGTAGTTCTCTCAACGCCATGTAGAGAAAGCATCGACAGAACATAGTTTAGTCAGAGCTGCAGTATTAGTTGATACAGAATTCAATCTAAGGACAAAATTATTGAGTGATGTAACCTCACTAAATGCCTATTCAACAGAAAATCTATCTAAGGACAGAAGCGTTGAGTGAAGGCAATTCACTCAATGCCTCTTCAATAAAACAGGCAAAGGCAAAAAGCTTTGAGTGAAGACAACTCACTCAATACCTTCATACAGAGATAATCGACTAAGTCCAGATGCATTGAGTGATGAAGGCTCACTCAACGCCTATTCAGTTATACTGCAAATGTTTATATTCGTTGAGTGATGACTGATCACTCAATGCTTGAAGATACAGAAATCTGCCCAAGTGTTTTGGCATTGAGTGACAAGGATTTGCTCAACGCCTATGCAAAATTGTGAATTTGGCTAAGTGCACAGGTGCTGTGTCATGATGACGTCAGCAAAAATTCAAAATGTTGCGGGAACTGAACAATTGATGAAAAATGGCGCTGCTTGCCTATTATACAACATTTAATACAAAAGACATGTTACCACTACCAACTCCTAGTGGTCCCACTGTCCAATGATCCGTTGGACGGCGGGATAAAAAAGCAAGAGATCAAGGAAGAAGAAATAAACTTTTAGATAATAGACTTTTTGGGATACAGGGCTTCATTTTTTTTATCTCGACCTAGTTGCAGAGTTGAAGAACTTGCTCCTTCTATTCAAACAAGAAGTTCAAGAAAGTTAGTTGTTGACATTATCATCTTCAACAATAAGTTCAAAGAGTTCTCTCTCTAAGGTAGAAGAAGAAATAGAGCAATCCATTGATATAGTGACTTCACAGCTCAAGCAGAACTAATCTTGAAGATCCATTCCTAAAGTTGTGAAGAAGAAAGAACTGAATCATTTCAGTTCAGGAAAAGACAGACTCAGAGATTGTTTCTATGCAGTCATTCATCAACACCAACCAACCTTTCATTTGTAGGATCATTACTGATCTAAGTGTAAGCCTGATCTATAAAGGCTGAGGTAGGATAATTCTGTATATTTGAGCTGTAGGGAATTTAGTCCTGAGTTATAGGATTCTAGTTAGGTATCTGAGTGGTAAGATCGTTGTGTGGATCTGAGGTAGGGCTAAGTGCCTGAGCTATATGAGATTTATTCTTTGAGGTAGGATCTAGTGTTGGATCTGAGTGTAGGGCTTTCCTATAAGCCTGAGTGTAGGACTTTGCCTAAAGTCTAAGGTAGGTAGTCTGGTGCAGATTACTGAGTTGTAAGAGATTACATCTCTTAGTGTAGGGCCTTGGGCAGGAGGTAGGACTTGGACGAGTCTGAGAGATCCTGAGGGATATTTGTTGTAAGCTCTTGGAGAGAGTTTGGAGGATTTGACCTTATTTAACAAACTATTAGAAAGGTGGGAGGGACAGTGGATGTACCCATACTCTGGGGTACCACTATAAACCATTTGTGTGCTGATTGTGTGTTCTTAAAAGCAAACCTAAACTAATCACAACTCACCAAAGTCAAAAGAAATCACTAAAAGGAAGAAAACCTATTCACCCCCCCCCCCTCTAGGTGTTTAGCTACTCTTGAATCTAAAGACTTTCAAGTGGTATCAGAGGGAGGTTGCTCAAAAAGGACTTAACAGTCTGAGTTAATCTCCAGGAGTTGCTTCTAATATTCCTTATGGGTTTAGGAGAGAACCATAAGAAGTTGTGTTCTATGAAGCTCCCAATTTGTAGGAAAGAAAATTTTAGCATTTAGAAAGAAAGGGTCAAGAGGGACCTTTCATCCCCATGAAGGTCTCAGTTCTGGATGCCACTATCCAGACACCTAAGAAATATTCTGAAATGATCAAAGATGAGGTCATACTAGCAACTATGGACAAGAGAGCACAGAACATCATAGTGAGTGTCATTGATGATTCAACATTCTAGAACTTTATTCACAACAGAACTTCCAAGGAAATGTGGGACACATTGATTATCTACATGAAAGGCACAGAAAAATTCAGGGATGACAGGAAATCCCTACTTAACCAAGTGTCTGAGGCCTTCAGACAGAGCAAGAAGGACAGTATAGCTGAGTGCTATGAAAAGTTCTTCGAAGTGGTAAATTAGTTGAGGGCCTATGGGAGTGTCTTCAATAACTATGAGCTAAATGACAAGTTCCTCAGATCTCTAACTAGAGATTGGGATTACAAGATATGTGTCATCAGATAGGTGGCCAAGCTAGCTAAAACTCCTCAACACACATTGTTTGGAAAGCTGCTCTCCTATGACATGCAGCTATCTACCAGAAAGGAGGAGGAGACCTCCAGCAGAGCTCATGCCAAGAAAAATAATGTGGCCTTCAAGGCTGAGAGCTCTAAGAAGAGAAAGGAGTGGATTTCCTCTCCCTCTAGAAGGCCTACTGATTTAGACAGCTCTGAATTAAGCTCATCTGAAAAAAACATGTCAGGTGGGGAGTTTGCTGCCTTCTCTAGACAGTTCAAGAAGATAATGAAGAGGAGGCGGTGGAAGAGCAAACTATCCTCCTCTTCACACAACAAGAGGGATTACCACCATTCTAACAAGAAGTTCTCCAAGGGAGACAGGTATAATTCAAAACCCAGTAAACAGTTTTCCTCTAATGTTGTTTGTTACTACCGTAGCAAAGGCTGGGCATGTAATTCCTGATTGCCAAGTCATGAGGAAGGAGAAAAGAAATCTGAGGAGAAGAAGCACCTCCACCAAAAGGGCAAGAACGAAAGTTCCTCCATTGCCAAAAACGAGAAGAGCTGGAGTCAGAGTGACTCAGCTTCTTCAGATTCTGAAGAAGAAGAAGCCTATATTGGGTTGTTTGTTGCAGTAGTTGATGAAGATGTGGACTATCCTGCTGCTAGGATAGGAATTAGTGCCCCTATTTCACTCTCAGACAGTGATACTGAGGTGGATGAAGATGTTAGTGGTTATTATGGGATAATGGTCATGTCAGATGAAGAATCCAGCCAGGATTAGCCTAGCCCAGATAAGGTACATTCTCTGTCTAGCTCCTCCTCTAAATCTGACTATGAGATAAGTCCTAATTCTGATGCATCCTCTTCCTGTGATGAAGATGGGTCAGAATCTGAGGAAGATGTCAATCAACTGATTGATAAGTATGGTGCCCTTCTGGATGCTTTGAAAAGGAGGAAGAGATTGGCCAAGAAATAAGCTGAGGAGATTATATCCTTACAGCTTCCCTGCAATCTGAGTCAGCATCCTTACTGGATCAGAAGATGAGGGAAGTCAGTCAACTGAAGGCCATCTCAATCATCCAGATTGGGACCATCAACAAAAAGAACAAGATCATTATGGATCTTGAGGAAAAGCTCCTTAAGTAGAAAAACATAGTGGTTGAATTTAGCAATCCAAAGACTGTGCTGCCACTAATTGACTCCTTTACCTATCAAAAGGATAAGAGAGGTTTGGGGTCTAAGTGGAACACTGGACCTGCCCCTTCTAAAGGGAAAGACAAAGCTTCTGTTGTTCCTCAAACCACCTTCCATAAGGTAATTCTCCCATCAAACAGGTATGACCAGGATAACATATATGGTCACTAGAATACTGGGAACTCTTCATGTAAGTATACAAATGTATCTTACAATGGAAAGAGAAAGGGCATGGGCTTGAGTGCCTTCAAGGCTCCCCATTAAGAAATTCAGATGGCCCATCATGGACCATTTGTTTTTGGGACCCCAACCCCTACACTCAAGAATGTGATAGTGTCCAATAGTCAAGCTCTTCCAGCAAAATCACAGACCAAAGGGAAGTCTATCAGTGAGTTTGACTTGGCCATCTCTGATTCCACCAACAACACATTTGAAGCAAAGAAGATTGTTGTTGGTAGTAATCAGATCAAGCTAAGTTTTACTATTGTCAGACTTAGTTTCAGTCAGATTCTTGCTAAAAGAAATAAGAAGAGGGCTACTACTCTCCCCTCTGAACAGTTTGTTGTTAACGGCTTGCAACCTACTGGAACTGTTTAGAAGAGAAGGTACAACATTCATGAGTGCTGGTGTTGTGGTAAAGTGGGACACTTTGCCATAGATTGTTGGCACAACCCTAGTGTGCCAAGGGCTAAAGTGAGTCTTCCTACCAGGAGTGCTGCAGGGAGACAAGTTAAGTTTTAGACTAACAAGAACCTAGGACCCAAACTCTTTTGGTATCCTAAGGTAAACTGAATTGTGATTGTAGGTTAGTCCAATTACCCATACACCAATATGGTACTTGGACAGTGGATGATCTAGGCACATGATTGGAAAAAGATGTTAAAGGACTACACTCCTGTGAAGAATAGACCTAAAGTTATTTTTGGAGGTTCAAAAAGAGGAGTTACTAAGGAATATGATCTGCAGGTATAGAACAGGTGATGGATATAATGACCATCAAGGATGATCCTCCAGCTGCTGAAGATGAAGACAATGATTTGTGTGTTCTAGAATAAGGACAAAGCTCACAGGATATGGGTCAAGATCAGCTGGATCCAGCTATTGAAGTTAATGATGCTGAAGAATGAGTGCCTCCAGTAGTTAGACATCTAAAGGATGATCCCAGACATCAGATAATTGGTGATGTTAGCTAAGGGGTTACAATTAGGAGCAAAAGCCTAAAAATAGCCATGTACTCTAGCTTTCTGTCTCAGATTGAGCCCAAAAGGTTTGAAAATGCCAACATAAACCAATTTTGGATTGTGGCAATATAAGAGGAACTGAACCAGTTCAAGAGATGTAAGGTCTGGAAGCTGGTTCCCATACCTCAAGGACCTAACATCAATGGAACCAAGTGGATCTACAAAAATAAGTTAGATGAGAATGGTGTTATAATTAATAACAATTTTAGACTGGTGGCTAAGGGATATATATAAGAGGAAGGTATTGATTTTGATCAAACCTTTGCCCCAGTTTGTTAGACTAGAAGCCATAAGACTATTCCTTCCATATACTGCACACAAGGGATTCGAGGTCTACCAGATGAATGTGAAGTTAGCCTTCCTAAATGGTGACCTAAGATAGGAGGTCTATGTTGAGCAGCCATTAGGTTTTTTTAATCCTAACTCTCATGATTATGTTTATAGGCTTAAGAATGCATTGTATGGGTTGAAGCAAGCCCCTAGGGCATAATATGAAACCTTGTCTAGCTTTCTCATTGAGAACAAATTTTCAAGGGGAAAGATAGACATGACTCTATTCCTAAGGGAATCAAAGGGCAAGATCATCCTAGTCCAAATTTATGTAGATTATATAATCTTTGGGTCTACTGATGATAACCTTTGTAAGAAGTTTGCCAAACTTATGCATGGGAAGTTTGAGATGAGCATTATAGGTGAGCTCAAGTTCTTCTTAGGCCTCCAAGTAAGACAGTCTGAGGATGGATTGTTCATTTCTCAGTCTAAGTTCACTATGGAGTTAATTAAAAATTTTGGTATGGAGAGTGCCTCCATAATGAAAACTCCCATGGGGTTAAATATGTCAATAGACAAGGATGAGACAGGGAAACCTGTTGATGAATCATTGTATAAAGGCATATGGCTCCCTCCTCTATCTTACTGCTAGTAGGCCAGACATCATGTATGTTACATGTGTTTGTGCTAGATACCATGCTTGCCCTAAGCAGTCTCATTATTCTGTTGTATAAAGAATTTTGAAATATCTTAAGGTCACACCAGATCTTGGCCTAAGGTACCCTAATAATAGTGATTTTGAGCTAACTGGGTATTCAGATGCATATTTTGTTGGTTGTAGAGAAGACAGGAAAAGCACATCTTGCTTCTGTTAATTCTTAGGAGGAAGACTTGTATCTTGGAGCAGCAAGAAGCAGACTAGTGTTGCAATATCAACAGCTGATTCAGAATACATATCAGCAAGGAGTTGCTGTACTCAGCTGTTGTGGATCCAGCACCAGCTCCAGTACTTCAACCTAAAGATAAGTAACACTCCAATGTATTGTGAATCTACTAATACAATCTCCATTGCTAAGAACCTTGTCTCTCACAACAGGACTAAGCACATAGATATTAGGTATCACTTTATTAGAGAGCATGTAGAATGTGAAGACATCAGTCTTAAATTTATCCCTACTGACAAGCAAGTAGTTGATATCTTCAATAAACCACTAGATGAAGCCAAGTTCAACACCTTCAAATTTTAATTGGATATATTGAATTTAGGTCAGCTTAAGTAGATCTCCATATATTTTTATTTTTTGCAGGAAGTGTAAATCCCTGCATGATAATCAAGAAGAAATGTACTAAGTATCCAGGCGTCGAGTGCACTGAGACAAGATCAAGCATCAAGTATGCTGAGTCTAAGTCCTCAGGCATCGAGTGCGTCGAGATAACTACAAGTGTCGAGAGCATTGAGTGTGTCAAGTCCACTCAACGCATACTTCCAGGATTATCTATTTGCAGCTAACTTTTGGGATTAATCCCAGCTGTTGTTCAACTTTTGATCATAAAAAGGTATGTGCCTCTCCACATTCTAAAATAGAAATTACTATAAATAGAAGGTTGTGTGTGTAAAACAAAATACATTGTTCCTCTCTCTTCTCTATCCCTTGTGATGAAACGATGAAAGCTCGCAAAATCTACAACAACTCACAGAATAAATGGCACCAAGGAGATTGGATTTCCTGTTCGAAGGTTCTGAGCTGGTAAAAAATTGATTCAAGGATGTTCCTGAGGAAGTTTAGTTAGTTCTCCATCTACTACAGGTTGCTGACCTATATTATGTTCTCTCTGAGCCCAGTCTACTTTGGAAGAGAGAAGTTCATGAGTTATACCCAACTGCCAAAGTCGACTCATCATCCATTAAACTCAAGTCCTTAATCAGTTGAAACAAGGTTAAAATTACTCCCAAGAGACTGATTAAGACACTCCAACTGCCAAAGTTCAAACTGTTTGATGAAGAAGATGAAATGGATCAAACTACTGTCAAAGCTTCCCTAAAGTGGTGTGGATAATTAAAGCACTCCACTAGCTCAATCTTGAGAAGAGAACTGAACCTAAAAGGAAAATTCCTTGCAGATGTCATTGGAAAGACACTACTGTGCAAGTCTGTCTCCCATGACAAAATTTCCAAGAAGATGTTCGAGTTAATAGCAAGGGTTATTCTCTCTAAAAAATACTGATTGGGGAAGAATACTCTTTGACAAAATTGTAGAGTGTATCCTAGATCCAAGCCTGGGTTGAATTCTGTCTCTGTTTCTGCACAACAGTGTTCCAGGGATCCTTAGCATAAGGCTAGGAACAAAAATCCATCATATGAGAAGGATGGACTCAAAAATGCTTGATAGATGGGAAAGTGTTCTGCAACCACACCAATAGTCAGTTGAGAAGAAGAAAAAGAAGGCAGTTACAATTCAAGAAGACATCACTGGTAGCAGTTCATCTGAAAAGAGTGAGGAAGAGCCTCATGATCCACAGCTTTCTCAATCTACTAAAGAGTCTAGGAGAGATATAGTGCTCAGGTACTATTTTCCTCTGAACTTGAAGCAAGGATTCAGGTGAATAGAACTCAGTCTGAAGAAATTCAAGATGATGCTATGGATATACCTCCAATTGAGGTTGTTGAAAGGGTTGCTGAAGAGATTGTCCACAAGATATCTACAGAGATGGAGGGGGGGTCCTCCAAGTCTCCGGCTCCTACTGAAAAAGAAGCTGCATCTATAGACAAAGATCTACATGGTGGATACAGTCCTCATAGTGAGGGGGAGGAACTACTTAAGTAAGTCTTTGAAGATGCTTTTGCTGAGGGGGAGCAAACCTAGCTCTTGCAGGAGGATATTCAGATTCCTCTTGAGAATGAACAACCTGCTGAAACAATGGAGGAAAATACTAAAAACATTAATGTTGCTGATCTGGATGTCACTGTGGACAATGCTATGGTTGAGGGGGAGATTCACACTGAACTCCCTGCTCAAGGAACAATTTATAATCTAGACTCTTCTGAATCAGATATGAGGAATGTTGCTGCTGATAACACTGGAAATCAACATTCTGTAGAATTTGAAATGGATGGCTCACATGCAAGAGAAGAACGCAGGCCAGTGCAACAACCAGTCTGTGATGAAGGTACATCAAATCAAGTTGATCAGATGTCACCATTCTTTCTAGGCCAATTGAAAGGGTTTTGGGATGAACAAAGGAGGCAACTAGAGAACTTTATGGATTACTCTATCAAGAATGATAGGAATGATTTGTCAACTGAGATCAAATCTATAAGATTTGAGGTTAATCTGCTGAAAGCCAAAACAGTGGCATTCTTCCATAGGGTTGCACCTGCAGTTACCTTTACAGATAGCAAGCTAGCTAAAATCAGCAACATCCAGACAGGGATTGTGGAAAATTAGACTATTACTGCCAACAACATGCTAGCAATCCATAATGCATAAAAAGAAGTGATGTAAATAAACAAAACTATTCTTGAGAGAGGAATGGATCCATGTACCCAAGTTCTAGATGATCACTTACTCAAGCTCAAGGGCCATGTCACCATTGGTGTCAACTATCCGGATGATCAATTAACAAAGGCTAGCACCTCCCTGACTACAATTGTCTCTAAAGAAGTCAAAAAGGGGGAGAAGGAAGTGATGAGGTCCAATACTGAAAATGCAGTGTGGACTTCAAATGTTATAAGAGGCTCAATGGGACTTGATCAACTCATATATGATAACATCACTGATTTTCCTGACAAGATTAATCAATTACTACAAGATAGGAATCAATATGGTACCCATTATAATGATCAGTATGCAGAGCATTATGATACTCAGTAGTATGATATTCAAGATGATGTATAGATGGCTTAACCTTCTACAACAGCTGAATTTCCTACATTCAGCCCTACTATTGACCAGATTATCAGGGATAAAGGAAAGTCTCTTGCTTAGGAAGAGTAAGAAGTCAGGTTGAGCAAGAAGAGGTACATGGAAGAAATGGAAACCATGCCAAATTTTGAACAATGGAGTCCTCAATCCAGGACTATCATTCTAACTTCCTAGGATCTAGTCAAGAACAAGAACACTAAAAGGGTAAAGCTCTATAGCTCCCTAGAATGGGCCAATCTTTAGAAGAATGAAGAGGATAAAAGGACGTTCAGAAGGGACAAGAGGCTAGGTAAACTGCTGCCAGATGATGTGGAGCCCAGCAAGTACTTCCCAAAGCCATATAGCTATTTTGAAAGGCAAAGGGAAAAGAAAGGAGACAAAGCAAAAGCTACCAAGAAGCCTGGCAGGGGCATAGTCATAAGAGAACCTGAAACTTAGAAATATTTCTTGTTTTACTTAAGGGTTGTAGGAAATGTGTTTTATTTTATGCACACTACCAAAACATTAATCTTTCTTTTGATGAAAATCATATTTCCCATTGTGTATAATTTATCTCACCTTTCTCCTGAAATGTTATATCTGCTTCATATGTGTTAGTGTATATCATTGCCTAAGGTTTTTACTTCTTCAAATAGGGGGGAGATTGTTGGGTCCATTGATCACAATGTCCCAGATTTTAAGAAGGTCTATAGGACAATAGTATACACATGTTTGTATCTGATGTATGCTATAGGTTCTATGTATGCCGGGGGCTCTTTATTATCTTGATTAGATAGGTTATCCAAGAGAAAATGATAGGAGGACATAGGAGAGGATGTTGACTAGGCTGAAATTTGTTTAAGTACAGATGCGTTGAGTGAAGGCAGTTCACTCAACGCCAGATGGCCTTAAGCGCTGAGTAAAGACTAGACAGTCAAAGCCTCAGCATTTCCAAGGCATAAATCTGGTTAAGTCCCGAAGCATTGTGTGAAGGCATTCACTCAATGCCCAAAGCCAGAAGCGATGGTAAAGCTCAAACAGTCAAAGCAGCGGATAATCTGCCAAGAAATCTGGCTTAGTCCAGAAGCATTGAGTGAAGAAAGTTCTCTCAACGCCATGCAGAGAAAGCATCGACAGAACATAATTCAGTCAGAGTTGAGGTATTAGTTTATACAGAATTTTGTCTAAGGACAGAAGCGTTGAGTAATGTCAACTCACTCAACACCTATTCAACAGAAAATCTGTCTAAGGACAGAAGCGTTGAGTGAAGGTAGTTCACTCAATGCCTCTTCAATAAAAAAGGCAAAGGCAGAAATGTTAAGTGAAGACAACTCACTCAATGCCTTCATATTGAGATAATCGACTAATTCCAAATACATTGAGTGATGAAGGCTCACTCAATGCCTATTTTGTTAGACTACAAATGTCTATATTCGTTGAGTGATGACTGATCACTCAATGCCTGAAGATGCAGAAATTTGACCAAGTGTTTTGGCGTGATAAGGCTTCACTCAACGCCTATGCAGAATTGTGAATTTGGCTAAGTCCACAGGTGCTGTGTCATGTTAACGTCGGCAGAAATTCAAAATGTTGCAGGAGCTGAACAGTTGACAACAAATGGCATCGCTTGCCTATTATATAGCATTTAATGCAAAAGACTTGTTGCAGCTACAAACTCCTAGTGGTCCCACTTTCCAAAGATCCATTGGACGGCGGGATAGAAAAGCAAGAGATCAAGGAAGAAGAAATTAACTTTTGTATAATTGACTTCTTGGAATACAGAGCTTCATCTTCTTCCTCTCGACCTAGTTATAGAGTTAAAGAACTTTCTCCTTTTGTTCAAACAAGAAGTTCAAGAAAGTTAGTTGTTGATATTCTCATCTTCAATAGCAAGTTCAGAGAGTTCTCTCTCTAAGGTAGATGAAGAAACAGAGCAATCCATTTGTGTAGTGTGAAAGAAAGGGATATACCTGATTTACTTTAGAGGGGGGGGGGTGAATAGAGTAATTAAAACTTTTGGTTGTTTTAATTTTATATCAGATAAAATAGGTGATACCAATAATAGTATAGAAAGAAATAGAAATAAGGAAGCTACTCTATCACAGTACAGCAAAAAAAAGGAAAATGATCAACCAGTAACACAAGAATTTTATAGTGGTTCCCCAAACTGGGTACATCCATTCTTCTACCACCCTGGTAGGAATCCATTATCAGGTTTTTGATCAGGTGACTGCCACCATAAGATCTATTTACAGGGAGATCTCACAACCCTTTCGGCTTTTGATCGGTGCCAAAAAACCAACAATAAACTTTTAAAGAGAGTTAATAAACCCTTTTACAGTGAGGTTGAGAGATTTGATGGTGTCTTCTCTTTTATCTATACAACAGATAAGACTTGAGTTGATTCTGTTGTCAAAGCTCCTTCTGAAATGTTGAGATGTTCAGAAAGCCTGGAGCCTTGCTCAGGGTATAGGTCTTCATCCCTGTCTTGAAAGATCCAGGAACTTGTAGACTGGTTCAAAGTTGTTGTCCTTGAAGATTCCTGGAGTATAAGTAGAAGAAGACTCTTGATATGTGATGGATGTTATTCTCGGTTCTTCAGAAAAAGCAAGGGGAAAACAGAACATTTTTTGAACAGAGAGAGAGAGAGAGTTCTGTATGTTATTCTGTGTCTCTTCTCTGTATTGCTCTTATGTTATCACTACTGGTCTGTCTGTGTATACATGGAGAGCCATCTGAAAAGAGAAAATCTCTTTTATATTTTGCTGTCAAAATTCTCCTTTGAAATTTGAATTCCAAGCATTAATTGCTGACTGATCTGGAGAAAGAAATGGATGGAATATTTGACTTAAATGAGTTTCCCAAACTGTCCTTTTAAAATAAGCAAGTAATTAACCCTGATGAAGACCATAATTAATGCTGCCAAAAACGGTTATATTCAAAAGAATATAAGCATTAATTACTCAGAGAATTACTGCTAAATAATATACCAAATAAGGACAGAAACAAGGAAAACTTCTCAAACTGGCTCGGGACAGAAATCGTCGACCTGAGGGAAGATTTCGTCGACTGGAGTTCCAAGTTTGTCGAGCTAAGAATTCCTGTTCGTCGACCTGTGCTCAGCGAACTGCATTCTGGAAATAACTTGCCAATTTTGTGCTCTACGTTCGTTGAGAAGAGAATCTGTCTGAAGGAAGAAATCGTCGACCTGAGCTCGAATATTGTCGAGCTCAACTCAGAGAAAATAACTCTGAGTTCGTTGATCTAAGATCGACGATCGTCGAGCTGAGTTCGAAGAATTTCGAACTCATAATTTGAACTCTAAATTCTACTAAGTCCTGAATCTACTAAAGTCCCTTGTTGGCTGGTCCCTCAAGGTTGAACCTAAAGACTAGCCTAAACTCTAGGACTAATATACTTGACCCTAGCTATACAATGCGGGTCAAACACATCCTAATTAGTGAATCTAGCCCAAATCCAAACTAGGGATCTGATAATCTCACCCTATTTGGGTGAGGTCACTAATACAAACAAAAGAAATATAATCATAAAGCATGAAAATAGATATCAGGCAGAAAAATAAACATCTAGCAGATATGAATAATAGGTGCTTCATGATTAACAAATAGAGTTCAGAAAAAAAAAATTAAATAAAAAGTTATTTATTCTTCTTAGACTTCTCTTTCTCAGCTTTGTCAGAAGGCTGCCTAAAAATAATTTCTCTGTTGGGGTTTGCAGCTTCTCTCTTTGACATAGTCATGTCAGATGCTCCAATTATATTGCAAGAAGTGGCCCTTGGTACTACTGCTTCAGGATGCAGACTCATATAATCATCTATATTGAAAATTTTATTGGCTTTAGCATACCTTTTGAGCTCTTCTTTTCTGTAAGATGATATTGTGGAGTACTGCGATGGATCATTTCCTTATGCTTTTGCTTTGTTGATCTGTGATAGTCCAATCAGCTCTTGAAACCTGGCCATCTTTGCAGTTGTTTCTTGTTTTGGATCTACAAATGGAATAGGAGGTGATTCTGGCCTTTTGGGACTGGAGTCCCTCTTTGATTCATCAATAGATGTTGAAGTACTTTTCTTTTTTATAGCAGGAGGAGGCTTGCTCTGAGAGGATTGCTGTTGTTGACTTGGCTTGGAGTGTCTCTAATATGTCTTAGTAACTGGTGTTGATCTATGAGTCACACTTCCAGAGGCCCCAGCTGATGGAGGAGGAGGAGGAGGGTCTTTCCTGAATTTTCTGGGAGGATACATATACCATCTTCTCATCTTCCTTTCTTTTTGCTCATTCTTTGACAACCACATCCATTGTGGCATCCCAGGGTAAGGTGTAATCTTTTGTAGAATATAGTAGGGAGTGTCATGTGTAGGATTGGGCTTGGGAGTAGCTTTGGGAACAGCTTTCCTTTTCATAACAATCTTCTTTTTGGCTTTTGGATCATCAAAATCATCAGAATCCTCTTCATCATTGTCTTCATCAGAAGATTCTGGAGGATTGTCATGCATATCATCAATTTCCTTCAAGGCTTCCTTTGAGATTTGCTTCTCAGCTTGAGAAAGGATTTGAGGTTCTGTAACTTCTGGTGGAGCAACATTCTCAGTAACCATCTAATTATCTTCTTCTATATCATCAAAAAGAAAATCATCCAAATTAGGTAGAGGGGACTCTGCCCAAGAGAAGGTAGGGGGAAAGAGCCTTTTGCTCTGGAGTAGAAGTTGATATAAGAACATTCTCAGTCACATGTTCTTCTGAAATCTGAGGAGCTGAAACTGCAAAACTTGCCTTTAGTTGTTTAACAACTTCAGGACTTATTTGTGAAGCATAGCAAACTATTCCCATAGATTGCTCTGGGCAAAACTTTTGGAAGATAATATATATATACATAAAAAGACTTCAACAAGTTAAATAAATCCACTGTGGGATTGACAAAGCAATCACCAACTGTTAAGATTTCTAGAAGATCTGCTGGCTCTTCTGTACAAATCATATCAGTATCAACTACTGTATCTATATATATATCTGCATCTACTGGCTCATCTAACTGCAAAACTGTTGCTACTTCTACTACTGCTGGAGAAGAGGAGACTGGAGCTTCTTCACTGGATAGCTTTGCCTGTCTGGTTTCAGAGGGTCCTGAAGCCAGGCCCCCAGAAGAAGGGACAGCGCGGATAGCAGAAATGAGAGCAGATAAATAAGAAATAGAATCAGCAAGTGGTTTAATGGCCTCTACTATGAGCTTTTTGAGGAGGGGAGTGATGAGTTCCAAGAGAGAGGAAATGGAAAGGGAATCCAATTGTACAAACTCAGATGGTGTTTGAGTGGATACTGAAGGATGGATGGAAGAGGATGAAGGGAAAGGTGTGGTGTCTGTAATTGGCTCATTAGGGGATTAAGTGTTGATGGGAGATGATGATATAAGATCAAAAGATGGAACTGATAGAAGGTTAGTGAGAGGTATATCAACAAAATGATTGGGTAATAGGGATTGAGGGGGTGTGGTGTGCTCTGGTGATTGAATTGGAGTTTGTTGATGTTCTAGAGATTGAACTTGTGGTGTTGGAGTATGAGCTTGAGATGTGGATTGTTGTTGGTGGGGGGCAGATGAAGGAAGTTGAACTTGTGGAGGTGTAGGGGAATGGGATGGAGGTGTTGGAATCTGGGTGGATGGAATGACATCTTCTGGGGTTAGGGGATTAGCTGTCAGAGCTCCTATATCCTCAGAAGGTCTGGAGGAGGATGAAGCCTTTGATGGCTTAGAGATTGTCCTCTCCCATCTTCTAAACAGGGCACAGGTTAGCCTTTTGGAAGCATTAATGAATATGGTCTGGGAGACCAGGGATTCAGCTGCTTTCTCCTGAAGAAAATTTCCAAGGATTCTTCCAAAACAAACCTCTTTCTTACTGTTCTTTTTCTTTATCAAATCAAACAAAATCCTAGCCCAGTTTACTGCTTTCTTATTCACAACAACACACATTACCAGAAATTGTTTCCTGGTAATATAGTCATGGGCTATATGCTTGCCTTGCAATACTTTGCCCACTACATCGGCTAAAAATTTGTATTCAGAAGACAAATTTTTCTTCAATAGTTTATTAGGGATCTCTCCAATATGACCCATTTTATTCAGCATTTCATCATATTAAGAGCTATCAATCTCTATGTCTTCTTCACCATTTATCAAACCAAAAATTTCAGTTAAAACTGTGGGAGTTAAAGAAACCTGATTTCCAGATATTGTGCCTGTCATGGTGTCGGCGTCTGTGGTAGAGGAAGTGAACACCCATTCTCTGATCTCTGTAGCAACTATTTATCATGGTTTTCATGAAATTCTTCAACTGTTATTCCTCAAATAATTTCAGTATGTCTAGGAAAATCTGGTCAGAATGTTGAAATGATTCAAAGTCTATATCGAATCATGTGTCAAATTTCATTGTAGAAAGAGATCTCGCCGGAATCGTCATTGATCGCTTGCAAAAGGAAACAGAAAGATCAAGTGCAAAGGGAACAGAAAGAGCGGGATGGAGCTCGAAGAAAACCTAGATATAAAGTTTTCATAGTATGAAGCGGCAAACTCCATCCTGCGAAATAAACAAAATTCTTCGATCTGAGGTCGACGAAATATTTTATTGATAAAAGACTTCGTTGATCTCAGTCTGAAGAAGGGAAAACTTTTCATCATTTTCAGGTCGACAAAAAGTTTCTAAAGCAGGATCGTCGATCTTAGGTCGACAAAAATAACTTCACATAGACAGTTCGTCGATCTCAGGTCGATGAATTATCTCAAGAAATTTTCTCAGTTCGTCGATCTCCGTTCGACGAACTGTGGCAAATTCTTCGACCACAGACAGAAAGTTAAATTAATGCTTCACCATTTATCATACCTAGTTGACTCAAAAAGAACCGATGTTTCTTCTCATCCAAGAGTTTGGTGAAGATATCTGCCTTTTGCAAATCAGTAAAGACAAAAGTAAGATTAATTTTCTTTTTGTCTATACACTCTCTAATGAAATGATGTCTTACATCTATATGCTTATTCCTACTATGATGCACTGGATTCTACACAATAGAAATCGCACTAGTATTATCACAAAGTAGAGTTGAATTATTTAAGTTGACACCATAATCTAGGAGTAGGTTCTGAATCCACAGCATCTGTGAACAACAACTACCAGCTGCTATGTATTCAACTTCTGCTGTTGAAGTAGACACAAATGTTTGCTTCTTGCAAAACCAAGACACTAGCCTATCAACAAGGAACTGACATGTTCCAGATATGCTCTTTCTGTACCTCTACATCCAGCAAAGTCAGCATCTGAGTATCCAGTCAACTCAAATTCTGACTCAGTTGGATATCAGAGTCCTAAATATGGGCAACTCTTTATATATCTTAAAATTCTTTTTAGGAAAATAAGGTGAGATTCTTTAGAGTTCACTTGGAATCTATCACAAAGACATGTAGCAAACATAATGTCTAGCTTACTTGATGTAAGATAAAATAGGGACCCAACAATGGCCCTATATAATTTGTGATCAACAGGTTTCCCATGTTCATCAGAATAAACCACAGCATTAGAAGCCATATGTGTTCCCTTAGCTGAAGCATCAACCATCCCAAACCTTTTTATTAGCTCCTTAGCATATTTGGATTGGAATATGAAGATGCCCTTAGGTGATTGCTTCACTTGGAGACCAAGGAAGTAGGAGAGTTCACCCATGCTACTCATTTCAAACTTAGAATGCATAAGGTCAGAGAACCTTTTACATAGTTTGGAATCAGTAGAACCAAAAATAATGTTATCTACATATATTTGTACTAACAAGATTTTATCATGATGATGTTTAATAAGTAAAGTCTTATCTACTATGCTTCTAAAAAATTTATGCTCTAAGAGAAAGCTAGCTAAGGTTTCATACAAAGCTCTTGGAGCTTGCTTTAGACCATATAGAGCTTTATGCAATTTAAAAACATAAGAGGGATGGGATGAAGAGATAAAACCTAGTGGTTGTTCCATATAAACCTTTTCTTTTAGTTCACCATTAAGAAATGCACTCTTAACATCCATTTGGTATACTATGAACTTCTTGTAGGCTGTATAAGCTCAAAATATCCTGATTGCTTCAATCCTTGCAATAGGGGAAAAAGTCTGGTCATAATCAATGCCATCCTCTTATCTGTATCCTTGAGCAACTAACCTTGCTTTGTTCCTGATGATAGTACCTTGAGCATCTAGTTTGTTTCTAAATACCCATTTAGTTCCAATGACTGTGTATTCTTTGGGTCTTGGAACTAAATCCCAAACTCTACATCTCTCAAATTGGTTGAGCTCCTCTTGTATTGTAATGATCCAGTGTGGATCATGCTCAGCATCTTTTATGGATTGGGGCTCAGTTTAAGATATGAAGCAGGCATGCATCATGTCCTGATGGAGTTGATGCCTTGTCTGCACACCCACTGATATGTCTCCAATCACTTGAGATACAAGGTGATCTCTAAGTGTGACTATCTCAGTAGGAGGAGCTGGTTGAGCAACAGCTTGGGGAGTTAATTCCTCTGTTGGAATTATAGCTGTTGTTGGCTCTTCACTGTATTCAGTGACATCATCTTCACTTTCTTCAACAGTATATGGAGAAGGATATATAACGGCCTCATTGGTGAGGGTCAATTCATCCAACTTCTCACACAGATGTGGTTCCTATAAAGTCTCACTGGTAGAAGGGATCTTCTCCTTGTAAAACATGTTAGATTCATCAAAAGAAATATGAATAGACTCTTCCATTTTCATAGATGATTTATTATATACCCTATAAGCCTTGCTTACTTGGGAATATCCAAGAAAGATTCCTATTTCAGCCTTGGCTTCAAACTTTCTAAAGTGTTTCTTGTTGTTATTTTTAATGTAATAGATACAACCAAAGACTCTAAAATAATCTACTTTAGGTTTCTTCACTTTGAGTAGTTAATAGGGGGTCTTGCCCTTAAGCTTATGAATCAAACTTCTATTCAGTACATAGTTTGATGTGCTCACAGCCTCTGCCCAAAAGGATAGAGGCAAGTGAGCATCTGTAATTAATGTGCCTGCAGCTTCAATGAGTGTTCTGTTTTTCCTTTTAGCTACCCCATTTTGTTGAGGAGTTCTAGGAGTAAAGAAGCAATGTCTGATACCTTCCTTATTACAGAATGCTTACATGGGAAGAGACTCAAACTCAGTACCATGATCACTTCTAGTCAATACAACTAGAGTAGAGTACTCAATCCTTATGCTCTTAAGAAAATCTGTAAGAACCTTGAAGTTATCTGACTTGTTTCTCAAGAAAAACACCCAAGTGAACCTAGAGAAGTCATCAACTATCACTAAGGTATAAGACTTTCCTCCTAGGTTCTGTATAGCAATTGGTCCAAAAAGATCCATATGAAGCAAATACAGAATCCTAGGTGAATCACTCTTATAAAGTGACTTAAAACGATTTTTAGTTTTCTTGCCTAATTGACAAGCCCTACAAAGGCTTTCCTTCTTGTAGGGGTAAGAGGGCAATCCTCTAATAAGGTTATCCCTAGAGAGTTAAGAAATGTTTTTCATATTTACATGACCTAATCTCCTATGCCAAAGTTCATTATTATTACTAGTTTGGTTAAATAGACACATTTCAGTTTTAGCAGACCTAAAGTTAACTATATAGATGTTACCTACTCTAGTACCAGTTAACACTACTTGGTTATCTACAGAAGTAATAATACATGAGGTTTTGTTAAATGATACCTAAAACCTTTCATCACATAATTGACTTATAGATATCAGGTTGTGCTTTAGTCCACTTACATAAGCTATCTTCCTGAAGGTGACAGCTCCAATTTTAACCTTTCCATAGCCTTCAGTCTAGCCACAGTTGGAGTCACCAAATATTACTTTGGGTCCTAACTTAGACTTGTAGTTGATTAGGTTGTCCTTGCTTCTAGTCATATGTTTTGAACAGCCACTATCCATATATCACTGTTGCTCTGTGGTGGGATAGTCTTTCACCTGAAATTAAAACAGATTAGCTATTCTTGACCCAGGTCACCTTGAGTTTTTATTTATTTACATAATTAAAACTGAAAATGTAAGAGTATTCTGGTTGATTGTTATAACCTAGGGGGTGACATCTTCTAGGTGGAATTATCCACTAGGTGAATGGATTAACATATTCTCTTAGTTGATTAACTGATCTATAAGAATTAAAGTTTCTACTATTTTGAACTGGGGTCGACGAATTCTGGTTAGTTCGTCAATCTGAAGTCGACGAACAGGGATGAGTTCGTCGAACTCCACTCAGAGAATGAAAATATTCATATTTTGGGCCCCAATATCGTCATTCTCGGCTCGAAGAACCATACTAGTTTCGTCGATCGCAGTTCAGAGAATAATTATAATAAAAGTTTGCGTTCGGAGTTCGTTGACTTAAGTTCAACGAACTATACACATTTCGTCGATCTGAGTTCGACGAAATCTACTGAACATTATTATAGTTAGGCTTTTTCTTATTCTTTTTCTTTGTCTTTTTCTTCTCTTTTAATTCTTCTTGGTTAACATTGTGATTATCTATCTTCTCCTTGCCTTTTTCAGAAACAAATTTAATTGGAGTTGTTAGAATATTTTTCTGAATCAATGGGGGTTGGCTTGATGAAGCACCTAAGCCCAGCTTGCCATTAAGTCTGGCATTCACTATTCTTGTGATGTCCATCAACATGATACTTCTCCCATTTAGGGATTCTTCAAGTTGCCTAGCCTCAGTTAATTCAGTTTTTAATGTGATGATCTGTTTATTTGCTAAAGTTAATTCATCTTTTAATTTAATGTTTTTAGAAATGAAGTTATATTGTTCTGTTAATTTTTCTCTATGTTGTTTAATTTCTTTTTCAGAATTAATTAAATCAATACATAGAGATTTAAATTCAGTTCCAAAATTTTCTTAATTGAAATCAAAAGAAGACAGTACCTGATCATCTTCAGATAGAGGTTCTTCACTGTCTGATTGCTCAGCTTCTGATAGGCTGCTTGATGCATCAATAGCCATCAAGAAAATCTCCTTTGCCTTAGCCTCTTCTTCATCTTCACTAGAGCTGGAAGATGAAGATTCATCTTCAGTTTCACTCCAGGTTTCAGCAACAAATCCTTTCTCCTTTCTCTTATGCTTACTGGAGGAGGGCTTGTTGTAGTGTTGCTTCCTTGGTTCTTTTTCTCTTTTTCTCTCCTTCTTTTGGTTCTCTGGACACTCTGAGATGAAGTGTCATGGATTCCTGTAACTAAAGCAAACAAATTCTTTAGTTAGGGTCTTGTCATACCTTGGCTTGTCATATTGCCTAGATGACTTCCTTCATAAATTCTTCTTGCCCATCTTGTAGAATCTTTTGTCTAGAAGACTCAGAAATTCTTCACTAGCTAAGGGAGCTTCTGTTTCTTCAGATGTCTTGAATGTAATGCTTGGCTCTTTTCTTCCTATATGGATGTCTTCTGCTCGGTAGCTTCTCTAGTCTTCAGCAGCTGCTCATAGGACTTGAGCTTTCCCAATAAATATTTAGTGGAAATCTCATTCAGACTTCTGACTTCCTTGATTGGACAGATTCTGGAATCCTATGAGTGGGGGAAGCACATGAGGATTTTATCATTGACCTCTGTAAGATTTATGTCCTTGTTCAAAGTCTTTAGCTCATTGATGATTGAGCTTAGTCTGTTGTACATGTCACTCACAGACTCTGACTCATCTTTCTTGAAGTTTTCATATTGAGAGATAAGATTGGATCTCCTATCCTTTCACTCATATGCTGATCCAGCAACCATTTGGTTAAGAGAACCCGAGATAGCCTTAGCTGAGGTGCACTCTGCCACCTTCTGGAATAGTATGAGTGCTTGAACTTGTAGTAGTTATAGCTACTGGATTTGGTGGTCCTGTCAAAATAAAATTGAAAATATCTGCATCAATATAGTTTATATATAACTTGATTCTTGATTTCCAGATAGCAAACGTATTCAAGTTACAGACTAGAGGTCTGGTGCTTGCATAATCTTTGTTCTATGTCATGATATAAAAAAAACTAGGAAATGAAAATCAGATCTAACAAGGATCTTTTGGTTCAAGTGTTAGCATGTACAACCAAAGGAACACCCCTCTAATACCAATTGAAAGAAAGTGGATATACTTGATTTAATCTAGAGGGGGGGGGGGTTAAATAGAGTAATTAAAACTTTTGGCTATTTTAAATTTATATCAGAGAAAATAGGTGATACCAATAATAGTATAGAAAGAAATAGAAACAGGGAAGCTACTCTATCACAGCACAGCAAAACAAAAGGAAAATGATCAACCAAACAACACAATTATTTTATAGTGGTTCCCCAAACTGGGTACATCCACTCTTCTACCACCCTGGTAGGAATCCACTATTAGGTTTTTGATCAGGTGACTGCCACCACAAGATCAATTTACAAGGAGATCTCACAACCCTTTAGGCTTTTGATCATGTACCCAAAAACCAACAATAAACTTTTGAATGGAGTTAATAAACCCTTTACAGTGAGGTTGAGAGAGTTGATGGTGTCTTCTCTTTTCTCTATACAACAGAGAAGACTTGAGTGGATTTTGTTGTCAAAGCTTCTTTTGAAATGTTGAGATGTTTAGAAAGCATGGGGCCTTGCTCAGGGTGTAGGTCTTCAGCCTTGTCTTGAAAGATCCAGGAACTTGCAGACTGATTCAAAGTTGTTGTACTTGAAGATTCCTGGAGAAGAAGTAGAAGAAGACTCTTGATATGTGATGGATATTCTTCTTCAGTCTTTAGAAAGATCAAGGGGAAAACAGAACGTTTTCTGAACAGAGAGAGAGAGAGAAAGAGAGAGAGAGAGTTTTGTATGTTGTTCTGTGTCTCTTCTCTATATTCCTCTTTTGTTATCACTACTAGTCTGGTCTGTGTATGCATGGAGAGCCATTTGAAAAGAGAAAATCTCTTTTATATTCTGCTGTCAAAATTCTCCTTTGAAATTTGAATTCCAAGCATTAATTGCTGACTGATATGGAGAAAGAAACGGCTGGAATATTTGATATAATGAGTTTCCCCAACTATCCTATTAAAATAAGCAAGTAATTAACCCTGATGAAGACCATAATTAATGCTGCCAAAAACGGTTATATTCTAGAGAATATAAGCATTAATTACTCCGAGATTTACTGCTAAATAATATACCAAATAAGGACAGAAACAAGGAAAACTTCTCAAACTGGCTTGGGACAGAAATCATCAACCAGAGGGCAGATTTCATCGACTGGAGTTCCAAGTTTGTCGAGCTGAGAATTCATGTTCGTCAATTCTGCGCTCTAAGTTTGTCGAGAAGAGAATCTGTCTATAGGACGAAATCGTCGACCTGAGCTCGAATATTGTCGAGCTCAACTCAGAGAAAAGAACTCTGAGTTCGTCGATCTGAGATCGACGATCGTCAAACTGAGTTTGAAGAATTTTGAACTAATAATTTGAACTCTGAATTCTGCTAAGTTTTGATTCTACTGAAGTCCTCTGCTGGCTAGTCCATGAAGGTTGAACCTAAAGACTAGCCTAAACTATAGGACTAACAGACTTGACCCTAGATATACAATGCGGGTCAAACACATCCTAATTAGTGAACCTAGCCCAAATCCAAACTAGTGATCCAACACAGTTACTTCACAGCTCAAGCAGAACTAATCTTGAAGATCCATTCCTGAAGCTGTGAAGAAGAAAGAATTGAATCATTTCAGCTCAGGAAAAGACAGACTCAGAGATTGTTTCTCTACAGTCATTCATCAATACCAACCAAACTTTAATTTGTAGGATCATTACTGATCTGAGTGTAAGCTTGATCTATAAAGGCTGAGGTAGGATCTTTTTGTAGATCTGAGTTGTAAGGCCTTTGGGCCTGAGTTGTAGGATTCTAGTTGGGAATCAGAGTGGTAGGATCCTTGTGTGGATCTGAGGTAGGGCTAAGTGTCTGAGCTATAGGATATTTATTCTCTGAGGTAGGATCTAGTGTTGGATCTGAGTGTAGGGCTTTCCTCCAAGCCTGAGTGTAGGAATTTGCCTAAAGTTTGAGGTAGGTAGTCTGGTACAGATTACTGAGTTGTAGGATATTACATCTCTGAGTGTAGGGCCTTGGGCCTGAGGTAGGACTTGGAGGAGTCTAAAAGATCCCGAGGGATCTGTGTTGTAAGCTCTTAGAGTCAAGTTTGGAGGAGTTGGCCTTGTCTATCAAACTGTTAGAAAGGTGGGAGGGATAAGGGATGTACCCTTACTCTGGGGAACTACTATAAACCATTTGTGTGCTGATTGTGTGTTCTTGAAAACAAACCTAAGCTAATCACAACTCACTAGAGTCAAAAGAAATCACTAAAAGGAAGAAAAACCTTTTCACCCCCCCCCCCTCTAGGTGTTTAGCTACACTTGAATCTAAAGACTTTCAATAATTTTAAAGTGGAATGGCTTTTATGTTTGCACAAGGTACGTTACAATTCTTTCCAAGGTGCTCAAACTCATATTGCTCATTAAGACATATACGGAGGTTGAGTGGTGCTTGGTGGAGTTGCCTTAAGAATTTATTTTACGTAATATTTTTTTATATTCCACTCAACATATATTTTTTTAAATAATGATCAAGGACTCTAAATCCACTTGTTTTACAAACATAGTATTTTTGTAAAATTGTCATATGATTTCAATTGAACATGTGTGCTTGAATCTCATATGAAGCAAAGAACATGCATAATTCAAGAGGTTAAGGATTTATAAGGTATAATCATGAGAGAGAAAATTTTAAACAACATATATCTTGGAACCAAAAAGCGTATTCGTGAATGTCATTATCTAATGTAACACATTACTCATATTTAGAGGCATGCAAAAAAAATTAGAAATATTTGTCACTCTAATTTCAATGGATAATAAAATATTGAAGGCATGGATAAGCAAATAACAATGTTCTTGTAACTTGAGATAAAAAATTAACATGGTAAGTCATCTGAAAATGATTAAACAAAAACTTAACTGAATTATGAGTAGCATTGTTGAATAAAGATGATCAGAGAAAGAAGGGATAATTTTGGATTATTTTTAGATATCGCACCGCAATAGCGTGATATCGCCTGCGATATCATTTTATATGAAAAGGTCGGATCTGATTCCAGATCTCAAAATTTCTGTGTGTTCCTGTAACCTTGTGGAATAAGACGTCCGTACAAGCTTCAGAAATCCTAGATCTACGGCTATTTGGTACTTTGCTTATGAAATTATTTTAGGGATCTTGTGTTAAATGTCAAAAGAAGATAATATATGAGATCAAAAATATATTTTGATGAGGGTTTCATCCTCAAGTAAAACACCACTTTTCATGTTATTTTCTTCATGAATGTTGTAGATCTAGAGTATGTATGAGTTTGGAGAAGTTATAGAATCTATAGAGCAGATCTAAAAATTTTGAGATAAATTTTCGGGCTTTATAAAGATTTTCAGCTATCACACGACGATAGTGAGAAAAATTGACAATTTCAATTTTTTTAGGAAATGGCCTATAGTTCCCGAGCACGAAAGAGCACTGCACAAAATCTACATTCATCATACCAATCATATCTAGGGATCGAAAAAGCCACTATATACATAGCGAAGATTGTTGAACTGGACATGACTCGTGAGTCTCAGATCAATGAAATGTTTGCGCACTCAGGTATATTATCTCTGCTACTACCTGATATGTTTAGTTCAGTGTTAGTCAAAGAATTTTATAATCATCTGGAAGATCCTACTTATACTAGACTAAATGAAGGGGTGAGATTACGATTACAAAATGGAATCATGGAGATAACCCATGACGATCTGAGAAATGAATTTGACATGATTGCTAGTGGATTTATCTTTGATGTTGTAGAAAATTATAGACAAGACAGGGATTGGACACATATGAACCAAGTCCTTCACGGAACATCTACTAAAAATCTCATTCATAGCATGACTACACACGCTCATGAGGCCTATTTAGTACAATAAATATTGAGAAATACTGTATTGTTGAAGGCCGGTGATACGAGAAAAATCACCGCACAACTAAGCCTAGTCACTTATCTAGTAATAGAAAAAGTGCAATTTGATATGGTGGATTTAGTATTATCGGTGATCTGATATATATATTTAAGATGAAAGATCCTTTTAGGAGGAAATTCAACACACTTCCATTAGGAAGTATCATTCAGCGGGTACTTTATCAAAAGTACCAATGGATTCACCAAGAACTTTACATCAACGATTGCATTCCTCCCATCTATAGTTAAGAGATGACATGATATCCTTTAGGACGAGGTGAAGCATCCTCAACAGCAAGACTGACACGAGGAGAAGCCTCCACATATACTATACTGCCACTTCCTCAAGGAGGATCTCTTTTGAGAAAGGGGTGATTAGCATTATGATTTAGTGGAAGAGCATAAGGCTGAAACTAAAGTGAGGTTGATTGGATTGAAGAAATTCGTGAAGTTTATAGCTAAAGGACTGAACTTGAATACGACCCCGGAGGAGGAAAAATACTGGGAGAGTCCAGTTGCAGATCCTCCTCATCATTCTATTTGTCGTGTAAGATTACCATGGGAGAGAGGACAGAGTTCAAGTATCACCAGCCACCTACCAGTGAGTATTGGGACTTTTTATCAGTTTTTTTCAGGGTTGCTGAAATGGAGCTATCGCCTGGCGATAAAGGGCTACTGCCTGGCAACAGGGAGTTATCATTGGGTGATAGTGAGCTATTGTCTGGCGATAAAGAAATTTCGTATTTTCGTTTTGTACTTTACCTTCCTCGACTAGTATTCTAATAAATACATTTTGTTGCATTTATTTTAATTATTATTGTAATAATGATATTTTCTTTCATCTAGTAATAGAAATAACATTATTTCTTTTGAACGAAGACTTTGAAAAAATTTCTTTTTGACATGGCGAACATAAAGAAGATAAATTTCCACTTAAGGTTGGTAATCCTGTAATTAATTTATCTTTTGACAATTTTAAAATTAACTTAGCACTAGAATTACCAAGTCGCCTATGCCACAAATCTAACTCATCATTTTTGGACATAAAACATTTTTAAAAATAATGTGAAAGATCGTGAAATTTTATCACATAAATATTTTTAAATCTTAGTGCAGTAAGAACAATATCATTTGTTTTAGAATCAAAAAAAATTGCAAAGATTTATAGAAGAGTCAAATAAAATATTTAGGCCAATATTACATAACTGACTTATAAAAATCAAATTGTGTTTTAAACCTTTCACATACAAAACATTTGATATAGTAAAGTAATCGTTACCTACTACTCCAATTCCTATGATCCTTCCTTTACATTGTCGTCAAACATCACTACTCCTCCTTTCTTCATTTTTAGGCTACGGAACTGAAAGTGAGATAAAGATTTAGCTTGACTCTAGAGGGGGGGGGGTGAATAGAGTATTTTAAAATAATGTTTACAATTAAAAATTGTAAGGCAGTGGAAGATTAGATTTAATTATATGTGTATAGTGCTTGCAGTAAAATAAAGCTAAAGCAAGAAAATAAAGAATCACACAGCACACAACAATAACAAACACACAGCAACCAGAAGACACAAGGATCTATAGTGGTTCCCCAAAACTTGGGTACATCCACTCTTCTACCACCCTTGGTAGGAATCCACTGCAGGATGAGTTGATCAGGTGTCTTGGGCACCAATGAGCTTTTGATAAGGTGCTCAAAAACCAGATCTAGATTTTTTGATAAGGTGTCTTGCCACCACTGAGTTTTGATCAGGTCTCAGAAACCAAATTCAGAACTTTTGAAGGGAGTTTTGATAACCCTTTTACAGCAGGAAAAGAAAAAGAAAGAGATGATGATGTCTTCTCTGTCTCAAATCACTGAGAGAATACTAGTAGATTGTTGATGTTGTCAAAGCTCCCCCTGAGATGTAGAATGGTTCAGGAGTGAGAGCTTTGCTAGGGTGATAGGCCTTCAGAAGCTTCAGATCTCCAGCAGAAGATGATTCCAGCAGATGCTGAAATATTTGGTGTCTGGAGTCCTTGATGTTGAAGCCTTTGAACACTTGAAGATTCAGTAGATTTGTAAATCACAGAAGTTGAAATCTTGATCAGAGAAATTGTGTTGTTCAATCTTCTGTAATGTAATCTAATTCTTTTGTATCTCTTTGTATTGTTTGTTATCTAAACAGTGAAAACTGAAGGAGTATATCAGATATTCTCTTAGACGGCCGTTTAATTAGTCATAAATGACTTCCATAATAGACAACTGTATCTGGGGAAAGTCCTAAGCAATATTCCATTTAGCCTTTCCTTGAAACTTGCATCAGATTGATTGAAACGGCTAGGAAATCCTTTGCAATCAATGCAGGAATTAATTCTGATTATAATCCGTAACTGTCCTTGAATTTGAATTCTGAAGGCGTCGATCTCTCACAGAAATCATCGATCTTAGCTCTACGATCGTTGAACTGAGCTCAGAGATTGGATTAACACAGCAGACAGAAAACGTCGAACTGAGCTCTACGATCGTCGAACTGAGCTCAGCAACTGGGAAAGTAACTGAAGACAGATCGTCGATCTGAGCTCGAAGATCGTCGACCGGAGTTCGACGACTTAGCAGGGTTGAGCTCAGAGACCGTCGAACGGAGTTTGACAAAAATTATCTTTGTCTCAGCTCTAAGTCTTGATCTTTGAATGGACCTGGGGGCAGCTTCAAACCTAAGGTCTAAGCCCTAGACTCATTCTAATTTGACCTTTTCAACTATACATCTAGGTCAAACCAAATTCCTAATAATATAGTGATCCTTGCCCAAATTAGTAATAGGGTGTTCCAACAATCTCCCCCTATTTGGGTTAGGATTACTATTTACAGGACTCAGTTAGAAATACAAAAGCATATACAGAAAAGCAAAATATAAAACAATAGAACAGAACATATGACATAGCAGCATTCAGATAGAATATCAGCAAATGTTTAAAGTTGAATGTACTGCCTGCTTATAGAGATCATTTTCTTTCACTTCCTTTCTTAAATACAATCTCCCTATTGGGATTGAGAGCCTCTTTCTTTGACCTTCTATCATCTTCTACACCTAAGGAGGTTTGGGATATGGGCCTTGGAACTACAGCCTTAGGGTGCAGTTTCATGTAATCCTCTGGGTCAAAGAACTTCCTTAAAGCATATCTTTCCAGTTCTGCCTTTCTTTGATCTGAAAAAGTGGAGATGTTGGAAGTATCTTTACCTTGCTCTCTGGCCTTTTTCAATTGATCTAGAGCAGCAAGTTCCTTCATCCGTGCAGTCCATGATAGAGGATTGTTTTTCTGATCCTTAAAGGGAATTGAAGGTTCATATCTGTTTATGGTTTCTGAAGCAGTAGATGTCCTTGTAACAACAGTATCTTTGAGTTTGTAAGGGAAAGGACCTTGAGTTGAGTCCATATGTCTTTATCCTTCCCTTTGCTATTTGGAATAAGTTCTATATTCTCTTTGATTTCCTCTGTGATGACCTCTTCTAGACTGATAGCTTTTCTGATACTGTCCACTAGGATGATATCTCTGGGAAGATTGGGAGGAGCTTTGCTTTGAAGCAGAGGTTTGAAAGGATGATCCTCCACCAGATCCTGGGTCTGGAGGAGGAGGAGGCTGAAATTGGGAGGGTCCTTTCTCATACTTATCCAATTTCCTTTTCTTCTTCATAGCTTTTAACTGATTTTTAGAATATAGCATCCAGGGCTCTGAAATTTGGCAGTCATGCAGAATATAATAAGGTATGTCATTAACATCTTTGGCCTTTGCAGGAAGAACTTTCATCATGGCCTTACTTCTAGCTTTCCTCTTCTTAGCAATGGTGCCAGCAGAGTCATCAGATTCAGTATAGAACTGGTCACTATCAGAACTCTGTGGTCTATCATACAGATCATCTATTCTCTTGATATATTCCTCTTGGAGTTTTGATTTCTCAGGAGCAACAGGAGCAGAAAGAGTTGGGATAGCAGCAGTATCAACATCAACAGGTAGCATTTCAATATCAGAAGATTCAATAGATATAACAGCAGCAGCAATAGTACAAATAGAAGCAGCAACATCCTCAGCCTTAAGAAAATTGACATATGATATAATCAGGCTGGGATCACATTCTGAAATAGGCACAATGGCCTTAGTGAAGTCTTCAACTTCTTGAGTTGGTAAATATCTTCTGTGAAGAATATCAAAAGCACACAACAGTGACCTGAGGTCCACTGTAAACACTGGTACTAGAGCAGCATCAGGCACTTCTTCAGCCTCATGAGGCATCTACCCCTGCCTTGATTCAGTTAGGACTGGATCAAGGCACTCCATTGAAGGAACTTCCTGAGGAGAGGAGATAGCAGACAGCCTGTCAGATAGCTCCTGTATAGATTTGAGGAGTCGAGCCATGGAGGTCTCCAGCAGGTGTACTAGCTTGGGGGCCAGTAGCTCATAAAGCCTATCTTCCAGAGCTGAAAGATCCACTTGCTCAAGGGATACTTGAGTAGAGGTGGAGGATGAGGAGGTTTGAACTGATGGTGGATGAGCTGCAGGTGATGCTGTGGTGGATGGTAGAATGGATGGTTGAGAGATAGGGATGGTGGAGATGGATGGTATAGGAGTGGAGATGGATGGAGTGAAGGATGGTTGGGAGAGTATATCTTGAAGTAGTTGTTGGTAGGAGGAGGTAGAAGGGAGCTCAGGAGGAGTTGAAGGGGAATCATCCATGAAGGAATCTTCCAATATATTGAAGGAGGGAATGGTAAGAGGTGGATAATAGTGGAGTGGGTGGAATGTTTCTGAAGTGGCTGGAGGAGATAGAGGTGATGAGATGGTAATGGGGGAAGAGATGGTTATGGTTGAGAAAATTGTTGTAGGTGATGTGGAGATGGAGGTAGAAACAAGTGGAGGAGAAGGAGGAAAGGAGGCAGGCAGTTCTTTTGGAGCCTGAGAGGAAGTGACTGCAGGAGTCCTTGTGCCTGAAGCTATGGCAGTCCTGGCAGGATTTATAATCTGCCTGTCCCATTTCCCAAATAGGGCACAGGTTAATCTCTTAGATGCATTGATGTGCATCCCATTGGAAACCAGTAATTCAGGGCACCTGTACTGCAGGAAAACCCCTAGAATCCTCCCAAAATTTACAAAACTTTTGTTAATTTTCTTTTTGATCAAATCAAAGAAGATAGATCCCCAATTCAGTTGTTTCTTGTCAACTATTGCTCCCATTAAACAAAACTGATACCTTGAGATGGTATTATGTACGGAGTGCTTGGCCAGCAGCACTTTGCCCACAACATCAGCCAAAAATCGATACTCAACAGATAGATTCTTTTTCAACAGCTTACTAGGGTTTACAGCAGAGTGACCCATTCTATCTAACATTGAATCAAAATCTTCACCAGACATATCAGGGGAATCATCTCCAGAACTTAAGTTGAATACCTCAGTCAGAAGAATAGGGGACAATGGTACCTGAGTCCCGTTGATCGTGCCGACTAAAGTATTCTCATCCTGATTGTTCGCAGTAAAAACCCATTCCTTTATCTCGTCGGCCGCTATCTTCATTCTGGTCGACATGATAACCACCAACTATTGTTCCTTGAATAGTTCCAGAATGTCCTTAAAAATTTGATCGCTGTCATCGAAAGAATCCATATCGATATCAAATCCAGTGTCAAACTTCATCTTTGCAAGAGCCGCAACGTTCACTGCCATTGAAGACCTGCAAAAAGATTACCAAACACAACCAAGTGTAGTAAAGTTTGGAGGGAAAGAGATAAATTGCAGAGAGTATGAATGCGTAAACGAAGAACGACGACGAATAATGATTTTTATATTAGGGTTTGACGGCGAAAAGGAAGAATCGTTGAAATTTGTTCGACGATTGGGGCTTCTAATGGAAGTCGAAGAGATTTCAATATCGTCGATCTCCGTTCGACGACATTGACGAGCGTCAAGCTCCACTCGACGACCGCTTAACAGAATAAAGGATAGCTTAAAGCTATCAGACGGCGCTGAACTCAAGTCGACGATTCAGGAAACGTCGATCTGCGTTCAACGATTTTTGGGAAACCGTCGATCGTCGTTCGACGATTTCTGGGGAAAACATTGAGCGCAGTTCAGAGACAGAAACTATCCTACAGACACAAAAAGAAATAAGTTTTTAGCCTAATCTTGGTCTGTTTTTAGATTTTCAAAATCTTGGAATTTATTTTAGACAGCCTCCATCTAGCATTCCTAACTTATTAAGGAAGAAGGTATGTTTCTTCTCATCCAAAGGCTTGGTGAAAATATCTCCCCTTTGCAAATCAGTTGGGATATATTGTAGTTCAATTTTATTCTTTTCAACATTATCTCTTAGAAAGTGATGCCTAATCTCTATATGTTTTGTCCTACTATGAAGGACTGGATTTTGTGCTATGGAGATAGCACTAGTATTATCACAAAAGATTTTTGACCCTTCTAAATTGTAGCCATAGTATAGAAGCTGGTTTTGAATCCACAGAATTTGTGAGCAATAACTGCCTGCTGCCATGTATTCAGCTTCAGCAGTTGAATTAGATACAGATGTCTGTTTCTTACAGAACCAGGAGACAAGTCTGTCACCAAGGAACTGACAAGTTCCATTGGTGCTTTTCCTGTCTACTCTGCATCCAGCATAATCAGCATCTAAAAATCAAGTTAATTCAAATCCTGAGTCTTTTGGATACCAGAGTCCTAGATTTGGACAACTTCTCACATACCTGAGAATCCTCTTTACTAAAGTTAAGTGTGACTCTCTAGAGCTTACTTGGAACCTAGAATATATGCATGTAACAAACATTATGTCAGGTCTGCTAGCTATAAGATACAGTAAAGAGCCAATCATTACTCTATATGTTGTCTGATCAACATGTTTTCCATGTTCATCAACATCCAATACAACATTAGTAGGCATAGGTGTTTTCATACAAGATGCTTCAGACATACCAAACTTCTTAACCAATTCTTTAGCATATTTGGTTTGAGAAATGAATATGCCTTCAGCATGTTGTTTGACTTACAATCCTAGAAAGAAGGAAAGCTCACCCATGCTACTCATTTCAAATTTAGAATGCATTAGGTTGGAGAACTTTTTGCACAAATTTGAATCAGTAGACCCAAAGATAATATCATCGACATATATTTGTACTAGTAGGGTATGGGACTTAAGGGTTCTAATGAAAAGAGTTTGGTCTACTCTACCCCTAATAAAATCATTTTCCAGAAGAAAGCATGCTAGGGTCTCATACCATGCTCTAGGAGCTTGCTTGAGACCATATAATGCTTTGTGCAATTTGAAAACATGATCAGGATAAGTTGAAGAGATAAAACCTGGAGGTTGTCTAACATAGACTTCCTCTTTGATGTCTCCATTGAGAAAGGCACTCTTCATATCCATTTGGTAGACTTTGAATCCCTTGTGAGTAGTATAAGCTAGGAATATTCTGATGGCTTCTAACCTTGTAACTGGTGCAAAGGTCTGGTCATAGTCTATTCCTTCTTCTTGAGAGTAGCCTTGAGCAACTAGCCTTGCCTTGTTACTTACAATGACTCCTTGATCATCCAACTTGTTTCTGAACACCCACTTTGTTCCAACAATTGAGTGATCCTTAGGCTTTGTCACTAGTTCCCAAACTTTATTCCTCTCAAATTGATGTAGTTCCTCTTGCATAGCAATGATCCAGTGGGGATCTTGTTCTGCATATTGAATGGATTGAGGTTCCACTTGAGATAGAAAGCAAGTGAGCATCAGGTTCTGGTTGACCTGATTTCTGGTTTGCACACCAGCTGAGATGTATCCAATCACTTGGGAGATTGGGTGATCTCTTGTTGTTACTAAATCAACAGGGGGTGTTGATTGTTCACCAACCATTGTTGTTGTTTCCTCTTGTGGAACAACAACTGGCTCTTTTAGATATTGCACATCCTCTTCATCATCACTGCTCTCATCCTTTTACTGGATAGGTGGGAAAGTTGTATCCTTTTCTTTAACCTGCAATCTGTCCATACTTTCTGAAAGAGAGTGTACCTGCAATGGTTCTATGGTAGAAGCAGACTTCTCCTTATAAAACATGTTAGTCTCATCAAAGGAAACATGAACATATTCTTCTATTTTAAGAGTAGATTTATTATATACCCTATAAGCCTTGCTGATCATGGAGTATCCCAGAAACACCCCTTCATCAGCCTTAGCTTGGAATTTTGCTAAATATTTCTTGTCATTATTGTGTATATAACAAATACAACCAAAAATTTTAAAATAGTTTACTTTAGGTTTCTTCCCTTTGAGTAATTCATAGGGAGTCTTTCCCTTCAGTTTATGTATTATGCTTCTATTCAACACATAGTTGGAGGTGTTCACTGCCTCAGCCCAAAAAGATAGAGGTAGGTGAGCATCTGCCAACAATGTAGTAGCAGATTCAATTAGGTTTCTATTTTTCCTTTCAGCTATCCCATTTTGTTGAGGAGTTCTAGGAGCTGAGAAAGTATGCCTGATCCCTTCACACTGACAGAACTCTTGCATAAGAAGAGAATCAAACTCTGTCCCATGATCACTTCTGATTAGGGTAATGTGAGTATTGAACTCAATCTGTATACATTTGAGAAACTCTGTCAGACACTTAAAGTTATAAGACTTCTTCCTCAAAAAGAATACCCAAGTGAATCTGGAGAATTCATCTACAATCACCAAAGTATAAGATTTCCCTCCTAAGCTTTGTACTGTAATGGGTCTAAAAAGATCCATGTGTAACAGATACAAAATCCTAGGTGAATCACTCTTATTAAGTGACTTAAAACTATTTTTAGTTTGCTTGCCTAATTGACAGGCCCTGCAGAGTCCTTCCTTCTTGTAGGGGCCAGAAGGTAGTCCTCTAACAAGGTTGTCCTTGGACAGCCTAGCAATAGTTCTAAGGTTTAGGTGACCTAGTCTCTTATGCCATAGATCATTTGGTTTGCATACTGAATTAAATAAGCAAATGTCTGTATGGGTTGAAAGAAAATCTACAAGATAAATGTTACCTTTCCTTTTACCTGTTAACACGGTTGTGTTATCCCCTGACTTAATCTTGCACAGGGATTTGTTGAAAATCACCTTATATCCTTCATCACATAGTTGACTGATGCTGATCAGGTTGTGCTTTAGTCCTTCCACATATGCCACCTTCTTGAAAGTGACTGAGCCTATCTGAACAGCACCATATCCTTTTGTTTGACCAAAATTTGAATCACCAAAAATTACTTTGGGTCCAAGTTTGGTTATGAAGGATGATAGGTTCTCTTTGTTCCCTGTCATGTGCTTTGAGCACCCACTATCCAGATACCATTGTTGGGCCATCTCTAGATAGGTCTTCACCTGCACATAGACAGCTTATATGTTTTTGACCCAGTTTACCTTGGGCCTAGGTTGATATCCTTTAAATTCAGAAATGAAAGACATCCCTGGCTGACTCTTATATCCTTCAGGATGGTATCTCCTAGGAGGTACTATCCATTCAGTATAAGGGTTGAAGCTTTGGGATGAGGGACTTCTAGGATTGAATTGAGATTTACCTCTGAAAGATGGTTCAAAGCTCTGAGCTCCGTTCGACGATCGTCGACCTGAGTTCGACGATCTTGGGTCAGATCGTCGAGCTCCGTTCGAAGATCGACTATACCAGAGTTCAGAGTTCAGAAGTCGTCGATCTGAGTTCGACGATCCATCCTTGGATCGTCGAGCTCTGTTCGACGATCGTCGAGCTCTGTTCGAAGTTTTCTGTTGAACTTGATTTTCCTTAGGTAAATCTGGATTCTTCCTAGCTACCTTTACAATACCCTTTCCTTCATCAGAAATAAATTTAATTGGGGTTGTTAATACTATAGGTTGGCTGGATGAAGCACCCAAGCCCAGTGTACTGTTGAATCTTGAGTTAACTGTGCTTGTAATGTCCATCAGTCTGATGCTTCTCCCTTTAAGGGATTCTTCAAACTGCTTGGCCTTGGATAGTTCACTTTTCAGTGCAGCTATCTCCTCCCTATAGCACTCTAACTCCTCAGAGAGTTTGAGATTATTTGATTTTAGGACACTGTAGTCAGATAATTGATTTATGAGAGAGATTATCTCTTTCTCAGACCTTAGCAAATCTAAACACAGTGTCTTAAATTCAATTTTAAAGTCCTCAGAAGTAAAATCAAAAGAGTTTATTACCTCATCCTCTTCAGATCCAGTTTTAGCTTCAGAATCAGACTCTTGTTCTGCATCAGAGTTTTGCTGGGAGGCATTGATTGCCATCATGCAGAATTCTTTTTCCTCAGCATCATTCTCATCATCACTTGAGCTGGATGAGGCTTCTGATTCTTCTTCAGTGTCACTCCAGCTTTCAGCTACAAATCCTTTTCTTGTATGTTTATTTTTGTTGGATGAGGATCTGTTGCTGTTATTCTTTCTGAAGTCCTTGTCTTTTCTTCTCTCATTTCTATCCTTCTTTTCCTTGTTTTTATTCTCTGGACAGTCAGGCACAATGTGGCCATGCTTCTTGCATCCAAAGCAGATGATTTCTTTGTTGTTGGACTGGTCATATCTAGGCTTCTCATGCCCTTTGAATGACTTCTTTCTGAAGTCCTTCCTGGCCATCTTATATAATCTTTTGGCCAGTAGACTTAGGAGCTCATCATTTCCTGTATCTTTGTCTTCAGGCTCCTCTTCTGTAGCTTTGAAGGCTATGGTCTTCTCCTTTCTGATGACTGGAGAAGTGGCCTTTTGTTCTTCTTCCCTATTCTTGATGAGCAGCTCATAAGATTTGAGCTTGCCCAGTAGAGCCTCTATGGTAATTTCACTTAGGCTTCTGGTATCTTTAATTGGCCAGATCCTTTAATCCCAAGTGCTGGGGAAGCACATTAGAATCTTATCATTGAGTTAAGTGAGTGTGATCTCCTTATCGAATGACTTTAGCTCACTGACTATCAGACTGAGCCTGTTGTACATGTCTGCAACTGAATCAGCTTCTCCTTTCTTGAAGTTCTCATATTGGGATATGAGATGAGATCTCCTGTCCTTTCTTTCATCAGCAGATCCTGATACAATTTTTGAGATCTTATCCCATATGTCTTTAGCTGAGCAGCATTCAGCTACCTTTTAGAATATCTCATCAGACATAGTCTGAGCAAGAATATTCATGGCCTTTGCATCTGCCACTTTCCACTTCTTTATTTCAGCATCTGTTCCTGAAGGGGGTGGAACAACACTTGTACTTGTGATCACTTGAGGTCTTGGACAAACTGTCAAAACAGAGTTAAAAATGTCCTCATCAATAGAATTCATGTATAGTCTAATCCTTGCCTTCCAAAGTGCAAACTTGGAAAGATTGCACATTGGAGGTCTGGTGCTAGCATAGTCATTGTTTTGTGCCATGGATTTTGAAAATAAATATAATACAGAGTAATAAATATCCTCTATAGAAGTTTGATCTTTTCAGAGATCTTTTGGTTCAGGTGTTAGCCTGGTCAACCAATCTGTTAACAGTTCAGATGTTGAGTAACCAACCTGCCTCTGATACCAATTGAAAGTGAGAGAAAGATCTACCTTGACTCTAAAGGGGGGTGAATAGAGTATTTTAAAATAATGTTTACAATTAAAAATTGTAAGGCAGTGGAAGATTAGATTTAATTATATGTGTATAGTGCTTGCAGTATAATAAAGCTAAAGCAAGAAAATAAAGAATCACACAGCACACAATAATAACAAACACACAGCAACCAGAAGACACAAGGATCTACAGTGATTCCCCAAAACTTGTGTACATCCACTCTTCTACCACCCTTGGTAGGAATCCACTGCAGGATGAGTTGATCAGGTGTCCTGGGCACCAATGAGATTTTGATAAGGTGCTCAAAAACCAGATCTAGATTTTTTGATAAGGTGTCTTGCCACCACTGAGTTTTGATTAGGTCTCAGAAACCAAATTCAGAACTTTTGAAGGGAGTTTTGATAACCCTTTTACAGCAGGAAAAGAAAAAGAAAGAGATGATGATGTCTTCTCTGTCTCAAATCACTGAGAGAAGACTAGTGGATTGTTGATGTTGTCAAAGCTCCCCCTGAGATGTAGAATGGCTCAGAAGTGAGAGCTTTGCTAGGGTGATAGGCCTTCAGAAGCTTCAGATCTCCAGCAGAAGATGATTCCAGCAGATGCTGAAATATTTGGTGTCTGGAGTCCTTGATGTTGAAGCCTTTGAACACTTGAAGATTCAGTAGATTTGTAAATCATAGAAGTTGAAATCTTGATCAGAGAAATTGTGTTGTTCAATCTTCTGTAATGTAATCTAATTCTTTTGTATCTCTTTGTATTATTTGTTATCTGAACAGTGAAAACTGAAGGAGTATATCAGATATTCTCTTAGACGGTCGTTTAATTAGTCATAAATGACTTCCATAATAGACAACTGTATCTGGGAAATATCCTAAGCAATATTCCATTTAGCCTTTCCTTGAAACTTGCATCAGATTGATTGAAACGGCTAGGAAATCCTTTGCAATCAATGCAAGAATTAATTCTGATTATAATCCATAACTGTCCTTGAATTTTAATTCTGAAGGCGTCGATCTCTCACAGAAATGTCGAACTGAGCTCTACGATCGTCGAACTGAGCTCAGCGACTGGGAAAGTAACTGAAGACAGATCGTCGGTCTGAGCTCGAAGATAGTCGACCGGAGTTCGACGACTTAGCTAGGTTGAGCTCAGAGAGCGTCGAACGGAGTTCGACGTTTCGTCGAACTGAGTTCGACGAAAATTTTCTTTGTCTCAGCTCTAAGTCTTGATCTTTGAATGGACCTGGGGGCAGCTTCAAACCTAAGGTCTAAGCCCTAGACTCATTCTATTTGACCTTTTCAACTATACATCTAGGTCAAACCAAATTCCTAATAACATAGTGATCCTTGCCCAAATTAGTAATAGGGTATTCCAACAGGAACTTTGACTTATTGCCTGTCATGTGCTTTGAACACCCTGAGTCCAAGTACCATACGTCTTCCTTGTCCTTAGCCTGTCAACACACCTAGAAAGAAGATGAGAGTAAAGATCTTTTTACCCAAGTAGTTCCTCCCATAGTATAGGTGGAAGTATTAGGTACCCAGACTTGTTTACAAAACAATGGTCTTTCTTCCTATAAGTGTCAATAGTATGACGAAACCTATTACATTTGGCACACGTGATAAAAGAGGTTGAAGCATTTATCAAAATATTTTGAGAATTCTTTCTGGAAGTAGTAGTGATAGCAGATTTAGTATTTTTACCCGAAAAGTTAGAAGTTTTACAATTTTTGCAATCGCTGGCGATAGTGGCTATCGCCGAGCGATAGCTTCCAGAAGTGTATCCAAGCCCAAATTTGGCTGAACCATGGCATTGATTTGCCAAAATAATATCTAGTGATTTTCAGTCAACTCCAAACTTTTTTATAGCCATTTCTAAATCACGGACTTAGGCTTTCAAGGCGGTGTATTTAGTGACTAACATAACCCACCGGTTTGCAAAAGCCTTCTTACCACCTTCTACTTGGGATTGAGAAAATTTTAGAGATCTTTCTAAGTCCTTTTTTTCCTTTGTAAGAGAATCAACGTGAGATTAGTACTTAGTAGGAACCTTGTCTAATTCTATTACCCTTGTCATAGATTGATTGTCCTTTTGACAAGTAACCTTCTCCTTCCCAAGTACTTTTAATTCATGTTGGATATTGAGGCACCCTTAGAGTGGGCGTGAATAAGGGTGAATAAACTTTAGGTAAAATAATTGAGAATGTTAAGATGATATTTGTAAAAAACCAAAAATATATTCCAAATACTCAAAATTTTAATGAAAATGAAATGACAATTTTATTTCATAAGAGATGAAAAACCATAAACGAAGATTTCAATAGAGATTGAAATTGAGGCTACAAATGAAAATTTTCTTTTGAGTTTCACTGGTCCTTCTCCCAAGGACCGGTAGGCTAAAGCCTATCTCTCCCTCGATATAGCTACTAGCCTCCCCTAGATCTCTTAATGACCAAGTCACTGCACACAAGGCATCAATTTTTCACCCTAAGCCACACACAGACCTAGTCGTCATGCACAAGGCGGTGAGTTCTCTACCGATTACATTGAATAAAGAAAAGTAACGAAGTAGAAATCTGACAATGAAAACTCCCTCTGGTGTAGATCATTTGAAGAAGACTTTGAATCCTTACAAATGTCGCAGGAGTTGTAAAGCACGAACGGTCTCTTCTACGCTCTACAACTTAGTTGCCCACTCAGGAGTTTTTTTGGTTCCATGGAGTTATTAGGCTGGGAATTCTCAACACAAAGGCTCTTGAGATGTGTGTCACGAAATGCCCAAAATGCATCCCTTTTAAGCAATCTTCACTATCGCCCCGTGATAGATAGATATCGCCTGTTTGATATAACCTCAGCCTGCCATGTGGCCCACACTGCAGTAACCTATGTTGGAATGATGGTGATCATGATGGATCGAGCGCTATCACCCCGTGATAGGTAGATACTGTCTGGCGATATCAATGAATAGTGTGATGTACTGAAACTATCGAGAAAATGGATGACGTCATCAAGTTGATATCGCTCGGCGTTATATAGCTATCGCCAATGATATCTCTTCCTTTGAAAATTTTGCAGCTCAATGTCAATCCAAAATTATCAGAGTATTGATCTGGAGATATTTACACACCATAAACACACTATAATCAAATACATTTTGTTATTTTCAAATCAAGTAATACGGAACGCATGCTCCAACACATCTTTGTTGTTACCTAGCTGGGATAACCCATAGTACTTTGTAAGGAGACTAAGAAAAGGCATTTCGGTAGGTGAGAATCCATAGTAGGATGGAGGCCTCAAGAGTGTGTGTCTTGTGGTACCCCCCCCCCCCCCATTGCCATTCCCTACCTCTAGGTCCTCTCAATTCTCCGCCAGCTAAAGTGGAGTGTAGGTCTCGAGAGTGTGCGTCTGGAAAGACCTCTGAGTACCACTCCCTTATCTAGAGAGTTGTAATTAAGAGATAAAGAAAAAGATTTCTGTTTTTCAGCGAGTGCCTTTCCTTGTGTAAATTTGTCAAACTTGCAAATAAATAAATATGTTGAAGTTCCTTGTGCGAGCATGCAGGTGCGAGCAATGATGTGTGAGCATGCAGATGAGAGCATGTATATATGAATATGTAAGTGCGAGCAATGATGTGCGAGCATACATGTGCGAGCAATGATGTGTGAGCATGTAGGTGCGAGTAATGATGTGAGAGCAACATCGTGCGAGTATATAGGTACGAGTATGCGAGCCGAAAATGCGTGTAACAAACACTCAATCTCCTCGCACCTATAATCCTAGCGAGTATCAGAGATAAGTGAGCATACAAGAAACAAAGCTAGCAAGAAGTTCTTCTTTATAATAAATGCGGCGAGCATTACATTACAAAAAACAGCAATGACACCCTATATAAAGGTTCGTCCAAAAATTTCCTTTAGTTATTTTACATGAAATATACATTGAGGCATGTAGGAGATTGTTGGCCGACTAGGTCTCATCGTCGCCAATATTATCCTTGAACTCTTGATCCTCGATCACGACAACAACCTCGTTGTCATATTCATCACCATCGTCTTCACTATCCTCGTCCTCATCGTCATCATCTCCATCACTGTCCACGCCATCACTTTCCTCCCCATCATTTTCATAATATTCATTAGATTTAGAGGTAGTGGACAGGACACGGTCGGGCAAGTTGGACTCTTTGGTGACCATCCTAGGGATGATGTCCATGACCATCAAATTATCGGCCTCCGGGCTGAGGTAGCCTTCCATCCTTAGCTTCGCGAGTACCGTGTCCCCTGTAGCTCGTGTGATGCTATGACGGATTACGAGCATCTCATCGCCATGGAAGTGAATCTTCTTCCCCATCCCGGAGGTACTCATTGTTGTCGGCTGCGGCATAGCCGGGCGAGTTCCTTGCTCAGTGATCCGCACATATGTAGTCTCCAGTACGGCCTTGGCATCCGTGAGTTTTTGTTCTAGTGTGGACACCTTCTTAGCCATCTTTATCTCATATTCATGCGAGTAATAACAACAATCGTCAGCGAAATAAGCAATGAGCGACGACTATGCCAAGATCGCGCGTCTAAGCCGAGATTACCTCAAAATCCTTACAATGAGCACCCTAAAGACCCAACTCGAGCCTCTTCTTCATCACCACCCTGAGCAAGTTATGGGCCTCAAGAAGCCTCTTCTCCATGTAGTGACCTAGCTCGATAGCTTGCTGTAGCGAGCAAGCAGTCTGGTTAGCGAGATCTTCAGTGGTAATGTCCTGTAGTGACTCGGCATTTGTACTACCGTAAAGGGAGAAGGCGACATCGTAAGCCTCGCTCTTGTCCTCCCAGTCTTCTGACCAGGCAGGCAAGTTGGTGCTCAGTGCCACCTTGTTCTCGCTATCGGACCATATTACCACCGAGAAGCCAAAGACGTCCTTGCCACCGCGCCCCTTATTATAGTTCGGGTGGAAGTAGGGCTCGCCTACTTCAACAGGATCTTCCTTCTCATCGAAAAGCTCGCGGGCAACCTTTGCTCACTTCCTTGCGTGCTCAGGGGACTTGGCTTTTCCCTTCCCCTTGTCCAGCTTCCCTTGCGAGGAGCTCTCTTTCTCACCACGTCACTACCGAACTTTTACCACAAAAGTCAGTATCTCCTTGATGTCATCGAGTGGATTGACAGAGATTTAGTGTAAGAGCATGGCCTCCTTTGATAGTGGGAGGCATTCTTATGGCAGGGTGAGAGTGGCTGCAAAGAAACAGAGTGTAATGCCTGAAATCTCGATTATGAGTGGGTTGAGTAGGCTGAGTAACAAGGCCGTGGACACGGGCATGTCCAAGGCCGTGTCCTGCTCTATATTGGCAGGGAGGTCTCGAGTGTGGCGTCGGGCAATGTCGAGTATGGCATACGGCCTGTGACACGGGCGTGCCCAGGGTCATGTACTGCTATACGTTCGACGTGTTCCCGTGAGGTTGACGAAATGCACTCGATGATCCTCGGAGTTGGGAACACGGCCTGTGACACGGGAGTGTTAAGGGTCGTGTCCTTCTCTGTGTTTTGTCCAGTCTATGAGGACTGATGAACACGGGCTTGTCCGAAGCCGTGTCAAGTACACGGCCGGTGACACGGGCGTGTCACAGGGCCGTGTCCTGGTCAGGTCAAGTCGGGTTCTTTACCGCTTAAGGCATACGGCCTGTGACACGGGCGTCTCACAAGCCGTGTTCGGCTTAGGAAATTGATTTTCTGGGCGATTCGTGGTTGTTCATTCCCTTCAAATCGGATCCAAAGGTACAGAGATCTCCCTGCTGTTATAAGGCCGGGAGTTGAGGGATAAACTCTCATTTATCAAAGGCCTTTCTCTTTCTAAAGAGTTAGAGAGCGGGGAGAGCAAGGAAGGAGGAGGAGGTGGAATCCGGCCACCGGTGGAGCTTCAGAGCCTCGAATTGCGATTCGTGTCCAGATCCGTGGAGGTAAGGCCGTTGCGGTGTTTTTCATCTGGATAGTTTTTCATGGCTCCAAAGAGATCGCCAAGGGTAACGATCTTCCTTCTTGGACATGTGAAGTCCTTCTTTGGCATGTGCATGGATTAATGAGGGATTTCCCTTGGGTTGATTCTTGAAATCCCCAATAAGTCTTACATATAGATCTGGAAATGTGTAGTACGGAATATGCATGTTGTGTGAAGCCCATCTGGACAGGTTAATCTGGATTTATGATGTTTTATTTCACGCACCGGAGAAGACTCCGTGTATAAATGTTTATGTTGTTGAGTCGATGGGTTGTGCCTGTGAAGGGAAGTAACAGGAAGTACTGGAGTGGAATTCCAATAAAATACCCTCGTAATTCTTGTTATGTATGTTATGGAAAGACCAATTTTCATGCACTACAGAATGTTGCAGGGTTTGGGTTGAGTTTGGGTGCAGAAAGAGATCTTTTGCTGAACCCACCAAGAGATCGCGAGGAATGCTAGCACTAGCTCCCCTTTTGGATTGTGAAGCCAGACCTTGGTAGACAATGTGGCTATTGTGAGCTGCGAGCTCTTAAAAGGCTTAGTGTCGAACAGGAAAGGTGAAGCCGACCCGCGCCTATAGATTGGCCATGAGTACTACGGTATTTGGAGATGGTATGGCGACTTGAGCAACGGGTAATGGTGGAGCTGTACCTGCGTTATGTCGACTTGAGAAGAGAGCGTCAAGAAATTTGGCTTTTGTCGGTGACATAATGAGATTCTTAGGCCTGCGTGCCATTAAGACTAAATGCTCAAATTTTTGTTGGGTTTCAGACCTTGAATGGTGGTGGGACCCTGGTTAGTCGGTACACCAAGAATGTGCCCTGAGTGCACGGAGCGTCGGGCTACATGGCCGGCTTTTGTGATGTATTTATTATGTGTGAGTGCACATCTTGCAATATATCTGCTTATGAAACGTTATGCCTATAGGGAAGGAATACCACTGCCCCGGGTAAGCGGTAGGGTCGTTATAAATTGGTTAGCGGAATGCTGATCATTGCCTTGTTTGCCATCATTCTGGTGGGCTTCCCGTATGTAGGTGTTGGAGAGCCGAGCCGGAAATAGAGGACTGAAGCCCCTGCTGCTGTTGTTGTTGTTGTTGTCCCTCGAAGGTTGAGCGAAGAACCTTGTTATTTTCATATGTGGTCGGCCTGCGTGTCGATGTTTGTAATCCCCATTTGTGAAGTTTAACTGTAAGGCCTTAAGGACAAACTTTTGTGTATTTGGTGTACATTCCTTCGGGGTTATATATAAAATTGGTTGTTTATATATAATGGACATTCGTGACAATTGAGTTCAATATTAACCTTAAGTTTCCGCTAGTATGCTCTGAGTTAGGATGCGAATATGTTTTGGTATTAACCTGTAACCTCGCCGCCTGTTTTGTGGCATATGGTATGGGGCCCCGGCCGGACCTTCTATTATATGTTATTGAACGGATGGGGTCGTTACAATTTGGTATCATCTTGTCTCGGTCTTCCTCTTTCGAATTCATGGTCGAATTATTTTGTGGGGTGGCGAGCACGTGTAAGTGCGACCCGCTTTAACTCTAATGAACTCAAGAATGTCCACTAAGGAATGCAAATACACTTGTTTGAGGAACCTGCGCATTCCTGTATTGTTGTTATTGCTTGTGCAAGGTCGCTAAAGTGTGTCTTGTTCACCTATAGGTGACTCGTAGTGGTGCTGGGTAGTCTGAGCCCCTGCATTCTGATGAGAGTGTGGCACCAGCTGAGGTGCCTACACCTCCTCCTTCTACTGAAACAGAACGCTTAGTTGCTAAGGCACTGTTTGTAATGATTCATGCACAGCCTACTGGGAAGGCATAGCCAGTATTGGTGCCAGAACGGGTTGGTGTAAGTCCAGAACCTAATGAGGATGTTGATCCTCGAGCAGCTGACCGGTAGTTGAAGCATTTTATGAGTTTCAATCCTCCTATGTTTACGGGTGTGGGATCCCCAACGCAGGCAGAGGATTGGTTGTCGCATGTCAAGCGAATACTGATGGCGATAAGGATGGAGGAAGATCAAAAGGTCACCTTGGCCATCTTCTAATTGGAAGGAGAGGCTCGGCTATGGTGGGATGAGATAGAGTTTCACCACTTAGTAGGCAGGTAATTAGCCGAAGTCTCGATCTAGGAGTTTTCGCATTTATTCTTGGCAATGCACCTGCCAGCAGCACAACGTATCGCCATGGAAAATGAGTTACAGCATCTAACGCAAGGAGAAAGTAGTGTCGATACTTACTTGCATGAGTTAACACGATTGGGACGCTATGCGGGATCTATCTTCGCTGATGAACAACGTAAAACCAATAGGTTCTACGAAGGGTTGCGAGATGAGTTGAGATTCCTGCTCTCAAGTTCGGTGAACCAGGGGTTTCAAGCGTTGGTAAATACGACTTGTGCGTTGGAGAAGGATATGAAGCGGGTGCAAGGAAAAAGGGACCTGGCTGTGACAAAAACCGAGTTCAAAGCGCCCAGTTTTGGAAAATCGAGCTACCAAAGAAAATGGGGCAAGAGATCCAAGTCTTCTAGACATTCTCCTTTTACATTTGCGTCGGGGGAAACTTCGAGGCTAGAGTCTCGTACCTGTTATACCTGTGGTAGAGTGGGACATATAGCCCGTTAATGTTGGGTTGGTCCACCAAAGGTGGAAAATAAGACGGGAGCGTCATATGCAGATAAGGGAAAGGTAGTGGTGGAGTCCTCTGCATCCCAGGCGCAGCCCCAAGTATATAATCTTGGTAAGCAGGAGGCCATAAAGCAAAGTGATGTCTTAACAGGTATGACCTAAGATAATGATTGCTTACTTTTCATATTTCATACCTTGTGTGTAGCTTGTGTATGATGTGTTTATCATAGGCTTTGTCCTTATTCGGAACAATCCAGCGAGAGCACTATTTGATATGAGTGCTTCGCATTCATTTCTCTCTAAGGACTTCGTAGCACGAATCGGAGTACCTAGTCATGTGACGACAGATAGTGTAAAGGCGTTGTTACCAAACGGATGTGTGATGCGTGCGGATAGGACTTGCTACGTGGAAGTACAAATAGGAAGTCGGGATTTCTGCTTGAACGCATATGTGCTACCGATATCGAAATTTGATGTGATCTTTGGTATGGGCTGGCTCTCGGAGCAGCGTGCCTTTATTGATTGCAATTCAAAGGAGATCACATTGGGCCAGAATACCGAGCTTGAGACTAAGTTCGCTGGTATGTGAGGAGTGCGCGGGATCTTGATGTCTGCTCTCCAAGTCGTCAATGCTGTTCGGAAGGGCGCGGAGTTATTCTTCACGCTTATTCAGGCTATTGAGCCAAAGGCCAGTGTGAGTGACATTTCGATTATATCGGAGTTTGCTGATGTGTTTCCTAAAGATCTTCTTGGGTTACCACCCCAGCGGGAGATCGACTTCACTATTGAGCTGGTGCTAGGTGCGAAACCTGTGGCCCGCTCGCCATATCGGATAGCGCCAAAGGAAATGGCAGAACTGAAAGTTCAACTGCAAGAGTTGCTGGAACAGGGATATATACACCCAAGTATGTCACCTTAGAGCGTGCATGTTCTCTTTTATGAAAAGAAGGACGGTAGTCTGTGGTTGTGTATCGATTATCGTGAATTGAATAAGCTGATAGAGAAAAACAAGTATCTGATTCCACGGATAGATGACTTGTTCGATCAGCTAGTGGGATCAGCCGTCTATTCTAAACTGGACTTAAAATCTGGTTATTACCAGTTGAAGATTCAGGAAGGTGACAGTCCCAAGACAGCGTTTGGAATATACTACGGTTATTATGAGTTCACTATAATGTCATTTGGGCTATGTAATGCGCCATCAGTGTTCATGGACCTAATCCACCGAACGTTCTGAGAGTACTTTGACTTGTTTGTGATCGTCTTCATTGATGATATCTTGGTGTACTCTCAATCTAAAGCTAACCATGTGAACCATTTACGATTGGTGTTGCATACCCCGCAGAGAAATAAGCTCTATGCCAAGTTCTCAAAGTGTGAGTTTTGGCTGTCGTCAGTGGATTTTCTTGGCCATGTGGTAAGTAGAGAGGGCATTGTAGTGGATCCGTCAAAGATAAGAGCCATACGGGAGTGGTCAGTGTTGTCTTCGGTGGCCGAAGTCAGGAGTTTCCTTGGACTGGCAGACTATTACAGACATTTTGTAGAAAACTTGTAATGACCCTAGCGCGTATGTAACAGCATTACGGCTCCGCTAGGGTCATTACAATAAAAGTGCACTTTTATTGTAATGACCCTAGCGCGTACGTAACAGCGTTACAGCTCCTCTCTCCCGGCATCGCTACCGGGCTGCAGCCCAAGCACCCCAACGCCTCTCAAGAACTCCATAGTTAAGCGTGCTTGGGCGAGAGTAGAACTGGGATGGGTGACCTCCTGGGAAGTCCCCGTACAGCCCAACTGAACTGTCGAGTTCGCTCATCAAAGGGAGGCTGTGTCCACCAACAACCCGCCTATGGAGGGAGAGGGGTTGGGGTGCTTGGGTTGCAGCCCGGTATCGATGCCTGGAGAGCGGAGCCGTAACGCTGTTACGTACGCACCAGGGTCATTACAAAACTTCTCACGGATCGCTTTGCCTCTTACCACATTAATGAGGAAGGATCAGAAGTTCATTTGGATGTCGGAGTGTGAGCGAGCTTTTGAAGAGTTAAAGAGTTGTTTGACCACGATGCCTGTTTTGACGTCGCCATGTGGTATAGACGGCTATGAGATTTATAGTGATGCTTCAGGGAGCGGCTTAGGCTGCATTCTTCTTCAGTTTCGAAAGGTGATCGCTTATGGCTCACGCCAAGTGAAAGTGCATGAGCAAAATTATCCCGTCCATGACTTGGAGTTGGCGGCGGTGATTTTTGCACTTAAATTGTGGCGTCACTATCTATATGGCGTAAAAGTGGATATATTTACGGACCATAAGATCCTAAATTACCTATTGGATCAGAAAGATCTCAATATGCGACAACGAAGGTGGATGGAGTTCCTCGGGGACTACACCTTTGATATTCAATACACTCCCAAGAAGGAAAACGTGGTCGCAGATGCCTTGAGTCGTAGGACTCCGTCAAGGGAAAATTGGTTGCAGATGCATGATGAGCGTCTGATCAAGGAGTTGGAAGCATTAAATATTTCTTGTGTTGACAGGAATTCCACAGCAAATGCATGCTTGAACTGGACGGAGGTACAGTATAACCTTGCGGAGAGAATTCGGCGAGCAATAGAACTTGATGAAAGTCTGCAACGTTATGCAGTGGATGGGTCAAATGACCAATTCTCCTGGGTTGACGGCCTTTTGTGGAAAGAGGGTCGTTTGTGCGTCTCAAGTATGGGTAAGCTAAGATAAGAATTGATGTATGAGGCTCACTTTACGAAATACTCAATTCACCTAGGGAGCACAAAAATGTATAAAGACATGGAAAAATTATTCTTGTGGCCAGGGTTAAAGAAAGACATAGCACATTACGTGGAAAAATGTCAAACATGTGCCTTGGTGAAAGCAGAATGCCAGAAGCCCGGAGGTTTCCTGAAGTTGCTACCTATTCTGGAATGGAAGTTTGATGATATTTCGATGGATTTCGTGCACGGTTTGCCGAGATCTCAACGCAGTAATGATTCAGTTTGGGTGATCGTAGACCGGTTGACTAAAGTGGATCACTTCCTTCCAAACAAGAGAGATGTTTCAGTTGAAGACTTGGCGAAGCTTTATGTTGAGAAAATAGCACGACTACATGGTGTACCCCGTAGCATCGTAAGTGACCGTGATGGGCGATTCACATTGAATGATTAGAGGCTGATCCATCAATTGTTGGGAACAAAGTTAACATTCAGTACGACCTTTCATCCCCAAACAGATGGCCAAACTGAGAGGACCAACAGAATGATGCCTCACATGCTCTGAATGTGCGCCTTGGATTTTGGAAAGAGGTGGGAAGATCATCTCTATATGCTAGAGTTTGCCTTCAATAATAGCTACCAAGAGAGCATAAGTATGGCACCGTTTGAAGCTTTGTATGGTCGGAAATGCCGTACACCATTAGCTTGGGCAGAAGCAGGAGAATCTAAATTATATAAGCGTAAGGAAGTCAAAGAAGCTAATTCGACGATACGCTCTATTCGGGAGAGGCTACTGATAGCCCAAAATAGACAAGCAAAGTATTACAACGCTAAACACTGAAATGTTGAGTTTGTGATTGGCGATTGGGTATATTTGAAAATCAAGGCCTTCAAAGGCGTTTCTAGGATTCGGCGCTTGAAAAAGTTAAGTCCGAGATGTCTTGGTTTGTTTGAAGTGGTGGAGCGAATTGGAGATGATGCCTATCGGCTAGCTCTTTCGGCAGAATTGAGTGGATTGCATTATGTGTTCCACATATCAGTGCTTCGAAAAGCCATAAAAGATCCAGCTCAAGTGATTGTGAATGATCGTGTACCGGTCTAATTTGGGATAATGACGAAGGTTAGGCCCATTCAGATTGAGGATAAAGCCGAGAAGCAGTTGTGGAACAAGACAATCGGGATGGTCAAGGTTTGATGGGACAACTGCGGTCGTGAGGACCTAACATGGGAGCTGGAGTAGACCATGCGTGCTGAATTTCCCGAAGTGTTTATCTAAACTTGTATAACAGTTTGTGTTTTATGTCGTACAGAACATAAAATGTTGTAACAAAATGTTGTTGAAGAGTTTCCTGAGTACTGTATACAAATTTTGGGACGAAATTTCTTGTAAGGAGGGGAGGATTATAACGCCCCAAATCTCGATTATGAGTGGGCTGAGTAGGCTGAGTAACACAGCTGGGGACACGGGCATGTCCAAGGTCGTGTCCTACTCTGTGTTGGTAGGGCGGTCTCGAGTGCGGCACATGGCGGTCTCGAGTGTGGCGTCGGGCGGTGTCGAGTGGGGCGCATGGCCTGTGACATGGGCGTGTCTAGGGCAGTGTCCTGATATGCATTCGACGTGTTCACATGAGGTCAAATAAATGCACTCGATGATCCTCGGAGTTGGGCACACAGGCGTGTTAAGGGCCGTGTCCTTCTCTATTTTTTGGCCGGTCTGTGAGGACTGATGAACACGGGCTGGATACGGGCATGTACGAAGTTGTGTCTAGCACACATCCCGTGACACGGGCATGTCACAGGGTCGTGTCTTGGTCGGGTCAATTCGGTTTCTTTGCCGCTTAAGGAACACGGCCTATGACACGGGCATCTCACAGGCCGTGTTCGGCCCAGGAAATTGATTTTCAGGGCGATTTGTGGTCGTTCATTCCCATCAAATCGGATCCAAAGGTTCAGAGGTCTCCCTACTATTATAAGGTCGGGAGTTGAGGGATAAACTCTCATTTATCAAAGGCCTTTATCTTTCTAAAGAGTTAGAGAGTGGGGAGAGCAAGGAAGGAGGAGGTGGAGGAATCCAGCCGCCGGTGGAGCTTCAGAGCCCCGAATCACGAGCCGAGTCCAGATCCATGGAGGCAAGGATGTTGTAGTGTTTTTCATCCAGATATTTTTCCATGGCTCCAAAGATATCGTCAAGGGTAACGATCTTCCTTCTTGGACATGTGAAGTCCTTCTTTGGCATGAGCATGGATTTCCCCCACCAAAAGTTGGATTAATGAGGGATTTCCCTTGGGTTGATTCTTGAAATCCCCAATAAGTCTTGCATATAGATCTGAAAATTTGTAGTTTGGAATAGGCATGTGGTATGAAGCCCATTTGGACAGGTTGGTCTGGACTGGTGATGTGTTATTTTACGTACCAGAAAATACTCTGCATATAAACGTGTATGTTGTGGAGTCGATGGGTTGTTCCTGTGAAGGGCAGTAACAGGAAGTACTGGACTGGAATTCCAAGAAAATACCCTCATAATTCTTATGTTGTATGCTATGGAAAGACCAGTTTTCTGGCACTGCAGGATGCTGCAGGATTTGGGTTGAGTTTGGGTGTAGAAAGATAGCTTCTGCTGAACCCGCCAAGCGATCGCGAGGAATGCTGGCACTAGCTCCCCTTTTGGATTGTGAAGCCATTCCTTGGTGGACAGTGTGGCTATTGTGAGCTGCGAGCTCTTAAAAGGCTTAGTGCCGAATAGGAAAGGTGAAGCCGACCCGCGCCTGCAGATTGGCCATGAGTACTACGGTATTCGGCGATGGTATGGCGACATGAGTAATGGGTAATAGTGGAGCTATACCTGCGTTATGTCGACTTGACAAGAGAGCATCAAGCAATTGGGCTTTCGTCGGTATCATAATAAGAGTCTTAGGCCTGCACGCCATTAAGACTAAATGCTCAAATTTCCGATGGGTTTCGGACCTTGAACGGTGGTAGGACCCTGGTTCGTCGTTACACCAAGAATGTGCCCTGAGTGCACGGAGCGTCGGGCTGCGTGGCCGGCATTTGTGACGTATTGACTGTGCGTGAGTGCACATCTTGCAATATATCTTCTTGTGAAACGCTATGCCTGCAGGTAAGGAATACCACTGCCCCGGGTAAGGGGTAGGGTCATTATAAATTGGCAGCTGAAAGCTGACCGTTGCCTTGTTTGCCACCATTCTGGTGGGCTGTCCGTGTGCAGGTGTTGAAGAGCCTAGCGGGAAATAGAGGGCTGAAGCCCCTACTAATGCAGCTTCTACTGGCCCTCGAAGGTTGAGCGAAGAATCTTGTTATTTTCATGTGTGGCTGGCCTGCGTGCCGATGTTTATAATCCACATTTGTGAAGTTTAACTGTAAGGCCTTAAGGCCAAACTTTTGTGTATTTTGTGTACCTTCCTTCTGGGTTATATAATCGTAACAACCTCATCCATTCAATAACATATAATAGAAGGTCCGGCCGGGCCCCCACACCATATGCCACAAAACAGGCAGTGAGGTTACAGGTTAATACCAAAACATATTCGCATCCTAACTCAGAGCATACTAGCGGATGATTGTAGTTAATATTGAACTAAATAGCCACGAATGTCAACTATATATAAACAACCACATTTATATCTAACCCCAAAAGAATGTACACCAAATACACAAAAGTTTGGCCTTAAGGCCTTATAGTTAAGCTTCACAAATGTGGATTACAAACATCGGCGCGCAGGCCGACCACACATGAAGATAATAAAGTTCTTCGCTCAGCCTTCGCGGGCTAGCAGCAGCAACAGAAGTAGGGGCTTCAGCCCTGTATTTTTCGCTCGGTTCTCCAGCACCTGCACATGGACAGCCCACCAGAATGGTGGAAAACAAGGCAATGGTCAGCATTCAGCTGACCAATTTATAACAACCCTACCCCTTACCCGGGGTAGTGGTATTCCTTCCCTGCAGGCATAGCATTTCACAAGCAGATATATTGTAAGATGTGCACTCGCGCACAGTCAATACATCACAAACGCCGGCCACTCGACCCGATGCTCCATGCACTGAAGGCACATTCTTGGTGTACCGGCGAACCAGGGTCCCACCACCATTCAAGGTCTGAAACCCAACAAAAATTTGAGCATTTGTATTAATGGCGCGCAGGTCTAGGACTCCCATTATGCCACCGATGAAAGCCCAATTTCTTGACGCTCTTTTTTCAAGTCGACATAATGCAGGTACAGCTCCACCATTACCTGTTGCTCAAGTCACCATACCATTGCCGAATACCATAGTACTCATGGCCAATCTGCAAGCGCGGGTCGACTTCACCTTTCCTGTTCGGCACTAAGCCTTTTAAGAGCTTGCAGCTCACAATAGCCACACTATCCACCAAGGACTGGTTTCACAATCCAAAAGGGGAGCTAGTGCCAGCATTCCTCGTGGTCGCTTGGCGGGTTCAGCAAAAAACTCTCTTTCTGCACCCAAACTCAACCCAAACCCTGCAGCATCCTGCAGTGCCAGAAAACTGGTCTTTCTATAACATACAGCACAAGAATTACGAGGGTATTTTCCTAGAATCCCCATTCCAGTACTTCATGTTACTGCCCTTCACAGGTATAACCCATCGACTCCACAACATACACATTTATACGTAGAGTATTCTCTGGTGCGTAAAATAAAACATCACCAATCCAGACCAACCATTCCAGATGGGCTTCACACAGCATGTTTATTATGTACTACACATTTCCGAATCTATATGCAAGACTTGTTGGGGATTTCAAGAATCAACCCAAGGGAAATCCCTCAATAATCCACCTTTTTGTGGGGGAAATCCATGCACATGCCAAAGAAGGACTTCACATGTTCAAGAAGGAAGATCGTTACCCTTGACGATATCTTTCGAGCCATGGAAAACTATCCAGATGAAAAGCACCGCAACGGCCTTGCCTCCACGAATCTAGACTCGGCTCGCGATTCGGGGCTCTAAAGCTCCACCGGCAGCCGGATTCCTCCTCCTCCTTCCTTGCTCTCCCCACTCTCTAACTCTTTAGAAATAGAAAGTATTTTTATAAATGAGAGTTTATCCCTCAACTCTCGGCCTTATAACAGCAGGGAGATTTCTGGACCGTTGGATCCGATTTAAAGGGAATGAACGACCATGAATCGCCCTGAAAAGCACTTTCCTAGGCTAAACACGGCTTGTGACACGCCCATGTCACAGGTTGTGTGCCTTAAGCGGCAAAGAAAGAAACCGTCATGACCCGACCAGGATACGGCCCTGTGACATGCCCGTGTCATAGGCCGTGTTCCAGACACGGCTTCGGAGATGCCCGTGTCCAGCCCGTGTTCATCAGTCCTCATAGACCGACCAAAACACAGAGACGGAAACGGTCCTTGACATGCCCGTGTCATAGGCCGTGTGCCCAACTCCGAGGATCGTCGAGTGCATTTTTTCGACCTCACGGAAACAGTCGAACTCATAGCAGGACACGACCCTGGACACGCCCGTGTTACAGTCCGTGTGTAATGCCCCCGGTTTTTTTGGTATTATTCTTTTGCCTGCTGACATCATAATGATGAAAGGGCGTTATGTGTCTGTGAGTTGACGGCGCGATGCCGTTTGTTCATTTTTTTTGCGTCCGTTAGGTTTGACCGGCTAGATTTTAGGATATGCGTCGGAACCGAAATTTTTACATCGGAAATCTCTCACCGAAATCTTCACGATCGTGGTAAGTACTTCTCGTTTCGTGAACTTTTAGCGTTAGGGTTTTCAACCCTAACCTTTGTCTTGGCCAAATCCTTGTAGATTTCGCTCTCTCGCGCCTTATTTTTGGTAGATCTGTGGCAGGAAGTAAATTTTGGAGGACTGTTTGGGTATAAACCGAGGCAAGTGGTGATCTTGCTCTTTTCCTCTTTGCTACGCCTCTTCTCCTTTATGCTTCTAGCAGGTTTAATAATGTTAAGTTCCATTTTCTCTTAGCTCTTTTGCTCATTACAATATCATTAACTTGCTTCTTAAAATCCTAGATTATGATCTGGTGGGCCTTGTACCTTGCCTTTGAATGAGTAGATGTACCCTACGTGACGTGGAAGCTCAAGCCTCAGCACACGTGATATCTGGTTAGTTTCCTTCCACCTAACTTGCTCCCTTTCTTCTAGTTTTAGCTTACTAGTTGTCTGGGGATGCATGCTTGCTTAGGTGAATTCAAGGTGAAGAATAAGTGGGTGTGTGTCCTATTTGATTCGGGAGCTTCTCACTCATTTATCGCTCAGAATTTTGTTGACAGACACCAATGGCCTATTGATCGGTTGGATGATGCCTTGTCTGTTAAGTGGAGAGCAGGTTACGTCAGATCGGGGTATCCAGAGTGTTTATGGCCTTCCTCGAAAGGGCTCTCCAATTATTTCTGTGGTACGTGCCTGCCGAGCTTTATCATCTGGTTATGAGGGTTTCCTGGTTTCTATCTGTGCAGGGGAAGCTTCTCGTGTTGAGCCATCCGTGGAGGTTATCTCGGTGGTGCGATAGTTTTCTGATGTTTTTCCTGATAAGCTTTTTGGTCTCCCTCCTGAAAGAGAGGTGGAGTTTGCTATAGACCTCGAGTCAGGCACCCGGCCCATTGCTAAGGCACCGTACCGCATGGCGCCTCGTGAGTTAGAAGAATTACGTGTTCAGTTGGATGAGCTTTTGGAGTGTGGATTCATTCGACCGAGTACTTCTCCATGGACCGCTCCTGTTCTCTTTGTGAAAAAGAAGGACGGTTCCATGAGGTTGTGTATCGATTACCGAGGGCTGAACAAGGCGATTATCAAGAATAGATATCCATTGTCGCGGATTGACATTTTTTCGACCAGCTGCGCGGGTGCATCAAGTTCTCGAAGATTGATCTCCGTTCAGGCTACCACCAGATGAGGGTTCGTGAGTCAAACATTCCTCTGACAGCTTTTAGATCCCGGCACGGACATTTTGAGTTCCTTGTGTTCTCCTTCAGTTTGACTAACGCGCCTTCTGCGTTCATGGATCTGATGAACTATGTGTTCAAGGATTTTCTTGATCGTTTTGTGGTCGTATTCGTCGACGACGTCCTCGTCTATTCTCGCAGCGATTAGGAGCATGCCCATCATTTGCGGTTGGTTCTATCTGTCCTCAGAGAGCATAAGTTGCATGTTAAGCTTAGTAAGTGTGAGTTTTGGCTGCCTCAGGTGTCCTTCTTAGGACATGTGGTCAGAAAGGATGTAATCTATGTTGATCCCTCCAAGATTTCAGCGGTGTTGGATTGGAAGAGACCTTCTACACAAAAGGAGATAAGAAGTTTCTTGGGCTTGGTTGGATACTAATAGAGATTTGTGGAGGGTTTCTCCACGTTGTCCGCTCCGATGACTCGTCTGATGCAAAAGAATGACGCCTTCATTTGGAGTGATAAGTGTGAGGAGGCTTTCCAAGAGTTGAAGAGAAGGTTGTGCACTGCTCCAATTCTGATTCTGCCTATTGAGGGGGTGGAGTATGTGGTATATGTTGATGCTTCCCACATTGGACTTGGTTGTATTCTGATGCAAGAGGGGAAGGTGATTGCCTATGGATCTAAGCAATTGAAGGTTCATGAGAAGAATTACCCTACTCATGATTTGGAGTTTACGGCGTTGATCTATGCCCTGAAGCTGTGGCGGCATTTATTATATGGCGTTGTGTGTAAGATTTTTACAGATCATAAAAGTCTGAAGTATGTATTCACACAGAAGGAGCTGAATTTGCGCCAGCGCCGATGGTTGGAGTATGTTGCTAATTATGAAGTGGACATCTTCTATCATCTTGTTAAGGCCAATGTGGTGGCCGATGCTTTGAGTAGGAAGACGGCTCAGATCTTTAATTTATCTGTTCGAGCCTTGGTTGAAGAGTTTCTTTTGATGGATATTTCGGTGGTGAGCCGTGGCGAGCCCTCTGGCTTGGAAGCTGAGGTGCCTTCTTGGATTTCTCTAACGAGGTTTCATCAGAAGGATGACCCGAAATTGCATCACTTGTGAGCTAGAACCGAGAAAGGAGAATTATCAGATTTCTCTATTGATGAGCTTGGCACCCTCTTGTATAAGGATAGATTCTGTATCCCAGCAGTGGGTGATATTCGAGTGATGATTTGCAAGGAAGCTCACGGATCTAGTGTGGCTTACCACCCGGGTTCCACCAAGATGTATAGAGATCTGAAGCAAATCATGTGGTGGTCGGGCATGAAGAACAACATCGCCAAATTTGTATCGGAGTGCTTCACATGCAAGCGGGTGAAGACCGATCATGGCTGGCCTGGGGGAAAATTGACCCCTTTGGAAGTTCCCATGTGGAAATGGGTGAGTATCTCGATGGATTTCATTACCGGATTGCCGAGGTCCCCTCGTGGACATGATTCTATTTGGGTCATAGTGGACCAGTTGATGAAGTGTGCCCATTTCATTCCCTTCAAGGTCGGCTATTCGATTGAGAAGATTGCAGAGTTAAATGTGGATGAGGTCATTAGATTGCATGGCAAGCCTGCAAACATTGTGTCAGATCGGGACTCAAGATATATGTCGCATTTCTGGCAGAGCTTGCAAGGAGCTTTGGGCACCGACCTCCGGTATTCTACCGCTTATCATCCGCAGACAAATGGTCAAACGAGGAGAGTGAATCAGACCGTGGAGGATATGATCAGGCATTATATTCTGGATCATGGTGGCGCTTGGGATCAGCGCTTGAGATTGATGGAGTTTGCATATAATAACAATTACCAAGAGAGTCTACAGATGGCCCCTTTTGAAGCATTGTATGGGAGGTGCTTCAAGACTCCCTTGTTTTGGGCCAAAGTCGGTGAGAGACCGTTGTTAGGTCCAGAAGCTTTGGTGGAAATGGAAGAGGTAGTGACTAATATTCGGGAGAAGCTCCGCATTGCTCAGGAGTGGTATGAAAAGTATGTCAATCAAAGAAGGGCAGATCTGGAGTTTGAGGTAGGGGATAGTGTTTTTCTAAAGGTCTCTCCGATGCCAGGCGTTAAAAGATTTGAGAAGAACCACAAGTTTGATCCTAGATATGTTGGGCCATTTCAGGTAATTGAGCGCATCGGAGTGTTTGCTTATAGATTGGAGTTACCTGCTACCTACCCTAGCGTCCATGATGTGTTTCATGTGAGTCAGTTGAGGAAGTGTGTCCACAACAATCATCAAGTACACGATTCGGTGCCTTAGATTCAGCCCAATTTGTCTTATGTTGAGGAACCTGTACGTATTCTAGAGACCCAAGAGCGTGTGTTGCGGAGGAAATCTTTTCCCATGGTAAAAGTTCTCTGGCGAAATCATAACATCGAGAGCGCGACATGGGAGCTGGAATCAGCTATGCGGGAGTCTCATCCCCACCTCTTCATTTAATTATCCCAGGTGAATCTCTTCTTCTTGCACCGTTTATTTTGTCCCGATGATGTTTTTTGTTCGTACGTCAAGTTTCGGGACAAAACTTTCTTTTAGGGGGAGTGGCTGTAATGCCCCTGGTTTTTCGGGTATTATTCTTTTGCCTGCTGACGTCATAAGGACAGAAGGGCGTTATGTGTCCGTGAGTTGACGGCGCGACGCCGTTTGTGTGCTTTTTTGGCGTCCGTTAGGTTTGACCGGCTAGAATTTGGGATATACATCGGAACCAAAATTTTTACATCGGAAATCTCTCGCTGAAATCTTCACGATCGTGGTAAGTACTTCTCGTTTTGTGAACTTTTAGCGTTAGGGTTTTCAACCCTAACCTTTGTCTTGGCCAAATCCTTGTAGATTTCGCTCTCCAGCACCTTCTTTTGGGTAGATCTGTGGCAGGACGTAAATTTTGGAGGACTGTTTGGGTATAAACCGAGGCAAGTGGTGATCTTGCTCTTTTCCTCTTTGCTACGCCTCTTCTCCTTTATGCTTCTAGCAGGTTTAATAATGCAAAGTTCCATTTTCTCTTAGCTCTTTTGCTCATTACAATATCATTAACTTTCTTCTTGAAATCCTAGATTATGATCTAGTGGGCCTTGTCCCTTGCCTTTGAATGAGTTAGAAAATGATAAATCTGTTGGAGGTCGTACACGATGTTGGCGTTGCCACCGGTGCGATGCTCTTTTAAAATGAGAAATTTGTTGGAGGCCATACACGATTTTGGCGGTGCCACCGGTGCGATGCTCTTTTAAAATGAGAAATCTATTGGAGGTCATTCATGATGTTGGTTGCGCCACCAGTGCGATGTTCTGAGGGCTGTGACGATGTGTGATGGTATTATCCCTGCACGGTTTCTTTTTTTTGGATGAGCTGATCAGTCTCTTTAATTTGAATGAGAATAATAAGATTAATAATCTGAAAATGAAGGTTATTTTGCTTATGGTGAGTTTGATTTTGCCCGTCCTCACTCCTCTTTTGGCGGGCTCTTTTCTGATTGATTTCAGCTGCTAGTTGTGGCTAGTTTGGTTTAATCTGACCCTTGCAGCTACTTCCCTCCGGTCTCGCGAAGGTTTGCTTACTTTCTTGTTTTATGCACCACTTGTAACTTGTTTCTGAGGTGTTCTTTCTTTGAATGCCTCAAGTTCTGGATAGTAGCAAGTATTAGTGTGGAGCTGCGTCGGTTGCCATTTTCTGACCCTCTTGAGTTAGGGTTTTCTGTGAACTTGTCAGCTCATGGGTTCGTGTCAGGTGTTGACGCCCATGGTGCCATTTGGTTAGAATTTCTGCTACTTTGTTGTTGTTACTCTCGTTTATTTTTTGGACACTTGCACTGGAATGGTTTGTTATAGGTTGGCTTGGTAGCCCCCTTGCTTAGATATGCTAAGATATTTGGAGCATTGCGTACCATGATTTGAAATGTTAATCTCACTACATTCTACGCATGATAAGTCTACTTTTATATATAGTAAATCTAGACGTCTGATACTGCATGGTGCACCTCACTTGGTCTTCATGAGCACTTAGGTCACCAAATGATTAAATCAAGTATTTTCCGCTGCGTGATAACTATATTTTCAAACCGTGGACTAGTTGATCCACCTAGGCGAGGGACACGGCTTTGCAAATATTGTGCATAAATTATATTGGAACATGTTGAGTTTAAAATGATTTATATAAGTTGCGAGAGACAATGAGTTGCCTTAACGTCAGTAGATGTCCCCTACGTGACGTGGCATCACAATGCGTAGTTCCCCTACTCTGATAGTATTTTAAATGTTGGGAAAATGCGGGTTGTGACACCGTGTGACACACTCGACACCGCCCGGCACCACACTCGAGACTGTCATGCGCCGCACTCGAGACCGCCCTGCCAACACAGAGCAGGACACGGCCTTGGACATGCCCATGTACCTGGCCGTGTTGCTCAGCCTACACAGCCCACTCAGATTTGGGGTGTTACAACTCTCCCCTCCGTACAAGAAATTTTGTCCCGAAATTTGTATACAGTATGCTCTGAGTTAGGATGCGAATATGTTTTGGTATTAACCTATAACCTCGCCGCCTGTTTTGTGGCATATGATGTGGGGCCCCAGCCGGACCTTCTATTATATATTATTGAACGGATGAGGTCATTATACAGAGGTCAGTTAGAATCACCGCAATCAAATATTGATAAATGCCAAAAGAACGAGTATAGAAGAAGCTTGGCCAAATATGTATCTTCACTAGAGAAGATCTCACCCAACTCATTAACGTTTGATTTCCAGTAGACGACATCAAACGTTCAGCCTCAGAAGGCCTCGAACAGCTCATCGCGCATCCCCTCCAAGATGGGAGGCAGGAAGGTGACCTCTGATGGTTGATGTGATCTGTGTGGGACCCCTTCAAAGTTGTCATTGACGATGACTAGATACTCTCCCTAGCGGTGGACCTTATTTGTTCTGCCAATGAGGGTGCAGACATGGTTGTTGAAGAAAATGATGCCATCGATAGTCGCCATGATGGCAAAGATCCTTTGAAAGAACGAAAGATCAAAGGATATCTTCTCTGATTGTAAGAAGCAAAGGAAGCCCATGATCATCGCCACTCTGTTTAGGTTGATCTAGGCAGGGACTATGCCAAAGTACCTGAGGATCTGACAGTACTGCGGCCATAGGGGAAGTCACAGGCCGACTTCGAAATTGCAGAGAGAGAGGATGAGCTTGCCTTCTAGTTCAATGTTAAGTCGCTCGGCCCTAGTAGGGAGTCTGGCCGATTATCCCTCAGGCAAGAGCCTTTTCTTGAAATCCTCTAAGTCCTTATCATCAGCAACAAACTTCAGACTTCTTGAAGACCGCATTAGTAATGTTTCTGACATGGGCCAATCGACGAGCATTTGCATCATCTCCAACCATCTTGAGAGACGAATAAAAAGAAGTCAAGTGGTAGAAGAGCGACAAGGAAGAAGGCGTGTAAAGCAAGCAATAAAGAGACATGCTGGAGATACTCGTGAGCACATACTGAATTTCATAACAACATTATTAAGATTCACCTACCCACTTTTTTATAGGCAGAGGCCAAGGGGGTAACTCACAAGAGTAATAATCAAAGTCACTACCTCTTCATCTAAACCAAGAAGGTCGCCAAAATTCTATCTCGCATGTGTTCAATCAGAAAGTCACTAGCTCGCCAGAACCTACATAGTTAGTCCAAGAGATCGCAAAATGAAGACAAGCATCAATACAAAAAAAAGAAACTCGCAAACTTCGTGCGAGATCGAAGCTCGCCACTTATATTGAAAGAATAATCGTAGTATTGTCCAGTATAAATCGCCAAGGGTGATGAAGAAGAAAAAAGACTAAGAAAATCCTAAATCCAAGGAGGCCGCTGCTCTGAAAGAGGTGGATCTTGCCCAGTCTAGCCCATGTCGCACACTTTCCTGTAGTGCTTGATCTCCACAACCATCGCCTCGTCTCCACAACGTAGTTGGTCCTCCATCCTTGCCAGCCATACAGTAAGGCATGTGCTCGCATGCATCCCCTCCAGGTCCTCATGGTTAAGCTGTTGGCGATGCTCAGTTATTATTTGCCCATGTTCCAACTCGTTGATCATGTAGAAGAGGGACTCGTAGCCAAGGAGCCTCTCCGATAACTCCTCCATCTTAGCCATCCGAACCTCCAGTGAAGAAATCCGGTGATGAGGATCATAGATGGCGATCTGATCAAACTTTGCCTCTAGCTCCATGTATGCGTGGGCAGCAGCATGACAATACTCGTAGGCAGGAAGGCAAACTGCATCAATGAAAGTCGCTCTCGGGGTCGTTAGGCGACCTGTCAAGCATAGAGAAAGTCATCGCATCAGAAAAGGTCGCATCAAATAAGCAATCAACCAACCTAGAATAAGTGAGTTACCAGGCCGAGGTGAATGATATCTACCGGGAGAAGGGCTGTAGCAAGTTAGTCATCGCTGGCCCGATGACGAGCCTCCCGGGCACTCGGCGGCTTGCCCATTGCCGCTACCTCTAGATTCTCGCCCTCTGGCCCTCAGCAGGAAATAGTCTAGGTGTCTTCCATCTTGATCACGTGATGAGCTCACTAGGGCGCTTGAAGGTGTTGGAGTCCTTTCAGGACAAACATAAGGGCGAGCAGTAGAAGTCAGCAGTAAAGGAGAAGGCAGAGGTAGAGCCAGGGAAGTGCTCGCCGACGATTACGATGAGCCCACCGTAGGGGGAGGGGCATGTATCGTGCATAGTCATGAGGTCTTTTCTATATGAAGACTCTCTTCTCGCTCCAGGGACTTGTTTCTCCATTCGTCTCTGAGAGCTGAGGTTGATTCATACAAAATGACTAGGTCGCAGCCCCTACGGGGCTTCGAGTACGGCTAGAGTGATGGATCGTAGAGGAATAATGGATAGATGCTCGTTGGAGGCCTTAGTTGACATCAGTGGAGCTGCGAGTATCAGAAAACTATCAAACAATCGGCAAGTCAAAAAATTGTTGTGACTCGAAGCAAGCAACAACGAGGTGCTAACCTTGCGAGGCAGCGAGGTCTGAATACATCTAGGCCTGGGACCAGGCGAGGTTCAGAGTAGGGGACAAGTCAGTATAAGAGAGTGAGAAGGTTCAGGTGCTGGCGGTTCAGGAATTTTTCTCAGCCCGAGATCGTCGAGGAGCTATTCATTATGGGTAAGGATCTCGAGGTTATCACAGGAGGTGGCGACATCCTCGGCACCGAGGGCAGGATTATCCTTTTTGGAAGCCATCAACTTCATCTTTTATTTCTTCTTCTTTGATGGAGGGAGGTCGGTTGTATTATCGTCATCCCGCGACCTTTTTGACTTCCTTTGTTCCAAGAATCCCGAAAGAGCAGCAAGGCTCGCATTGTAGACAACGGCGACAGATTTCTACTTCGCGTGCGAATTCAAAATGTGTGCCTTAAAGATTAGTCCCGCCCTATTTATAGCGTTCAATAAGAATCTACAGGTCGCGAGTAGTCCAAGTGCTTTCTAGCAACAGCTCGCCGAATAAGCATTGGATGTTTCTTTTCGAGCTCCTACGTCACTCGCAAAGAGCGGGGATTGTGTACAACAATATTAGTTGAGGGTGGACATACTCAGAGCCAAGTCAGCAAGAATTCAAAGTCAATAGGTCTAGACAGAGGTCAGAGTTAGCATTCAAGCTAGTAGAAGGCTTAGGCGAGTATGGCGAGCTCCGCTCTCATACTCGCTTGGTAGGAAACTAGGGAAGATACTCTCCCAAGTCAGGCGAGTTCCCCTAGAGGTTGCCTTGTCGTCGATAAGGGTTGAGCTATAAATAATAACCCCACCCCTTAGTTTTCTTATAAATAGGACCCCAGGGGCACAAGGATTTGGACTTTGAAATCTCACAAAAGATATTGACCACTATTTTTCTAGACTTCTATCCGTACGAGATAGTGATCATCCCCTTGGTCGCCATTTAGAGATATTGGTTAGTCAATGTCCACCTTATACCCTGCTCGGCCATCTTTGATTGTGGAGGAGAAGCTTCTTCTAAGCATCTGAGTACGTGGTGGGACCTCCCTACCGCAGTACTTGGGCTCCTTTTCCCGACACCAATATATATTGTTTATACTATAGTTGTCCATGGATTTTCTTATATTTCAGACAGGCAACCAGCCATTAATTCCAAATTACTTCTATCTGTTCAAGAGCCTGAAAATGGGATGGTGATTCCTATTACTCAGGGGGAGCCATCATCTCAGTGGGAGACTCTCTCGTATGATATGCTCTAAAAAAGTTGAAGAATACAGAACAAGGGAAGAGACACTTATGCTTGAACTTTCAACCCTATCTCCAACAAGGTCTACTTTAACAAGAAAGCCAAAATTAAAAAAGTGAACAATGGTCCAATGAAAATCAGATAAAGATGATGAAGTGTACAAGAAGATAGATCACATAGCTAACATTCCTGCATCACAATTATTTAATATATGCATATTGAGTTAAAAAAGGCTCTTGATATGATAAGGGAAAGAGATGCAGATGAGTTAGAAGATATTGAAAGAGAATTAGCTAAAAATAAGAAAATTTTTCTTAATAAACTAATGAAAGGATAGACTAAGTGTTGGGAATATTGCCCTTCAATGTTCCTTTGATTTGAAGAGGCATCACCATCAATACTAAGAGTATAGATGTATTTGATGCATGCTTTAAGTTCAATGTGTGCAGGATGTTCTTTGGAACAATGATTAGACAAGTTGTCTAAGTGTCAATGACAGGTGGACACAAGGAAGAATGCTTGATAGACAGTAATTTGTCTAAGTCCACAGGCATTGAGTGAAGCCAGTTCACTCAATGCCAGATGTCAAAAAGTGCTGAGTAAAGACAAGACAGTCAATGCTTCAGCATTAGTAAGGAAGAAATCTGGCTAAGTCCACAAGTGTTGAGTGAGGGCAGTTCACTCAACGACATACAACAAGAAGCGTTGAGTAGAGACAAGATAGTCAATGCTTCAGCATTGGTAGGGAAGAATTCTGGTTAAGTCTAGAAGCATTGAGTGAGGACATCTCACTCAACACCAGAGAAAGAAGCATCGAGTAAAGCTCGTGCAGTCAAAGCCTCAGAAGATGTAGAATGAAAATCTGTCTAAGTCCAGAAGCATTGAGTGAGGACAGTTCACACAATGCCAACTCAACAGAGAAATCAGCTAAGTACAGAAGCGTTGAGTGAAGGAAGTTCACTCAACACCTCATCGAGAAGACAGGCAGAGGTAGAAAGTGTTGAGTGAAGACAGCTCACTCAATACATTCATAAAGATGGAAATTGGCTAAGTATAGAAGCTTTGAGTGAAGGCAGTTCACTCAACGCCTCAACAAGATGGCAGGCTTCAGAGAAGCGGCAAAGTCCAAATGCGTTGAGTGATGAAGGCTCACTCAATGCACTCAATGCCCATTAGTAAAAAGATTGTCCAAGGACAAATGCATTGAGTGAAGGCCGTTCAGTCAACGCACTCAATGCACTCAATGCCTAATGGCATAGAAATAGCGGTTAAGTCCAAATGCGTTGAGTGATGAAGGTTCACTCAACGCATGGCAGTGCAGATTATTTGGCTATGTGTTTTTGCGCTGAGTGAAGGCCATTCACTCAACGCACTCAACGTCTGTGATGAATTGCTTGAATTTGGTTGAGTCCACAGATATTGACGTTAGCAGAATTTTAAATTATTGCGAGAAGTCTACAGTATACGACAAATGGCGTCGCAGACCTACTATACGACATTTTCTGTAAAAAAAAAGTTGCAGCCAACAACTACAGCTGGTCCTACGGGTCAAAGAGCCATTGGATGGCGGAAGATAAAAGTATTCTAATCAGCAAGGAGAAGATAACTTTTAGAGATTTAACTTTTCATAAAAAGGTGGAACTTCATCTTCTTCCCATCGACATTATTACAGAGCCTGAAGAACAAGTTCAAAGTGCTGATTTAAAAGTTCAAGCAATTTAGCTGTTGCGATTCTCACCAGAAACAGCAAGTTCAGAGAAACTCTCTAAGAAAGTTGAAGCAGTCAAAGGTTTACCCTAGCTGTAGTAGTATCTTCACAATTCAAGCAGATATTTCCTGAAGATCATTGTCTTGTTGCTATGAAGAAGTTAGGGATGAATTTTTCTCAGCTCAGGAAGCAGAAGGCTCAGAATATTTCTCTGGAGTCAAATCATCACCAACTTTACTCTCTCTTTGTAGGATCCTTTGGATCTAATTATAGGCCTAATTATAAAGGCCGAGTGTAGGATATTGTATAGATCTGAGGTAGGATCGTTCTGTGGATCTGAGGTAGGGATGTTTGACTGAGGTAGGAGAGTCATTCTCTTTGAGTGGTAGGGCCTTTGTGCCTGAGTTGTAGGATCCTTCTGTGGATCTGAGGTAGGGTCTTTGTGCCTGAGTGGTAGGAGAGTCATTCTCTCTGAGTGGTAAGGCTATCCTCCTAGCCTGAGCAGTAGGATTATTAATTTAGTCTGAGGTAGGTGATCTTTGGATCACTGAGCTGTAGGAGCAAGCTTGCTCTGAGTTGTAGGTCTTTATGCCTGAGGTAGGTCTTGGAGGAGACTGTGAGATCCTGAGGGATTTATGTTGTAAGCTCTTATGAGCCGAGTTTGGAAAAGTGTCTTATCTAACACACTATTAGAAAGGTAGGAGGGATAGTGGATGTACCCATAATTTGGGGAACCACTATAAATATTTTGTGTGTTGTTGTTGATTGTCTTGAAAGCAATGCATAACTAACTCACAACACACCTAAAATAATAAAGAAATTAAAAAGGCACAAAAACCTATCCACCCCACCCCACCCCCACCCCCCCCCCCCCCCCCCCCCCACCCCCACCCCCCTCTAGGCGTTTAGCTATCCTTGAAACTAAACACTTTCAAGTGCTATCAGAGGGTGGTTACTCAAAAAGTACTTAACATTCTGAGTTGATCTACAAGGGTAGCTAAAAGGATTGAACTTATGGGTTCAGGAGAGAACCATAAGGAGTTGGGTTCCATGAAGCTTCCAATCTACAGAAAGGAGAGCTTTGGTATCTGGAAGGAGAGGGTCAGGCTTTTCATGGAAGCATCTGACCCAAGGATCTTTATAATAGTTAAAGAGGGACCTTTCATCCCTATGAAAGTCTCAGCTCTTGATGCAACAGTCCAGATAGCAAAGAAGTATTCAGAGATGCCAAGGATGAGGTCATATTGGCTACAATAGACAAGAGGGCACATAACATAATAGTGAGTGTCATAGATGATTCTACTTTCCAAAACCTTGTCCACTACATAACATCCAAGGAGATGTGGGATGCACTGGTAGTATACATGGAAGGCACTGAAGATGTCCAGGATGACAGGAAATCCCTTCTTAATCAAGATTATAAAGCCTTCAAGCAGTCCAAGAAAGATATCATATCTGAATTCTATGAGAAATTCTTAAAAATAATGAATGAGCTGAGGAACTATGGGAGGGTCTTCAACCATTATGAGTTGAATGACAAGTTCCTCAGGTCTCTAACTAGATACTGGGACACAAAGATCTGTGCCATCAGAGAGGTGGTAAAGCTAGTTGATACTCCCCCTCACATACTGTTTGAGAAGCTGCTCTTCTATGAGATGTAGTTATCTGCTAGAAAGGAGGAGGAGATCATCAGCAAATCCCAGGCCAAGGAAAATACTATGGCATTCAAAGCTAAGAGCACTAAGAAGAGCAAGGAGAGGATTGCCTCTCCTCCAAGGAGGCCTGCTGAATCAGATAGCTCAGAGCCAAGAACATTAGACAGCAGTATGTTTGATGAAGATTTTGTTATCTTCTCTAGGTAGTTTCAGAAGTTGATGAAGAGGAAACAGTGGAGGAGCAGACCTTCCTCCTCCTCTCATCACAGGAAGTACCACTACAGAGCTGAGAAGAAATACTCCAAGGGAGACAGGTATGAATCTAAACCCAGTAAACATGTTTCTTCTAAAGTTGTTGGTTATTGCTGCAGTAAACCTGGCATGTAATTGTTGACTGCCCAGTAAAGAGAAAAGAGTATGGAGAGAAAAAGCTCCACCATCACAAGGTCAAGAAGGAAAGGACCTTCATTACTAAGAATAAGAAGAGTTGGAGTCAGTCTGACTCATTTTCCTCAGAGTCTGAAGAATAAGAGTCCTATATAGCTGATGAAAAGGCTGGAGACTATCCTGTTACTAGGATAGGGATCGGGGTCCATCAGTCACATTCAGACAGTGACTCAGAGGAGAAGGATGATGAAGAAGATGTCAACAACTATTATGGGATGATGGCCATGTCAGATGAGGAATCCATTGAGTATTAATCTGGTCCATCTAAGGTACACTCTCTATCTAGCTCATCATCTGATTCAAAATATGCGACAAGTCCCAATTCTAGTACATCTTCATCAAGTGGTGAAGAGTGCTCAAAATCTAAGGAAGATATCAATCAACGGATTGATAAGTATGGTGCCCTTCTGGATGCTTTAAAAAGAAGCAAGAAGTTGGCCAAAAAGCAAGCTGAAGAGATTGTATCAATATAGCTTGCCTCTTCCCTACAGTCTAAGTTAGTATCCTTGCTGGAGCACAAGATAAGGGAATTTAGACAACTAAAAAACATCACAATCATCCAGATTGGGACCATTAGATACAAGGACAGTCTCATTAGGGATCTTCAAGAGAAACTCCAGAGGGAGAAAAAGATGGTGGCTAGTTACTCTAATCACAAGTCTGTGTCGCCCATAATTGACTCCTCCTCTCAGAGAAATAAGAGGGGCTTAGGATTCTGTTGAAGTAGGAGACCGAGCGGTCTTGCGGTCTATTCTTGGCGGGTTGATGACTGTGCGGTCTGGCTGTCTCTCTCTAGTGGTTTGATATCCAGACTGTTGTTATTTGCTGTCCGAGCGGTCTAGCGGTCTCCTACCGCGGCTTTTTCTCTTCCTTCTGGTGTTGCCGAGCGATTAGCCCCTTTGTCTAACCGTGCGGTCGGATTGGTCTATTTATGTCTAGCCGCTCAGCTCTGTAAATTTTTTAGTATCACATTGTTTGTTTGTACTATCTCCTCTCTCCTCCATTTTATAAAAGGGAGGCCATACCTTTGTAAATATTATCTTTTTGGATAATAAAACTTTCAATTATTCAAGTTCTGGCTTGCTTTTAGTCGCATGTTCGCTACTTTCACATGGTATCAGAGGAAACACTCGATTCCTCATGATTCCTTTGGCCCTTCTGTCTGAGCGGCTTCGTTCTCTGTTCGCACGGATACCTGTCTGTCTGCACGACTTATTTTCCTTTTCGCTGCACTATTTGCGCGACTTCCTTCCCTCTTTTCTACGACCTGTTTTCGCGGCCTCTCTGCTTCCCTTTCACTGACTTCTCTTCTCGTCTTCTCGCACCTTGTGTGTTCGCGCGACTTCTTCTCTGTTCGCCCGGACTCTTTTCTATTCGCGTGATCTCCCCTTCTTCTCGCAAACTTCCCAGTCCGTGTGACCTCTGTCCATGTCCTTTGGTCTGCTTCCTGGTCGTGGCCCTTCTTGCCGCTGGTGTGTTGACACCGTGATAATTGTAGCTTCTTCTCTTTAGCCTGATGCGGTTTTCGCCTTTTCTGCTGCGGTTTCTTCTTCGTGTCACGGACTCCTTGTTCGCGCGGCTTCCCCCTTGTTCGCGCGGCTTCCCCCTTGTTCGCGCGGCTTCCCCCTTTTTCTATCTGCATGACCTCTCTTCTTCTCGCGCGGCTTCCTGTGTTTCTCTATGGCCATTTCTGATATCTCCACCCATGTCATCTCTACCTCCATCACTCCTGTGGCTCCTCCTCCTCCTCCTCCTCCTTCCGGAAACCTTGGCATAGTTTTTAAACTAGTTGGTTTCAACTCTCCGGATTGGAGTGTTCCTTTCAGCTTTCTTTATTCGTTCTCAGCGCAAACGTCATTACCTCACCGATGACCCCCCCCCCCCCTCCTCCCGGGTCTGCTCAATTTGATGATTGGGATGCGAGTTATGCGCTTGTCCTCACTTAGCTGGCCAATAACCTCTCTAATGAATGTATTCCCGTCATCCGCCATGATGAGACGGTCAAGGCTTCCTGGCTTCACCTTGTCACTCTCTACTCGAAGGGGGCCCAGACATCCCGCATTTATACTCTTTATGCAGACCTCTTTGCCAGCCCTTCCATGTCTCCTACTGCGGCTTATCAGCCGTTTCAGGCTCTTGGCGCAGAGATCCTCCAGAATCGCCCCTTCTCCACGGACTTGGCCGAGCAGCACAAGCACGTCCAGGAACTCCTTGTTGTTTGTTATCTTCTGTGACTTCCCCATTCATATGATATGATCCGCCAAAAAATCTTGGGCGAGGCTGAATCACTTGTAACGACCCTAGTCGATCCAACGTGACAATGTCACGGATCCGCTCTAGGCAACATTACCGGGCTGCAGCCCAAGCACCCCAACCCCTCTCCCTCAACAGGCGGGTTGTTGGTGAACTCCATAGTTAAGCGTGCTCGGGCTGGAGTAGTACTGGGATGGGTGACCTCCTGGGAAGTCCCCGTGGTGCGCGCTTGACTATCGAGTTTTCCTCATCAAAGGGAGGAAGTGGCCACCAACAACCCGCCTGTTGAGGGAGAGGGGTTGGGGTGCTTGGGCTGCTGCCTGGTAACGTTGCCTAGAGAGGAGCCATGACATTGTCACGTTGGATCGGCTAGGGTTGTTACAATAAAAAGTGCACTTTTATTGTAATGACCCTAGCCGATCCAACGTGACATTGTCACGTTGGATCGGCTAGGGGTGTTACATCTCCAACTTTGGATGCCACCGTGGCTCGCATCGCCGCTGTTACTTCACTGCTCCAGCGTCCTCTGTTTTCCTCCCCTCCTCCACAAGACTCTTATGCGCAACAAGCTCAGCGGGATGGCACTAGTAGCCGCAGCCAGTCAGGCGGGCGCGGTTCGTCCAGGTTCATCTGCTCTCACTATGGCTGTATCGGCCATTCTTTTGACCGCTGCTGGCAGAAACATCCTCATCTTCGCCCCTCTGGTAATGCATCTTCCTCAACCTCTGCCTCCTCTCGGTCGTCTGCCTTTGTGGCCACGACTTCAGGTAGTGCCCACGTTGTTACCTAAGGTAAATGGTTGATTGACTCTAGTGCTACAAATCAAATGACCATCAACCCTCAATACTTCTCTCTCCTAGAAACGCATGATCGGTTGCCCCCGGTTCTTGTTGCGGATGGTTCCCCTTCCCCGGTTCATAGTACGGGCATGGTTCAAGTCACCCCGTCGCTTCTCTTGCCGGACACCCTCTATATCCCGAAGTTCCCTTGCAATTTGTTATCTGTTACTACTTTATGCAATCAACTTCAGTGCTCCATCTTATTCACTCCAACTTCTTGTTCTTTTCAGGACCCGAGAACCCAACGGACGATTGCTACTGGGACTGAGAGCGACGGTCTCTACTTCCTCAACAACATTTCCGCTCTGTCCGCCTTCTCCTCCTCTTCTATAGATCTGCTTCAATGGCATCTTCTCCTTGGACATCCTTCTCTTCGAATTCTTCGCCAGCTTCCGCCCAATGCACTTACCTCAGACCAGTCCTCCGCTCAACTGTGATGCGTGTTAGCTTGGCAAACATCACCGCTCCTCCTTCCCGCCAAAGCAAGGTCATGGCTCTTCTCACCCGTTTGATCTCATTCATTCTGATGTCTGAGGCCCTGCTCCTACCCTCACTATTGGTCAGGGTAGTTCTTACTTTATAATGTTTATTGATGATTTTTCTAGATGTACCTGGGTGTATCTATTAAAAGATTGCTCTGAACTATTTTCTGTATGGCGATCCTTTTATTTTATGATTAAAACTCAGTTTGATGTTTTTATTAAAGTCTTTCGCTCCGATAATGCCAAGGAATATCTTAGTCATGAGTTTTCCTCTTTTTGTATGCAACATGGTCTTGTTCATCAGACTAGCTGTGTTTACACCTCCCAACAAAATGGGGTGGCGGAGCGTAAAAATCGTCACCTCCTTGATGTTGCTCACACTCTTATGATGCAGATGCAGGTACCTCTCTCCAACTGGGGCTATGTTGTTCTCCTCACCTGCTATCTCATAATTCACATTCCCTCTACAGTTCTCCATGGCAAGACCCCCTTCTCCATCCTCTACCCGGGCAAGGAACCCTTTCCTCTCCCTCTCTATATCTTTGGGTGCACGGATTTTGTACACGCTCCTTCCGCTACCCGCGACAAGCTTTCCCCACATTCCACCAAGTGTGTCTTTTTGGGTTACTCTACAACTCAGAAAGGCTATTGTTGATTTGACCCCGTTCTGCGCAAGCTGTTTGTCTCCACGGACGTGACCTTCTTCGAGAATGCATCCTACTTCTCTCCTGCATCCCCTCTTCTCCCTGATGTCTCTGATTCTCCACCATCTCCCTCCATTCCTTCCACGCCTATCGACGTCTCTCCTCCTACATCATCTCCTTCTCTGTCTCCTCCTCTCTCCATTCTCTCCCCTCCCCCTTCTCCCTCTTCTCCACAACCGTCTCTCTCTAGTCCCGGGCCGGCCTTCTCAGCCACTGACGCTCCGGTCACTGAGGAACGCGTCGACTTGGATCTTCCCACTGCTCTTCGCAAAGGGGTGTGGGCTTATACCCAATACCCGCTTGCGGACGTTGTTTCCTATGATCGCCTTACTCCTTCTCGCAGTTCTTTTGCTTTGGCTATCTTGACTACTTCCACTCCCTGCACCTACCAGGAAGCTCTTGCTATTCCTCACTAGAAATCTGCCATGGATGAGGAGATTACCACTCTTACTGAAAGTGGTACCTGGACCCTTGTTCCTCCACCAGTTGGTACTGATGTGGTTGGCTGTCGCTATGTGTTTGTTGTGAAGTTTCTCCCAGACGGCACTGTGGATCTCTACAAAGCCCGGCTGGTGGCCAAAGGCTTTACTCAGACTTATGGGGTTGATTACTTCGATACCTTCTCTCCGGTCGCTCGCCTCAGCACCATCCGGGTTCTTCTCTCTATGGCCGTCAACAGGGATTGGGCTATTTCCCATCTTGATGTCAAGAATGCTTTCCTCTATGGGGATCTTCATGAGGACGTCTACATGGAGCAACCTCCTGGGTATGTTACTCAGGGGGAGACACATGTATGTCGGTTGAAGAAGGCCATATATGGCCTAAAACAGATCCCCCGGGCGTGGTTCGATAAGTTTAGTGGCATTATGGCTGTCATCGGCTTTGCAAGAAGTTTGGTTGATCACTCCTTGTTTATTCGCAAAACCGTCTCGGGATTGGTGGTTTTGGCTGTATATGTGGATGATATTCTTCTACTGGCGATGACCAGGCTGGGCTGGACTTGACAAAGAAACACCTCCGTCAACACCAAGTCACGAAGGATATGGGCTCCCCGAAATACTTTTTGGGGATAGAAATCTCTCGAAAGCCCGACTCATTGGTTCTTTCCCAATGGAAGTATCCTCTTGATCTTCTACAAGAGGCAGGATTGACTGGTGGCAAACCGGCCCGGTGTCCCATGGCTACTGGAGAAGACAAAACATGGACAGATGACTCGCCTCTTCTATCTAATGTCACGAGATACAGACGTTTGGTGGGCAAACTCATTTATCTCACGGTGACCAGACCCGACATTTCCTATGATGTAGGTAAGGTTAGTCAGTTCATGCAAGCTCCTAGGGAATGTCATCTTTAGTCTTCCTTGAGGATATTATAGTATGTTAAAGCCGCACCAGGAAAAGGTCTACTTTTTCAAAAGAATGGTCATCTAAGGGTTGAAGCTTACTCAGATTCAAGCTATGCAGATGATAAAGGCGACCGCAAATTTACATCTAGTTTTTGCACATTTGTTGGCGGAAATCTTGTGAGCTGGAAGAGCAAGAAATAGTCTGTTGTCTCCAGATCCAGTGCAGAAGCCGAATATCGGAGTATGGCGTCAACCACCTGTGATTTAAAATGATTGCGTGCTCTCATGCTTGACTTAGGAGAGGTCTATGACTATCCTCTTCCTATGTTTTGTTACAATAAGGCCGCCATATACATATCCAGAAATCCGGTCTTCCATGAAAGGATGAAACATATAAAAGTCGACTACCATTTTATTCGGGAAAAGGTCTTGAAGAAACAGATTTATAATCCATTTGTCACCTCCGACAATGAGTTTGTGGATATCTTCACCAAGCCAATTTCTACTTCCTTCTTCAACATTTGTGACAAGCTAGGCATGATTGATATCTATGCTCTAGCTTGAGGGGGAGTGTTAAAGTAAGAGACCGAGCGGTCTGGCGGTCTATGCTTGGCGGGTTGATGATCGCGTGGTCTGTAGGTCTCTCTCCAGCGGTTTGATATTCAGACTGTTGTTGTTTGCTATCCGAGCGGTCTAGCGGTCTCCTACCGCGGCTTGTTCTCTTCCTTCTGGTGTTGCCGAGCGGTTAGCCCCTTTATCTAACCGCGCGGTCTGATCGATCTGCTTATGTCTAGCCTCTCAGCTCTGTAAATTTTTTAGTCCCACATTGTTTATTTGTACTCTCTCCTCCATTCTATAAAAGGGAGGTCATACCTTTGTAAATCTTATCTTTTTGGATAATAAAACTTTCAATTATTCAAGTTCTGGCTTGTTTTTAGTCGCATGTTCGCTAATTTTACAGATTCAAGGGAAACACTAGAGCTTCCCCTTTCAAAGGAAAGGGAAAAGCTCCAATTCAACCTCCTATCACCTTTGAAAAGGTAATGCTCCCTTCTAACAGGTATGACCAGGACAACATGTATGATCAGTGGAAGAATGGGAATTTTTCCTGGAAGAATACAAATGTACCTTCCAATCGAAGGAGAAAAGGAATAGGATTGAGTGCCTTTAAGGCTCCCCATGAATAAATTCAAATGGCCCATCATGGACCATTGGTATTTGGTTCTCCAGCCCCCACTCTCAAGAATGTGGTAGTGGCCAACTCTCAGGGCCATCTAGCAAAGACCCAGACTAAGAGTAAGTCAATCAATAAGCTTGATTTGGTTATCTCTGATGCTATCAAGAGCCAGTTCTCTACAAAGAAGATTGATGTTAATGGAATTCAGAGCAACCCAAATAAGTCTACTAGAAGACTCACTTTCAGTCAGATCCTTGCTGAAAGGAACCTGAAGAAGGTTGTTTCTCTTCCTTTTGAACAGACATCTATTGTCAGCCTAGCTACTAGACCTGCTCAGAAAAGAATGTACAATATTCATGAGTGTTGGTGTTGTGACAAAGTGGGCCACATTGCCTTAGATTGCTGGCACAATCCTAATATGCCCAGAGCAAAAGTTAGTCTTCCAGTCAAAAAATCTGCAGGAAGACGGGTTCATTTTCAGGCTAATTAGAACCAAGAACCCAATATCTATTGGGGTCCTAAGGTAAAATAAAATATGTTTTGCAGGATAGTCCAAGTACTCATACACCTATTTGGTACTTGGACGGTGGATGTTGCAGGCACATGACTGGAACAAGGAGTTACCTGAGGGAGTACACTCCAGTGAAGGATGGACCCAAAGTAATCTTTGGTGGTTCAGACAGAGGAGTCACCAGAGGCTATGGTAAGATTACCATTGGCATAGTCACCATCTCAAAAGTGTCTTATGTTGAAGGGTTGCAACATAACCTGATAAGCATAAGCCAACTCTGTGATCTTGGCTATGTCATTACATTCCACAAGTATGAGTGGCAAATTAAGAGGTCAAGTGACCAAGAGGTCATCTTGACAAGCACAAGGAGTGGAAATGTTTATTGCCTAAACTTTCTATGTCTAAATAAAGACTCTCCTATATGTCCTGTTGCAAATAAGAAAGTCTCATACTGTGTACAATAGCACAAGAGGCTAGCTCATTTGAACTATAAGACCATTGGCAAGCTCTTTAGTGAAGAGCTAGTTAGGAATGGTCCTAAGATGAAATGCACCAAGGAAGGCATTTGTTCTGCATGCCAAAAGGGCAAACAGACCAAAGCTTCTTTCAAGATCATTGGTACCAAAGATTTTGTGAGGTATTTATACCTCCTGTATATTTACTTGTTTGTCCCTATGCCAGTTGATAGTCTAGGTAGGAAAGTCTACACCCTTGTGGTTGTTAATGACTTCTCTATATTTGCTTGAGTTTTCTTTCTTAAGAAAAAGTCTGAAATCCTTGATATCTTCAGGACTTTTGTCAAGCAGATTCAGAATGAGTTAGACAGTACTGTGGTCAAAATTAGAAGTGACCATGGGATTGAATTCCAGTCTGAAGGCATGACAAGATTCCATGAAGAGCAAGGGATTAATCAAGAATTTTCTTCTCCAAGAACACCCCAGCAAAATGGGATTGCTGAGAGGAAAAATAGAACTCTCATAAAAGCTAGTAGGACCTTGCTAAGTGATACATCTCTCCTAGAATATTTTTGGGCTGAGGTAGTAAATATTGTATGTCATGTCCTAAGTAGAGCTTCTATAACCAAGAGCAATAATAAGACTCCCTATGAGATCATGAAGGGAAGAAAACAAAACATGGGCTATCTCAGGATCTTTAGTAGTAAATGTTATGTGCTCTATAATGGTAAGTCTTTATGACTAAGTTTGTTGTCAAGTCCTATGATGGGATATTTGTTGGGTACAGCAATCATAGAAAGGCTTATAGGGTCTACAACCTGAAAAATCAAGTTATAGAAGAGTTTGTACATGTAGTATTTGATGAGTCTACTATGATTAACAGTGAGCTACCAAGCTCCTCATCTAGACATGCAGGTATAGAGTTGATGATGGATAAGCTAACCATCAAGGAAGTTGTTCCTGCTGCGCAAGATAAAGAAGAAGGAGTGTGCATTCCAGAGGAAGGGAAAAGCTCACATGATATGGATGAAGAACAGCAAGCTCCAAACACTGAAGCTCAAGATGCTGAAGGAAAAATGCCCCCAACAGTTAGGCATCTAAGAGATCATCCAAGAAACCAAATAATTGGTGATGCTCATCAAGGAGTTTTAACCAGGAGCAGAAGTCTCAACACAGGCTTATATTCAAGCTTCCTGTCATAAGTTGAGCTCAAAGGTTTTGAAGAGGCCAACATAGACCAGTTCTGGATTGTAGCAATGCAAAAGGAATTGGACTAGTTCAAGAGGTGTAAGGTATCGAAGCAAGTTCATAGACCTCAAGGACATAATGTCATTAGAACCAAGTGGATATACAGGAACAAGCTTTATGAAAATGGCATTATAATCAAGAAAAAGGTTAGGCTGGTGGCTAAGGGAAACATACAAGAAGAAGGTATTGACTTTGATCAAACTTTTGTCTCAGTAGCCAGATTAGAAGTCATCAGACTATTTCTTGCATATGCTGCACACAAGGGATTCAAAGTCTACCAGATGGATGTGAAGTCAGCCTTCCTGAATGGTAACTTAAGAGAAGAAGTCTATGTTGAGCAGCCATCAATCTTTGTTGATTCTAACTCTCCTAATTATGTTTATAGACTTAGGAAAGCTCTATATGGGTTGAAGCAAGCCCCTAGGGCATGGTATAAGACCCTATCTAGCTTCCTCATTGAGAATAAATTCTCAAGGGGGAAGATAGACAAGACTCTATTCCTAAGGGAATCTAAGGGCAAGATCATTGTAGTCCAAATTTATGTAGATGACATAATTTTTGGGTCTACTGATGACAACCTTTGCAAGAAGTTTGTCAAACTTATGTAAGGGAAGTTTGAGATGAGTAGTATGGGTGAGCTTAAGTTCTTCTTGGGCCTCCAAGTAAGGAAGACTGAAGATAGATTGTCCATATCCCAGTCTAAGTTCACTAGGGAGTTAATCAAAAAGTTTGGAATGGAGAGTGCCTCCATAATGAAAACTCCCATGGGGTCAAGTATGACTATAGACAAAGATGAGGCAGGGAAACCTATTGATGAAACTTTGTATAGAGGGATAATTGGCTCCCTCATATATCTTATTGCAAGTAGGACAGACATCATGTATGCTACATGTGTTTATGCTAGATATCAGTCTATCCCTAAAGAATCTCACTACACAACTGTTAAGAGAATTTTGAGATATCTTAAGGGCACACCAGATCTTGGCCTATGGTACCATAGGTATAGGGATTTTGAACTAACAGGGTATTCAGAAGCAGATTTTGCAGGCTATAAATAGGACAGGAAAAGCACATCAGGCACCTGTCAATTCTTGGGAGGAAGACTTGTGTCTTAGAGTAGCAAGAAGCAGGCCAGTGTAGTTATTTCCACAGCTGAGTCAGAGTATATATTAGTAGGAAGTTGATGTGCATAGTTATTGTGGATCAAGCATCATCTCTAGGACTACAACATCAAGATAAGTAACACCCCCATGTATTGTGATTCAACTGGTGTAATCTCCATTGCTAGGAATCCTGTCTCTCATAGCAGGACTAAGCATATGGAGATTAGGTATCATTTTATTAGGGAGTATATGGAGAAGGAAGACATCAGTCTTGAGTTTGTCCATACAGACAAGCAAGTGACTGACATATTCACTAAGCTACTAGATGAAGTCAAGTTCAACCCCTTCAAGTTTGAGTTGGGTATGTTGAACTTGGTATAACTTCAGTTGCTCCTTATTCTGCTTTTGTTACAGGAATTACTCTTCTTGTAGGTTGTTAAGTATCTCAAGTGGTATCAAGACTTGAATGGACTAAAGTGTTTATTAGAGAGGATGATAGAAGATGCTTCTATTAAGGGGGAGCAAGTCCAACACTTACAGGAATAGGTTCAGCTTCCTATTGAGATGAAGCAAGCAGCTGCAATAGTGTAATTCCAAGATCAACACTGCTGACATGTATGTCCTCAGGACAATGCATATATTGAGGGGGAGATTAACTAATCTTCCTGCTCTAGAGATCATTTATGACATTGTCATAAACTTCTATGAGTCTGAGATGGTATGCTGCTGCTGAAAAGGCAATGATCAAGGAAGGACCACTCAAGTTTTAATTGGTTGCATTAGAGTGTTGAGTCAGTGGTATCAAGTCAAGTGGTATGATCTCTAGTCAAGTGGTATGATCACTATTGGAGTGGAATCAGGCTAGGATCAAGAGAAAAGTTCTCCCATGATCATATCTCCTCCCTCATTAGATGAATGCCTATTAAAGAAGCCAAAAAGGGGGAGGAGTGGGAGAGAAATACTTGACATGACTTGACATGTTGAGTAAGTTCATATACTTAGAGGAGTGGGAGAGCAATGAATACATGTTGAGTCAATGCATATTACTTGGAAACATTCAAGTGGTATGAGGAAAGCAATGACTTGAATGTTACTATGTACATTCCATGTTAAGTGCACTTTAGGGCCATTTTCAGTGTGATTTCGTAGTTATTGTACTTTTGCCCTATTCTTGATGTTTTTCTATGTCTGGAGAATGTGGAATGCCCATTTCGGCAGCTCTTCTGTTTTTACTGCAGGTACAAAGGTCGTGTGAGTGCTCCGGGATTGTTTGGGAATGTTTTTTCACCTAGGGGCCACTGATCGTGCATTTTTAGACGCGCACGGTCCGTGGACTCCTTAGCATACGACTGTTGGTCGTGCGCGGTCAATTCATCAAACCCCAAATGGTATAGGAACACTACGCACGATCATTGGATATAGTGTGCACGACCTTTGGTCGTGCGCCACTGCTCGTGCACATTTATCCCATTTTTCTGGAGTTCTGCCATTGCTAATCGCACGATCATGGGATCCAGTGTGCATGACCTCTGGTGGTGCGACACTGATCGTGCACATATATATTAATTTTTTCTATCCAGCTACAGGTTTCTCTAGAGCAGAGCGCACGATCTTCAACCGTCAATGTGCACGACCACCGATCATGCGCCACTGATCGTGTGCTCTGATTTTCTGCTGACCGTATTTAAGCTCGTGCTCCCGTGAATTAGGGCACACCATTTCATTTTCTGGCCCGCTGCTTCACGCGAAGCGCCGTTTCTCTCCCCCACAGGTCCTCCACTCATCTCCACCCTCCGGGAAGCCTTCTACGGCGATCTGAAGTCATCTTCAACCCTTCGGAGAGTTCCCGGCCGCCAGCAGTGTGCAACAGAGATCTTTCGGTACTACTCATTTGGGCAAAAAGGGAGAAAAGATTGAAGGAAAGGGAAGAAGATGGAGGAAGACAAGTGGATTGACAACCCATTTAACTCCGGAAGCAACCACGGTCTGAGTCGAGAAGTGGACAGACAACCCACCATTCCAGCCAAGAACCATGGCTAGGCTTTCCCCCTTTTAGTTTATTCTACCTCTTCTCCATAGTGAATTGTATTCTAAAGCTTGTAATGAACATGAACTTGCTTTTATTTGTCAATGAATGATGTTTTCTTGGGTTAGTTACATCCTCTTTTTTTAGCTGTGCTCCACTCGTCTCCATTCACATCCACTCGACTCGTGCACTAGAACCACTCTAGCAAAGGCTAGTGTTGGTGGTTGAAGAGGTAATTACGACCCTCACTCTCCGCACGTGTGGTCATTCCATCTGCTTGCTCTCCGTCCATTCGCCTCACGAAGCACGGTGTAGCGGCCTAAACTAGTTCCATCCACCAAGCGAAGCGGTGCTTACGACCCGCATTAGTTTTCTTTTTGTTTTCTTAGCATTAAGAATCAAAAGCCAACCTCTGTTGTTTCATTTAACTCTTAGTAACGATCTTTCTACGACGCTATCACGATACCCAACCTGCATTCCCTTGAGATCGACATTCGGGGAAGCTATTCCCAAAATTATTACTTGACAGCGATCGGTGCACTTGCCGGCACATCAAGTTTTTGGCGTCGTTACCGGGTGTGTACATCGCCTACCCCTCCTTTGATTCAACTATACCTTCATTCACCAAAGCCTAAAACCAATCCTCCTATCGCAACTAAATCCATGAGCTCCTGTGAATTTAATATTTTGATGAGGTGTGATGTGTGAAATTCAAGTGATGTGTTGGATGAATACAAGAAATTCTACTTGCTAAAAATTGGGGATTGCAAAAGAAAAAAAGAAAAAGGAGAGAATTGAAAAAGAAAATCTAAAAAGAATTACAATGAGAAATAGAATCCCCATCAAGTTTATCATGATATTGGTCGGGATAGGCCGTGTACACACCCGGTTTTCAAGCTAAGTCTGGGGGTGTGTCACACGTGCAATTCTGATGGGCTGTATTGGTTTAGCTTGTTGTTTGCTCGCTTGGGTTGTGTGTAGCCTCCATGTTTATCTATGACTACTAAACCTTAGCCTAAGCCCCATTCGATCCTACTAGTCCTACCAATTCTTCTCATGAGTTCGATAGCTCCGTGGAGAGAGTGCACCCGGGCAAGCTTATGGCTCTCGATGTTGATGGATTTCAATGGAGATACTCTCGATTTTTGGTCTTAGGCAACACTCTCTTGAGTGACTCGCTTACTTTCGTATCGTGCGTAACCACACGATTCTCTAAATTTAACCAATATGAGTAAAAATAAAGTTTCATTTACACATTTGGACTATTATAGATTAGCTAGCTTATTTAAATTTTTCTTCTACTGAATCTTTATGCACGCAGGTACAAAACTTCGCATATCAGCCCGTGTTTTCAATTGTCTAGGTTAGCTTCAGTTTTCACGACCCGCCGGATTTGTTTGCTCGGGACGTGCAAATGGGTAATGATGGCGACGGACACCACAACGGCCAACTAGGTGATGAAGACGACGTACATGGCGGTGTTGCCGTGGCAGAAGATGACGACGATGCTCCACCAACAAGAGACTTGAGGCGCCGTAGCAGGCACGGCTACAATCTTCGCCCACGCAACAAGAATAAGATTTAAAATTATTTTACTAGTTGGTCTGCCTTTATCTTATTATATGTGGTATTTGACACTATTTTATTTCTGTCATTTCATTTCTGCAAAATATTTATGTTGGGCTGCTAATAGCCACATGGTTGTAAGCCTTATATAAGGCCAAATTTTCATTTGTTATGGGACTATTATTGAAATCAAAAGAAATTGCTTGCCTAAACCTAAATCTCCATTCCTCCTCCTCTTAGCCGCCGCCCCCTCCAGAAATCCCTCTCAAGGTGTTAGGCCGCCCCTCTCCCACTTTGCTTGGCCGCCCCCTTCCACTCCCTCTCTTCCTCTAACAACTCATCATTCTCCCGCCTCTCTTTCTATTCTCCACTGACTTATTATCGACCCCTTGAAGATTTCGGTCACTTTGGATGAGAAGGATCTTGTGCAAGGAAGAACAAAGTTTTGGGGTAATCTTCCACGGTGAGAGGTGAAGGAGACGAGCAAGATCTTCATCCGTGGTGCGTTTCCCGCGGATTTCAAAGGAAGAGCGATCGTTCTTTGTAGATCCAAACATCTCGGATCTACGTTTCCGAGTGGGGTAACAAAATTCCTACACAAGAGATTTCCTTCTTTGATTGGTTCTTGTGGTGGACGAATTTTGCATAATTTCTCGAACCGTTAATTTTTCGCGGTGTTACTAGTAATAGATCTGTGATTTTCGTTTGGTTTTCCGAAAGATCTATCGAGAGGATTGGCGCTCCTCGCTTTTGTTTTATTGGGATAGATCCTACCACTTTCGACTCGTGATTTTTTTGGTGGATCTATTTTGGGACAACTCCAAGCTCGATCGAAATCAATATTATTCCATTTAGCCGGAAAAGGATTTTGGCTTATAGTCATTCTCCGTTCCATCTGTGGATCGGCTATCCGTATGTTAGCGCGAATGATAAATAAAATTCATTGTGGTCGCTGCGTTTCGTTCGTGTGCGGGTTAGAGAGCGGTAAACGTTGTAAAGGTCGTAGTCACGCCCTCCGTGTAGGATCCTTAAGGCATAGCCTACATCAAATTTGGTATCAGAGGGAGGTTTGTGTTGATTTCTCAATCGACACCATCCTTACGCTTTCCTGTCATAGGACGTCGACCCACACTTGGTCGTGCACGTTTTGTTAGACACAAAATCTGAAATTTTCACCATCTGGTCTGCATATAACAAAAATCAAAAAAAAAATCTGCAAAAAAAATTACAAAAAAATTCTGAATTTTCTCCTTTTTTGTCTAAGCATAAAAGTCTAAAAAACAATTTTCGTTCTCCAAGTCGTTAAGCGTATAAAAATCCTGATTTATAAAATTCTTGTCGAAACAGGTGTTTATTCTAAGAGAGACACCCCGTATCAATGTTGTTTCATGCGCTCGAGGCTTGGCACGGAGTATCCTCCCTCCACCTCACACATGGCCGACAACCATGATGATGAGCATGCTCCTACAACAATTGCGGCCCTTAGGGGAGAGTTTAACACCAGGTTCGATGCAATCACTCAGTTAATACAAGGGTTGGCTGTAACTCAGGCGGCGCCTCAAAATCCCGGCTTTGGGATAAATCGACCGGGGCCACCACCCCAGCCCGCCAACCAACGAGAAGAGCGACAAAACCAACCTCGTGATCAGGACTAGGGCCGTTAAAATGGAATCACCATCCTACGATGGCATGGGTGAACCCCAAGTATTTCTAAACTGGATCATGGATATCGAGTGCTATTTTGAGTGGCACAACCTGACGGACGTTGAGAAGGTGCGGGTAGCACGAATGAAACTTCTGGGTAGAGCCAAAACGTTCTGGTTGAACGAAGAGAGGCGTCTAGGCACCGTGAATGGAGCACCCCCAATTGGGTGGGTTGCCATGAAAGCACTCCTGCACGACCAATATGTCTCTGCGTATCACCGAACCCAAATGTTTGATGAGCTAGCCACCCTTCGTCAAGGGGGCCAATCGGTAGCAGAGTACAGGTACAACTCAAGGATATGATGGTACGTTGTGATATTCGAGAAATGCCCGAGGTCACACTATCTCGTTTTCGTAAAGGACTCAATACGGATATCCAAGGCAAGCTTCTGCGTTATGGTCACACGGACCTTAACACAACATTCAATGCAGCGTTTGATATAGAAAAGCACAATGCCAACAAGTCCAAGGGACGAGCATTTCAGAAAGGAAAGTCCATCTTAGGATCCCCACCTTCGTCCTCCATGCGGGACAAAGGAAAGTTTCGATCGACTGATTCGAATTCCATCGTCATCACCGCTAGGAACAACAGAAATCCCACCGGCGAGAGAGTTCCAATAGGACGGATTAATAAGACTAACGCCACATGTTATGCTTGCGGAATTCAAGGGCACTACTCTAGTGAGTGCCCCACTAAGAGTAAACCATTAGCACTATTAGACTCCACGTCCGAGCCTGCCGAGATCGTCTATGAAGCTGACGGCGAATCGGATGCCGAGCCGAGTGATATTGACGACGATTCTTATATGATGGTTATGAGGTGTATCTTGGCCACACCGCGCGCACCGTATGAGTATAATCAGACGAATATATTTTCTTTGAATTTTAATTGTGGTGAAAAGTGGTGCAAATTAATAATAGATAGTGGGAGTTGCATGAACGTCATTTCGGAGAATGTAATTGCTCGTATGCATTTAACCACTGAACCGCACCCCCAACCATATAAAATAGCATGGGTGAATAAAACGTCTATCGCGGTTTCTAAGCGTTGTTTAGTGCCACTTACGGTGAAGAGTTATGTCGATAAAGTGTGGTGCGACGTCATCCCCATTGATGTATGTCATGTACTGCTAGGACGCCCATGGCTCTATGATTATGACGTGACCCATTTCGGACGAGCCAACACGTATGAGTTCAAGTTTAATGGAAAGACCATTGTCCTGAAACCCACACCGCGCAAGGATCCTCCGGGTGCCTCCAAAGACACAACTGTGCCTGCAGAAAAGAAAATTATAAGTTTGATAAGTAAGAAGGAGTTGGAACGCGAGACCTTCGTGGACAGCGTCCTGAATGCTTTAGTATGTCTACAAGCTAAGGAAGACTCGCCCACTTTAGAGAATCTACCGTTATCTCTGCGCACTATATTGGAAGAGTATAAAGACGTCTATCCGGAGGACTTGCCATCTAAGTTGCCACCCATGAGAGATATTCAGCATGAGATTGATTTCGTCTCGGGCTCTTCATTGCCTAACCATCCACATTATCGGCTCAACGCCTCCGCACATGAGGAGCTACAAACTCTAATTTCGGATTTGCTAGCAAAGGGTTTTATCCGCCATAGTAAGAGTCCATGCGCCGTACCGGCCCTCTTGGTCCCAAATAAAGATAAGTCTTGGCGATTGTGTGTAGACTACTGTGCCATAAATAAAATTACAGTCAAATATAGGTTCCCCATTCCCCGTTTGGATGACTTATTAGATATGTTATCGGGAGCCACCATATTTTCAAAATTGGATCTCAAAAGTGGTTATCATCAAATAAGGATACGGGAAGGAGATGAATGGAAAACGGCTTTTAAATCTAAGGATGGGCCCTATGAGTGGTTGGTGCTTGGAGAAGGGCTCACCAACGGACCGAGTACTTTCTCACGATTGATGACCCATGTTTTTAAGCCATACATGGGTGAGTTTGTAGTAGTATACTTCAATGATATCTTAGTATTCAGCAGTTCACAAAAGGATCATGACACACATCTAAGGACAATACTATCAACCTTGCGCCAAGAATATCTATATATTAATCTTAAAAAGTGCGCCTTTGGTGTGACGTCGGTAGAGTTTCTAGGCTACATAGTGAGTTTCGAAGGCATTCATGTTGACCCAAAAAAGGTCCAAGTGATTAAAGATTGGCCTTAACCAACAAATATTCGGGAAGTTAGAAGTTTTCATGGCTTGGCCACATTTTATCGAAGGTTCATTCAAAACTTTAGTAGTATCATGGCCCCGATCACCGAATGCATGAAGAAAGGAGAATTTTCTTGGACTAAAGCGGCCACTCGCGCGTTTCAAATGATTAAGGACCGGATGTCCAAAGCCCCATTATTACGATTGCCGGATTTTAGAAAAGTGTTTGAATTATCATGCGACGCATCGGGAATAGGGATCGGAGGAGTTTTAAGTCAAGAGGGACATCCGATAGGATGTTTTAGCGAAAAACTTGCCGGTCCAAAGTTAAATTATTCTAATTATGATCGTGAGTTCTATGCTGTGATACGTTGTCTCAACCATTGGCAACACTATCTTATCTCAAAAGAATTTGTAATCTTATCCGATCATGAGGCTTTAAAATTTGTAAACTCCCAAAGTAAAATCAGCCCTCGGCACACCAAATGGATCTCATACCTTCAGGAGTATACATTCATTATCAAGCACCTCATGGGTACGTTAAATCATGTGGCGGACGCCCTTAGTCGAGTCACCCTATTACTATCTACCATGGAGGTATCAGTCATGGGATTCGAAATAATCAAAGATGAGTATGTACAGTGCCCGGATTTTAAGGATATATATTTCGCCACTCAGGACAATTCTCCTTCCACTATTTCGGCATACTACATCTGTGACGGGTACCTATTTAAGCATACGCAACCATGTATTCCCCGCTCTTCGTTACGCCATTTTATTATATGGGAGTTACATAGTGGCGGATTAGGTAGACACTTCGGTCGCGATAAAACGATCACACTTGTAGAGGATAAATTCTTTTGGTCGGGCCTCAAACCAATGGTCAATAAAATCGTAGGGAGCTGCCGCGTATGTCAATTAGCAAAGGGTAACAAGACCAATGCTGGTCTTTACACACCCCTTCCGATTCCATCTGCCCCATGGGTGGATGTTAGCATGGACTTCATATTGGGCCTTCCACTGACATTTAGGCGTCACGATTCCATCTTGGTCGTAGTGGACCGATTCTCAAAAATGGCTTATTTTATCGCTTTTCATAGCACCAACGATGCTTCACATGTTGCTAAGTTGTACTTTAAGGAGGTCGTGGCACATTGGGGTGTCCCCAAAACCATCGTGACCGATAGGGATGTTAAGTTTACTAGCTATTTTTGGAAAACACTTTGGAAGTTGTTGGGCACAAGACTTATGTTTTCGTCGGCCTATCATCCCCAAACGGATGGGCAAACGGAGGTTGTTAACCGGAGTTTGGGTGGGTTACTACGTTGCTTAGTGGGTGATCATAAGGGTACATGGGACCTTATTCTTCCTCACGCTCAATTAGCCTACAATAATTCTAAGAATAGGTCCACCGGGTTATCTCCAAATGAGATAGTGCATGGATATAAGGCGCCCGCGCCTCTTGACTTGATTCCACTACCACCATCATTTAAATCAAGTCAATTTGCACAGGAATTTGCCTCACACGTTCACACTCTCCATGAGCAAATTGGCAAGACGTTAGCTAAACAATATGCTATTTATCAATCGAATGCTAACATACATAAGCGAGCAGTCCCCTTAAATATTGGTGATTTGGTGATGGTGCGTCTTATCCCTGAACGGATGCCTTCGGGCACCATAAAAAAATTAGCGAATAAGAGAGCCGATCCTTTTCGGGTTTTGAAGAAGCTAGGTGAAAATGCATATTTATTAAAGTTACCCGCTGATTGGGGAATCTCCCCTGTTTTTAACATTTCGGATTTAACGCTTTATGTCGCTCCACCACCTGAACTATCAGTCTCTCTGTTTCATATTTCCACTATACCGTCTAAAGGGGTGGGGGTGAGAATATTTCTGGACCGCTCTCCCTTTTGGATTCTTCGGGAGGTATGTTGCCTATTGATGATGCAACTTGTTTTTCTTCTTCGCCTAATGCTTTTCCAAGGTTCCCCCGGACCGATTTCTTGCCTGACAAGATTTTGCAGGATGCGGTGTTTTCTACTCCCGACGGTGACATTCACAAGTTTTTGGTCAGATGGCGTGGTCGTCCAGCTTCGGACGACTCTTGGATTTTTTCGACAGAACTGGCTCTTCTAGATGCAGATCTCCTCCACCATTACCGTCCAGCCCAGTCATCGGTGATGATTCCTTTTGAGAATGGGAGGATTGATGGCGACCACCACCACGACGCCCAACTGGGTGATGAAGATGACGTCCATGGCGGTGTTTTTGTGGCAGAAGATGACGACGATGCTCCACCAACAAGAGACTTGCGGCGTCGTAGCGGGCACGGCTACAATCTTCACCGACGCAACAAGAATAAGATTTAAAATTATTTTACTAGTTGGTCTGCCTTTATCTTATTATATGTGGTATTTGACACTATTTTATTTCTGTCATTTCATTTCTGCAAAATATTTATGTTGGGTTGCTAATAGCCACATGGTTGTAAGCCGTATATAAGGCCAAGTTTTCATTTGTTATGGGACTATTATTGAAATCAAAAGAAATTGCTTGCCTAAACCTAAATCTCCATTCCTCCTCCTCTTTGTCGCCGCCCCCCCTCAAGGAATCCCTCTCAAGGTGTTCGGCCACCCCTCTCCCTCTTTGCTTGGCCGCCCCCTTCCACTCCCTCTCCTCCTCTAACAACTCATCGTTCTCCCGCCTCTCTTTCTATTCTCCACCGACTTATTATCAACCCATTGAAGATTTTGGTCACTTTGGATGAGAAGGATCTTGTGCAAGGAAGAACAAAGTTTTGGGGTAATCTTCCACGGCGAGAAGTGAAGGAGATGAGCAAGATCTTCATCCATGGTGCGTTTCCCGTGGATTTTAAAGGAAGAGCGGTCGTTCTTTGTAGATCCAAACATCTCGGATCTACGTTTCCGAGTGGGGTAACAAAATTCCTACACAAGAGATTTCCTTCTTTGATTAGTTCTTGTGGTGGACGAATTTTGCGTAATTTCTCGAACCGTTAATTTTTCGCGGTGTTACTAGTAATAGATCTGTGATTTTTTGTTTGGTTCTCCGAAAGATCTATCGAGAGGATTGGCGCTCCTCGCTTTTGTTTTGTTGGGATAGATCCTACCACTTTCGAATCGTGATTTTTTTGGTGGATCTATTTTGGTACAACTCCAAGCTCGATTAGAATCAATATTATTCCATTTAGCCGAAAAAGGATTTTGGCCTATAGCCATTCTCCGTTACATCTGCTGATCGGCTATTCGTATGTTAGCGCGAACGATAAATAAAATTCATTGTGGTCGCTGCGTTTCGTTTGTGTGCGGGTTAGAGAGCGATAAACGTTATAAAGGCCGTAGTCACGCCCTCCGTGTAGGATCCTTAAGGCATAGCCTACATCAGGTAAGTCTGGGGGTGTGATGAGTCCAAGTTATATACATATTTTTGGACTCATCTGAGCCAGTTTTTTTGATGATGCAGTACACTTGAGAGCCATAATTGTTCATATTTGTTACTATGTCCATTCCATGTTAAGTGCACTTTAGGGCCATTTTCAATGTGATTTCATAGTTATTGTACTTTTGCCCTATTCTTGGTGTTTTTCTATGTCTGGAGAATGTGGAATGCCCATTTCGGTGGCTCTTCAGTTTTTACTGCAGGTATAAAGGTCGTGTGAGTGTTCCTGCATTGTTTGGGAATGTTTTTTTGCCTAGGGGCCACTGATCGTGCGTTTTTACACGCACACGGTCCGTGGACTCCTTAGCGCACCACCTCTAGTCGTGCGCCGTCAGTTCATCGAACCCCAAATGGTACAGGAACACTGCGCACGATCATTGGATATAGTGCGCACGACCTCTAGTTGTTCGCCACAGCTCGTGCGTGTTTATCCCATTTTTTGGGAGTTCTGCCATTGCTAATCGCACGATCATAAGATCTAGTGTGCATGACCTCTGGTCGTGCGCCACTGATCGTGCACATATATATTAATTTTTTCTGTCCATCTAATGGTTTCTCTCGAGCAGAGCGCGCGATCATCAACCATCAGTGCGCAAGACCACCTGTCGTGTGCCACTGATCGTGCGCTCTGATTTTTTATTGACCATATTTAAGCCCGTGCTCCCGTGAATTAGGGCACGCCATTTCATTTTTCGGCCCGCTGCTACCCGCGAAGCGCCGTTTCTCTCCCCCCACAGGTCCTCCACTCATCTCCACCCTCCGGGAAGCCTTCTTCGGCGATTCGAAGTCATCTTCAACCCTTCAGCCACCAGCAGTGTGCAACAAAGATCTTTTGGTACTACTCATTTGGGGAAAAATGGAGAAAAGATTGAAGGAAAGGGAAGAAGACGAAGGAAGAAGAGTGGATTAACAACCCATTTACCTCTGGAAGCAACCACGGTCTGAGTCGAGATGTGGACTGACAACCCACCATTCCGGCCAAGAACTACGGCTAGGCTTTCCCCCTTTCAGTTTATTCTACCATTTCTCCATAGTGAATTGTATTCTAAAGCTTGTAATGAACCTGAACTTGCTTTTATCTGTCTATGAATGAAGTTTGCTTGGGTTAGTTACATCCTCTATTGTTAGTTTTGATGAACTCGCCTCCATTCACATCCACTCCACTCGCGCACTAGAACCACTCTAGCAAAGGCTAGTGTTGGTGGTTGAAGAGGTGATTACGACCCTCACTCTCTGCACGTGTGGTCATTCCATCCGCTTGCACTCCGACCATTCGCCTTACGAAGCGCAGCATAATGGCCTGCACTAGTCCATCCACCAAGCGAAGCAGTGCTTACGACCCGCATTAGTTTTCTTTCTTAGCATTAGGAATCAAAAGCCAACCTCTGTTGTTTTGTTTAACTCTTAGTAACGATCTTTCTATGATGATATCACGATACCCAACCTGCATTCCCTCGAGATCGACATTCGGGGAAGCTATTCCCAAAATTATTACGTGACAGCGACCGGTGCATTTGCCGACACATCATTGAGTCATTGCAGTAAATTGGAGAACTTTGAACAAGCTACATCTGTTAGCTTACATTTGCTTAATTAATATGTTTTATGTGTTAATGCTTCTTAGTATTGTTGTGTGTTTTTCCTTCTTCAAATAGGGGGAGATTGTTGGGAATATTGCCCTCCAATGTTCCCTAGATTTGAAGAGGCATCACCATCAATACTAAGAGCATAGATGTATTTGATGCATGCTTTAAGTTTAATGTGTGCAGGATGTTCTTTGGAACAATGATTAGACAAGTTGTCTAAGTGTCAATGACAGGTGGACACAAGGAAGAATGCTTGATAGACATAAATTTTTCTAAGTCCACAGGCGTTGAGTGAAGCCAGTTCACTCAATGTCATATGTCAAAAAGTGTTGAGTAAAGACAAGGCAGTCAATGCTTCAGCATTAGCAAGGAAGAAATCTGGCTAAGTCCACAGGCATTGAGTGGGGGCAGTTCACTCAATGACATACAATAAGAAGCGTTGAGTAATGACAAGAAATTCAATGCTTCAGCATTGGCAGGGAAGAATTCTGGTTAAGTCTAGAAGCATTTAGTGAGGACAGCTCACTCAACACAAGAGAAAGAAGCGTCGATTAAAGCTCGTGCAGTCAAAGCCTCAGAAGATGTAGACAGAAAATCTATCTAAATCCAAAAGCGTTGAGTGAGTGCAATTCACTCAACGCCAACTCAATAGAGAAATCAGCTAAGTACAGAAGTATTGAGTGAAGGCAGTTCACTCAACGCCTCATTAAGAAGACAGGTAGAGGTAGAAAGGATTGAGTGAAGACAGCTCACTCAATGCATTCATAAAGATGGAAATTGGCTAAGTACAGAAGCGTTGAGTGAAATAAGTTCAATCAATGCCTTAACAAGATGGCAGGCTTTAGAGAAGCGGCTAAGTCCAAATATATTGAGTGATGAAGGCTCTCTCAATGCACTCAAAGCCTATTAGTAGAAAGTTTGTCTAAGGACAAATACGTTGACTGAAGGTTGTTCACTCAACGCACTCAACGCACTCAATGCCTAATGGTGCAGAAATAGCGGCTAAGTCCAAATGCGTTGAGTGATGAAGGTTTACTCAATGTTTGGCAGTGCAGATTATTTGGCTAAGTGTTTTTGCGCTGAGTGAAGGTCGTTCACTCAATGCACTCAATGCCTGTGATGAATTGCTTGAATTTGGTTAAGTCTACAGATGCTGACATTAGTAGAATTTCAAATTGTTGCGGGAAGTCTGCAGTACACGACAAATGGCGATGCAGGCCTCCTGTACGACATTTTCTGTAAAATTAAAGTTGCAGCCAAGAACTACACCTAGTCCCACGGGTCAAAGAACTATTGGACGGCGAAAGATAAAAGTATTCTAATCAGCAAGGAGAAGATAACTTTTAGAGATTTAACTTTTCGTAAAAAGGCGGAACTTCATCTTCTTCCTCTCGACATTATTGCAGAGCCTGAAGAACAAGTTCAAAGTGTTGATCTAAAAGTTCAAGCAAGTTAGTTATTGGGATTCTCACCTCCAACAACAAGTTCAGAGAAACTCTCTGAGAAAGAAGAAGCAGTTAAGGGCTAACCCTAGTTATAGTAGCATCGTCACAGTTCAAGAAGATATTTCCTGAAGATCATTTTCTTGTTGTCGTGAAGAAGTTAGGGCTGAGTTTTTCTCAGCTCAGGAAGCAAAAGGCTCATATAACATTTCTCTGGATTCAAATCATCACAAACCTTACTTTCTCTCTGTAGGATCCTTTGGATCTGAGTGTTGTCCTAATTATAAATGTTGAGTGTAGGATCTAGTGCAGATCTGAGGTTAGATCCCTATATGGATCTGAGGTAGGGCAGCTTGCCTTAGGTAGGAGAGTCATTCTCTCTGAGTGGTAGGGCCTTTGTGCCTGAGTTGTAGGATCCTTCTGTGGATCTGAGGTAGGGCCTTTGTGCCTGAGCTAAAGGAGAGTCATTCTCTCTGAGTGGTAGGGCTATCCTCCTTGCCTGAGCAGTAAGACTATTAATTTAGTCTGAGGTAGGTGATCTTTGGATATATGAGCTATAGGATCAAGCTTGCTCTGAGTTATAGAGCTATGTGCCTGAGGTAGGACTTGGAGGAGACTGAGAGATTCTTAGGGATCTGTGTTGTAAGCTCTTAGGAGACGAGTTTTGTGAAGTGCCTTGTCTAACACACTGTTAGAAGGTGGGAGGGACAGTGGATGAACCCATAATATGGGGAACCACAATAAATCTTGTGTGTGTTGTTGTTGACTGTCTTGAAAGCAAAGCATAACTAACTCAAAACACACATAAAACAAGAAATAAATTAAAAAGGCCCAAAAACCTATTCACCCCCACCTCTAGGTATTTATCTATCCTGGAAACTAAAGACTTTCACTAATGATGATCATATTCCTAAACCTCTAATTCAACTACCTGATGTAGTCTTTGACTATAAAAATTATGCTAAGTGTTGGAACCTGAGACCGAGCGGTTAGCTTTTCTAGTTGCAGCGGTCTGTCTGGTCAGCAGTCTGGCAATTTGAACCAGTGACATGTTGTGTTGCCTTCCCAACAGCTTGGTAAGAGTTCGTAGCAGCGGCTTGATGGCTATCTGCAGCAGCAGCTTGGTGGTTAGTCGCAGCAGCGGTCTGAATGTTAGCCGCAGCAGCGGTCTGGTCATTAGCCGCAGCAGCGGTCTGGAGGTTAGCCACAAGTTGTCTGGAGGTTAGCTACAGCGTAGTCTGGAGGTTAGCCATAGTAGTGGTCTGGAGGTTAGCCGCAGCAGCGGTTTGGTCGTTAGCCACAACAGCGGTCTGGTGGATAGCCGTTGTAGCGGTCTGACGGTTAGTCGTAGCAGGTGTTCAGATGCTTCCCAGGTAATTGTATTTGTTGTATAGTCTGGCGAATTGTCAGGGACAAACCGCCCATCCCGCGTGGCTTGTATTTAGTCCCACATCGCTTGTTGTATTCTCACATCTTCCCCCATTTCTATAATATAAGAAATGAGCGAGAAAATTGCCAAGATGTAAATAAAGGAAAATTTTATTGCTCCAAAAAGATAATAATTACAAAGGTATGCTCCCTTATTTATAGAAACTGGGGGAGATGAGAGAATACAACAAACTATATGGGACTAAATACAATCCGCGCGGCTTATGCGGTTTGACAATGTCAAACTGCACACTAAACAAAAGAATAACAAAACACCAAACTACACCAAGGGAAACCACCAATCCACCAGGGAAGACCGTTGGGCAAGCCGCTAGACCGCAACTACGGGTTGCCACCAGGCCGCAGTTGCGTCTAACCATCAGTCTGTTGCTGTGGGTTGCCACCTGACTGCAACTGCGGGTTTCCACCAGACTGTAGTTGCGGGTAACCACCAGACTGCTGCTACGGCAAGCCTCCAGACCGCAAGAGCGGATTGCCACCAGGCCGCAGTTGCAGCTAACCACCAGACCGCAGCTGCGGCAAGCCTCTAGACCGCAACTGTGTGTTTCCACCAGGCCATAGTTGCGGCTTATCATCAGACCGCTGGCAGAGAATCACTACCAGACCACTACACCAACCTGCTAGACAACCAAACCTCCTGGACTAACCGCCAAGACTAACCGCCAGGCCGCTCGAACTACTAACAGCCCGACTAGAGTGTCAAACCTCAAATTCTAACACTCCCCCTCAAGCTGGAGTGTATATGTCAACCATGTCTAGCTTACTACAAACATCTGAAGCGGAAACTGGTTTTGTGAAGATGTCTACCAGTTCTTTATCAAAAGTGATGAAGGGAGTACAGATCTGATTCTTCAATAACTCTTCTCTAATGAAATGACAATCCACCTCAATATACTTTGTCCTCTCATGAAATACAGAATTCTTTGTTATGTAAATGGCTTCTTTGTTATCACAGAACATAGGAAGAGGATGGTCGTAGACTTCTCCCAAGTCAAGCATAAGCGCCCGTAGCCATTTTAACTCACAGGTAGTTGAGTCCATGCTCTTATACTCTGCTTCAACACTTTACCTTGAAACCACTGCTTGCTTCTTGCTTTTCCAGCTAACAAGGTTTCCTCCTACAAAGGTGAAAAAACCATATGTAGGCTTTCTATCCTCCTTGTTATCAGTATAGCTAGCATCAGAATATGCTTAAATCTTCAGGTGACCATTCTTCTGAAACAACAAGTCCTTTCCTGGTGACCATGTCACATACTCATAAATCTTAATGGCAGACCAAATATGACACTCTCTAGTATTCTGCATAAACTGACTGACCTTCCCAACTACATAACAGATATCTGGTCTAGTAACAGTCAGGTATATAAGTTTGCTTACAAGTCGCTTGTATACAGTGAAATTTGGAAGAAGAGGAGAATCATCAGTCCATCCTTTATCATCAACAACCGCCATCGGGCAATGAGCAGGTTTCGTGCCAAGAAGACATGTCTCCTTTAAGAGATATAGCGCATACTTTCGCTGTGAAAGAACCACCGAGTTCCTCTTTTGTGAAATCTCAATTCCCAAAAAGTACTTCGGAGTTCCCATATCCTTAGTAACAAAATATTATCTAAGATGTCGTTTGGCTAGACCAACGCCCTCTTTATCATCACCAGTCAAAAGAATATCATCAACGTAGAAAGCAAGAACCACAAGGCTTTTAGCAGTCTTGCGTATAAATAGAGAATGATCAGCAGAGCTTCGACTAAACCTAATAAGAGAAACAATTTCACTAAACTTTTCAAACCAAGCTCATGGACTCTGCTTCAAACCATAAATCGCCTTCCGAACCTTGCACACTTGAGACTCCCCAAGAGCAATATACCTAGGAGGTTTCTCCATGTAGACTACCTACTGTAAATAACCATAAAGGAAGGCACTTTTTTTAACGAACCGGCTTGAGGGCTCAGGGGCTGTCACACCCAATCATGGGCCGCACAACATGGCTCGCCACCGGCGCTGTTAACAAGGCCTGCAGGCCGTACACCCCAACCAAATCACTGGCTTGTTTCTCAGCACATCTCAGTTGGTGATGAATTCTGTTGGATGGGAGTTATCAAGGGTTGCGGATTCGAAACCCCTGCCAACAACCTACTGTACTGAGAAACAGGCCAGTGATTTGGTTGGGGTGTACGGCCTGCAGGCCTTGTTAACGGCGCTGGTGGCGGGCCATACTGTGCGGCCCATGATCGGGTGCGGCAGCCCCTGAGCCCTCAAGCCGAGTCGTTACATTCTTCACATCTAACTAAGACATCTCCCAGTATCTATTAACAGCCATAGAGAAGAGAACATGTATAGTGTTGATGCGAGCAACAGAAGAAAAAGTATCAAAGAAATCCACTCCATATGTCTGAATAAACCCTATTGCAACAAGCCTTACCTTATAGCAATCAAAAGAGCCATCTGGAAGATACTTAATCATAAAGATCCACCGACAACCAACTACATCAATGCCCAGAGGTGGGGGCACAAGAGTCCAAGTCCCTCTCTCAGTTAACATTTTCATTTCTTCATCCATAGCAGCTTTCCACTGAGGAATATCAAGTGCTTCTTGATATGTTTTCGGGATAACAGTAGAATAAATAGCAAGAGCAAAATGATTGGCATTCGGGGAAAGCTAAGCATATGAGACAACATCAAATGGATTCTTAGTACATTGTCGAACGCCCTTCCGTAGGGAAATTGGAAGATCAAGATCACTACTAGCTGGAGGAGGCAATGTAATGTCAGAAGAAAGAAGAGGCTCTAGAATAGGCACAGAGGGCTCCAAGGGAAGCACATCAGGCTCCAGAGAAAGAGATAGAGCATCATGAGGAGAAGCTAAAAGAACTGGCTCTGGCGGAGGTGCCGAGAGAATAGGCAGGGAAGAAGGAAGTATCAGAGGGCACGAGAGAGGAAGTAGGGGAGAAATATGGTGTATCTTCGAAAAATGTAACATCAGCGGAAACATATTGTTTGTGCAGAAGAGGATCAAAACAACGATAGACCTTTTGTGTTGGACAATAACCAAGGAAGATACACTTAACAGAACAAGGGGAAATTTGTCCTATCCAGGAGAAGGTACATGAACAAATGCCTTATAGCAAAAAAATTTCAGAGATAAAGGAAACGGCTCAACCCCAGGATATAAAATAGAAAATGGAGTCTTGCCTTGAAGAATAGAGGAGGGAATACGGTTGATGAGAAAGCAAGAGAGAAGAATAGCATAACCCCAATAATACTGTGGAACCTTCATTTGTATGCAAAGGCTGCGAGCAACATCCAAGAGATTGCGATTTTTGCGTTCAGCAACGTAATTCTGTTGAGAGGTATAGGGACAAGTAGTTTGATGAATCAAGTCATGGTTCGCACAAAAATCAGAGAACTGATGGCTGAAATACTCCTTGGCATTATCAGTACGAATAACCTGAATGGGCACACGAAACTATGTGAAGATCTCATTATAAAATGCAGTGAACGCAGAGAACAGTTCAAAATGATCCTTCATGAGATACAGCCAAGTGCATCAGGAGAAATCATCAATAAACGTGATGAAGTATAAGCTTCCTCTTCCAACAGTAGAAACAGGAGAAGGACCCCAGATGTCAGAGTGAACTAGTTCAAAAGGACGTGAAGAACAACGTCCCGTTCGAGCTGGGAAAAAAGAGCGATGATGTTTACCTAACTCACATGCTTCACAGTTCAAAGGAAAATACTCGGCAGGAAGTTCTGGAAAAGTTGATAAATGAGGTGAGAAGGAGGATGACCAAGATGACAATTCCATTGTTGAAGAGAGGAAGAAGTAGAAAAAGCAATATCTTGATCTAGAAAAAAGAGGCTACCACTTACAGTCCCAGTAGCGATCATAGCTTTGGAGACAGAATCAAAAAAAGAACAAGCGGTGCCAGTAAAAGTAACCGTGCAATTCAACTAAGTACAGAGAGCATGAACATAAAGTAAATTGCACGAAAAAGTTGGGACATAGAGAGTATCCTGGAGCAGCAATGATGAGGAAAGATGCACAGTCCCACTACCATGAACAAGAGCAGAAGTCCCATCTGCAATAACAACAGAAGGTAGCCTGTTCTGGGTAGTCAAAGAAGACAACAAACGAGATTTATCGGTCATGTGAAAAGTGGAACCAGAGTCAATAAGCCACTTGTTAGATGAGGCAAGAGCACAAACTATAGAGTATAAAAGAGAAACCATCTCTATGAGGAAATAAAACAGAAAAAAGAAAAGCAAATCGCTCGTTAGAAACAAGTTACGCAAGATCAAGATGGCAAATCGGTCATAGAAAGAAAGTGACCAAACAAAAGAAATCAGCAGAAAAAATCAAACTGCACGGTTTGTCAAGAAGTCAGAAATGAGTAACTTCGCAGCAAACAAGATAAAGCGCAGCGAGAAGAAAAGAGCAGAAGCCGCACGGTCAAGGTGACAGAACACCAGCGGCAAGAAAAAAGGTCGCGACCAAAATGTGGAACAATAGAGAAGCCGCGCAAACAAAATACGCGCAAAGGAGGAGAAATCTCATGAGTAGAGAAAAGAACCCGTGCAATAAGAAATAAGCCGCAGGAAGAAAAACAACATGTGCAAGAAAGGAGAGAAGAAAAATGCAAACAGCCAAGAAGTAGCACAAAGAAGAAGAAAGAGAGGCAAAAGAGTCTGCCCGGTCAAGGTGACAACACACCAGCGGCACGGAAGATGCCACGACCAAAAGGCGGAACTCACAAACGATAAGAGTAACCGTGTGAACACAACAAGTCGCAAAGAAACGCGGTTAGCAAAGAAAGTCGGGAGAACATAAAAGCCTGGAAGGAAGCAAGTCGCAAGCACATCGAGAAGCAAAGGCGGGAAGGGAGGGAAGGGAAAGAAATTGGACAAACCAAAACAAGCTGGACGAAGCCGGTAGAAGAGGCCGCGCGGTTAAACAAATAAGATGTGATCTAACCAGTGCAAAGGATCGATTTGCTCTGATACCATATAAGAAATGAGCGAGAAAACAGTCAAGATGTAAATAAAGGCAAATTTTATTTCTCCAAAAAGATAATAATTACATTGGTATGCCCCCCTTATTTATAGAAACTAAGGGAGATGAGAGAATACAACAAACAATGTGGGACTAAATACAATCCATGCGGCTTATGCAGTTTGACAATGTCAAACTGCACACTATGCAAAAGAATAACAAAATACCAAACTACACCAAGGGAAACCGCCAATCTGCCAGGGAAGACCGCTAGGCAAGTTGCCTGGCCGCAACTGTGGGTTGCCACCAGCCCGCAGTTGCTGCTAACCATCAGTCTGTTGATGCGGGTTGCCACCTGACCGTAACTGCGGATTGCCACCAGACCGCAGTTGCGGCTAACCACCAGACCGCTGTTGCGGCAAGCCTCCAGACCATAAGAGAGGATTGCCACCATGCCGCAATTGCGGCTAACAACTGGACCGCAGCTGCGATAAGCCTCCAGATAGCAACTACGGGTTGCCACCAGGCCGTAATTGTGGCTTATTATCAGACCGCTGGCAGAGAATCGCTACTAAACCACTGCACCAACCTTCCAGACAACCAAACCGCCTGGACTAACCGCCAGGACTATCCGCCAGACAGCCTTAACTGCTAACCGCCCGACTAGAGTGTCAAACCGCCAATTCTAACATATAAATAAGGGGGCATATCTATGTAATGATTATCTTTTTGGAGCAATAAAATTTGCATTTATTTAGCTCTTTTTACATGGTATCATAGCTAACCAGTCCTTTGCTCCTTATTGCTCACTGTTTGTTTTTCTAACCGTATTGTCTTCATCCTGCCTTGCCCTCCCTTGCTTGTCTCTTTTCCTATGACTTCTTCCTTTGCTTTCTTCTGCGGGTTGGTGTTTCTTCCCGCACGGTTTGTTATCTTTGCTCTTGTGGTCTCTCTTTTTCCTGTTCGCGTGGTTTGTTTTATTAAACCATGTGGCTTGTTATAGTTCTCTATGGACACTCCATCTTCTTCTTCCACTTTTTCCGCTCCTCTCTCTCTTTCTTTTACTTCTAATTCTTGTAGCTTGGGCTCTGCTTCTAAGCTTACAGATCCAAATTACTAGGATTGGAGTGTCTATTTTATTTTCCTGTTACGCTCTCAGCGTAAGCATCTTTATTTGATCGATGATCCCCCTTCTTTTGGCTCTTCTTCCTTTGATGATTGGTATGTTACTGATGCATTGGTAAGAACTTGCTTGGCTAACAGTTTGTCGGATGAGTGCCTTCCTGTCATTCAACATGATCAGATGGTCAAGGCTGCCTAGAATCATCTTGTTGCTTTGTACTCCAAGGGAGCCCAGACTTCGTGCATTTATACTTGTATGCGGATCTCTTTGCTCGACCTGTCATGACTCCTGCTACTGCTTATCGGGAGTTTTAAACTTTGGGTGATTAACTTCTTCAACATTGACCTTTTTCTACTGATCTTGCTGAGCAACATAAACACTTTCAGGAGCTTCTTGTGGTTTGCTACTTACTTCATCTACCTGACTCGTATGATATAATTCGACAAAAAATTCTTGAAGAGGCGGATACTCCAACTCTGGATGCTACTGCTACTTGGATTTCCGTTGTTACAACTCTTCTTCTGTGTCTTTTGCTTCCCTCTCCTTCTACTGATGTTGTTTCTCATCCTGCTCATCATGATAACTCTGGTGGTCGAGGTGGCCGTACTGGTGGCCATTGATATTCTAAATTTCTTTGCTCTCATTGTGGCAATGTTGTCCACTTAGTTGATTGTTGCTGGGCCAAACATCCTCACCTTCATACTGCCTCGGTTGATTCCTCCAAGAAGTCTAGTTCTTCTCTTGCTACTTCTAGTGCTACTCAGTTGGCTACTACGGGTAGGTGGCTCATTGATTCTAGTGCCACTAATCATATGGCAGGGAATTCTCGTCTTTTCTCTTCTCTTGACAAGAGTAATTGGTTACCTCCGGTTCTTATTGTTGATGGTTCTCCGTCACCGGTTCATGGGTCTGGTACAGTTCCTGTTACTCATTCTCTTCAGCTTCAGGACACTCTCTATATCCTGAATTTTCCATGAAATCTTCTTTTTGTCACTGCTCATTGCAAACAGTTGAATTGTGAAGCTCTTTTTACTGCCTCTACTTGTGTTTTTCAGGTTCCTCAGTCCAAGGAGACGATTGTTATTGGGACTGAAAGTGGTGGCTTGTTCTACCTTGATACTTCTTCTGCTTTTTCTGCCTCCTCTTTTTTACTACAGTGGCATCTTTAGCTTGGACATCCTCCTCCTCAGATTCTTTATCTGCTTCTGCCTGATTTACCACAAGGAGAATCTTCTCTTCATTGTGAGGCTTGTCAATTTGGCAAACATCACCGGTCTACTTTTCCTGCTAAGTATGGACGTAGTTCTTCTCGTACTTTTGAACTTGTTCATTCATATATATGGGATCCTGCTCCGATTCTGACTATTGGTAGGGGTAGTTTTTATTTTTTTATATTTATTGATGACTTTTCTCGGTGTACATGGTTATATTTGCTTCTTGACTGCTCTGAAATTTTTTATATTTTTACCGCATTTATAATGAGATTCGTACGTAGTTTGGTACCCTATTAAAATTCTTCAAACTGATAATGCTAAGGAGTATCTTAGTCATCAATTTATAACACTTTATATGCATCATGGCATTGTATATCAAACTACTTGTCCTTACACGTCTCAACAGAATGGCATTGCTGAGCATAAGAATCGTCATCTTCTAGATGTGGCTCATAGTCTTCTCACTCATATGCATTTGCCCAAGTCTTATTAGGGTCATACTGTTCTTATCTCTTGTTTTCTCATTAATCGAGTTCTGTCGTCGGTTCTCAATGGAAATACATAATTTTCTATCATGTATCTTGATGCGACTCCATTTCCATTACCTCCTCATGTCTTTTGATGCACATCATTTGTCCACTCTCCTTCTTATGGTCGTGACAAACTTTCTCCTTGTTCTGTTAAGTGCATCTTTCTGGGTTATTATCCAACACATAAAGGATAAATGTGTTATGATCCTGTTCTCTAACGACAGTATGTTTCTACCGATTTCACTTTCTTTGATGATTCTTCATTCTTTTCTCCTTCCTCTATTCTCCCTTCTTCTACTGATTCTGCTTCTTTTCCCCTTATGATGGCACCTTTTCCAGAGCCTGCACTTCTTTCTTCTCCTTCTATTTCTTATTCTCCAGCTATCTCTGATTATTCTACTAAGCTGCTGCTAATAGCTCCTGGTCTAGTAGTATCTCCTTCGGATAGAACTGATACAGTAGACAGGACAGACCTTTATCTTCTGATTGCTCTTTGAAAAGGTGTTCGTTCATGCACACAACATCCTCTTCAGGATGTGGTTTCCTATGTGCAACTATCTCCTCTATATAAGAGCTTTGATCTTGCTCTCTCGGCAAATGTTCTTCTAGACTCCTATCGTGATGCTATGGTTATTCCTCATTGGAAAGCTAATATGGATGAAGAGATGAAAACTCTTACTAAACGGGCTACTTGGTCTCTTGTTTCTACCCCTCCTGGAGCTGATGTGGTTGGTGTTGTTGGGTCTTTATCATCAAATTTCTCCCTGATGGGACTGTTGATCGATACAAAGCTCGGCTTGTTCCAAAGGGTTTTCGCAAACCTATGGTGTGGATTTATTTGACACGTTCTCTCCTGTTGCTCAGATTACTACGATCCATGTTCTTTTCTTTGTGGCAGTAAATAGGGATTGGGAAATGTTACAGTTAGATGTGAAGAATGCTTTTTTATGGTGATTTGAATGAGATGGTCTATATGGAGCAACCTCTAGGGTATGTTGCTCAGGGGGAGTCTCAGGTATGCAAATTGAAGAAGGTTATCTATACTCTTAAGCAAAGCCTGCGGATGTTGTTTGAAAAATTCAACAAAGTTATTTTTATTGTTGAGTTTGTTCAGAGCGCTGCAGATCACTCTTTATTTATTTGGAAAACCTCGGTTGGCTTTATTGTTCTTATAGTATATGTGGATGACATTCTTCTTACAGTGGATGATAGAAAATGTATTGACATGACAAAGAAGCATCTACTTCAGCATTTTGTTACCAAGGATATGGGGTCTTCTAAATACTTTCTAGGGATTGAGATATCTCAGAAGTCTGGTTCTATAATTCTCTCACAGTGGAAGTATTCCTTGGATATTTTGGAAGAGACAGGTCTTCTTGGGACTAAACCTGCTCGGTCTCTTATGGCTATTGGAGATGACAAATGCTGGAGTGGCACTTCTCCTCTTCTTGAAGATGTCACCAGGTATAGACGTCTGGTCGGTAAACTCATTTATTTGACAGTCACAAGACCAAATATTTGTTATGCAGTAGGGAGAATGAGCCAATTTATGCAAGCCCTCAGAAAATGTCATATGCAGTCGGCTCTAAAGATCCTAAAGTATGTAAAAGGTTCACCAGGAAAAGGTCTCTTGTTTCATAAAATGGGGCATTTGAAGGAGGAGGATTATTTTGATGCTAGCTACGTAGATGATAAAGAGGATAGGAAGTCTACGTCTGGGTTCTATACCTTTGTTGGAGGTAATCTAGTCAGTTGGAAGAGCAAGAAATAGGTTATAGTTGTTAGGTCAAGTGTAGAAGCAAAATATAGAAGCATGACTCTTACTTCTTGCGAGCTGAAGTGGCTACGGACACTCTTTCTAGATCTGGGAGTAGTTTATGATCATCCCCTACCAATATTCTGTTATAATAAGGCTGCTATATATATTTCAAGAAATCTAGTCTTTTATGAGAGAACAAAGCATATTGAAGTGGATTGTCATTTTATTAGAGGAGAGATTTTGAAGAATCAAAACTGTAATCTGTTTGTTACTTCTAATAAGGAGCTAGACGATTTCTTCACAAAGCTAGTTACCTCATTCTCAGAAGTTTGTAGCAAGCTGGGAATGGTTGACATATATGCTCCATCTTGAGGGGGAATGTTGGAACCTGAGACCATGTGGTTAGCTTTTCTAGTCTCAGCGGTCTATCTAGTCAGCGGTCTGGCAGTTTCAACGGTCTGGAGGTTAACTGCAGCTGCGGTCTAGAGGTTAGCCACATCAGTGATCTTGTCATTAGCCGCAACAACGGTCTGGTGGATAGCCGCAGCAACAATCTGGTAGATAGCCGCTGCAGCGGTCTGACGGTTAGCCACAGTAGGTGTTCAGTGGCTTCCCAGGAGATTGTATTTATTGTATAGTCTGGTGGTTGGTCAGGGACAAATCGTCTAGCCCACGCGGCTTGTTTTTCGTCCCACATCGCTTATTATATTCTCTCATCTCCTCCATTTCTATAAATAAGGGGGCATACCTATATAATGATTATCTTTTTAGAGCAATAAAATTTCATTTATTTAGCTCTTTTTACACTAAGAGGCATCCTCAAGCTCAGATTATTGATGGTGTAGGAGATTAGTACAAGATCATGGAAGGTCTTATTTAAATAAAGATGAAAATATCACTGATATATTTGATAAAGACAGACTGATCTATTTTGCAATGGCTTCAGCCTCAATTTTCCAAGAAGCTACAGGTGGAGATCAACATAGGGATGAGTTTCCAGAAAATATTTTTGAGTCAATCAATGAGCTATCAACCAAGGTTCTTTATTATGGCTATACAATTAATGCAACATCTCATAATGTAGAAGCAGAGATTCAGAATTTATTCAGAACTTATCATGATATTCAAAAGTACCAAGATAAAGCAAGGTCTGCTCATTTTCAATATATTGAAAAGATCTCCGGAAAGTTGTATATTATCTTCTCTTAATTTCTTACAGATAAAAACTATGGGTAACACTTTTTGAAATAGAAGTTTTTCAATTAAAGATAGTTTTCAGTTGGCTACTCTTGCTTGTGACTATCATTATTTATTTATTAATGTTGTAAATCATTTTGTTGTTATGTTATATTCTGTAAAATCACATTTAAAATCCTGCAAAATTTGTTAAGCTAAATAAGGGGAGATTGTTGGGAAAAACCCTTATGATTTAACTAAACAAATTATATTATTTGTGATTTTACAACCTAAGATTATTTCTCATGTTATATATAGAGGGTAATGTGGTCATAAATGTCATAGGAAGTTAACTGAGCCAGGAGCATGAAGTAGGCAGACTAAAATTAAGAAAAAAATTCGAGTTTAGTTAACATGCGTCTTTCAAAAATCAAGTTTAGTCAGGAGATTATTTCCAGGAAGATTTTATGAAATTATTTCAAAAAAAAAGCTGTTGGAAGAAGCCTTAAAGGAAAGATTTCTCCACAAAATTCAGAAGATCTTTTAAAAGAAGAATTTTGAAGAATATTTTGAAAGATATTGAAGAGAGAATTGGAAGAATATAATTCCATTCATTCTAAAGAAAGTTTCTATTCAAATTTATTCAAAAAAAGATATACAAAAATACTAAAAGAACATACAACACAGAGAGATACACAACATTCTGATAGTATTTGAAGCATCTCTTTTGATCTTCTTCTTCTTTCCTTTCCTGTTGTTGCTGTTGCAACAAAAACAGATTACACTTTGTGGATCCAAGGCTTATAACCCCTGTAACTTCTTCTCAAACAAGAGTTCATCATATTAAAGGGATTCTGAACACTTATTGCCTACCGTCCTCGGAAATTTGTTGAGAGGACCAATCATTAAAGACTTCATTATTCTTATTTCTTCTTCTTCTCTTCTTGTATTGTTGATTAAAGAGTTTTATGAATCCCTCTTCAAAGGATTAAGTCACTAGTCCTAAGAGCCGCCTTATTAAAAGACTCAGTTAGTTAGTGGTTCAAGATCTTCTTATCAAAAGATCTGGTGTTGGTTCAAGATCTCCTTAACAAAAGATCTGGTATTGGTTCAAGATCTTCTTATCAAAAGATCTGGTGTTGGTTCAAGTTCTCATAATAAAAAATATAGTTGTTGGTTCGGATAGGTTTCTTATCAAGGCACTAGGATAGTGTGTTCCTACCAAGGTAGTACAAGAATGGATGTACCCAGATTTTTGGGAGCCAATATAGTTTCTATTTATACTGTGTTGTGTTTTTTTGTGATTGCTTGGTGTGCTATATTTTTATTTACTATAATAATTCCCTGACTAACTTTCTGTTAATGCAAATTTTGTGATAATTAAAATCAATAACTTAATTTAAATCAAATTCTACATCTTTATTTACCCCCCCCCCCTAGTGAATTCTGTAAGGATTTAGTCAACTGTTCTCACTTTCAGTGATGATGTTGAGGGAGAGACTCACACTGACTTCCCTACTAGGGAGAGACTCACACTGACTTCCCTACTCAAGGACTAGAAAATGTAGACCACAGCATTCCTGTAGACAACGGAAATATTGTTGAGGGGGAATCTTTGGAAGAGGACTTAACCTAAAATAGTGAAATGATTGAGGCAGAATCTCTGTAAGAGGACTCAACCTAAAATATTGAAATGATTGAGGCAGAGCCTTAGACTGAGATCATTGCTCAACTAAACACCAATATGGAGGTTGTGATAAAGAAGGCTTGCAGGAATATAGTTAATGAATTTGGCCAAGGGCCTAATCATATCCCTATAGTGGAAGAAGAGATGACCATCACTGGTCTAGAATTATCTCTCTTCAAAGGAAAGACTATTCTTTCATCACTAGACCAGCAAAAAAAATAATTAAGGCTGACACACCTGATTTTTTTAATGACACACTTGACAGTCATTTTTGTGGTCCTACAACCACTCCACCAACAATTAAGGAGCCTAGATCATCACTTCCTAAAACCAATGATGACCCTTCTAGTTCACTCTTAGCTCAAATAAAGGACATGTTGGATGGTCAAAGGAAACAAATTGAACATTATGAATATAATACTCTAAGATACCTCAAAAAGGAATTATCAGAAGAGACTGCATGGCTTAGAGATGAAATAAACCTTTTGAGAAAACAACTCTTTAATTTCTTTACGAGAGCAGCTCCTGTAGTAGATCATACTACTCAACAACTAGAAATATTTCACAAAGGGCTTTCAGATATAATTGAGAATTAGGTTGCCACCTTTAAAAAACACCAGAAGGCCTTCCAAACCAAAACCAATAATATGACAGAGAATAGAATAAATGTTCTAGACAAAGTGGATTTTTGTAGTCAGTAATTGGATAGGCATCTTTTTAAAACCAATAATCACATAATTGTTGGAGTGAACATGCTCAGAAATAAATTATCTGCTCTTCAAGAGAACCTACATCAGCATGTATCTGAAGAAGTGCATAAAGGGAGAGAGAGAATGATAAAGGCTAGAGCTAACAATGCCATTTGGGCTTCCAATGCAGTGAGGCTTGCACTGGAATTGACCTAATTAATCTATAATGATCCCTTGGATATGTCAGATCCCTTGAATATGCCAGCTACTATCAGTATTTATCACATCCCTCAAATTGTTGAACCTTATCAGAAAAGAAAGGTTGTAAATCCTAAGGAGATGTTGGCAAGGCGGAAGAGGAGAGAAGAAATTCAGAATATGAAGAATGGAGCACAAAGTCTAAGAATATAATACTACAAACTTTGTATGATTTTGGCTATACAAAGAAGAACACCTCAAAAAATTTTGGGACTGTTGAATGGGATTAGCATAAAGATCAAGAGACAAAAAGGGGTATTATAAGAAAAATCATCCAAATGGACCATATCTTCCTCCAAGATACTATCCTAAGACACTACTCTATTTTGAAAGACAAAAGAGAAAGGCAGTTGGTGATAGTGACTAGGATGGAAGCAAATAAGACTAGGCCTATAATGTGGCTATTCAAATGGCAAAGGGAAATTGAATTTGTTAAATCTATTATAGACATTTGATCATAGTTAAATAATATTTTGAATGTTAATGTATACTTGTTGTGTATGCTTGTATAAGTTTAGTTTTTATGTTTGATCGTTACCATTATTCTTTGTATATACTTTATTAATGTTTGAGGTTTTGATTTCTTCAAATAGAAGGAGATTGTTGTGAACTTTGCATTTAATGTTCCAGATTTGAAGAAGTCCTCAACTCAATGATAAATATATTATGTATTTGATGATCATTGTTTGATATGTGTAGGAATATTATATACTCATATGAATTAACTTCAATAAGTTAGGAGAACAGAAAAGATCAAAAGAATATTTAACCGGTTCTCAAAATTGATCTAAGTAAAATATCATCTTGTTAAGAAAGAATGCCATCGAGTTCACTCACAATATCATTAAGAAGACACACAGTATCAGTCTTGCTGTCATGATAAGGAAAAGGTTATATATCATCATGTTAATGTTGAACACACGATGATATCGTTGACTTAAGGGAAAACTTATAAACTGTAATATTAGCTGACAACACACGACAACATCATCATGATAAGGAACTTCTATACAAGTATCATTGTCTGTTACTCTCAACTGAAGGATAAATATTTATAAGTTGTTTACCGTTGTGAAGAAAGGCAATATTATTTTGTAAATAGACAATACATGATGATATTTTCATGACAAGGAACTTCTATACAGATATCATTGTTGTAAGACTACATGTTAACATAAAAGTTCACTAAGTCAAAGAGGAGGAAGAATCATTATATAAGGCTCTATACCCAACCTAGAATGTCTGGTCGGGTCAGGATAGGCCTTACTGCCCAAGATGGCCACCCTATGCTTTCCTAGTGACAATGGTCCCACTTTCCAAGCACAAAATGATCATCCTATCAGATAATGAAACACATCACATTAGACCACATATGCGGAAGCATTATCTGAAAATCAATATATATTGATAATATATTGTTGTTGGTAGTCTAAATCACCTATATGGGGGGTAAATAGGAGGTCTTGTGCTTAAATGATTTCTTTTAAGTTTTCAGCGATTGTAGGTAAATATAAAGAACAAATAGCAACCATAGATCAACACATAAATATTTTACAGTAGTTCCCCAGGGTATGGGTACATCCACTGTCCCTATGCGCCTATCTAGTAGTGTGCTAGACTCAGTAACTTCCTCCAAAACTCGGCTCCTTAGAGCTTACAGCACAGATCCCTCAGGATCTCTCAAGTCTCCTCTAAGATCCTACCTCAGGCACACACGCCCTACAACTCAAACTTATTTAGAATTCCTACAACTCAGGAACATAGGCCCTATAACACAGAAACCCAGCTGGTTTCCTGCCTTAAACATGCACTAAGTCCTACACTTAGGTTTATCACCAAGCCCTACACTCAGGCTGGGAGTACAGCTCTATAGCTCAGACTTATCAAGAAGTCTTACAAAAAAAAGTTGATTGTAATGTTTTACAATAGAAGATTAAAATAATTACACCTTAAATCTATATCTTCTATTATTCTTATTATGAAATTAAGTTCTCTGGAATCATTCCCTGAATGGATCGAATCTTTAGGTAGAATATATCTGGAGCTTTCCTCCTTGATCTTCTTCTTCAGCTTGAAGAAGACCTTCCTTTGAGTCTAGTAGATAAACTCCACTTTGTTCTTTTGAAAATATTCAAAGAGAACTATCTTGTTTGATCAGTGCATTGCTTTAGGTATTTTTCTTTCTTGTTCAATGACTCGAGCACTGGTACTATTTGATTGCCCTAACATGTTCTTTTATACCCTTGACTTTCATCAACGGCCTTAGGAAACGCCTTGTCAAAGGCATAGAAGAGAATAGAATACTTTATCCATAATTTATCCGCCAGCACCAAATTTGTATCCCGTTAGACTGTACGAGCTCAACCATAATATTTATTCTCATCTTCACGATATTGTTGAGCAAGGTCTTCATTCTCAATGGTATCAACCTTGGCGCTGAGAATTGCTTTATTGTGCATCTTCTCCACAAAATCGTCATGAAGTTCTCCATGATCTCGATGGTACTGTAGAGAACCTTATACCAATCTTAACGGTATGGTGGAGAATCATACAAACTGATCTTAATGGCACTGCTCATCTCTGCTCTAAACATGTTTTAGAGACAACATTATATATCCTGAATGAATCTTGAAATAGACATGTTATCAAATACAGTATGCACTTAACTTGGTAAGTGTTGCTTCTTCAAATCTTGGAATATTGAGCGCAATATTCACAACAATCTTCCCCTACTTGAAGAAGGCAGGACACTTATCAATGCTAAGGTGCATTAATAAAAGAAATTATAATATCACAATGAAAACATGTTATCACAAATAACTAACAGTTAATAAAATCATGAACATTAAAGCATGTGCCACAACAATCCATATATATATATAACCAGAGGTTTAATTGAAAGAACATCGGTCAATTACAATTAATCATAAAATGGATTGTAAGAAAAGTTTAGGGCACTGGATGCTTGTCCACTAGTTGGTTTGGGATACCAGTAGTATCTGAACTCTTCCTCTTATGAGCAGTACTTGAGGCTTCACTTTGTTCAGCAGCCCTTCTTTCAGCACTCTTTTCTTTGTTTTCTTATCTCTTAAAGTACAGGAAAGACTTGGGAAGGTACTTGGAGGGCATTCTCTTTGGATTATTCCTCCTTATCAGATTGTCTTTGTAAGTCCTTTCTCTTAAAGTCTTCCTTTCCAGATGCTTTATCCATTCCTCACTAGGATACACATTGTCAATATTTTTTTAGTATTTGACCATAATTGATCCAGGTATTTATGATGATATTCTTGGAATTATCACTCAGATACTCATAGTCTGGATCTTATGCTTGTTTAACTGTTTTCTAGGCCATGAATTCTTCATGTAGCATAATCCCTTCTCTCTTCTTTCTCTTTGCAAGTTGTACATCCTGTGCAACTCTTTCCTGGGCTGGAAAATCAAAAATTGAAGGTCTGTTTTTGTCCAGCAGGGGTAGGTTAAGAGCAATCCTTATGCCTTGAATGTTCATTAGGGCTTGCTCAACTTTGATCTTCTCCCCCCTTCTGGCTTCTTCAATAATTTTTTATCCAAATGAGAAGTGTTTGTCTCAAACATGCTTGACAATGTCTAAAATATGTTCTCATTATCTTTCAAAAGAACATCTCTTGATTCTTCAACTAGCTGCATAGCCTGAAGTTGAGTTTTATACACATAGTCCTCATTATGATCCACTCCTAGCCTGATAACTTCAAATGTATGGCTCACAAAGTTCTTCACATTAGTTATATCATGTGTAGATTTCCTTAGGCTATCATCCATAGATCTGAGAATGTTGACATTTTGTTTGACAGAGCTGGCAGCTAAGTCAAACCACTTGGTGATCTCTTTATTTAGGTGAGCATTGTCACTTTTAGGAAATCCAAATCTTCCATTATCTCTTCTTTAACTTTCAGAACCTTTGACAAGATTCCATCTCTCACTCCTTTGATAGATTTATTAATATAGCTCCTCAATGAAGATGAATTCACATCTAGAATTACTTTCAGTGAGGATAGGATTGAGCTTTCAGAAGTACTGATTGATGGTTAGGAGTGGGGTACCTGTGGCACAACTGTGGCAGTAAGATTTATTCTTATCCCTAGGTCCTCTTGACCATCCAACTCAATTTGAGTTCATGTCTCGGCCTCTTGAGAAATTTGAAAACCTTCTCCTAGAGCAGGAGACTTAGTTTGAGACTCCCGCTCAACATGATCATCTGTACCCAAAAATTGATCTAGAGGAATAACCAGTATTTCCTCAGTAATATTTTCTTGCCCCCTAGATGGAGCATCATCCTTACCTTGAATGTCTTTAATTTCCTCAGCAATCTTCTCTATCTCCCCCCGAGTAGAGGCATCATCCATCTCTTGAGCATCACGTTCCCTTTCAGTTAAAGTAATATCAGGATTCACATTAACTTGATCATTGAAATCCTGAACATCATTTCACTCTTCACTGGAGGAGGACAAATCAGGATTATGAATATGTGTCCTATTATCACCACATTGACTCACTGATTCAGAGTCTGAAACATTTTCCTCAATAACTTTCTTTCCCTTAACTTTGCTCTTGTCCTTCTTCTATAATGCTTGAATTTTGGGCAAAACTCTAGTGTACCTCTCAAGAGTTTTAATGCTCATTATTTTCACATAGTGTATCTTTACACCTTGTTTTTTGTTAAAATGCCCAGGGTAAGCATTTAATAGATACAAAGAGAGAATTCTACCTAAGTTTGGAACTTGAAGGCAGTCAATCAGCTTCTGAAATATGACAAGAGCCTAGTTTGTTTGTTTTCTGAAGTATAGATTTGGTGATTAATTTAAACATTGGCTTTGAAATGCTATCATGGGAACCTGTCTTGCACAGGATGGATTTCCCAATGATATCAGGAAGTAACTTGCCTCTCTGGTTGAAGTACTTTCTTTTCAAAGATCCATCTTTCTCCACTAAACTCACACCATTCCAAGGCATGCTCTATTTCTTGTGAAGATATTTCATTATCCTCTTCAATGTTTGTGGAGGGAAGGTGTAAGGCTTGGACAATCTTATTGGGAGTCATCTAAGTCTTAACATCCCATATCTTGATTTTAATAGATTTCCTAGATGAAGAGACCTTCACATGGAAAAATAGTTCTAATACTTCATCCTTCAGGGTTGGACATGGTTCTGACAAAAGAAATTCTAAGCCGACAGCTTCAAGCATCCTGATAATTTCCTTAATCTCTTCAGAAGCATGTTGGAATCCAAATCTAACTAGTCCATAGCCTTTATGAAGGATCTTTACTGATATTGATGCTAATTTTAGAAGTCCTTGTCATTAAGAGAATGCTGAGAGAGAGAGAGAGAGATGGAGCGGTGTCGACGGCTTTCTAGGGTTAGGAGTTTTATGTCTTTAATTAAACCTTGGCTTTATATATATAAGGATATTTATATGCCTACCAGGTTTAAAACGGAAATAAATTGTCACACTACTAGGTTGATCAATCATATGGATCAAATGGCTGAGAATGATTTAAAATAATGAAAGTAGACTGTATCAATTATATTGCTGAGATGGAGAGGGATCGTTGAGCTTCTTCTCAATGATCTCAATGTTATAGCAGAGAATTTCTCAGCTCATCACCTCTGCCCTACAGTTTAAGATTGAATGATTGTTAACTAATGTCTATACATTTCTCAACATACTTGCATTAAGTACAAACTGCACTTATCAAAGTCAGGACCCCAATTTGGGGTCAGGACCCCTATTTATAGGAGGGGAGGAGGATATGGTCACCACCATAAGCGATATAGCAATCAAAGCAGGATTGGTGGTCTACAAACACATACCGCTCACCTAAGCGGTTAGTTAATATCCAGTTGGGCTACTTGGGGGTTTACAAAAGAAGGTGTACTGAAAAATACTATCTCTTGGCGATATATGATATCCCCAGTGATAGTGATAGGTCACGCACACTGGTGACCTGCTGACCTCAATTTAATTTTTCAACACTCCCCATTGAAGTGAGAGTCGAAAACAACCCCAAGCAAGCCCCACAGCCGCTCAAACGGCTCCTTCAATAGTGGCTACATGGAGATGTATACAACATTGTCCTTGATCTGTACATATTCAACCATCATAGATCCATCCAACACCTTCTCCTGAATAAAGTGATGTTCGATCTCGATGTACTTTGTATGTGGGTGACATACCTGATTTGTAACCAGCTTCAGAGCACTCTCATAATCACTGCGAAGCAGAGTAGTACCTCCTACCTCCTCATGGATGTCCTCTACCAACCATCACAACCAAATGCCCTCCTGGGCCGCAAAGGATGGCGCCTTGTACTCTACCTCAGTATTGGAGATAGACATAGAATCCCGCTTCATACTACACTACAAAAATACCACTAATTCGCACATGAAGACATACCCAGATGTTGATTCTTATAATCTATATCTCCACCATAATCAACATCCGCAAACCATTGAAAGTGTGAATAGTTGATAAAATCCTCTTAGTATTCTCTAGAGGGGGTGAATAGAGATTAAAAACAATTTTTATCTTAATTTTACTTTTCACAGAATTTGCATACACACAGTTTTTTAACCAAAATTTTAAACCTATCAAAATTAATCACAACACAATATGTGAATAATCATAGGAAAAGAATAAACACAAAAAACACAAAATTATAGTAGTTTTCCAAAATCTGGGTACACCGCACTCATCTACCCCCTTGGTATGAATTCACTAATATTGTGTTTGAGCCTTTTGATAAGGAGACTCTCATAAATAATCTCTAAATCTTTTGATAAGGAGATCTTGAACTAATACAATCTGAGTCTTTTCACAAGGAGACTCTCAGAACCATAACCTAAATTCTTTGAAGAGGGATTCTCAAAACTCTTTTCTCAAACAGTAAAAGAGAAATAGATTGGGATTAGTAAAAGAGTCGTAGAAGGGATGATTTTCTCGATGAGTTTTCTAAGCAAGAATTATGAGTACTTTTTGGAACTAAGTGAATTAAACCCTAGATTTCTAATGAATTCTTGATATAGAAGATTTCAAGGATTATGAGCCCTTTGATCCAAATGATTTATGATCTGACACTTAATTTGTTGCAGCACTTGAAGAGCCCAAGAGAAGAAGAATTGGCTCTCTAATCAGATTCATGAACAAGATGATGATCGATTGATTTTTGGATGAACTTCTTTAGCTAATTGTCTTCCTAATCTACTCTATTGATTCAAAATTCCCAAATCACTTTTTGTTTCTATATATGATTGATTGATTCAAAAAAAATTGTACTTTTAATTTGTGTGTCCCCATATATATTTATATCTGGCAGAGAACAATTTCCTTATAATCACGGTCTACCAACATATCCAAGAAACCGTTATTCAAATTAAATCTTACTTGAATAAGTCTGAATTAATCCTCAAAAAAGTCTGTTCAGACCTCTATTCGACGTAACGTCGATTTCATATAGCAGTTGCGTCGAAATCTGGCTTCATATAGATTGTATGTTGACTTATCTTTATAATCAATGTTACGTCGACAAATGTAAAAGTATATGTCGATATGTACCTTGAAGTAACGTCCACTATTTGTATTCTATTGCTTTGACTTCTAATCGAAGTAACGTTGACATCAAGTCGATGTTGCATCGACTTCTAGTCAACACATATTGGCTTTTCTTGACTTTCCTATAAAATTCAGTATGTATTTCTCATGTCCTATACTCCACTGATATCCTACAATTTCTAAGACTATATTACCCTCTCTATAAATCATGGGTAATTGACCTAGAATGTAAAATCACTTAAAATATAATTTTTTAAGGTAAATTATAAGGGTTTTCCCGAATAATCTCCTCCTATTTAGCTTAACAAATTTTACAAAGTTCCAAAAGTGAATTTATAAAAAAAAAAGTAATTATTCATAGTTTGATTTGTATAAACATGTGAAATGAACACAAATAAAAATAAAAGACATAAATATGAGAGGCAACTTAATATTTAAAACTTCAGAATGAATTTCATAATACCATCATAGTTCTTAGTGTATATCTCAGTATTATACATGTAGAATGTATTGCATATATAACTTTTGGCAGGCTATGATTCTTATTCATCAACTTATTTTGTCAACAAGTTCAGAAGTGAATAGCTCAAGTAGATAGTTATAGAGTTTCTTTAGAAGCTTGTCCTTGTCATCTCTGAGTACTACAGTGGGCTCTTATATCTCCAATATTCAGGTTTGTCTTTAAGAAAGTCTATTATAGAGATTAGCCTTTCCCAATCTCTCTAAGTATTTTGATACACTTCTTTTAGATTTATTTTCCTTCTCTTTAACTCTCCAATATTCTTCCTTATTTCTTCTATTTCATTTAAGAATTCACCACACCTTTGCCTTTAATAAGATTTGTTGCAACATCAAGCTTTTTGTTCTTTGTTCTTCTATCAACTAGATGTTTTGGTAATGGTAATAAAGGAATATTGCATGTTCCCTTGCCCAGATGAACCAAATCTAGGTCTCCTAGAGGGATAGGAATTATATATGGCAAAAAGAATGATGTGGTACTATAACTTCCTATACATGTATGAAAAACTTCTACAACTAGTTGATTGTTGACTACAATAGATAGCTTCCTTTTTTGAGACTTCTTTAGCTGGCTGAATACTTGCTTCAACAGATTGCTTCCTTTTCTTTTGATGACTGCAGTTGCTTTCCTTATGAGGGGTATTTAACTTTTTTTCTCTTTTAGAAAACACTAAATTCTCTTCTTCATCTTCATTATCATCTCTAATTTTCCTTGGCTCAATGATAATACATTTTGTAGTCTAAGCTATAATGGTATTTTCTGACTTTTAATACACAAATCATGTCTTATAAGCTTATTTGTTGGTCTCTTTTTGTACATATTATTGCCACTAATATTTTCTTCTCTTTTTGTAGGTTTTCAGAGCTTTTGGCCAAAAATTACCTAACACACCCCCGTAACACGCCCTCCCTGGGCATGTCACAGGGCGTGTAACCTAATCCCGAGGAAGTTTGATGCCAGAACCAAAATTACGAGAAAAACTGCTGACACGCCCCCCTGACACGCCCTCCCTAGGCGTGTCACGGGGCGTGTCACCCTCATCCCGAAGCCTGCAACTGCATTTAAAGATTTTCCATTGTTGCACATCAATAGTAATGACACGCCCCCCTACACGGCCATGTCTCTGGGCGTGTACCACCTTTTTTTGACGTCAGATGGATTTCCTACCAATGATTTTGACCTAACGTGCCTTACACGCCCCCCTATATGTGTGTGTCCCAGGGCGTGTGCACCATTGTACAGAAGCAATCATCATTCCCACAAGAATCCAGAGCCCGAGGTCAACTCTGTACGTGACATGCCCCCATGACATGCCCTCCCTAGGAATGACAGGGGGCGTGACCAACCCGTAAGAAATTCAATAAATTCAGTTGTTCCCCCTTATGTCCAGAGAAGTTTTTGGGTTGAGAGGGGAGGTGCTTCCCTTTTGTTTCTTAGTGTTTTTCATGCTCTCTCTCTATCTCTCTTTTTATGCTTTTCTTATCCCTAGCTTAGTGTACTCTTTTGTTATAGTTTTTGTAATTACTTTAGTAGCTTAATGTAATGCTAGCATAGGTTTTTATTTCATTACAAGTGTAATCATTTATTCCAAGTTGTAATTCTCTTTTAGTATTAATATAAAGTGCCCTTTTGCTTTGTGTTCTTAATGTTCTTCTACTCATCTCTCCACCTCCACTTCTCCATGATTAACTAATCCTCCTTGTACTCGATCTTGATGATCGAAGGTTCGAGTTGATTAAGTTATGATGCTTTGAATTTACTTTTCTTTTTAGGGTTTAGGCCTTCGATTTACTCTTGATTATTCATGTTTGGAATTATATCATCGATATATAATTTCCATCTTTGTTTTCACTCTTAGGTAGCCGAGAGGCTCGTAGTTTGAAGTGAACACTCAAGAGTAAAGAGAGTTTCACGCACCCCTCGAGAGAGGCAGGCGTTAAATATCCCGGATTGGAGTGAAATCCAATTGTGGGGTTCACCGCATAATGCGAGCTTTAGGCCTCCGATTTGGATGAGAGTTCGGTCGGACCTTCCTAAACTCAGTTGGGCACAACTTCGAGAGAAGCATGTTCAAGCTTTGGGAACCTCCACGATCAAGGAGCTTTACCCTATTAAGTTTAGGTTTTTATCGCATTTTAACCAGCTTTTGCCGAGGTGATTCTCGATCGAGTACTTTTCCATTTCATCATTTCAACCCTTCGTTGTGATCGCTTTTAATAGCTCTTTATTTAACTGCAAGTAGTTCTCTTTTAGCGCAATATTTCTTTTCTTAATCGCAATTAGCTTTCTCTTAACCCTAAAACCATCCTTCAATAAGATAATAGTTTTCGTGTGAGTAAGATTACTCAACGGTTCCCGGATTTCAATACGACACTTGTGTCCCCTAGCTACAGTTCGATAGGTATACTTGCCTAGTTGGATTGCTAGTTCGGCTCTCTTTTCTCTAGCACGAAAAGTGATCACTAAGTTTTTGGCGTCGTTGTCGGGGAGCAACTTTTGTTGATAATTTGAAAACACGAACCTATTACTTTTATCATTTCTCTTTCTCACATCTTTCTAAAAAATTTAAAAATCCAAAAATATTAACGCTCTTAATAGAAACCCACTTCACAATTTTCCACACCACCTAACTCTCTCGAAAAAGACAAAGTGGCTTAAATACCACTATATTGTCCAGTACCTTGCAAACCCTTCATCGAGTAGCCCTTGGGAAGTTCGGGAGTTAAAACATAAAAAAATCTATTTCAAAAAAAAATTAGTTTTTTTTGTTTATTTATTTCTCTTTTTTCATCTTCTCTTCTTTTAGTGGATGACCCGCGGGAGTCTGTCGGTTATTTTGGACTTGGACCATGAAATTGAGCGTACTCTTCGTAGAAGATCGCGATTTCAAGGTCTTACTTTCCAAATACCGGTTGAGGATTCCGAGTCATTTCTACTTTAAGAATGGAAGAACCCCATATGGAGGAAGCCGTGTATAGGCCTATGTCCTATTATTCATGACCGAATCTAGAGGGAATAGAATCAAGCATCATACGCCCTGCTATAGCTAATAATAATTTTGAACTTAAGCCTAGCATAATTCAAATGGTGCAGCAGTATGTGCGATATGACGGACTTCAAGATGAAGATCCAAACGCACATATAGCAAGCTTTCTTGAGATTTGTGACACCTTCAAAATCAATGGTGTTACAAATGATGCCATTAGGCTAAGATTATTTCCTCTCCATAAGAACCAAAGCTAAACAATGGTTGATGACTCTGCCAAGAGGGAGCATCACCACTTGGGATCAATTAACTGAAAAATTTCTGACGAAGTATTTTCCGTCAGCCAAAACTGCAAAACTTATGAACGATATTTCTGTCTTTGGACAAATAGACTCTGAAACCTTATATGAAACCTGGGAAAGATTTATAGAACTATTAAGATGATGCCCCCATCATGCGCGGCCTATATGGTTACAAGTGAAGATGTTTTATAACAGGCTAAATCAAAATACAAAGCAAATGATAGACGCAGCTTCCGGTGGTACTTTAAACCACAAAACCCCGGAAGCAGCTCTTGAGCTTTTTGAGGACATGACCATGAACACCTATCAGTGGAATGTGCCTAGGTCCTGCCCAAATAAACCTGCAGGTATCTTTGAAGTAGACAACATATCCCAGCTAGCTCTGCAAGTAGAAATATTAAGTAAAAAAATTACGGAGATGACTACTGCCTTCGACCCTCAGGTATGGGAATATGCAACTCCTGCTCCCGAACAATTAGATTATGTTAATAATATGCTTAGAAATGCTTTTAATAATTTTTCTGCTGCGAATTTTCATGCTTCGGGTTCCGCTTTTCGGAATAGTTATAATCCTGTTTTACGGAACCACCCAAATTTTTCGCGGAATAACCCTTCAAACGCAATGCGCCCGCCACCACAAAATGATTTTTCGGCACCGCCACCATCTCTTCAAAACTATCCAAAACCTCCAAGCTTGGAGGAGTTACTTTCTAAATATATAACCATAAATGACGCTACAATAAAAACCCTAGCCGAGACCATTAAAAGTTTAGAGAATCAAGTAAGACAACTCGCAAAAAATATTTCTGAGCGACCCGCCGGGTCTCTTCCTATTAATACCGAGCCCAACACGAGCGAGCAAGCAAAAGCTATAACTCTTCGGAGTGGGAAGCAAGTTTCTGGTATGGTTAGTGAAGAGCCTGAGGCAACCTCCGCTCCCATTTTGAAAATTCCACCACCCGATGAAAAAGAAGTTATCACTCCGCTCTCTGTTTTAGAAAAAGATCTCGCTCCACCACTTATTTTTAAAAATGATCCAACTCCACCATACTCTTCCCAACTTAACAAACAACTTATTGATGATTAGTATACCCGCTTCTTAGAAATGTTTAAGCAAATCCACATAAACCTACCCTTCCATAAAGCGATTTCCCAGATGCCAAAGTACGCAAAGTACCTTAAAGACCTCCTGAATAACAAGAAGAAGTTAGAGAACTTGTCGCACGTCACGCTAAATGCCGAGTGCTTTGCGGTCATGACAAATGGTTTGCCAAAGAAGATTAGTGATCCGGGCAGTTTTTCTATTCCGTGTGTATTTGGTGATCTTTTTGTCAAGCACGTGTTGGCCGACTTAGGTGCAAGTATCAACCTAATGCCCTTCTCATTATTTATGAAGTTAGGAATTGGTATCCTCAACCCCACATGCATGAGTATCCATCTCGCTGATAGATCAATTAAGTACCTGTTAGGAATAGTGGAGGATGTCTTAGTTAAAGTCGTCAAATTCATCTTCCCGGTGGATTTCATCATATCTGACATCGAAGAAGATGTCGAGGTTCCCCTGATCCTTGGTCGACCCTTCCTTGCCACCTCCCGAGCTATCGTTGACGTAAGCAATGGCAAGATCTTCCTTCGAGTAGGTGACGATGAAGGAACTTTCTCTATCACCCCTTCGATGAAGAACACCCTAGAGAATGACGACTCCTGTTTTTTCTTAGACACCTTATGTGATGAATCTTCCTACTGCCTTTCTGATAGTGAAAATAAATTTTTTGTTTTTTGTCCTCCCTCTACTCTTCCAATGGAATCTCTACAAGAAGCCGCCATGGCCACTATCCCCACCCCTTTTAATTTTCCATATAAAAAAGTCTAAAAAGACATAGTTTTTGAAAAAGAAAGAATTTCTAAAAACTCGTATGAAGAACCCCCTACCCTAGAATTAAAGGAACTACCCGAACATCTTAGGTATGCCTTCTTAGAAAAGGACTCCAAACTGCCCGTGATAATTTCGGCCTACTTGACTGAAGTGCAAAATGTTAAACTCCTTCTAGTTTTACGTAAGCATCGCCGAGCTATTGCTTGGCAGATTTTCGATATCAAGGGCATAAGCCCATCCTTCTGCACTCACAAAATCTTAATGGAAGATCATTCGCGTAACTCCATACAACCCAGTGTCATATAAACCCGAACATGAAAGAAGTCATAAAGGGCGAGGTTATGAAACTGTTAGATGCAGGAATTATCTACCCTATATCTGATAGTAGGTGGGTTAGCCCTGTTCAGGTAGTGCCGAAAAAGGGAGGGATAACTGTAGTTATAAATGAAAATAATGATTTAATCCTGACACGGATGGTGACAGGGTGGCGAATATGTATTGACTATCGTAAGTTAAATGACGCCACCCGCAAGTACCACTTTCCCTTGTCGTTCATCGATCAAATTTTAGAGTGATTATCCGTCCATAGCTTTTATTGTTTTCTCGATGGCCTCTCGGGGTATTTTAAAATACCCATCTCTCCCGAGGACCAGGAGAAACTACGTTTACTTGTCCCTTTGGCACCTTCGCCTACCGAAGAATATCGTTTGGATTGTGCAATGCGCCAGCTACATTCCAGCGATGTATGCTCGCTATCTTCGACAAGTACTTAGAAAGCATTATTGAGGTGTTCAAGGATGATTTCTCTGTGTTCGGCGATGCCTTTGATAGTTGTTTAGAAAACTTAGAAAAAGTCTTAGAAAGATGTGAAGAAACTAACCTTGCCCTAAATTGGGAAAAATACCATTTTATGGTGAGGGAAGGTTTAGTTTTGGGTCATAAGATTTCTGCAAGAGGAATTGAAGTAGACATAGCTAAGATAGAAGTTATCGAGAAGCTGTCGCCGCCTACGAACATCAAAGCTATAAGAAGTATCTTAGGACACGCTGGTTTTTACCGCCGCTTCATAAAAGACTTCTCCAAAATCACCAAACCTATTACTCGGCTCTTAGAAAAAGATGCCCCATTTATTTTGATGGCCCTTGCCTATCTGTCTTTGAAACAATTAAAGAAAAGTTAATTAATGCCCCTATTATGATAGCTCCGGTGTGGGACCTTCCTTTTGAAATTATGTGTAATGCGAGTAGTTTCGGGGTGGGAGCCGTACTAGGACAATGAATATCTAAAAAATTTCACCCCATCTATTATGCAAGTAAAATACTTACATCAGCACAAGAGAATTATACCACTACCGAGAAGGAGCTCCTAGCCATACTAGGACAACTCCGTACATGACACGCCCCTCTGACACGCCCTCCCTAGACGTGATAGGGGGTGTGACCAACCCATGAGATTGTCTATAAATTCAGTGGTTCCCCCTTGTGTCCAGAGAAGTTTTTGGGTTGAGAGGGGAGGTACTGCCCTTTCGTTTCTTAGTATTTTTAATGCTCTCTCCCTCTCTCTCTCTCTCTCTATGCTTTTCTTATCCCTAGCTTAGTGTACTCTTTTGTTATAGTTTTTATAATTGCTTTAGTAGCTTAATGTAATGCTAGCATAGGTTTTTATTTCATTGCAAGTGTAATCATTTATTCCAAGTTGTAATTCTCTTTTAGTATTAATATAAAGTGCCCTTTTGCTTTGTGTTCTTAATGTTCTTCTAATCATCTCTCCTCCTCCACTTCTCCATGATTAACTAATCATCCTTATACTCGATCTTGATGATCTGAGGTTCGAGTTGATTAAGTTATGATGCTTTGAATTTACTTTTTCTTAATAGGGTTTAGGCCTTCGATTTACTCTTGATTATTCATGTTTGGAGTTATATCATCGATATATAATTTCCATCTTTGTTTTCACTCTTAGGTAGCCGAGAGGCCCATAGTTTGAAGTGAACACTCAAGAGTAAAGAGAGTTACATGCACCCCTCGAGAGAGGCAGATGTTAAATCTCCCTGATTGGAGTGAAATCCAATAGTGGGGCTCACCACGTAAAGCGAGCTTTAGGCATCCAATTTGGACGAGAGTTCGGTCGGACCTTCCTAAACTCAGTTGGGCACGACTTCGAGAGAAGCGTGTTCAAGCTTTGGGAACCTCCACGCTCAAGGACCTTTACCCTATTAAGTTTATGTTTTATCGCATTTTTACCATCTTTTGCCGAGGTGATTCTCGATCGAGTGCTTTTCCATTTCATCGTTTCAACCTTTCATTGTGATCGCTTTTAATAGCTCTTTATTTAATTGCAAGTAGTTCTCTTTTAGCGCAATATTTCTTTTCTTAAACGCAATTATCTTTATCTTAACCCTAAAACCATCCTTTGATAAGATAATAGTTTTCGTGTGAGTAAGATTACTCGACGGTTCCCAGATTTTAATACGACACTTGTGTCCCCTAGCTACAGTTCGATAGGTATACTTGCATAGTTGGATTGCTAGTTTGGCTCTCTTTTATCTAGCACGAAAAGAGATCGCCACTCAACAATTATCTCCCCCCTGACATTGTGTATCCTTATGTTCTACAATAAAAGTAATTGATTCTTTGGCTTCCCCCTAGTTTGATGCAAACTTTTGCTCAATTTCTGCCAACACGTTTTCATTTCTAGCAATCTTGAATTATTTTGGTCTATGTAAAGATGATGTGAATTCATCTAATGCTTCTTCCTCTCTTGATTCAACCTCTTCTTAACCTCACTAGCAAGAGAGGTTAAGAATGACCTGGTAACGATGGAAGAAGAAATTTTTGCCTGCAAAAACTGAATTGAAGCATTAATAAAATCTAATTGAGAATGTATGTCATCAACTATGATTTGTATATGAAAGGCATATTCATTGATAAGTGAAGATAGGGTGCAAGTGGCTAACTGAACTACTTGGGTCATGATGGAAGAAGAAATGATTAAATGTGTGTTTGTTGTATTAGGTTGACTGATGTTAGTAGGTGATGAATGTAATGTTATGGTATTCTGAGTAGCTTGAGCAAGTGAGTTTGATAAAGATATGGATTCTTGTGGTATGAGTGGAGTTGGCTCATGACTAGTGTGTGAAGAAATAATGTCTTGGGGAGAAGATGGAGGAGTAGATTCCTTCTAGAATCCAGGTTTAATGATTTGACTAGTCCATTTCGAGAAAATGGCTATTGACAACTTATTTTCATGGAGAATTGATATACCTTTAGATGTGTACAGATGTGGAAAGTTATACCACAGAACTTGACTCATTATATTCATGTAAGCATTCTTTTTTTTATATTTATATGAGATAAGTTTTATCAAACATTCCCACAGTTAATCTTTTTCCCTAGCACCACAATCCCCATCAAGTGTAGTTGGGCCTTAGGGATTGCATCATGTGCTGAAGTTTTGCACATCAGCACATTTCCCACAATGTTTACTAGAAACTAAAATTCTTCTGATAAATTAACCTTTTTAAGCTTGACAACCTTGTCTTTTGAAAAGTTCATGATTTTTAGCACCTCTTTTATCTCCTCTTCTGATTGTTCTGCAACATCAATTTTCGGCAAAAGATCGAAAGTCTTTTGTATCATTTCTACAGTTATATGTACATTTTGTATAGTAATGACTCCATGAACCATCATCCTCACACTGAATATTTTCTATGAATTCTGTAAGGTTAGCCTCATATGATCTAGATTGTGTAGAGATGAGTTAATTGTGACATAAATCAGTAAATAATTTAAAAATTCCATAAAACTTTTATATTGCGGCACCAAAAGATTCCAGATCCACGTTGAATCTTGAATTAGTCTTTGGCGCCATTATAATACCTGTAAGATTTCTTGGCAAACAAGAAAGGGAAGGAAAGCAAATAAAGAGTGAGGAAGATGAAGAGTTTTGAATGTTTTAATTAATAAAGCCTGATATATAAGTAAACAAAATGTCAATTTTTAACGCAATTTTTTTAATCAGCATCACATCGACTTTTATGACCTATTTTAAATTAAAAACAATCAATGTGCTCTTAACAATGTTAATTCGACTAGGACTCAACGTTGCCCTAAGCATTCTATATCAGACTTCATGTCAACGCATCAATTGATTCATATCAACGCTGCATCAAGTAAATGAAACTCTTCATGATCACCAATCCTGAATATTATATATAAAATAAATTGACGTTTCGTCGACTTATATTCAACGTGACATTGAATATACAATTGAAATTTTTAAAATTTTATGTAGGTTTTTCCTGATAATTGTGTTTTAGTAACCATTTGTATGTTTTAGATCCTTTCATTAGTCAGATTGTCCTTGATCATTCATCCTGCACAAGCAATTTAAAAGTTAATTGGAACCCAGATTATCTTGGGCTCATTGCTTCTTTTACCATTAAAAGGAGTAATGGAGGTATATGAAGGTTTATTATAATATCTCTTTGGATGAAAGAGTATTTGTGAATCAATCTAACAACGTATAGCATCATGACCTTTTCTTAAACAATTTGTACATTTATATTCATATGTATGATAATCAGAGCCCATAGTTATTTTAGACCTATTAGAATTATATACTAGGAATTTTCTTTAACATGATCTCAAAGAAACATTTTTGTTACATTGAAATGAGTTCAACGTTTTTCCAGGATCATTATCTTCTCTAACTATAGTTGACCATCTTTTATTTTAGTAAAGGTTATTGGGTTTTTCCATTCAGAAATGCTAGAAACTTCACCTAACTTAGTTGGTTCAACACCTAGATCCAAGTGATTGACCCTTACTAAAAGATTCACAATTATGTGTTTGAGATTCTGACTTCTTTCCTTTAAGATATACTCAAAGGCTTTTGCCTTTTCGTGCTTAACTTTTATTATTCTATTCTCAACAGTTAAACTTGTTATTTGTTTTTCAAATTTACCTATTCCAACCTTAAAATTATAGTTGTTATAATACTAACTTTCACTTCTCAATTCATCTAATTCTTTTCTTAATGATTTGATTTGCGCTTTTACTTCTAATTGGTCTTTTCAAAACTCTTTAAAACACACCTTAAATTCATTTGATGAAAAATCAATATCATCAAAGTAATTTACCTAATTTTCTTCATTGTTTGAGTATGTTTCTAATCCCATCAAACAAGCTTCATCAGCAACAGCTTCTTCTTCACTACTTGATGGAGAGCTTGATTCTAAACTAGTATCACTCCAGGTTTCAGTAATGAAACATTTTCACTTCTTCTTATCCCTTCTCTTAAGAAATTTCTTCTTTTGATCCTTTTTATTTGACCTATCCTTCTGTTCTTCAGGACATTTAGTTTCTATGTGTCCAGGCTTTACAAATTATCTCCTTACTTGGAGTATTTTCAAACTTAGGCTTATTCAGATTCCTGTCTCTCCTTCTGAAGTTTTTTGTCTTAACCCTGAAAGTCTTTGATTACAAGGGTAGCTAAACACCTAGAAGGGGGGTGAATAAGTTATTGCAGTCTTTTAAGGTTCTTTAAAATTGTTGGATCCCTAGTTGGATTTGGGCTAGGTTCACTAAGTCAAGATATGACCCAACATGTATAGCCAGGGTCATGGTTGTTGAAAGTCACACTAGTGTCAACTACCTTCACCTATGGGGGGGATAGGTGATTTGCAGTCGTCTTGCGGAATTAAAAATTTACCTGCACAATAAAACAAAACAAGCACAACACAGAAACACACAGGCAGTTATAGTGGTTTCCCGATTTGGGTACGTCCACTTTCCCCCTTCGACCTATCTCCCAACAAGGGACGACTCGGTCACTTCACCAACAGGATTGAAATCTAATCCTCTCACTATGGAAGAAACCCTTCCACCCGAAGGAGTCACTACTCCTCCACCACGGGTTGCACCCAACCCTTACAAAGAGGAACTAAGTTCCTTTATAACAAAAGTAAAAATAGAATGTATAAAATACAAACTACGTTTGGAGCGTTCGGTGTCCCTCTTCGTTCGATGAAGCGTTCTTGAAGAAGATGAAGAGTCCACGACCTAAGCACTCTCTTGGAGAGGATCTTCCCAAGATCGGCGGCGGCAAAGGATTGCGGCGGCGATGCTTTGTAGATCCAAACTTCGTAACATGGCTAGCAAGGTCTACCAACGATCTTACTTGGATCGATCGTCTCAATCGATTCGGAAGGGGAAAGTATTCCCGTTCAACAAACCAAGAGACAAAGGATCTCAAGATAGAAATGTGAGACGCATTGCTTGGCTAAGTTTCTGTCGCCGGGAGATCAAGAAGAATCCACAACCAGCGGCGGTAACAACCTTTCGAGCGGCGACGGCGGCGGAAGGAAATCCGCGATCTGCTAGGTCAAGTCGGCGGCTCTTTCTTTTTTCGTGTGTTCGGGATTGTTCTAATGTTCAATAATAAGAGCGTATATATACTGTAGCATATCCCTTATGACCGTTGTGGGCCCCACAAGGAGAAGCCCTAATTTCGGTTCAAACAGCGCCTCAAAATTTGGTCCGGTCCAGCGAGCCAACGGAATTCGCCTAAGGCAAATTCGGCGGGAATCATGGGTGATTCTCGACGAATCGGCGAGAATTACTTATGAGTCCCGTCGAATTCTACTTAGAAGAATTTTAGCTAAAGGACTTGCTATCCGGAGTGAATCGGCGAGAGTCACAATCCATTCTCGACGAATCGGCGAGAATGCAGAGTCATTCTCGATGATTCTGACTTGGCAGATTTCTTGAAGGCGTTGAGTCAGCAGGGTGATTCTCGCCGATTCTGACTTGGCAGAATTCTTGAAGGCGTTGAAGGCGTTGAGTCAGCCGGATGCCGTCGGCGGGAATCGGCGAGTGATTCTCGACGATTCGGCGAGAATCACTAGTCGAATAGGCGAGAATCACTTAGTGATTCTCGTCGAATCTAACTTAGACGATTTTTCGTCTTTCTTCCCGTGAGTTGCTTTGACCCATCCTTGCTCCTTGTCTGCTCTTGATCTGTCTCAGCCCTGTACTTGAAAATAAGTACACTCCAATAGAGAGAGTACACGTAAGCCAACACACTGATATGCTCAACGAGGGATTACATTGCGCAGACCCGTGTATATTGACCCACTGCACCCTAACATTGGTGTGTACTTAGCGTGGAATAACTGCAAGCACATCTTGAAGAAAATCATCAAATATATTATCTATTCAACTTAGCTTGTTCAGGGGCTTCTTCAAATCAGGTACATTGTGGATACAATACCCAACAATCTCCCCCTATTTGAAGAAGCTTAAACCCTACAAGCTAAGGTGAATAGGGCATATGAAAATCTTAAACTACGAATTCAGTTGAGATTGAAATTCATTACCACTTTCCTGAGAGCATAAACTACTTGGAGCCACCTTAGCCTTAGCCGAGAGGGTAATCTCCCCCTTTTTGGCTTCTGCAAATATGGGACTTCACTTGGAGCCACATGCTCCCCCTCAGATCTTGCATCCATTCTCGAGCTTGAGTTCCTTGTTGATGCTCCCCCTTGATCCAAGAGCCTTGAGCCGTACAGACTTCACTCTTCATAGTTCAGCATGCCGAGTTCAGTTTTGAAGAAACTGAACTTGGCCTCATCTAGGGGCTTTGTGAAGATATCTGCCACCTGCTTATCCGTGGGGACATAGCAGAGAGATATGTCTTTGTTTTCCACATGCTACCGAATAAAGTGATAGTGCACTTCAATATGCTTCATTCTGCTGTGCGACACAGGATTTTTCGTAATTGCTATTGCGCTTGAGGAGTCACAATACATCGGAACTTCGCTAAACTGCAAGTCATAATCTTTGAGCTGATTTCTGATCCATAGAAGTTGTGCGCAACAAGCTGCCTGCTGAGACGTACTCAGATTCAGTTGTGGAGGTTGCGACACAATTCTTCTTCTTGTTGTTCCATGAAATAAGCCTTCTTCCGAGGAATTGACACGTCCCGGAAGTGCTTTTCCTATCATACCTACTTCCTGCAAAGTCAGCATCTAAAAAGCCTATCAGCTCAACATCATTGTTTCTTGGGTACCATAAGCCAAGATTTGGTGTACCTTTAAGGTATCTAAGAATCCGCTTTGCAGCGACATAATGAGATTCCTTAGTGTTCACCTGATATCTGGCATAAACGCATGTGGAAAATATAATATCCGGTCTACTAGCAGTAAGATAGAGCAAGGATCCAATTATGCTTCTGTACTTGGTTTCATCAAAAGGTTTCCCTTTCTCATCCTTGTCCAGAGACACAGTGGATCCCATTGGAGTCCTCATAGAGGTTGCACTCTCCATTCTGAATTTCTTGAGGAGTTCATTTGTGAACTTCGTCTGAGAGATGAAAATCCCATCCTCAGAATGTTTCACTTGAAGTCCCAAGAAATACTTCAGCTCTCCCATACTACTCATTTCAAACTTCCCTTGCATAAGTTTGGAAAACTTCTTGCAAAGGTTGTTATCCGTTGACCCGAATATTATGTCATCGACATAGATTTGCACCAGCAAAATCTTGCCTTTGACTTCCCTAAGAAACAATGTCTTATCTATTTTTACTTTAGAGAACTTGTTCTCAAGAAGAAAACTAGACAGAGTCTCATACCAAGCTCGAGGAGCTTATTTTAAGCCATATAAAGCTTTATTAAGAAAATAAACATGATTGGGAAATGTAGGATTAACAAAACCTGGGGGTTGTGCGACATATACTTCCTCTTTCAGGTTTCCATTGAGGAATGCAGATTTCACGTCCATTTGATAGACAGTGAATCCTTTGCGTGAATCATATGCCAGGAACAATCTGATCGCCTCGAGCCTTGCCACTGGTGCAAAGGTCTGGTCAAAGTCAATCCCCTCCTGTCTGTAACCTTGAGCCACCAGCCTGGCCTTGTTCTTTATGATGACACCGTGTTCATCCAGTTTGTTTCTGAAGATCCACTTGGTGCCGATCACATTCTGCTTCTTTGGTCTGGGAATAAGCGTCCAGACGTTGCATCTTTCAAATTGATGTAGTTCATCTTGCATGGCCAATATCCATGCTGCATCTTTGTTCGCCTCATCGAACTTCTTTGGCTCAACCTGTGACAGGAAACTAAGGTGCAAAATCTCGTTAATTGTACCTCTTCGAGTTCTGACACCATCACGAGGATCTCCGATGATCTGATCTCTAGGATGATCCCTCATGTGTCGGAGCTCTAGGATTCTGGCATCTAGAGCTGTGATATCTTCTCGGGCTTCTCCCTCTTCCGAAAGATTTTCTCCATCCTGCTCGTCAACTTCTCCAGCTGACATCGAGGTGGAAACCTTGACGTACTTGGGAGTTGCATCTTTAGCATTCTCATCGAGACTTAACTGTTCAAGTGCATCTTCAAGAATGCCACTGGAAGAATTGATGTTAAGCAAGCTTCCTTCATCAAATACAACATTAATGGATTCCTCTACCACTAGGGTTTTCTTATTAAAAACCCTATATGCCCGACTATGGCTACTATAGCCCATGAATATGCCTTCGAAGCATTTTTCACCAAATTTAGTACATGGGTACTTCCCGTTATTGAGTACATAGCATTTGTAGCCAAAGATCCTTAGATAGGACATGGTTGGTTTCCTGCCTTTCAGTAGCTCATAAGGCATCTTACGATTACTCTTGTTGATCAAAGCCCAGTTTTGTACCTGACAAGCCGTATTGACAGCCTCTGCCCAGAAGTATTCTGGGAGAGAAGCGTCATTCAATATTGTCGTGCAAGCTTCAATGAGTGTTCTATTTCTCCTCTCCGCAACTCCATTTTGCTGAGGAGTACGCGGGTAGGAAAACTCATGAAAGATACCATGTTCTTCACAAAATTCTGTCATAGCCCCAGACTCGAATTTTGTTCCATGGTCACTTTTGATTTTGACCACTGAGCAGTTAAGTTCATTCTGAGTTTGCTTGACAAAACTTGTGAAGATGTCAAACGTATCTGACTTCCGTTTTAAGAACACCCAGGTAAACCGAGAGTGATCATCAACAATCACTAGCGTATAGGACTTGCCTCCCAAGCTATGAACTTGCACTGGACCAAACAAGTCCATATGCAGAAGATAAATACATCTGGAAGAGTCTTTGTCTGCAATGCCCTTAAAGGTAGCTCGAGTCTGTTTGCCCTTCTGGCACGTAGGACAGGGGCTATCTTTGATGCACCTAATAATGGGAGCGTCCCTTACTAAATTTTTAGAAAATAACATATTAATCGTCTTGAAATTAATATGTGCCAATCTCTTGTGCCACTGTTCACAAAGAGATGCACTGCCTTTTGCAACTAGGCACACGGGGGTAGAAGAATCTATGCTAAGAAAATCTAAACAAAATATATTTCTGCTCCTAATGCAAGTTAATACCGTCTCCGAGGAGGCACACGATATTATCAAGCATTTATCCTTACAGAACTTAACGCCATAACCTTTATCACACAACTGACTTACACTGGTCAGGTTATGATTTAACCCTTCAACATAGGCCACATCGGTGATAGAGATTATACCGTTGAAAATCATACCGTAACCTCTGGTGACTCCTCGATCTGATCCTCCAAAGATGACTTTGGGTCCATTTTCGACTAGAGTGTAATCACGCAGCAGGCTTCTTGTCCCAGTCATATGCCGGTAACATCCACTATCCAAGTACCAGATTGGAGTTTTGGTGGCCTTTGGACATTCCTACAAAACAGAATTAATTTCCCTTAGGAACCCAATCGAACTTGGGTCCTAGATTCCTTGTTAGCATACTCCCCCTCGGATGGTTAACCCTACGAGTGGTCGGTCTCACATTGCTAATATGAGGAGTCTCGTTATATCTCGGATTAAACCAACAATCCACGGCAAAGTGACCAACTTTGCCACAGCACCAACAGTTAAATCTGTTGTACCTTTTCCTAGGCTCCTGCTTCTCCCTGGGAACGGTGGGTCCAGTCGGGGCCTTGGATCTAGAGGTGGAGCCATCATGATGACAGCAGTCACATGATTTCTTCACCTCTTGTTCCTTCAGTATAACAGGCTTGGCTTTTGGTGCCTGCTTCCTATTATGGCCAGAAGAGAAGTGGCCATAATCCTCCACTTGGATTTCCTCATAAGGTGCCTTGAAGACACTCTCGCTTAGTTGCGGGGGAAGGCCCACCCATCATACTGGCTCTTGGGCTTTTCAACCGAGGGCCGGAAGAAGTGGTCATAGGTTGACTCAAATTCTTATTCATTGCAGGGAAAGCCAGGCTTCCTGAATACAACAGGGTTGAGTGGGGCCTTTCCCTTTTCTGCAGCAGAGGCCTTCTTAGCAGCCTTATTTTTCCTCTGCTTTTTGTTTCTCCTGGATGATTTACCAGGCATACCCACATGCCCCAAGCCAGCCCCCTTAGCTTGAGCAGAGAAGGTATCAACCAGTGGAAGAACAGCCTTTGGCATAGAGAAGCTTTGGACAATCTTCCTTTCTGCCGCAAGTTGTTCTTCCAACTTATTGATTTCTTCCTGTTTAAGGTCAAGGAGACTTAGAGACTCTGAGTGCTTAGAGATCAGGTCCAGGTGCTCCTGTCGGAGAGAAATCAAGCTAGTGATCTCTTCCCTTAAGGAGACACCCTCGACCTTAAAGAATTTGACTTCCTTTTTATGAGCCCTCAATCTCTTGCGGAATTCCTCGAAGGTGTTGAGCAGAAGCTCATACTTTTCGTGGAGCTCAGCTTCTCGGGCAGATGGGCTGTCCTCGAGATCATCATCAGGAGACTCATAGTCAGAGTCAGAGAGGGGGGTACGAGCTTTTACCTTCCCAGTGAATGGGGCATTCTCCTTCTGAGTCAGAGCAACCCACTAGCCCAAAGTAGGCTTCCTCATCATCACTGGAGTCTGAGGAATCAGATTCACTCAGTTTCTTTGGCTTCTTAGCAATGTAGCTTCTCTCCTTCTTTTTATCTCTAGAGGTTCTGTGCTCCTCTCCCTTTCCCTTCTCTCTCTTGCCTTGATAGCAGTCAGCCACGACGTGTCCTGGCTTATTGCACCCAAAACAAATGATGTCAGTATGACGATGTTTGCTCGGTTTTGATTCATACCTGTCGGAAGAATAATTCTTCTTCTGATTTCTGGAGGAGGAGTCGTCTCTATTTCTTTGATTCCTCATCTTGAGGAACTTCTTGAATTCTCGGGTGATGAGGGAGAAGTCTTCTTCAGACAGCTCTGTGCCGGAGGAGCATGGCTCGGAGTCTTCCTCCTCATCCTTTTTCCACGAACGGGACGAGGCAGCACCCTTGCCTTTCCTGGAGTGAATGGATTTCAGGGCCACAGTCTTTTCTTTTGATGCGGCTTTCTCGACTTCTTCTTCTGCTTTCCTCGTGTTCAGCTGAAGCTCATAGGACATAAGCTTCCCAAATAGTATCTGAGGATCAGTTTCTGCTAATTTGCCAAACTCTCGGATGGCTCAGATCTTCGTGTCACATTCCTTAGTAAGGGACCTAAGGAATTTATCATTCAGTTCACCATCAGTGAACACTCTTCCATATCCCTTTATGGCATTGACGATCTTGAGGAAATTCTCGAAGGTAACTCTGATCTCTTCCTTGGTCCCTTGCCTTAAGGCCTCATATTTCTGGTTCAGGAGGGATCTCCGATCATCCCTCACTTCATCTGTGCCCTCCATCAGAATAATCAGGCAGTGCCAGATATCCTTGGTTGTCCTGCAGTTGCAGAAGTTCTGCATCATGGAGTCATCGACTGCGCTGACTAGAATGTTATGTGTCTTCTTGTCAAGTCCGACCAGCACCATCTCGTCCTTGTCCATTTCAGAAAACTTCTTTGTCACCATTTTGTTAGGATCAGTGGTGGAGGCCTTAGTGGGAATATAAGGTCCCTCCTCCACGATCATGAAGAGTCGAAGGTCGACTGCTTCCATGTAAAATCTAATCCTTTCCTTCCAGATAGGAAATTTAGCCTGGTGCACACTGGGATCTTGCCTGAGTACTTGAGTCCATCCATAGTAGATATATGCCTTCTTCTTGACACTAGTGGCAGGAACCTACTCAAGGTGTTAACCTTTTTGATGAGCAACCTCCCTCTGATATCACTTGAAAGTCACACTAGTGTCAACTACCTTCACCTTTGGGGTGATAAGTGATTTGTAGTCGTCTTGCGGAATTAAAAATTTACCTGCACAATAAAACAAAACAAGCACAGCACAGAAACACTCAGGCAGTTATAGTGGTTTCCCGATTTGGGTACGTCCACTTTCCCCCTTCGACCTATCTTCCAACAAGGGACGACTCGGTCACTTCACCAACAGGATTGAAATCTAATCCTATCACTATGAAAGAAATCCTTCCACCCGAAGGAGTCACTACTCCTCCACCACGGGTTGCACCCAACCCTTACAAAGAGGAACTAAGTTCCTTTATAACAAAAGTAAAAATAGAATGTACAAAATACAAACTACGTTTGGAGCGTTCGGTGTCCCTCTTCGTTCGATGAAGCGTTCTTGAAGAAGATGAAGAGTCCACGACCTAAGCACTCTCTTGGAGAGGATCTTCCCAAGATCGGCGGTGGCAAAGGATTGCGGCGGCGATGCTTTGTAGATCCAAACTTCGTAACATGGCTAGCAAGGTCTACCAACGATCTTACTTGGATCGATCGTCTCAATCGATTCGGAAGGGGAAAGTATTCCCGTTCAACAAACCAAGAGACAAAGGATCTCAAGATAGAAATGTGAGACGCGTTGCTTGGCTAAGTTTCTGTCGCCGGGAGATCAAGAAGAATCCACTACCAGCGGCGGCGACAACCTTTCGAGCGGCGACGGCGGCGGAAGGAAATCCGCGATCTGCTAGGTCAAGTCGGCGGCTCTTTCTTTTTTCGTGTGTTCGGGATTGTTCTAATGTTCAATAATAAGAGCGTATATATACTGTAGCATATCCCTTATGACCGTTGTGGGCCCCACAATGAGAAGCCCTAATTTCGGTTTCAACAGCGCCTGAACATTTGGTCCGGTCCAGCGAGCCAACGGAATTCGCCCAAGGCAAATTTGGCGGGAATCATGGGTGATTCTCGACGAATCGGCGAGACTTACTTATGAGTCCCGTCGAATTCTCCTTAGAAGAATTTTAGCTAAAGGACTTGCTATCCGGAGTGAATCGGCAAGAGTCACAATCCATTCTCGACGAATCGGCGAGAATGCAGAGTCATTCTCGTCGATTCTGACTTGGCAGATTTCTTGAAGGCGTTGAGTCAGCAGGGTGATTCTCGCCGATTCTGACTTGGCAGAATTCTTGAAGGCGTTGAGTCAGCCGGATGCCGTCGGCGGGAATCGGCGAGTAATTCTCGACGATTCGGCGAGAATCACTAGTCGAATAGGCGAGAATCACTTAGTGATTCTCGTCGAATCTAACTTAGACGATTTTTCATCTTTCTTCCCGTGAGTTGCTTTGACTCATCCTTGCTCCTTGTCTGCTCTTGATCTGTCTCAGCCCTGTACTTGAAAATAAGTACACTCCAATAGAGAGAGTACACGTAAGCCAACACACTGATATGCTCAACGAGGGATTACGTTGCGCAGACCCGTGTATATTGACCCACTGCACCCTAACATTGGTGTGTACTTAGCGTGGAATAACTGCAAGCACATCTTGAAGAAAATCATCAAATACATTATCTATTCAACTTAGCTTGTTCAGGGGCTTCTTCAAATCAGGTACATTGTGGATACAATACCCAACAGTTGTGTCCTAGAGTCAAGGTCTAGTCCTTAGAGTCAACAATGCCAGGGACCAGCCTCCAACACTGCCAGAGACTCAAGACTTAGAGAAAATTCAAGACTTAGAAAAAGAGCTTTATGTTCGTCGATCTCAGGTCGACGAAAGTCGTGCTCAGCTCGACGAACTCAGAGACAATTCTTTGAGCTGAGCGCGATGAACTTGGTTCTCAGATCGACGAACTCTGGACAAAGTGACAACACTTCTAAGTCAAACTTTGGTCGACAAACTTAGAACATCAGCTAGACGAACTCTGTTCTATGATCCAAGATCAACTAATCAAATGTTTCAACACTCAATACCATAGAGCATCACACTCAACGCCAGAATGATGATTCAACACTCAACGCCAGAGAACATCAAACTCAACGCAAGAATGTTGATTCAACACTCAATGCCAGAGAACATCACACTCAACAACAGGATGATGTTTCAACACTCAGCACCAGAAAATAGTCTAAGTCCAGAATCAAAACTCAGGTCGACGATCTTGGACCTCAGCTAGACGATCTCAATTCTCAGGTCTCAGGTCGATGATCTTGGACATCAGATCGATGAACTTGGTGCACAGAATAGGAAATCTGTCAAGAAGCAGTCAGCCATTCTGAGGTCGATGAACTTGGACCTCAGCTCGACAAACTATGGACTCAGGTCGACGAATCCAGACTTGGCTATTTCCCTTTTCTGTTCCTATTATATTGCAATGATTCCTGAGTAATTAATGCTCTAATATTCTCTGAATATTACCGTTAGACAAAAGCATTAATTATGGTCTTCATCATGATTATTTTCTGTCATTTTCCAAAGGGATAGTTGGGGAAATCAATCAATGCAAAATATTCTCTGGCCGTCAGCATTGAATGCAGAAAGGATTTCAAAATTCAAATGGACGTTTATATCGAAAATATAAAAATATAGATTCTTCTTCTTCCTGTAAGATATAGCAGACAACACACAACTGATACTAATATACATAAAACCAGTTAGGAAGAGTTGAACACCATCGTCTCGCGACAAGGATTCTCTCTGCTCTCGCTCTCTCTTGACAACAAAGCACTAGAAAGAAAGATCTGCTAGACCAGAAGAAGAATAGATTTCAGAAAAAGAAGAACAATCATTTAAATCAAGAGTATTCTTCTTCTGTCATCCTCTCAGGAAATTTCAAAGGACAATAACTACTGCATCTGTCAAAGAGTTCCTGAAGTTCTTCTGGTTGAAGTTGAAAGCTTGAAGGCCTATCACCCTGAATAAATTCAGTATTTTAGGGGGAGCTTTTGCCACCATCAAATCCACAGAGTCTTCTCAGTTGAATACTTGAGAAAGAGAAGACATCATCACTCTCTCACCCCCTATGTAAAAAGGGTTCTCTACTCCCTTCAAAAGTGATTCCTGGTTGCAAGTCTCCTAACCAAAAGACTTGAGTTTGGTTTTTGAGCACCTTACCAAAAGCTCATTGGTGGCAGTCACCTGAACAAAAACCTGAGTGGATTCCTACCAGTGTGGTAGAAGAGTGGATGTACCCAGGTTGGGGAACCACTATAAAATTCTTGTGTTGCCTGGTTGCCTTTTTCTTTTGTTCTTATTGTGTCTGTGATAGTTAGGATTCTCTGATTTTCATTAGTTTAATTTGTTGTGTTGTGATATAGCATCTGAGTTTAGAAATAAGTTATACTATTCAGCAAAAGATTTTAATCACTGACAAATAATCTATTCACCCCCCCTAGAGTATATTAGATCTAACCATTACTTTCAATTGGTATCAGAGGGGAGTTATTTTTGTTGTACAAGTTAACCCTTGAACCAAAGATCCTAAGTTAGATCTCTTTACATTTCTATTAGATTCACATAGACAGCATGGCCCAGAACAAAGATTATGCAAGCACCAGACCTCCAGTGTGCAACCTGAACAAGTTTGTCATCTAGAAGGCAAGAAAAAGTTATATATGAACTCCATTGATGAAGATATCTACAATTCCATTTTGACAGGTCCCCCTACAATACTTACAACAGCAGTATCATCCAGCACTAATGCAGTTCCACCACCTGAGTGGACTGAGGCTCAGAAGAAGGCCAAAATTGTTGATGCCAAGGCAATGAACATATTGGCCCAAACAATGTTAGATGACATTTTCTAGAAGGTGGCTGAATGCACATCAGCCAAGGCCATTTGGGATTCCCTGAATCAAATGCTGGCTGGATCTGCTGATGAGAGAAAAGATAGAAAATCAAACCTCATATCCCAATATTAGAACTTCAAGAAGGAGAAAGCTGAAACAGTAGCTGATATGTACAACAGGTTAAGCTCAATCATCAATGAGCTAAAGACCTTAGACAAGGACATCACCCTCACAGAGGTGAATGACAGAATCCTCATATGCTTCCCAAGATCATGGGATTCAAGGATTTGTCCCATCAAGGAGGCCAGGAGCCTAAATGAGATTTCCACTGAATCTCTTTTAGGAAAGTTAAAGTCCTATGAACAGCTGATCAAGTCCAGGGAAGCAGCTCAGCAAAGAACACCTCCACCAGCAAGGAAGGAGCACAGTCTTACATTCAAGGCTGTTGAGGAGACTGAGACTCCATCCATAAATATAGATCTGATGAGCTTGCTTGCCAAAAGATTCTACAAGATGGCAAGGAAAGACATCAGGAGAATGTCATCCAGGAAGGATGACAAGCCAAGGTATGATAAAACCCCTACTAAAGAAGTGGTTTGCTTTGGCTGCAGGAAACCTGGACACTTCATCTCTGAGTGTCCAGAGAATCAGAAGAAGGAGAAGAGAAGAGAGAAGGACACAAGAAGACAGCATAGCAGCAGGCCTTCTTCCAGCAAATATAAGAAGAAGGATAAAGGCTTTGTAGCTGAAAGCTGGAGTGAAACATAAGATGAATCTTCATCTTCAAGTTCTAGTGAAGAAGAAGAGGAGGCAAAGGCAAAGGAAGTTTGTCTCATGGAAATTGATGCCAACAGTAGCAGATCAGATACAGATGAATCTGATAATGAAGAAAGCCTGTAAGCTGAAGATCAGGTATTAGCCTCTTATGATTTTGAATCTAATGAATTCAAATGTGAATTTAAAAATTTATGCTTAGATTTTATAAGCTCTGAGAAGGAAATCAATATTCTCAGAGAAAAATTGAAAGATCAAGATGAAATCATTTCTGAAAATGCTAGCCTATTTAATGAACTAAAGTCTACAAATGAACAAATCATCTTTCTGAAATCTGAACTTAGCAAAGCTAAGATACTGGAAGAAACATTAAATGGCAGAAGTTTAAAACTGTTAGATATAACCCGTACATTAAATACTAGAACTAATAACTGTAGATTAGGGTTAGGAGCTTCATCCAGTGAACCAATACTAATTCAAAAAAACCATCTTTCTAAACCTGTAAATTTTGTTTATGATAAAGGAAATAAAAACACTGAACAAGTCAATAAGGTTAATGAAGTCCTTAAACAAATTGAAACTAAGAAAAAACTTAAAAAACAGAAGAACAATAGAAGTAACAATGTTCAGCAGTTATCGTCAAACTTAGATCGACGATACATGAACAGATCGTCGACCTCAGAACGACGATCTCTAAATGAAAACTTCAGTAATAATCAATCTTTGATCTACGATCGACGATATCAGTATGTTTCGTCGACCAGAGATCGACGATTTTGGTGCCCCAAGAATGAATACCTTCATTCTTCGAGTAGAGATTGAAGATCTCATCCATCATCGTCGAGCTCAGGTCGACGATCCAACCAGAGATCGTCGATCCCAGATCTTAACAATAGAAACCTAAATTCTAAAAGTAACATTAATCCTTTTAGTCAATGGATAATACCACCAAGAAGATATCATCCTAAAGGTTACAAAAATCAACCTGAATGCTCTTATATTTCCAGTTATAGTTATGTAAATCAACCAGGACCCAAGGTTACCTGGGTCATGAATAACTAACTGTTTTATCTGCAGATGAAGAGCTGTCTAGCTGTAAATCAAGTATGGTACCTAGACAGTGGTTGCTCCAAGCATATGACTAGGAACAAGGAAAGTCTACTCAACTACAAGTCCAAGCTTGGACCAAAGGTAATCTTTGGATACTCAAAGTGTGGGCAATTTGAAGGCTATAGACAAATAAGGATTGGAGCAGTCACATTAAACAAGGTAACCTATGTAAGAGGACTCAAGCATAACCTCATCTCCATAAGTCAATTATGTGATTAAGGTTATCAGGTACACTTCAACTCAACTGCCTGTATTATTTCTAATAAAGAAAAACAAACTGTTTGAATGGGGAATAGACAAGGAAACATATATATAGTTAATTTTCTATCTGCCAATTCAGGTATCTGCTTACTTAACATTATAAGTAATCAGAATGATTTATGGCATAAAAGACTAGGGCATGTTAATATGAAAAACATTGCTAGGCTATCTAAAGACAACCTTGTGAGAGGTTTACCTTCTGGCCCCTATAAGAAGGAAGGCCTCTACAGGGCTTGTCAACTAGGCTAGGAAACTAAATCTAGTTTTAAATCAGTAAATAAAAGTGATTCACCTAGGATATTGTACTATCTATACATGGATCTCTTTGGACCCATAGTTGTACAAAGCCTGGGAGGGATATCCTACACCTTAGTCATAGTGGATGAATTCTCAAGGTTCACTTGGGTGTTCTTTCTGAGATCTAAGTCAGATACCTTTAAGGTTCTTACAGATTTTCTCAAGACCATATTGATTGAGTGCTCTACTCATATTGCATTGATCAGAAGTGATCATGGTACAGAGTTTGAGTCTCTTCTTATGCATGAGTTCGGTGAGAAGGAAGGTATCAGGCACTGCTTCTCAGCTCCTAGAACTCCCCAACAAAATGGAGTAGCTGAAAGGAAAAATAGGACACTGATTGAAGCTGCAGGAACATTACTTGCAGATGCTTGCATGCCCCTATCCTTTTGGGCAGAGGTTGTAAGCATAGCAAACTGTGTACTGATCAGAAGCCTGATACATAAACTAAAGAATAGGACTCCCTATGAATTACTTAAAGGGAAGAAACCTAAAATCACTTATTTTAAAGTATTTGGTTGTGTATGTTATATACATAATAATGATAAGAGATACATTAGAAAGTTTGAAGCTAAGGTTGAAGAGGGAATTTTTCTAGGATATTCCCAAGTAAGCAAAGCTTATAGGGTATTTAATAAATCTTCCCTGAAAATTGAGGAATCAATTCATGTTACATGTGATGAAGCTAACATGTTTTACAAGAAGAAAAACATTTCTACCAATAGTACTTTGTAGGTATCAAATTTGTGTGAGAATTTGGATGTTCTAGAGCTTACCCCAGAGGCTGAATCACATCCTCCTCCACAATTAGTAGCAGAAGCTGATAGTTATGAAGAAACTGTGGAAGTAGTTCAACTTCCTTCAACATTTGATGCAATTCCACAAGAGAAATTAAATCCAATAATTGTTGTTCAACCAACTCCACCTAATGATCATGTCACACTTAGAGATCACCCTAGATCCCAAGTGATTGGAGACATAACAGCAGGTGTACAGACAAGACATCAACTCAACCAAGACTTGATGCATGTCTGTTTCCTCTCTCTAGTTGAACCTCAAACCATAAAAGATGCTGAGCAAGATCCCCAATGGATCATTGCTATGCAAGAGGAACTCAACCACTTTGAGAGATATAGAGTTTGGGATTTGGTTCCAAGACCCCAAGACTACCCAGTTATTGGAACCAAATGGGTATACAGAAATAAACTGGATGCCCAAGGTGTAATTGTGAGAAATAAGGCTAGGCTTGTTGCTCAAGGTTATAGGCAAAAAGAGGGAAAAGACTATGACCAAACATTTGCACCAGTTGCAAGATTGGAGGCAATCAGAATATTTCTTTCTTATGCTGCCTACAAGAAGTTCAAAGTCTATCAGATGGATGTGAAGAGTGTCTTTTTGAATGGAGTGCTAAAGAAAGAGGTTTATGTTGAACAACCTCCAGGTTTCATCTCTCCAACTCATCCTTATCTTGTTTTTAAATTGCAAGCCCTCTATGGTCTAAAGCAAACTCCAAGAGCTTGGTATGAGACTTAAGCTAGCTTTTTGATAGAGCATAAATTCATTAGAGGCATTGTAGATAAAACATTGTTCACTAGACATCATAAGGACCAAACCTTGTTAGTATAAATATATGTGGATGACATTATATTTGGGTCTACTTATCCCAAATTATGCAAGAGGTTCTCTGACCTTATGCATTCAAAATTTGAGATGAGTAGCATGGGTGAGCTCTCCTACTTCCTTGGTCTCCAAGTGAAGTAGCTCCTTGATGGCATCTTCATTTCCCAGGATAAATATGCTAAAGAGCTTATCAAGAAGTTTGGGATGGCTGATGCCTCAGCAAAGAAAACACCTATGGCTACAAATGTTGTAATAGACTCTGATACACATGGGAAACCTATGGATCAGAAATTATATTGGGGCATTGTTGGATCTCTACTATATCTTATAGCTAGCAGACCTGATATCATGTTTGTCACATGCCTTTGTGCTAGGTTCCAGGTGAACTCTAAAGAATCTCATCTAATTTTTCTAAAAAGGATTTTAAGATATATAAAGGGTTGTCCTAGTCTAGGTCTCTGGTATCCTACTGAGTCAGAGTTTGAGTTAACTGGATACTCAGATGCTGACTTTGTTGGATGCAGAGTGGACAAAAAGAGTACCTCGGGAACCTGTTAGTTCCTTGGTATGAGATTAGTGTCCTGGTTTTGCAAAAAGCAATCATTTGTGTCCACATCAACTGCTAAAGCAGAATATATTGCAGCTGGCAGTTATTGTTCCCAGATGCTGTGGATTCAAAACCAACTCCTGGACTATGGGTTCAACTTAAATAATTCAACACTACTATGTGATAATTTAAGTGATATTGCCATAGCACAAAATCCAGTCCATCATAGTTGAACTAAACATATAGACATTAGGCATCATTTTATTAGAGAGTGTGTAGACAAAAACAATATTAAACTTGTCTATATCTACACTGATTTGCAAAAAGCTGATATTTTTACTAAGCCCTTGGATGAAAGAAATCACTTATTCTTTGTAAATCAGCTTGGAATGATCAATGGAGAAGACTTAGTTTAGTTTCTGTCTGCACTCAAAGAACTCTTCAGATTTCGTCGATCTGAGATCGACGAACTACCTGTTAGTAAAGTTAGTTTCGTCGACCTGAGATCGACGAACCTACTTCAGAAAACTTTCGTCGAACAGAGCTCGGCGAAATGTCTTCAACCCTTCAGACTGAGATCGACGAATTGTTTAACTACAAATTATTTTGTCGACCTCAGATCGAAGAACTATTTCTTTTAGTGGAATGGAGTTTGTCGTTTCATATTCCGGAAAACCTTATATTTAGGTTTTCTTCGACCTCCGTCCCGCGCTTTCAGTTCTCTTGCACTTGATCCTCGTTTTCTCTTGCAGGTGCTCTCATGGCGATTTCGGTAGGAACTATAAGGGCGATGAAGTTTGATACTGGATTCGACCTAGACTTCGAATCTATCCAGTACTCAGACCCCATCTTCCTGAACATTCTACAGTTGCTTGAAGACCAACAGTTGAAGACTCTGCTCTCCACCCGCATGAAGATATCAGGAACAGAGATCAGGGAATGGGTTTACACGGCTTCTACAGAGGAAAATACGATGTCTGGAACAATCGTGGGTACTACTATTTCTCTTACCACCGATGTTTTAACTGAAATTTTTGGATTGAGAAATGGTGATGAAGAATTAGATATAAATTCAGAGGAATTTGATATGATGCTTAGCATGATGTGGTATTCGGGACAAACCGCCAATAAATTGCTCAAGAAACATTTGTCTGCATAGTTCAAGTTTCTTACCGACATTGTGGGGAAGGTGCTGCTAGGGAAGCACACTGCACATGACTATATTACCAGGCATCAGTTCCTGGTCATGTGTGTCATAGTGAATAAAAGGAAAGTGAACTGGGCGTAGGTCTTATTTGATCTGATTAGAAAGAAGAACAACAAAAAGGAGGTTTGCTTTGGAAAGATCCTAGGGATCTTCCTCAAGGAGAAGGCTGCTGAATCACTGGTCTCCCCGACCATATTCATTAATGCAAGCAAGATACTCACTTGTGCTCTGTTTAGTAAGTGGGAGAGGACAATCACTAAGCCAACCAAGGCTCCTTCCTCTTCCACCAGAACTTCTGAAAGTACTAGGGCTATACCAGCCACTCCCCATCACATTGAAGAGATCCCTTCCACCCCTCCACCACCTCTAGCTACTCAGGTTCTATCCCAACCAGCAACACAACCAACCCCACCTTCCACTACCACTACAGTCCCTACCTCTATAACTCAAGCATCCCAACTTCCTGCCTCTCCAACAAACATTCCCTCCAATACTCCATCCCCCCAGCCTGATACATTTGTACCCTCACCACCCCACTCTCCTCTTCCACATCATCTTGTTGATATCCCCCAAATCAACCTCTCATCCCTCCCATCCTTCAACCTCTTATCATCCCCACTACACACTCCCTCTCCTCAAAATGACTTTCCCCTAGACACTCAAATTCCACCTCCACCTCCACCTCTAACTCCCCCAGCACCTACCATATCCACTCAACCAACCACTACCACAACATGTACCTCTCCACACTTGGATCCCTCCCTTGTCTCCCCACTCATTAACCTCCTCACACCCCTCCTAAAAACACTCATAGCAGAGGCTATCTCTCCTCTTGCTGCATCCATCTCCTCTCTTGCTGCTCAAATTACTGCTTTAACTACTACTCCCTCTTCGATTGGGGGCCTGGATTCAGTTCCTTCTGAAACCAGGCAGGGGGAGATACTTAATGATGAAGTAGCACCAGTTGTAGCAGAAGATATAACACCAGCAGAATCAGATGATAAGGATATGGACACAGCAGTTATAGTAGAAGATGTAACAATAGAAGACGTTATAGCAGAAGAAGTACAAGAAGAAGTTATGGCACAAGATGTACCAACAGACAGCACCAAGCCATCTATTGCCATAATCCCATATACCACACCCATTTAGCTCAAGGCCACTTTTGCAGCTCCTGAGCCTCTTCCCAGAGGTTCTTCCACCACCATCTCATCCCCTATGGTACCAGTGTATATTATGGATGATTCTCCAATGCCTGACCTAGATGCATTGGTCATGGCTGATATTGAGGAAGAAAATAAATTAGCTGCTCAAAGCACTAATGTACATAGTTCTCCAGTTCCCCCCCCCCCCAGTTCCTTCAAAGATAGAAAATACAACAACTTCTGATGACACATTGAGAGAGATTGATGCCATGTATGACAATCCTCGGCCTTCTGATGATGATGATGATGATGATGATGATTCTGATGAGGACCCTAAGAAGAAGAAAGTTTCAAAGAAAAGGAAAGGTCCTCCACCCCCTGCCCCAAAACCCAATCCAGCAAATGACACACCCTATTATATTATGTAGAACATAACTCCATACAAGGGTATGCCAGCTTGGATGTGGCTGTCTAAAAATGAACAAAAGGCAAGGAAGAAGAGCAGAAGATATTCTCCTCCCCCACAGAAATTCAAGAGAGGTCCTCCTCCTCCTCCTGCTACTGGTGCCTCGAGAACTACTTCTCAAGGGACAGATGCACCTTCCAAGTCTACATCCTTCACCAAAACATATCAAAGACAGGAAAGGCCATCTAGACAACATTCTCAAGGAAGCAGCCAGCAAAGGAATGTCTGCTCTATAGAGCAAATAAAGGAGGTAGTTTATCAGAAACTAGAGTTCTCACCTCCCAGACAGCAAGCTCAACAAAAAAGGCACACATAATCCCACAAGCCCAAAATAAAATATAGTGAGACTTCTCCTCCAAAGTCTCTGTATACTCAGAGTGATGAAACCCAAAAAGTAACAATTTTCCAAGCACAGTCCACTCAATTCAAGCCTGTTACCCTGTTGCCCCCACAAGATGATCAATTATCTGTTAGTCAGGATATTGATCCCAACTTCAGGATGGCTAGGCTCCAAGATTTGAATGGTCTGTCACAAATAAAGAAGGCTAGAGAAGAGGGTGAAGATCCAACAAAGTTCACAACTATGTCTTCATACAGAGAAAAAGAGCTGGATAAACTTCAAGTGAGCAAGAAAGTGTTTGATCCTGCAGAGTACATGGCTATACACCTAGAGGCTGTAGTACCCAAAACCTCCACCCTGACAGTGATTGGAGCAGCAAATATGTACATGTCAAAGAAAGAAGCTGCTAATCCTGATAGGGAAATCATCTTTACTCAGCCTGGAGATAAGAGCAAAGGAGCAGAGAAATAGAAGAAATACAGCCTGAACTCCTATGTGTATGGTATACTTTTGAAAAATAGTGTTCTATGATACAAAGCTATCTGTGTAAATATATCTGCTGCATATATATTATTTCATTCTCTGCCAGATATATATTTTCTTGCTTTGTACATTTCTTTTTATCATTGAGTCTGTAAATAGTGACCTCACCCAAATAGGGGGAGATTATTGGATCCCTAGTTGGATTTGGGCTAGGTTCACTAAGTCAAGATATGACCCAACATGTATAGCCAGGGTCATGGTTGTGTCCTAGAGTCTAGGTCTAGTCCTTAGAGTCAACAATGCCAGGGACAAGCCTCCAACACTGCCAGAGACTCAAAACTTAGAGAAAATTCAAGACTTAGAAAAAGAGCTTTATGTTCGTCGATCTCAGGTCAACGAAAGTCGTGCTCAGCTCGACGAACTCAGAGACAATTCTCTGAGCTGAACTCGATGATCTTGGTTCTCGGATCGACGAACTCTGGACAAAGTGACAACACTTCTAAGTCAAACTTTGGTCGACAAACTTAGAACATCAGCTAGACAAACTCTGTTCTCTGATCCCAGATCAACTAATCAGATGTTTCAACACTCAACACCAGAGAACATCACACTCAATGCCAGAATGATTCAACACTCAATGCCAGAGAACATCACACTCAATGCCAGAATGTTGATTCAACACTCAACGCCATATACCATGACACTCAATGTCAGAATGATGTTTCAACACTCAGCACCAGAAAACAGTCTAAGTCCATAATCAAAACTCAGGTCGACGATCTTGGACCTTAGCTAGACGATCTCAATTCTCAAGTCTCAGTTCTACGATCTTGGAAATCAGATCGATGAACTTGGTGCATAGAATAGGAAATCTGTCAAGAAGCAGTCAGCCATTCTGAGGTCGACGAACTTGGACCTAAGCTTGACGAACTATGGACTCAGGTCGACGAATCCAGACTTAGTTATTTCCCTTTTTTGTTCCTATTATATTGCAATGATTCCTGAGTAATTAATGCTCTAATATTCTCTGAATATTACTGTTAGACAAGAGCATTAATTATGGTCTTCATCAGGATTATTGTCTGTCATTTTCCAAAGGGACAGTTGGGGAAATCAATCAATGCAAAATATTCTCTGGCCGTCAGCATTGAATGCAGAAAGGATTTCAAAATTCAAATGGACATTTATATCGAAAATATAAAAATATAGATTCTTCTTCTTCCTGCAAGATATAGCAGACAACACACAACTGATACTGATATACAGAAAACTAGTCAGGAAGAGTTGAACACCATCATCTCGCGATAAGGATTCTCTCTGCTCTCGCTCTCTCTTGACAATAAAGCACTAGAAAGAAAGATCTGCTAGACCAGAAGAAGAATAGATTTCAGAAAAAGAAGAACAATCATTTAAATTAAGAGTCTTCTTCTTCTGTCATCCTCTCAGGAAATTTCAAAGGACAATAACTACTGCATCTGTCAAAGAGTTCCTGAAGTTCTTCTGGTTGAAGTTGAAAGCTTGAAGGCATATCACCCTGAAGCAAAGTTCCTTTCACCCTGAATAAATTCAGTATTTCAGGGGGAGCTTTTGCCACCATCAAATCCACAGAGTCTTCTCAATTGAATACTTGAGAAAGAGAAGACATCATCACTCTCTCACCCCCTTTGTAAAAAGGGTTCTCTACTCCCTTTAAAAGTGATTCCTGGTTGCAAGTCTCCTAACAAAAAGACTTGAGGTTTGGTTTTTGAGCACATTACCAAAAGCTCATTGGTGGCAGTCACCTGAACAAAAACCTAAGTGGATTCCTACCAGGGTGGTAGAAGAGTGGATGTATCTAGGTTGGGGAACCACCATAAAATTCTTGTGTTATCTGGTTGCCTTTTTCTTTTGTTCTTGTTGTGCCTGTGATAGTTAGGATTCTCTGATTTTCATTAGTTTAATTTGATGTGTTGTGATATAGCATCTGAGTTTAGAAACAAGATATACGATTCAGCAAAAGATTTTAATCACTCACAAATACTCTATTCACCCCCCCTGCCCTCTAGAGTATATTAGATCTAACCCTTACTTTCAAAAATCTTCTATGACTTATGTTCTACTGTGTATACTTAATTCAGCTTTCAAGAACACAAGCACAACAAAACACAAGACACAACACACCACATTTTTATAGTGGTTCCCCAGTGTATGGGTATATCCACTGTCCCTCTCCGCCTTTCTAACAGTATGTTAGACAAGGCTCTTCTCAAAAAATTATGGCTCCTCGGAGATTACAGCACGATCCCACCGGATCAGTCAGTCTCCACTAAGACTTACAATACTGGCTCACAGCCCTCCATACAGTAATCTCCTGACAACCAAACACAGGCACAAATGCCCTTTATACAGGCTGGGAGAAACAACCCTACACCGATCCACACAGGGATCCAATCATAGGCCCACAGCCCTAACACAGATCTCACAGAGCCTTCTCACAGCCTTTATAATTTAGGCTTTATAATTAGATCTCACAGATATCTCACACTGCCTAATCAATCTAGGCCGCAACACAGATCTTTCACAGATCCATTAATTTTGAAAGAGTTGTTGATTTGACTCAAGAGAAATTATTCTCTGAGTCAATTTCTTCCTGGACTAAGTAAATCTCAGCCCTATCTACTTCCCAGCAACAAGAATAACAATCTTCGACTATCCGGCTTGTGCTGGAAGTTCCTTAGGACCTTGATCTTGTTCTTATTGATGAAGGGGGAATATTAAGAATGAATGTCTTCAATCAGCTTTCCTTTATTGGCAGGAAATGAATTGCTCTGCCTCTCCTTCTGTCCAAAGAAAACTATGTACAGATATCTTCTTCTTCAATGATCCAGAGAAAGATCTTCTGATTTGGCTCTGCTTGGATCGTGAATCAACTTTAGCTAGGGCTTGCCTAGACATATTTGTCTTCCTTAGAGAAATCCTCTGTACTTATTGTAGCAGATGTTTATTACACCAGTAAACTCAGAAACCCTTCATATTTATCAATTTGAAGTTCTTGGTTCTGTAACAATGGAGGATGAAGACGACGAACTCACACTTCTTGTTTTAGAATGTTAATCAGAAAATTTATTTGATCTCGATCTCAACTGCTATTTATAATCCCGTCGATTTGTGGGATGATTGACACGTGTCCCAATTTTAACGGTGGTTAAAACCTCAGCTTAATCAAATTGAGATTCACTGTAGACTAATGTCGACGTTAATGTTGATTTGCAGCATTTAAATAGCAAATCTGAAATTCGTTGACTTTGTTGACGTCAGCATCATTCTAGACTTAGAAAAATCAAGCACTTTTTAGAAATCCTCAGTTCGACGAACTCAAAACTCAGTTCGACGAACCCATAGCTCAACTCGATGAAATCAAGCATCATTTCAGAAATCCTCAGTTCGACGAACCCAGAGCTCAGCTTGACGAAATCAAGTGAAAGCTAAGTTCGACAAACTCTGAACTCAGTTCGACGAACTCAAAGCTCAAATCGATGAAAAGTGGATAAGCAATACTCAACAATTCTTGACTTAGAAATATTTCATCTTTGTTAGGCGTTGAGAGCGTTGAGTGTATACACCTCACTCAACGCTTTTTGATTTGGCCACATTCTTCTGCCCTTTCTGCTTAAAAGCATTGAGAGCAATGAGTGTATATGCCTCACTCAACGCTTTTTGCCTTAGCCATATTCTTCAGCTTTCTTCCTGATGGTTTTGAGAGCATTGAGTGTATAAGCTTCACTCAACACTGAAAGAAAAGGGAGAGTAATCTCTGGTTAACTCTAGAGGGGGGTGAACAGAGTTATTTAAAAATTCCTTTGCAACTTTTTACAAATATAAAGTTAAGTGATAAAATAGGTGATATAGTAATAGCTAAGAGAAGTTAATAGAAGCAAAGAAAAAGCTACACAAAGATACCACAGTACAAGACAAAAAGAAAACAGCAAACACACAGACAACACAAGAATTTTATAGTGGTTCCCCAACTAGGTACATCCACTCTTCTACCACCCTGGTAGGAATCCACTACTGGTTTTGATCAGGTGACTGTCACCACAATATCTATTTGCAGGGAGATAGTGCAACCCTTTAAGCTTATGATCAGGTGCCCAAAAACCAAACTCAAGTCTTTTGGAAGGTGACTTGTGAAACAGGCTAACTTTTGAAGGGAGTTAAAACCATGTACAGTGGGGGTGAAGAAAGATAAAAACTATATGTTGTCTTATCTTTTCTCAAAAACAACTAAGAAGACTTGTGGATTCTTGATGGTGTCAAATCTCCCCCTGAGATGAAGTTTTTATTCAGGAAGATTGAGAGCTCTGCAGGGTGAGTAGGTCTTCTTGAAAAGATTCTCCAGAAGGTTGTAGACAAGTGCAGTTCATTGTCTCTGAGAGCTTGTTGGAAGAAGAACACTTGAAGAATGATAGAGCAGAACTTGTTTTCTCTTTTGTGATTTTTCATCTGTCTAGATGTGTTGAATTTTTCTCACAAACTTGATTATATTCTCTGCAACAAAATTGGTCTTGAAATTGAATTCAATTGCCTTGATTTACTGTTGAAATCTTGGAAATTGGGCAGCTGCTAGAAGAGCAATAAAAGAATTCCTTAACTGTCCCAAGAATTAGCTGTATAATAACTCTGTGAAAACCAGTAATTAATGTTGCCATAAGAACGGCTATATTCTGAGAATATAAGCATTAATTACTTAGAGTAATATAAGCTATAAAATAAGTCAAATCAAATCTGAAACACAGCAAAGAAGGAAATGTTGAACTGGTAATATTCGTCGATTTGAGATCCTGGATCGTCGAATTCAACCTCTCTTTCATCGAGCTGAGCCCTGAGAACTTTGAACTGTAATATAGCTTTCTATACTGGGCTCCAAGATCGTCGAACAGAGAGAGTAGATCATCGAACTCAAGGTCTGATAAAAGATAAGAGTTCGTCGAACTCAGTCCAACTTTCGTCGATATTAATTCAGAGATGTGACTCTGAGATCGTCGAACTAAGAACGAAGATCATTGATCACTCTTCAGAGTTCGTCGAATGACTACTTGAACATGAAATTTCTGCCTTGTTCTGATTTCTGCAATCTTCTAAGTCTTCTAAGGGCTTGGTCTGATCATTATGACTTGTTGACTTATCCTTAAATCTAATGAAGACCTATGACCCTAAACTATAAAAGGAGGGTCATACTTAACCTAATTTAGTGAACCTAGCCCAAATCCAACTAGGGATCCAACAATCTCAGCCTATTTGGGTGAGGTCACTAACACAAAATAAAAGAAACAATCATAAAGTAAGAAAACAAATATCTGATAGAAATAACACATTCAGCAGATATTTATAACATGTGCTTCATGATTAAACAGAATAAAGTTCAAAAATAATTAAGAATAATACAATAACAAAATTGTTGTTTCTATTTAGGAGTTTCTTTCTCTGTCTTCTCAGTAGGCTGTCTGAATTTGATTTCTCTGTTAGGGTTAGCAGCTTCTCTCTTTGACATAAACATGTCAGACGCACCAATAATATTCTGAGAAGTTGCTCTGGGCACTACAGCCTCTGGATGTAGTTTCATATAGTCATCAACATTAAAGAAATTAATAGCTTTAGCATACCTGGTCAGTTCTTCTTTCCTGAAGGATGACATTATAGAATACTAAGAAGGATCCTTGCCTTTATCTATGGCATAGCTAATCAGAGAGAGTCCTATAAGTTCATGAAATCTAGCCATCTTAGCAGAAGTCTCCTGTTTTGGATCTACAAATGGAATAGGAGGAGACTCTGGACTTTTTTGACTAGAGTCTTGCTTTGGTTCATCTGTAGGAGCTCTCTTGGAAGAAGCTGGAGGAGGATGGCTTGAAGAAGTCTGTTGACTGCCATGCCTTGACTGTCTTTGATCATTCTTGGTCACTGGAGCAGCTCTCTGAGTGACATTTCCAGAAGTGCCTGAAGAGGGAGGAGGAGGATGAGGAGGGTCTTTACTGAACTGCCTAGGAGGAGACATGTACCTTCTCCTCTTCTTCCTTTTTTTTTGATCATTCTTAGACAGCCACATCCATTGGGGCATCCCTGGGTATGGAGTTATTTTCTACAAAATATAATAGGGAGTGTCATGGTTGGGATTTGGCTTTGGAACAGCCTTTCTCTTCTTGATAGCTTTCTTCTTAGAATTAGCAGAATTGATAGTTTTAACTTCAAGACAACCTAAATACCTAGAGGGGGGTGAATAGGTTCTTATCCTTATTTTTACTTAAGGCATGAATTTAACTTCAGTTCTTTAATATAAATAAGATATCTCTACAGCTAACACAGCACATATAATCACAGAAACTATAATAACACAAATCATAGATTGCACACAGATTTATAGTGGTTCCCTAAGGTCTTGGTACATCCACTTTCCCCCTGCGCCTATCCAACAATATGCTAGATTCAGCCTAACTCCATCCTTTTCTTCTCAGATCCACAGATCTTACAGCTCAGAATCCTGAAGGATTCCTACAACTCAGAATGTATCCACACTCCTACAACTCAGGCTAATAAGCCCTACCTCAGCCTTGCCATAAGGCCTACAACTCAGAGAACCAATTATCCTACACTCAGGCTCAAATAGCCTTACCACTCAGAGATGTAAATCTCATATACTCAGCCTTTATAACACAGGCTTACAACTCATATCTTTGATAAGATCCTATAGAATTTGATAAGTAATTTGATGGACTCTTACCCTTGAAGAGAGAGAAAGGATAAGAGAATTCTTGATCAGCTTCTTGATGAAACTGATGGCTGAAATCAACCTGTTCTTAGCTTTCTTCAAAGCTTCTTGAATCTAAACTTAGTAGGGTTGATCTCCTTTTAAGTTGACTGACTGGCAGCTTCCTTCTTGGATACCAGATATGGATCTGGATCTTCTTAGTAGATAGGTTCAGAATCTACTTCTTAAGAGACTTGTGATTGTCTCATTCTTGACTTCAAAACAGCTGGAGCTCTCTCTCCCCAAACCTTCTGAAGTTTCTTATGAATTCTGTATTGAATTCTCCTTAGGCTAAATCTGAGTGGATGAACTCTTCAGAATGTCTTCTTAGATCTTCTCACGAAGATCTTCTTCTGTGACTTGCACTTTCTTGATCAGAGATCAATCTCACAATAGTTGTGTTAGTTGTGTGTCAATTCATCATTCTCTTCTTCTGAATCCATCTATATATATAGACTTCATCCATGGTAACTGGCAGATCCGGTTCTAACTTACTTCTGACAAGTCTGACAGCTTCAGTACACCTACTGTAACTCACAGCTATCAAGTCCTCAAATAGTTCTTGAGCCATTGTCTCTGTCAGCAAAGCGTCAAGACTGACTGTCATAAAGTGTCGAGACAATCTGTAAATATGTGTCGACACAAGTGACTTAAGTGTCGACACAGACTTTGGTAATGTCGACATAGCTGCCTTGATGTCGACACAGCTTCTTGACACTACATCTTAAGAATGTGTCGACACTGATTATTTGTGTCGATACAATCACTTCTTCACTTTTCAGCAATCAACTATGTTGAAACTCTGCAGTGTGTCGACACAAGTCCTGTGTGTCGACACAGTTGATGTAGACTAAGAATTCTGTGTATCGATACTGCCTTCAGGTGTCGACACAGTTGATGTCGACTCTTCCTTTGTTTGTCGACACTGCCTCCCGGTGTCGACACATTTGATGTCGACTATAATCTTCTGTGTGTCGACACAGTTTCTTCTGGTGTCGACACTGCTTCCCCAAGTATCGACACAGGCTTTCTTAAGTGTCAACACTTGGACTAAGAAACTTTTCTCTGCATTTTAGCCAATACTTAACCTGCACATATAAACTCAAAATAACATCAAATACACCTTGATGTATATCATTGAGCTAAGTGAGGCTTCTCCAAATCAGGTACATATTTTCCAATGTACCCAACAATCTCCCCCTATTTGGAGAAGTCATAACCCTTTTGTCAATGATATACACCACTTATGATAAATAAACATTATGATTTATATAAGCATTATTTAACAGGGTAACTTATAAACAAATCAAATATCAAAATCACATCACAGAATAAGGATACAAACTAAATGAACATGGAACATGGTTTTGTTTATTATATCAAAAAGTCTCTTAACACTGATTACATAGATTTCTTGAAAAACTAAGAATTACATAGTTCTTGAAAAATCTAGTAAAAACAAAACTAAGGCTGGACTGGCTCCTTGATGACTATTCCTTTTCTAGATTTAATCTGAGCCTGCACAGAAGGTTCTGTATCTTCAATGAGCTTCTTGCCTTTCAGATCAGCCTTCTTTTGAGCTTCAGCCTAAATCCTTTGCCTTTCAAAGTAATGAAAAGGCTTAGGGAAATACTTGCTAGGCTCCTGAGCATCAGGAGGTAGCTTCCCACTCTTAGCCTTCCTTCTGTATTGAACTATAGCTTCTTGCCTTGCCTTATACTTCTGCCACTCCTGCTCATTATACCATTTACCCCTTTCATGAACTTGGTCTTTTACAGCTTTCCAGGTAGTTAATATGATATTTCTAGAAGTGGGGCTCCATTTCTCAAAATCAGGTTTTAACTCTGCCTGCTCTCTAAATCTTTTCTTTGATAGTTGAGCATCTTGCTGAGCTTTCAGACCAGCTTCTGGCATATCTACCTTTTCAATAATAACATTAGTAACTGGTTGTGGAGGGTTGTACATAGACTGAACATGTTGATGTATCATTTCAATATTTGCAGGGGGGTAAATAACTTGGGCAACCTCAGGTTGATCACCTTCAAGTAGAGCTGGTTGCACACCTAACTCAGCCACAGTATCATCATCACATAAGGGTGGATATCCCAGAGTGGCTCTAATGCTGTTGGTTACCCATTTTGCATGATCAGAGCCAACATATACTAACACCCTCTCCCCCTTTATGACTTCTCTAGCCACATGTTCTCTCAAATCATCTTTCTGAAATCTATTTGCCCATCCAGGTAATTGATACCATCTTTAAAGAAAGGCTTTAACTTTTGAAGCTTGTCATTGATTAACTTCTCAGATGAAGTGTTGGCAGTTTTAACTGAATCTAGGGCAGCCTGTAGCTTCTTATCAAAGTCTTCCATTTCTTTAGCCCTTGCAGCAGTCATTCCAGTAACAGCATTTTTTAACTCAGTTACTATCTCATTGTGAGATTCAGTCAGATTGTCATTCATTCTTATTTGATTTTCAAGGACATAGCCTTGTTTGACAGCAATATCATCCACTTGTTTCTTAATATCTGCTTGTTGGGTAGCCAAAAATACTACAGCATTGCCCCCCTTGTGGAAGCAATCTGTCATTTCCTTCTTATGCTGATTTACCTCAAATCTGATTGATTTTATATCTTGGGCTAGATCAAACTGGAGGGCCTTATGGCTTTCATCCACATATTTTTCCATAGCCAATCTCTGCTAATCCAATTTCACCTGTAAATCTACCAAAAATTTGTTGTAATCTATCTCAGGAGCTGATTGTGAAGTAGTAGCTTGTAAAGCCTTCTTATAGGTCTAGCTTCTCCTCTTAAAAACCATTAGTTTTCTTTTCTTAACACTTGCTATCTCCTCATCCTCTGAATCAGAAGAACTATCAATATCAACTCTTTCTTTTAGACTAGAATGCATCTCCTTTTCAGTCCTTTGCTCCTCCTTCTCAAGATTAACTTGCTCCCCCTCAACTGCTCCCTCTATGTTAGGAAATAACTCTTCCAGGGTGAACTCTTGTTTAGTGTGAACTGCTTTTTCTGGAGCATCAGCAACCACAGATGTATCCTCCATGATCACATCTAGTGCTGGACTATTGACATGAGGAGTTTCAAGAATAGATGTGAATTCATTTCTCTTGACAAGTGAATGCTTTCTTCCCCTTGTCCTTGTGCGGTAACTAACTCCCCCTGCACTTATGCATTCTCAGCATTGTCCTGTACTTGTACAATATCTAGCTCCCCCTGCACTTATGCACAAGTTGTGTCTTTCTACACCTGGTCATGCTCAGTATTGTTAGGTATTGGTGATTGTACTACAGTCTCTTGGGTATCCAAATCAGGTGTGTCCTTGGAGAGAACCCTATCCCATCTAGATATTATCCTGATGTCCAACCTTCTCATATGATTTATTTTAGATCCTTGAAGCTGATGCATTACCTCTAGAAAAGCTCCAGCCAGGTATAAGCTCATCAATCTAGCCAAATTAGGCTTCTTGATTCCTTCCTTTATCTTTTCAAACAAAACTGCAGACCAATCTGTGTTAATCTTGTAGATTATCCTTGTCATCAGATTGAACATATAGGCAGAGAGCCTATCATGTCCTCCTGGTTTACACAAAATCACCTTCCCTACAACTTCAGATAGAAATTTTCCTTGTTGATTCATCCCTTTTCTGTTGATTGCTGTGCCAATCTTCATGGCTGGATCCAATCCACACCACTGAAGTTCCTCCCTTGTCTTTGAGGCTGGGACCTCTTCTTCATCCTGGATTCTTCGAAGGTGAAGAATCTTTCTTAAACTTTTCAAGGTAAGTTTGACTCTATGTCCATGAACTGTTGATTTGATCTTGAGGCCAGTGGAGTCCACTGTTGCAGCAGCATAGAATTCAAATACTTCTTTCTTCCAGATCTTTATAGGTTCAGAAACAGGAAACTCTAACCCAGAATCAGTAACTAGGGTAATGACCCCTTTAATCTCTGTCGCCGCATCATCAAAAGCTTTGCGTACCAGCTCGTAGCCTTCGTTAATGTTATCTTCAATCTTTGGCGCCATTGGAATGATTAGAAAGCTTGAATGAAGAGAAGAGAGTTTGTCTACACAGGGTTTTAGTCTCGAAAACCTAGTGAGCGAGTCGACAGAATTTGTTCTGGACCTATTTATACCTTTTTAAACAAAGAAGGTCAAAGGGCGGGCAAAAATTGTCTAAATGTATCGACACTGTTGGAAAGTGTCGACACATACTCCTGTTGTCTCGACCACAACGTTGACTACTATGTGTCGACACCAATTGATGTTGTGTCGACACAGGACATACTTAGTAGTTCATCAGAAATTCTGTGTCGACTCTTATTGCAAGTGTCGACACAATTTCTGGAAGTTTAGACACCATTACTCTGGTTGTGTCGACACCACTATTCTGGATGTGTCGACACTTTGTCCCTTAGGTGTCGACACTACTACACTGTGTCGACATAATTTCCCTGTATTGTTGACACAACTCCTCTGTATCGACACTTTATTACTGAATGTGTCGACACAATTGTACTTAGCCACTTATGTTAATCTAACATATGGTCAACATACCTAATTCAATTTTAAATCTATTGAATTTAGTTTCATCTAGAGGCTTAGTAAATAAATCTGCAATTTGATAATCTGTCTTAACAAATTCTAGTGAGATGTCATCTTTCTCTACATGTTCTCTAAGAAAATGGTATCTTATTTCTATATGCTTAGTCCTACTATGTGAAACAGGATTATTAGCAATAGAAATAGCACTAGTAGAATCACAAAACAAAGGTGTTCTACTTACCTGAATACCATAGTCTTCTAGCTGGTGTTGAATCCACAATAGTTGTGCACAGCAACTTCCTGCTGCCACATATTCAGACTCAGCTGTGGAAATTGCTACACTAGTCTGGTTCTTACTGCTCCAGGATATCAATCTTCCTCCTAGAAATTGACATATACCTGTAGTACTTTTCAATCTTATTTGCAACCTGCAAAGTCTGCATCTGAATAGCCTGTTAGTAGAAAATCTCCATTCCTAGGGTACCAAAGGCCTAGATTAGGTGTGCCCTTTAAATATCTCAAAATTCTCTTTACAGAAGTATAATGAGATTCTTTTGGGCATGATTGGTACCTAGCGCAGACACATGTTGCATACATAATGTCTGGTCTACTAGCAGTGAGATATAGTAAAGAGCCAATTATCCCTCTATACACAGACTCATCTACAGGTTTACCTGCATCATCTTTGCATATAGGCATACTTGTTCTCATAGGAGTTCTCATGGTGGAGGATGATTCCATACCATACTTCTTAATTAACTCCTTGGTGAACTTAGACTGGGATATGGACAAGCAATCATCAGTCTGTCTTATTTGGAGTCCACAGAAGAACTTAAGTTCCCCCATACTGCTCATTTCAAACTTCCCTTGCATAAGTTTAGCAAACTTCTTGCAAAGGTTGTTTTCTGTAGACCCAAATATTATGTCATCTACATAAATTTGGACTAAGATTATCTTACCTTTGGATTCCCTTAGGAATAGAGTTTTGTCTATTTTCCCACTTGAGAATTTGTTCTCAATAAGGAAAGTAGACAGGGTTTCATACCAAACCCTTGGAGCTTGCTTTAACCCATACAAAACTTTCCTAAGTCTATAAACATAATCAGGTTTGAGAGAATCTACAAAACCTGAAGGCTGCTCTACATAGACTTCTTCTTTTAGATTTCCATTCAGGAATGCTGATTTTACATCAATTTGGAATACTTTGAATCCTTGATATGTTGCATAGGCAAGGAACATTCTAATGGCTTCTAGTCTTGCTACTGGGGCAAAGGTTTGATCAAAGTCAATACCCTCTTCCTGCCTGTATCCTTTTGCAACAAGTCTTGCTTTGTTCTTCACAATAATTCCATTCTCATCCAGTTTGTTCCTAAAGATCCACTTTGTTCCAATGATGTTGTGGTCTCTTGGTTTAGCAAGTAACTCACAGACCTTGCATCTTCTGAACTGATTCAGCTCCTCTTGTATGGCATTAATCCAATGTGAGTCTAGGATAGCTTCTTCAAATTTCTTTGGCTCTAGTTGAGATAGGAAGCTTGAGCATAGCACTGTGTTCAAGTTCCTGCTTCTGGTTTGCACTCCATGTCTTAGATCACCAATTATCTGATTTGCTTGATGATCCTTTAAGTGTCTAACAGTTGGAGGTAGATTGTCTTCTGGTAGAACACCTCCAGCCTCTTCAATATATTATACCTCTTGATGTACTTCAGTATCTAAAGAGTCCTGTACTCCCCCTGGACAGTAGCCACCATTTTCCACTTCCCGATCTGCAGTTGAATCTCTTGCAATGGAAAGCTTGTCCATTCTCTTATTTATACCTGTTGGACTGCATGAACTACAAGGCAACTCACTGTTGATCAACCTAGTTTCATCAAAAACAACATGTACAGATTCTTTTACAACTTGAGTAATCAAGTTGTAGACTCTATAAGCCTTACTATTGTTGTTGTACCCAACAAATATCCCATCTTGGGATTTGGCAGTAAACTTAGTTATATAAGACTTGCCATTGTTAAGGATATATCACTTGCAACCAAAGATCCTAAAATAGGATAAATTTGGTTTTCTACCTTTCATGATCTCATAGGGAGCCTTTTTGTGGCACTTGGTGATAGAAGCTCTGTTGATCACATGACATGCAGTGTTTACTTCCTCAGCCCAGAAATATTCTGGGAGAGAAGTTTCACTCAATAGAGTTCTACCAGCCTCAATCAATGTTCTATTCTTCCTTTCAGCAATAACATTTTGCTGTGGTGTTCTAGGTGAGGAGAATTCTTGAAAAATACCAAATTCTTCACACAGTCTTGTCATACTTTCAGATTGAAATTCAATGCCATGGTCACTTCTGATTTTGACCACTGTACTATCCAGTTCATTCTGAATTGGTTTGACAAAACTATGTAAAACACTTGGGGTTTCTGATTTTTGTCTCAGAAAGAACACCCAGGAATATCTAGAATAGTCATCTACTACCACAAAAGTGTAGACCATCCTACCTAGACTATGAACTGGCATAGGACCAGAAATATCCATATGTAAAAGGTATAGACACCTCACTGAATCCTTGTTTTCAAGGCTATGAAAGGAGGATTTTGTCTGCTTGCCTTTTTGACAAGCTGAGCATATCCCATCCTTTATACACTTAACTTGAGGACCATTACTCACTAACTCTTTGCTAAAGAGTTGGCCAATTGTTTTGTAGTTAAGATGGGTCAGCCTCTTATTCCATTTGACACAGTTAGAGGCTCTCTCATCATCTACAAGACAAATAGGAGAACCTTTGTTCTCATACTCAAAAGTGAGACAGTACACATTCCTCTTTCTATATCCTATCAAAATGATCTTTTGATCACTTGACCTTTTGATATGACATTCATTCTTAACAAATGAAATGTCATATCCTAAATTACTCAGCTGACTTATGCTTATGAGGTGGTGTTTCAAACCCTTCACATAGGCCACTTGAGTGATAGTAATCTGGTCACTAGAAATGTTATCAAATCCTTTGATGATGCCTTTTTCAGAGCCACCAAAGATTACTTTAGTCCCATTTAAGATAGGCAAGTACTCCTTCAGCAATTCTTTTGTTCCAGTCATGTGCCTGGAACATCCACTGTCCAAGTACCATATAGGGGTATGGTGACTTGGACTCACCTGCAATAAAGGATTGCTTTCCCTTAGAACCCAAGTAAGTCTTATGTCCTTGGTTCAAGTTAGCTTCATACTTTCCAAATATACCTGTTGCTCTTCTAACAGGTAGACTGTTGTTCTTCCTGACACTAGTGTTGTGCCAGTAATCTATGGCATAATGATCTGTCTTGCCATAGCACCAGCATTCATACTTGTTATATCTATTTTTAGATACATCAACTCTTTTGTATTGTGTTGGTACTGCTGCAGCTACACCCACTATTTTCTTAAAAATATGGGGTTTATGAACATGGGTTGCCTTATTGACATAAGCACCCTTGTCATTCAGAACTTCAGTCTTACCATGACCTTGAGTATTCTCAAAGTCATACTTATTAGAAGGCTCATGCACTTTTCTAAAAACTATAGGGACTTTAAAATTTGGTGGCTGGACTGAGGCTTTGCCTTTTCTCTTGAATTGGATAGCCCTGGTGTTACCCTTAAAGCCTATTTAAGCCTTACCCTTTTGAGCCACAAACTCATCTATTAAAGGTAAAACTGATTTTTGCTTGGAATAACTAGCCACCAAATCTTTCTCCTTTTGAAGTTTGACTTCCAGACTTTTAATTAGATCATTTTTGTATGTGATTGTGCCCATCTGAATAACAGTTATAGTTTTCAGTTTGGTAATCTAATTCAATTTTTGATCTAACTCTTTCTCTAAGTCAGATGCAGCCATCTTAAGATCTGCAATATCCTTAGCCTGAGTTTTGGCCAGGTTCTTGCTTTTCTTTAGTGCCTGCAATAAGTCCCTATATTGATCTATCAGCTGATGAATATCTTCTTCAGATTCAGACCCATCAACATCACTTGATGCAGATATAGCTGACTCTGTACCAGTGCTACAATCAGAATTTCTAGAAATACATTGTACCTTACTAGGACCAGGATGATCCTGTCACTTGTCTTCTTCTGATACAACCATCAGTCCCATACACTGATGGTCTTCTTATCTATAGATAGAGTTCAACAATTACATAAACTCTTTTTCTTCATCAGCTGCATAAAGACCAATGTATGCCTCAGCTTCAGATTCAGACTCTAAAGTTGATTGGTCTGTCAAGCTTTTCTCCTTCTTAGCAACAAAGGATTTCTCCTTCTTGCTCTTTTGTTGATTCTTTCTTTTATCAGCAGACTCCTTTCTTTTGTCAGGACACTCAGCCACAACATGCCCAGGCTTATTACAGCAATAGCAAACTATCTTTGATGTTGTAGATTTGCTAGGCTTTGACCTGCTCCTGTCCTTCCTAGATGACTTTCTCTTTTTATAATAGTCATCAACTGGCTGTGATGTGGAGGGCCTAGATTTCCACTGCTTATTCTTCAAGAATCTCTGAAACTGTCTTGTAAAGGCAGTAAAATCTGTCTCTGAATCACTGCTATCTGAACTTTGGTTGTCTGAATTATCTGATGCAATTTCAGCAACTTCCCTAGGAGATGATGAAGACATCCTCCTATTCTTTTTAGTGGCTTCAACCTTGAAGGCCACAGACTTTTCTCTATGCTCTCCTTTTGCATTTCTTTCTTCCTCTTTTCTAGTCATTAGTTGCATTTCATAAGACAGCAACTTTCCAAATAAAGTTGGAGGAGAAATATTTGCAAGTTTGGCCACTTCCCTAATGGCACAAATCTTGGTATCCCAATCCCTTGTCAAGGATCTCAGGAATTTGTCATTCAGTTCATATGTACTGAAGACGCTTCCATAAGACATCAGATCATTAACTATTCTATAGAACTTCTTATAGCACTCAGATATGCTATCTGACTTCCCTTGTCTGAAGCTTTCATATTCCTGATTTAGCATAGACTTTCTATCTTGTCTAACTTCTTCAGAACCCTCCATATAGACTATCAAAGTGTCCCACATTTCCTTGGAGGTCTTGTAGTGAATTAAATTCTGAAAGGTTGAATCATCTATGGCACTTACTATGATATTCTGAGCTCTTTTATCCATAGTTGCCAATATAATCTCATCCTTAGTCATCTCAAAAAAATATTTAGGAGTTCTCTGATTTGCATCTAAAACAGATACCTTCATTGGAACATAAGGACCTTTTTTTACTGTAATATAGATCCTTGGGTCAGAAGCCTCCATAAACAACCTAACCCTTTCTTTCTATATTCCAAATATCTCCTTCCTGCAAATGGGTAATTTCATAGAACCTAGTTACTTGTGATTTTCTCCAAAACCCATTTTCTTGATTCTTGATTCTGCCTTAGGGATCTAACTCGGACTGTTAAGTCTTTCTTTGAGCAGCCTCCCTCTGATACCACTTGATAGTTTTAACTTCAAGACAACCTAAACACCTAGAGGGGGGTGAATAGGTTCTTATCCTTGTTTTAACTTAAGGCAAAATTTAACTTCAGTTCTTCAATATAAATCAGATATCTCTACAGCTAACATAGCACATACAATTATAGAAACTATAATAACATAAATCACAGATTGCACACAGATTTATAGTGGTTCCCCAAGGTCTGGGTACATCCAATTTCCACCTATGCCTATCCAGCAATATGTTAGATTCAGCCAAACTCCTTCCTTTTCTTCTCAGATCCACAGATCTTACAGCTCAGAATCCTGAAGGATTCTTACAACTCAGAATGTATCCACACTCCTACAGCTCAGGCTAATAAGCCCTACCTCAGCCTTGCCACAAGGCCTACAACTCAGAGAACCAATTCTCCTACACTCAGGCTCAAACAGCCTTACCACTCAGAGATGTAAATCTCCTACACTCAGTCTTTATAACACAGGCTTACAACTCAGATCTTTGATAAGATCCTATAGAATTTGATAAGTAATTTGATGGACTCTTACTGATAACTTCTTAAACAAAGTTATTCATGTCCATTTTATTTGGTAAAAATAGTGAATTTGAGTATAAAAAGATGATAAAATTCATATTTAACTTATGTTTGAGTAATTTGACCATTTTCACCATGTTTTCTTGTCAGAATCGCCGAAAAACTCAATCTAGAGAAGAAATGCTGAAGCAGTTTTCTGTGCTGGAAAAGTTATTATAACAACTTTTTTTAGTTGTTATAATAACTTTCGAAATTTCAAAATAAGAATTTTCAAAATTTGCAATGATTTGAAAAGTGAAAGGAGGCATCCTTTCAGATGGGAGCACGAAATTAAAGCACGAAATTGGGCTGAAAAGAGGGATTTTTTATTATTCATCTTGGGGAGAAAAGAGAAGGCCATCATCTTGGAGAAAGAAGAAGGACTAGGGCAAGACCGAATCTTCGAGAAGGGTTGCTTGTACGCGAATAGGAGAGCATTTCCTGCAATATTTTGCATTCTTACCATCATGTGTTGTAAGATCTTTCCTGTTTTTGTGGTGTTCTCCCCTTCCACTATGAACTAATTTCATAAGTCTTGTATGTGAGAGTACTTTGTAGTGTTGTGATGTTTTGATGTTAACTTTTCTTTAATGAATGTTTTGAAACTATTTTTCTTGGATCTATATTTATTTCATGGAATGTTTAGAGTAAGTGTTCTTCTTCTTGATTACGCAGCGAGATTCGAGAGATGAGTTACGTTGTTTAGGGTTGAATCCTCTATTTTGTACGGCGAGATTCGAGAGAGGAGTCGTACAAATCTTTAGCCAAAATTCCATCATCATACTACGCCGCGAGATTCGAGAGAGGAGCGGTGAAAGTGCAATATAGATTTCGAGATAGTGTTGAAAAGAAAGAGATTTCATCCTTCGCTAGCGACTTTGATTTGTATGTGTATGTTATTCTTATTTCTCCTAAGTTAGAGACTATGGGAACTAGGGTAAACGGGTTCCTGAGATCGAGAGATAAAGAAATCTATTTTCAAATCGTCGCAAGATAGCAAATAAATGTTCACTAGGGTTTGTTCTAAAGACTCATCACAACAAACAAGGGAAATCACAAACGAGACTATTTCTCCAATTTGGTAAAAGTAAATTTTAAGTAATTGCTTAGTTTATGAGTGTTCTTTTTATTTCATCAACGAACATATTCTGATTAAATAGCTTGAATTTAAAGAAAAGGTCAAGCTAGTATTTACAGGCATTAATTTAGTTATTTCCCCGAGGGAACGATCTCTACTCACTTTGTATTACTTGAACCGGCACGTACACTTGCGTTATTTTATATATACGTTACCGGCGTATCATGTTTTTGGCGCCGTGTCGGGGAAGGCAATTAATTTAGTGTTTAATTATTGCAATATTAGTAAGCCCCGAGTAAATAGAGCTCAAGTTTTATTTTTGTTTTGTTAGTTTACCTGTGATTCTATTTGGTGCATGTCCAGATATAGAAATACTGAATTACTACCTTTGAGTTCAGAAATAGAACGCACCTATAGGCATAACAGAAAAGTTTTGAGAACGCTTAGTATTATTCATCTTGAGATGAATAATAACAATCACGACAACATGAATAATCATGAGGGTCAAGTGGACCACAATGGTCAGGATGATCAGAATAACCAACATCCTGTGCCACGAATGACGTGTCGTGACTATAATACTCCCTTGAGAGGAGGTTTGCACTTTAGCATAGCGCGGCCCGCAATTGAGGCTAATAACTTTAAAATGGACCCGCTGATTATGCAACAAGTACAATATAATAAGTTTAGGGGTCTCGGTCATGAGGATGCGAATTCTCACTTGCGGACTTTCTTAGCGATCTGTGACATGTTTAAGTTTAATGGAGCATCTGAGGACGCAATCTTGTTAAGGCTATTTCCATTCTCCTTAGAGGGAAGAGCTAAAGACTGGCTAGAATCTTTACCTAATGACTCCATCACTACCTGGGAACAATTAGTGGAGAAATTCTTGAATAAGTATTTCCCACCTTCTAAGACTGCTAAACTGATTAGGGATATAACAACTTTTATGCAAAATCATGGGGAGAGCTGATGCGTGAAAATCGTCACACAGACTATAATCCGAATAGGCAAGTGTACCTATCGTTTTATAATATAGTGATAAAAATATATCAAGGTCGTATAAAAACTCGGGGCAGGCAAGTACTATTACTCACAACGACTCTATTATCCTACCGAATGATTAATGAGTTTGAAAATTAAAATAAACTAAACTTAATTGAAAGAAAAATAAAATATTACGAAAAGAGTGCTCGATCGACGATTCACTTTGAAATAAAATAACGAAAGAAATTATTTTAGCATTTGCACTTCTATTAAGACCGTGACGGATCCGATATTAGAAAGTAATCTCGCTAGAGCATTAAATCCCCTAACTTATAGACGTTTTGACCGAAATCTCTTTCAAGTCAAAAAGGCCTAAAGTCGCATTATCGAGGTGACCCGCACTATTGGATTTGACTCCAATCCGGAGGATTTACGTCATCCTATCTCTAGGGTTGCATTCAAATCCTTCCTTCCTTGAGTGATCTTTCATATTCACGATCCTCTCGGCTACTCAAATATGAGATCAGAATCTACTACCGTATACTAGCAATACGGAGTCGATACGAAATAAATCAAGGAAGAATCAAAAATAAAAATACAAATGCAACATAAAATGAAAGATATTATTTTATCGCAAAGCTTATCGCGATCGGACACGAAATAAAGTTAGCTACGCATAATAGAGGAAGAAAACAAAAGAAAAGAAAATTGCATTATCATTAAACTAGGAATAAGAGTACATGAAAAGATGAACAATACTAAACTATTGCTTGGAGAAATAGAAAAATAACAAGAAAATAAATACTTGAAATGGACGCTTGCTCTCTAACTTGCTCTCTACAAAATCTCACTTTAAACTAAAACTACTTGCAACAGAAACTACTTCAAAACTACTTAGCATAATCAAGAGGCAAGGGGTCCTTTATATAGGAGAGGAGGTAGGATCTAGAATGAAAAGGAAAATGAAGGGACATTAGGGGTGGCCGGCCATGTATGGAGGAGGGTTCATGCATTCAATAAATGAAGGGGAGAGAGAGGGGTTCATTGTATTATATTAAATGGAAGGAGAGAGAGAAGGCTACATGCAAGCATTTTATTTTAGGAAAATGGAAATAAAAATATAAGATAAGAGAGGGGGATGGATGAGGAATAAAGTGGGGAGAAAATAATAAAGGGGAGAGAGAGATGAATGAGGTGGCAAGGTGCATGCATGTTGTGGCCGGCCAAGCATGTTGTGTGGGCTATTTTGGTAGCTCTTGTTGGGCTTGGGTAGGCTAGGTGGGCTGCTCCAATAGTGCTTGCTTGGGCTCGGGTTTGCTTGGTAGGTGGCCGGGCTGCATGTATGTGGGCTGCTCCAAATGGACTCGGGCTGCATGTATGTGGGCTGAACTTGCAAGCTTTGTAGGGCTCGGCCATGCATGGATTGAGGCTCGGGTAGGCTTGGTTATGAAGTTGGGCTGCACCATGTATCATGGACCTACAAAACAAGATAAAACAAGATAAATATTAGTTAATAAAACTAAACATAAAAATAACATTTCATACTATTAATTTATTTAATTATATAACGAAACATAGGCAAACATGAAGCATGTACTAAACTATAGTTTTTATGAAAACATAACATGACATACCATTAATAGATAGCATAACTTTAGTTTTTAATCTTAACAAACATAACGTAGCCTAATAACAAAACACATGTAAACATAGAAGATAAAATTGAACATAAAATGCATAAAACACATAATCAAACTACGAATTAATATATTATATAAAAAAACATTTAAACATGAAATAAGAATATAACAAGCGTAAAACATAAATAAACTTAAGCATTTTGCATACTAAACTACCCAAAAAATGATGACTAAAACTAGTCATCAAACTCCCCCATGCTTAGGCTTTTAATATTCCAAAGCAAAAGGAAGAGAAATATTTATAAGACATTATAAAATTTGCAATTCAACTAAAAAATTATTTACATCAAAATCTAGCCAAAATTAAAATTTAGGGATTTATGAATTAAGTCCTAAATTATGAAATTAAAGTGAAAAGAGAGAAATACTTAGCCAAAACTTCTCTAATAAATTAACTAACACTCAAAATTGAGTAAAGCACAAACAACGTTAGATTGAAATTATAAAAACCTTAACTTAAAAGAAACTTAAGGAAAAAATTACAGCCTACTACTTATGCTCTCCCAATATTTTAATTTAAAAACTAAGACAATAATATTGGCTAAGGGGTTTAGGGAGGAAATCAACATGAAGAGGTCTTTGATTGGAGGTGATCATCATTTTTTTTTCTTCACACCCCGCACAATTTTTTTTATAATATATATATGTAATACCAGAAAATGATAGACTAACATCCTATCACTTCCCACGACATATATGAACTTTAAAATTCCTCTCTTCATCAGGGTTGCATATGTGTACCAGAGACTAAGGAACTAACATCTCCTTATTCCCATGACATATGATCTAACAATAAAAGAAAGAAAAGGAGACTTGGGTAAAGATAAGGCATTAAACAAGATTTTAGAAAAAAAACTAAAATACTAGAGAGCAACTACTAGTAGATTGAGATTTTCTAAGAATCAAAAAGCATGAGGTAATAATCATTAGAATCCCAAAATTGTTTAGCAAAATTACTACAAAATTGAAACTATTTAAAATAAAAGAGAAAAAGTGCTAAATAAATTACTCTAAGCAAATTAAAATCATAAGATTATCCTCAAAACTAAATCACTAAATATTAGATTTAACTAAATATGATAAAATAAAAGATTAACAAATAAAAATAAAATGCTTATAAACAAACTCAAACTAAATTTCTGAAAATAACAAAAAGCTAAGCATGAGGTTTATTATTTTTTTATTTTATTTTTTGACATTTTTCTTTTTTGGGGGTTTTGAAATATGATCTTTTTTTTGGAATTTTTGATTTTTCTATTTTTTTTTATTTTTTGGTAAGACTACATAGAAGCAGTACTAAAAAAAACTTAATAAAACTATACTAATTTTTTTTGAGAAAAGAAAGAAGAAAGAAAACAACCAAACCCTCCCCCATGCTTAAATTTTGCATTGTCCTCAATGAAAAAAAAAAATAAGAAAGAAAAAGGAAGAAGAAAGGGGAGGGGATGCAATAAAGAAAATAAATAAAAAGAAAACGACTTCCCCGGATTCATAAGGCCGAATGCAGATGTCGCTCCCCCTTGCTTGAGCTGGACACCGACTCAGGCCTAAGGAAGAGAGGAAGGGATGGAGCCAAACGAACCGCCGAGGGCTTTATTCCTGCAAAACAAAACAAGCAAACAAAAAAGAAAAAGAAAAGGATAAGCAAGAGGTGCCTCCCAAGAGCGCTCTTTGTTTAACGTCGTCTTAGCCCGACGTTATTTGTTAGCTAAATGGAAAGTAAAAAAACTAAAGTGAAGAGGTAACTCCCTAAGTATGCGCTTAGGAGAGTAAATTAAAAAAAGAAGAAATGAAGAATCGCACCGACATGCGGTGGAATCTTCAAGAGAATGACGCCCAAAAAATAACGGACAGAGTTATGGAAGAACTCCGCCGTATGTAAAATGGGAAAGAATGGGTCGTCAAAAGAAGAAGAATAAAAAGAAGAAGAAATAGAAAGAGGAATAAAAGAAGTAGAAAAAGAATTTTTATCAAGGGAAATTTCACAAGGAGAATGAGAGTCTTGTGAAATTTCGGGAGAAGAAAGGGTAGGGAGAACTAAAGAAGAATTATCTAAAAGAAAAGAAGAAGAAGACTCGCTAAAACTAGAAAAATTTGGAACAGTTATAAATTTAAGCGAAATGGAATCACAAACATCTTCAGAAGGAGAAATAGGAGACGTCTCATCATCCTCAACGGGTAAGAAGCACACCAGAATATCCATAGAGGTGCCTTCCAATGGAGGAAGGAAACAATCTGGGATATCCGAATAGTTATCCTCCTCGAGAGGAACAAGACAAGTCGGGATACCCGGTGACTCACATGAAGAAATTGGAGGAGACGGAGAAGAAGACGAAGAAAAAGATGCGGCCTCACGAGAAAGATAATCCATAATGGTTTTGAAATGCGAATTAATATTATCAATAGAAGTTTGCAATTCAAGAAACCCATTATCGATAGAATTAAAATTAAAATTTGGAGGCGCAGTGCTTTACGGGGCAAAATCATAAGAAAAATAGTACGGGTTCCCCGCCTCCCAAGTAGGATAAAAATTGGAGTAAGGGTCAAATTGGCCATTTTGACCTGCTCCAGAAAGATTGAGATCAAAAGAGGGAGGGGTTCCCGAAAGACATTCCGAATAAAAGTGGTCGGGCGACCCGCAAAAAGCGCAAAAATAAGATGATTCCATAAAAAAACTATTACCAAAAAGAAAAAGAAAAATTAATTTTTTTTATTTGTTTTTTTAGATATATATATATATATATATTGAAAAATAGATTTTTTGTGGATTGGCTCTCGAACTTCCCAAGGGCTACCCGGTGAAGGGTTCGCAAGGTACTAGGTAAAATGGTGGCGCTTAAAGCCCCTTACCCTTTTCGAGAGATTTTAGGTTGGGTAGAAATAAGATGATGTAGGTGGATATATAATAATAATAATAATAATAATATTTTTGAATTTTAGTAGAAGTAATAAATTCGATGCTTTCGTAATATTGCCAAAAAATTTCTCGGCAACGGCGCCAAAAACATGATGGGCTAAAACCCGAACAGGCAAGCGTACCTGTCGAATCGTAGTATCAAGGTCGTATTTAAACACGGGGCTGTCAAGTACTGCTACTCACGCTTGAACTATTATCCTACCGAAAAACTATTGGGATTTGAGAATTTTTTTCAAAGTAAACAAACGATAATTTTTAGACGGAAAACTTATATTAAAAAGCTAGCATTCGATCAATGATTCACCATAAAATGAAATGAGAGGGATAAAAGGTATAATTTTAAATTTGCAAATCATACTCGGCCGTGACGGATCCGATATTAGGAAATAATCTCGCTAGAGTATTAAATCCCCTAACTTATAGACGTTCTGACCGAAATCTCTTTCAAGTCAGAAAGTCCTAAAGTTGCATTATCGAGGTGACCCGCACTATTGGATTTGACTCCAGTCCAGAAGATTTACGTCATCCTATCTCTAGGGTTGCGTTCAACTCCTTCCTTCTTTGAGTGATCTTTCACATTCACGAGCCTCTCGGCTACTCAAATATGAGATCCTAAGCCTACTACCGTATACCGGAAATATGGAGTCGACGAAATAAAAATCAAAGAAGGACCGAGTGGAATTAAGCAAAAATAAAACTATGAAATAAAAGAAACCCTCATCTCATTTTATGGATCCTCACGATCGAATGCTAAAAGAAAATTAGCTATGCATATTCGAAATGAAAAACAAAATAAGAGAAGAGAAAAGCATTTTCATTTCTTGAAAGGGAAGAGAAGATTACACAATATGATAATAAAAGGAAATATTATGCTATTACAAGGAAAATTATAACTTGGAGGAAACAAAACATAAAAATAAAAACTTGCACTAATGGAAAATATGACAATAACAAAAAGAAAATTACAACTCACAAACACTCAAACTCTCCAACTCAACATTCAAACTTTGCTTAGAACTTCACTCCAACAATTTGTCATCCTTTGGCTTGAGGGTTGGGGTGGCTTATATAGGGGATGGAGAGGATTCTAGAATGAAGAGGAGAAGGAGGGACACAAGGGGGGTCGGCCTCTTCAAGGGGGAATGGTTCATGCATGCATTAAATAAGGGGAGAGAGAGGGGTTCATTGTATTATATTAAATGGAAGGAGAGAGAGAAGGCTACATGCATGCATTTTATTTTAGGAAAATGGAAATAAAAATATAAGATAAGAGAGGGGGGATGGATGAGGAATAAAGTGGGGAGAAAATAATAAAGGGGAGAGAGAGATGAATGAGGTGGCAAGGTGCATGCATGTTGTGGCCGGCCAAGCATGTTGTGTGGGCTATTTTGGTAGCTCTTGTTGGGCTCGGGTAGGCTAGGTGGGCTGCTCCAATAGTGCTTGCTTGGGCTCGGGTTTGCTTGGTAGGTGGCCGCGCTGCATGTATGTGGGCTGCTCCAAATGGACTCGGGCTGCATGTATGTGGGCTGAACTTGCAAGCTTTGTAGGGCTCGGCCATGCATGGATTGAGGCTCGGGTAGGCTTGGTTATGAAGTTGGGCTGCACCATGTATCATGGACCTACAAAACAAGATAAAACAAAATAAATATTAGTTAATAAAACTAAACATAAAAGTAACATTTCATACTATTAATTTATTTAATTATATAACGAAACAAAGGCAAACATGAAGCATGTACTAAACTATAGTTTTTATGAAAACATAACATGACATACCATTAATAGATAGCATAACTTTAGTTATTAATCTTAACAAACATAACGTAGCCTAATAACAAAACACATGTAAACATAGAAGATAAAATTGAACATAAAATGCATAAAACACATAATCAAACTACGAATTAATATATTATATAAAAAAACATTTAAACATGAAATAAGAATATAAAAAGCGTAAAACATAAATAAACTTAAGCATTTTGCGTACTAAACTACCCAAAAAACGATGACTAAAACTAGTCACCTATTTTTTGAAAATAGATTTTTTTATTGGATTGGCTTCCGAACTTCCCAAGGGCTACCTGGTGAAGGGTTCGCAAGGTACTAGGTAAAATGGTGGCGCTTAAATCCCCTTACACTTTTCGAGAGATTTTAGGTTGGGTAGAAATTAGATGATGTGGGTTGATTATAATAGATAATAATAATGATAATAATTTTTTTGTTTTTTTTTAGTACAAGTAATAAATTCGAGGCTTTCGTAATATTGCCAAAAATCTCCCCGGCAACGGCGCCAAAAACTTGATGCGTGAAAATCGTCACACGGACTACAATCCGAACAGGCAAGTGTACCTATCGTTTTATAGTATAGTGATAAAAATATATCAAGGTCGTATAAAAACTCGGGGCAGGCCAGTACAATTACTCACAACGACTCTATTATCCTACCGAACGATTAATGAGTTTGAAAATTAAAATAAACTAAACTTAATTGAAAGAGAAATAAAATATTACGAAAAGAGTGCTCGATCGACGATTCACTTTGAAATAAAATAACGAAAGAAATTAGTTTAGCATTTGCACTTCTATTAAGACCGTGACGGATCCGATATTAGGAAGTAATCTCGCTAGAGCATTAAATCCCCTAACTTATAGACATTTTGACCGAAATCTCTTTCAAGTCAAAAAGGCCTAAAGTCACATTATCGAGGTGACCCGCGCTATTGGATTTGACTCCAATCCGGAGGATTTACATCATCATATCTCTAGGGTTGCATTCAACTCCTTCCTTCCTTGAGTGATCTTTCATATTCACGATCCTCTCGGCTACTCAAATATGAGATCGGAATCTACTACCGTATACTAGCAATACGGAGTCGATACGAAATAAATCAAGGAAGAATCAAAAATAAAAATACAAATGCAACATAAAATGAAAGATATTATTTTATCGCAAAGCTTATCGCGATCGGGCACGAAATAAAGTTAGCTACGCATAATAGAGGAAGAAAACAAAAGAAAAGAAAATTGCATTATCATTAAACTAGGAATAAGAGTACATGAAAAGATGAACAATACTAAACTATTGCTTGGAGAAATAGAAAAATAACAAGAAAATAAATACTTGAAATGGACGCTTGCTCTCTAACTTGCTCTCTACAAAATCTCACTTTAAACTAAAACTACTTGCAACAAAAACTACTTCAAAACTACTTACATAAACAAGAGGCAAGGGGTCCTTTATATAGGAGAGGAGGAAGGATCTAGAATGAAAAGGAAAATGAAGGGACATTAGGGGTGGCCGGCCATATATGGAGGAGGGTTCATGCATTCAATAAATGAAGGGGAGAGAGAGAGAGAGGGGTTCATTGTATTATATTAAATGGAAGGAGAGAGAGAAGGCTACATGCATGCATTTTATTTTAGGAAAATGGAAATAAAAATATAAAATAAGAGAGGGGGATGGATGAGGAATAAAGTGGGGAGAAAATAATAAAGGGGAGAGAGAGATGAATGAGGTGGCAAGGTGCATGCACGTTGTGGCCGGCCAAGCATGTTGTGTGGGCTATTTTGGTTGCTCTTGTTGGGCTCGGGTAGGCTAGGTGGGCTGCTCTAATAGTGCTTGCTTGGGCTCGGGTTTGCTGGGTAGGTGTCCGCGCTGTATGTATGTGGGCTGCTCCAAATGGACTCGGGCTGCATGTATGTGGGCTGAACTTGCAAGCTTTGTAGGGCTCGGCCATGCATGGATTGAGGCTCGGGTAGGCTTGGTTATGAAGTTGGGCTGCACCATGTATTTTGGACCTACAAAACAAGATAAAACAAAATAAATATTAGTTAATAAAACTAAACATAAAAATAACATTTCATACTATTAATTTATTTAATTATATAACAAAACATAGGCAAACATGAAGCATGTACTAAACTATAGTTTTTATGAAAACATAACATGACATACCATTAATAGATAGCATAACTTTAGTTTTTAATCTTAACAAACATAACGTAGCCTAATAACAAAACACATGTAAACATAGAAGATAAAATTGAACATAAAATGCATAAAACACATAATCAAACTACGAATTAATATATTATATAAAAAACATTTAAACATGAAATAAGAATATAACAAGCGTAAAACATAAATAAACTTAAGCATTTTGCATACTAAACTACCCAAAAAATGATGACTAAAACTAGTCATCAAACTCCCCCATGCTTAGGCTTTTGATATTCGAGAGCAAAAGGAAGAGAAATATTTATAAGACATTATAAAATTTGCAATTCAACTAAAAATTTATTTACATCAAAATCTAGCCAAAATTAAAATTTAGGGATTTATGAATTAAGTCCTAAATTATGAAATTAAAGTGAAAAGAGAGAAATACTTAGCCAAAACTTCTCTAATAAATTAACTAGCACTCAAAATTGAGTAAAGCACAAACAACGTTAGATTGAAATTATAAAAACCTTAACTTAAAAGAAACTTAAGGAAAAAATTGCAACCTACTACTTATGCTCTCCCAATATTTTAATTTAAAAACTAAGACAATAATATTGGCTAAGGGGTTTAGGGAGGAAATCAACATGAAGAGGTCTTTGATTGGAGGTGATCATCATTTTTTTTTCTTCACACCCCGCACAATTTTTTTTATAATATATATATGTAATACCAGAAAATGATAGACTAACATCCTATCACTTCCCACGACATATATGAACTTTAAAATTCCTCTCTTCATCAGGGTTGCATATGTGTACCAGAGAATAAGGAACTAACATCTCCTTATTCCCATGACATATGATCTAACAATAAAAGAAAGAAAAGGAGACTTGGGTAAGGATAAGGGATTAAACAAGATTTTAGAAAATAAACTAAAATACTAGAGAGCAACTACTAGTAGATTGAGATTTCCTAAGAATCTAAAATCATGAGGTAATAATCATTAGAATCCCAAAATTGTTTAGCAAAATTACTACAAAATTGAAACTATTTAAAATAAAAGAGAAAAAGTACTAAATAAATTACTCTAAGAAAATTAAAATCATAAGATTATCCTTAAAACTAAATCACTAAATATTAGATTTAACTAAATATGATAAAATAAAAGATTAGCAAATATAAAAAATCTTATAAACAAACTCAAACTAAATTTCTGAAAATAACAAAAAGTTAAGCATGAGGTTTATTTTTTTTTTGATTTTTTGACATTTTTCTTTTTTGGGGGGGTTTTGAAATATGATCTTTTTTTTTGAAATTTTTGATTTTTCTAATTTTTTGGATTTTTTGGTAAGGCTACATAGAAGCAGTACTAAAAAAAACTTAATAAAACTATACTAATTTTTTTTTAGAAAAGAAAGAAGAAAGAAAACAACCAAACCCTCCCCCATGCTAAAATTTTGCATTGTCCTCAATGAAAAATAAAAATAAGAAAGAAAAAGGAAGAAGAAAGGGGAGGGGGATGCAATAAAGAAAATAAATAAAAAGAAAATGACTTCCCCGGATTCGTAAAGCCGAATGCAGATGTCGATCCCCCATGCTTGAGCTGGACACCGACTCAGGCCTAAGGAAGAGAGGAAGGGATGGAGCCAAACGAACCGCCGGGGGCTTTATTCCCGCAAAACAAAACAAGCAAACAAAAAAGAAAAAGAAAAGGATAAGCAAGGGGTGCCTCCCAAGAGCGCTCTTTGTTTAACGTCGTCTGAGCCCGACGTTATTTGTTAGCTAAATGGAAAATAAAAACTAAAGTGAAGAGGTAACTCCCTAAGTATGCGCTTAGGAGAGTAAATTAAAAAGAAGAAGAAATGAAGAATCACACCGACATGCGGTGGAATCTTCAAGAGAATGACGCCCAAAAAATAATGGATGGAGTTATGGAAGAACTCCGCCGTATGTAAAATGGGAAAGAATGGGTCGTCAAAAGAAGAAGAATAAAAAGAAGAAGAAATAGAAAGAGGAATAAAAGAAGTAGAAAAAGAATTTTCATCAAGGGAAATTTCACAAGGAGAAGGAGAGTCTTGTGAAATTTCGGGAGAAGAAAGGGTTGGGAGAACTAAAGAAGAATTATCTAAAAGAAAAGAAGAAGAAGACTCGCTAAAACTAGAAAAATTTGGAACAGTTATAAATTTAAGCGAAATGGAATCACAAACGTCTTCAGAAGTAGAAAGAGGAGACGTCTCATCATCCTCAACGGGTAAGAAGCACACTGCAATATCCATAGAGGTGCCTTCCAATGGAGGAAGGAAACAATCCGGGATATTCGAATAGTTATCCTCCTCGAGAGGAACAAGACAAGCCGGGATATCCGGTGACTCATTACATGAAGAAATTGGAGGAGACGGAGAAGAAGACGAAGAAAAAGATGCGGCCTCACGAGAAAGATAATCCATAATGGTTTTGAAATGCGAATTAATATTATCAATAGAAGTTTGCAATTCAAGAAACCCATTATCGATAGAATTAAAATTAAAATTTGGAGGCGCGGCGCTTTGCGGGGCAAAATCATAAGAAAAATAATACGGGTTCCCCGCCTCCCAAGTAGGATAAAAATTGGAGTAAGGGTCAAATTGGCCATTTTGACCTGCTCTAGAAAGATTGAGATCAAAAGAGGGAGGGGTTCCCGAAAGACATTCCGAATAAAAGTGGTCGGGCGACCCGCAAAAAGCGCAAAAATAAGATGATTCCATAAAAAAACTGTTACCAAAAAGAAAAAGAAAAATTAATTTTTTTTATTTATTTTTTTAGATATATATATATATATTTTTTGAAAAATAGATTTTTTGTGGATTGGCTCTCGAACTTCCCAAGGGCTACCCAGTGAAGGGTTCGCAAGGTACTAGGTAAAATGGTGGCGCTTAAAGCCCCTTACCCTTTTCGAGAGATTTTAGGTTGGGTAGAAATAAGATGATGTAGGTGGATATATAATAATAATAATAATAATAATAATAATAATAATAATAATAATATTTTTGAATTTTAGTAGAAGTAATAAATTCGATGCTTTCGTAATATTGCCAAAAAATTCCCCGGCAACGGCGCCAAAAACTTGATGGGCTAAAACCCGAACAGGCAAGCGTACTTGTCGAATCGTAGTATCAAGGTCGTATTTACGCTTGAACTATTATCCTACCGAAAAACTATTGGGATTTGAGAATTTTTTCAAAGTAAACAAACGATAATTTTTAGACGGAAAACTTATATTAAAAAGCTAGCATTCGATCAATGATTCACCATAAAATGAAATGAGAGGGATAAAAGGTATAATTTTAAATTTGCAAATCATACTCGGCCGTGACGGATCCGATATTAGGAAATAATCTCGCTAGAGTATTAAATCCCCTAACTTATAGACGTTCTGACCGAAATCTCTTTCAAGTCAGAAAGTCCTAAAGTTGCATTATCGAGGTGACCCGCACTATTGGATTTGACTCCAGTCCAGAAGATTTACGTCATCCTATCTCTAGGGTTGCGTTCAACTCCTTCCTTCTTTGAGTGATCTTTCACATTCACGAGCCTCTCGGCTACTCAAATATAAGATCCTAAGCCTACTACCGTATACCGGAAATATGGAGTCGACGAAATAAAAATCAAAGAAGGACCGAGTGGAATTAAGCAAAAATAAAACTATGAAATAAAAGAAACCCTCATCTTATTTTATGGATCCTCACGATCGAATGCTAAAGGAAAATTAGCTACGCATATTCGAAATGAAAAACAAAATAAGAGAAGAGAAAAGCATTTTCATTTCTTGAAAGGGAAGAGAAGATTACACAATATGATAATAAAAGGAAATATTATGCTATTACAAGGAAAATTATAACTTGGAGGAAACAAAACATAAAAATAAAAACTTGCACTAATGGAAAATATGACAATAACAAAAAGAAAATTACAACTCACAAACACTCAAACTCTCCAACTCAACATTCAAACTTTGCTTAGAACTTCACTCCAACAATTTGTCATCCTTTGGCTTGAGGGTTGGGGTGGCTTATATAGGGGATGGAGAGGATTCTAGAATGAAGAGGAGAAGGAGGGACACAAGGGGGTCCGGCCTCTTCAAGGGGGAATGGTTCATGCATGCATTAAATAAGGGGAGAGAGAGAGAGAGAGGGGTTCATTGTATTATATTAAATGGAAGGAGAGAGAGAAGGCTACATGCATGCATTTTATTTTAGGAAAATGGAAATAAAAATATAAGATAAGAGAGGGGGGATGGATGAGGAATAAAGTGGGGAGAAAATAATAAAGGGGAGAGAGAGATGAATGAGGTGGCAAGGTGCATGCATATTGTGGCCGGCCAAGCATGTTGTGTGGGCTGTTTTGGTTGCTCTTGTTGGGCTCGGGTAGGCTAGGTGGGCTGCTCCAATAGTGCTTGCTTGGGCTCGGGTTTGCTTGGTAGGTGGTCGGGCTGCATGTATGTGGGCTGCTCCATATGGACTCGGGTTGCATGTATGTGGGCTGAACTTGCAAGCTTTGTAGGGCTCGGCCATGCATGGATTGAGGCTCGGGTAGGCTTGGTTATGAAGTTGGGTTGCACCATGTATCATGGACCTACAAAACAAGATAAAACAAAATAAATATTAGTTAATAAAACTAAACATAAAAGTAACATTTCATACTATTAATTTATTTAATTATATAACGAAACATAGGCAAGCATGAAGCATGTACTAAACTATAGTTTTTATGAAAACATAACATGACATACCATTAATAGATAGCATAACTTTAGTTATTAATCTTAACAAACATAACGTAGCCTAATAACAAAACACATGTAAACATAGAAGATAAAATTGAACATAAAATGCATAAAACACATAATCAAAGTACGAATTAATATATTATATAAAAAAACATTTAAACATGAAATAAGAATATAACAAGCGTAAAACATAAATAAACTTAAGCATTTTGCGTACTAAACTACCCAAAAAACGATGACTAAAACTAGTCATCTATTTTTTGAAAATAGATTTTTTTTATTGGATTGACTCCCGAACTTCCCAAGGGCTACCCGGTGAAGGGTTCGCAAGGTCCTAGGTAAAATGGTGGCGCTTAAAGCCCCTTACACTTTTCGAGAGATTTTAGATTGGGTAGAAATTAGATGATGTGGGTTGATTATAATATATAATAATAATAATAATATTTTTTTGTTTTTTTTTAGTAAAAGTAATAAATTCAAGGCTTTCGTAATATTGCCAAAAACTTGATGCGTGAAAATCGTCACACGGACTACAATCTGAATAGGCAAGTGTACCTATCGTTTTATAGTATAGTGATAAAAATATATCAAGGTCGTATAAAAACTCGGGGCAGGAAAGTACTATTACTCACAACGACTCTATTATCCTACCGAACGATTAATGAGTTTGAAAATTAAAATAAACTAAACTTAATTGAAAGAGAAATAAAATATTACGAAAAGAGTGCTCGATCGATGATTCACTTTGAAATAAAATAACGAAAGAAATTAGTTTAGCATTTGCACTTCTATTAAGATCGTGACGGATCCGATATAAGGAAGTAATCTCGCTAGAGCATTAAATCCCCTAACTTATAGACGTTTTGACCGAAATCTCTTTCAAGTCAAAAAGGCCTAAAGTCGCATTATCGAGGTGACCCGCGCTATTGGATTTGACTCCAATCCGGAGGATTTACGTCATCCTATCTCTAGGGTTGCGTTCAACTCCTTCCTTCCTTGAGTGATCTTTCATATTCACGATCCTCTCGGCTACTCAAATATGAGATCGGAATCTACTACCGTATACTAGCAATACGGAGTCGATACGAAATAAATCAAGGAAGAATCAAAAATACAAATACAAATGCAACATAAAATGAAAAATATTATTTTATCGCAAAGCTTATCTCGATCGGGCACGAAATAAAGTTAGCTACGCATAATAGAGGAAGAAAACGAAAGAAAAGAAAATTGCATTATCATTAAACTAGGAATAAGAGTACATGAAAAGATGAACAATACTAAACTATTGCTTGGAGAAATAAAAAATAACAAGAAAATAAATACTTGAAATGGACGCTTGCTCTCTAACTTGCTCTCTACAAAATCTCACTTTAAACTAAAACTACTTGCAACAAAAACTACTTCAAAACTACTTAGCATAAACAAGAGGCAAGGGGTCCTTTATATAGGAGAGGAGGAAGGATCTAGAATGAAAAGGAAAATGAAGGGACATTAGGGTTGGCCGGCCATGTATGGAGGAGGGTTCATGCATTCAATAAATGAAGGGGAGAGAGAGAGGGGGGTTCATTGTATTATATTAAATGGAAGGAGAGAGAGAGAAGGCTACATGCATGCATTTTATTTTAGGAAATGGAAATAAAAATATAAGATAAGAGAGGGGGGATGGATGAGGAATAAAGTGGGGAGAAAATAATAAAGGGGAGAGAGAGATGAATGAGGTGGCAAGGTGCATGCATGTTGTGGCCGGCCAAGCATGTTGTGTGGGCTATTTTGGTTGCTCTTGTTGAGCTCGGGTAGGCTAGGTGGGCTGCTCTAATAGTGCTTGCTTGGGCTCGGGTTTGCTTGGTAGGTGGCCGCGCTGTATGTATGTGGGCTGCTCCAAATGGACTCGGGCTGCATGTATGTGGGCTGAACTTGCAAGCTTTGTAGGGCTCGGCCATGCATGGATTGAGGCTCGGGTAGGCTTGGTTATGAAGTTGGGCTGCACCATGTATCATGGACCTACAAAACAAGATAAAATAAAATAAATATTAGTTAATAAAACTAAACATAAAAGTAACATTTCATACTATTAATTTATTTAATTATATAACGAAACATAGGCAAACATGAAGCATGTACTAAACTATAGTTTTTATGAAAACATAACATGACATACCATTAATAGATAGCATAACTTTAGTTATTAATCTTAACAAACATAACGTAGCCTAATAACAAAACACATGTAAACATAGAAGATAAAATTGAACATAAAATGCATAAAACACATAATCAAACTACGAATTAATATATTATATAAAAAAAACATTTAAACATGAAATAAGAATATAACAAGCGTAAAACATAAATTAACTTAAGCATTTTGCGTACTAAACTACCCAAAAAACGATGACTAAAACTAGTCATCAAGAGCCTTTATGAGGCTTGGGAGAGATTTAAAGAGCTATTAAGGAAGTGTCCGCACCACGGGTTACACCAACACCAACAAGTATCTACTTTTTATAATGGATTACAAACTGCAACCATGATTTTAGTAGACGGAGCCGCAGGAGGTTCCTTAATGAAGAAATATCCTGAAGACGCGTATGCTATATTAGAAGATCTGACCTCAAATAACTATCAAGCTTATGAAAGACAAGGGAGTAGTAATCCAGTGGGAGTCCATCAGGTGGACCAAATTACACATTTAGCCGCTCAAATGACCTCTCAATTTAGTTTGATTAATAAGAGATTAGATTCTTTATCTACCCCTACTTCAAGTTCCCCACTCACCGTAGAACAACTCAATCAAATCACTGAGGAAGCAAATTATGTGGGAGGGCAACAAAGGCAATTACCACCCGGTTTTGCAAATCACTATCATCCTGAGTGGAAAAATCATTCCAATTTCTCTTGGAAAAATAATCAAGGAATGATTCAACCACCCGGATTTAATCCAAATACAAACCCAAATCATAGTAACACACCGTATAACCAAGTAAATCCTAGGAAATTGACTGATGAATTTATATTGGGAGCTTTCCAAAAGAATGAATCTAGAATGATAGGCATCGAATCTTCCTTAAGATCATTAGAAACTACCTTAAGATAACTAGCAACTTCATTAAGTCAAAGGCCAATGGGGTCATTACCTTCTGACACTACACCTAATCCTACAAGAGATGAACAACATAATCATTGCAAAGCTATAACTTTAAGGAGTGGTGTAGAAATTGCAAGTGGGGATGGGTTGTTAGAAGAAGTTAGAGAAGATGAGAAAAGAGGGAAAAGTAATAAAACAAGTGAACCGCAACAGGAAAAGCTGGTAGAGAACAAAGAATCGGAGACAGTTAATATGGAACTACCAGATAAAAAGAAGAAAGAAATTGTATATCCTCCACCGCCTTTTCCATCTAGGCTTGTGAAAACAAAGCTTGACAAATAATTCCAAAAATTTATGGATGTTTTTAAGAAACTAACTATAAATATTCCATTCGCTGAGGCACTTGAGCAAATGTCTAGTTATGTTAAGTTCATGAAAGACATTTTATCCAAGAAAAGGAGATTCAAAGATAAGGAAATTGTTGCATTAACAGAAGAATGTAGTGCAATCGTACAGAAAAAAATTCCACAGAAATTAAAAGATCCTGGAAGCTTTACAATACCTTGCTCGATAGGGGTTAAGTTTTCTGGAAAAGCATTATGTGACCTAGGGGCTAGTATCAATTTGATGCCCTTATCTATTTATACAAAATTAGGACTGGGAGAGATTGCACCAACATCTCTTACTCTTTAATTGGCTGACATGACTTTGGCATTTCCTAAGGGGATTGTTGAAGATGTGTTAGTTAAGGTAGAAAAATTCATCTTTCCTGCTGATTTTGTTGTATTAGATATGGATGAGGATAAGGATGTACCAATTATCTTAGGAAGACCATTTTTAGCCACGGGACGGACTCTTATCGACATCCAAAAGGGAGAATTAACAATGCGAGTTAACGACGAGGAAGTTACGTTTAACATTCTAAAAGCAATGAAATATCCAAACGATAAAGAGGAATGTTATTCAATTAATGAAGTCAAAGATCCTACTAAATTAATGCAAGGCCATGGTAACATAGAACGCAAGTTGTTGAAAATTCTAACTAATGAAGAATGCGAGGAGGACGTTGAGACCAAAGAATACGTCAAAGCCCTTGATTCTCATGAGAGATTGTCATTTAGTCGGAAATTTTAACCACTAACTAGGTTGAGTGAACCCAAAGATTTCAAACCATCTGTTGTTGATCCCCCAAGTTTAGAGTTAAAACCCTTACCTGAATATTTAAAATATGTTTTCCTTGGGGAAGGTAATACTCTCCCGGTTATCATTAATTCTTCCTTAGAACATGATCATGAACAACAACTTCTTGAAGTCTTGTGCGAGTTTAAGGGGGCTATGGGATGGACCCTGGCTGACATTAGAGGGATTAATCCATCTGTGTGTATGCATAAAATTTTGTTAGAAAATGAAGCCATTGGAAGCATAGAGCATCAACGTAGGTTAAGCCCACCCATGAGGGAAGTGGTAATGAAAGAGATAATTAAATGGTTAGATGCTGGCATTATATACCCCATCTCGGATAGTAAATGGGTGAGTCCAGTACATTGTGTACCGAAGAAAGGGGGAATGACAATTGTAGAGAATGAGAATAATGAATTGATACCAACAAGAACTGTGATGAGTTGGAGAATTTGTATAGATTACAGGAAGTTGAACAAATCAACTAGGAAGGACCACTACCCATTGTCATTCATTGATCAAGTGTTGGATAGGTTAGCGGGAAGCAAGTATTTTTGTTTCTTAGATGGATATTCGGGGTACAATCAGATCATGGTTGCACCAGAAGATCAGGAAAAAACTACTTTTACATGTCCCTATGGCGCGTTTGCATTTCGCAAAATGTCGTTCGGCTTATGTAATGCACCCGCGACCTTTCAACGATGCATGATTGCTATATTTACTGATTCGATGGATGAAGGAATAGAAATATTTATGGATGATTTTTCGGTGTTTGGACAATCATTTGATGCTTGTTTGGAAGTCTTAAAGAAGGTATTGGAAAGATGTGTGCAGACCAACTTGGTCCTGAATTGGGAAAAGTGCCACTTCATGGTACGCGAGGGAATTGTGCTGGGTCTCAAAGTATCCAACAAGGGTTTAGAGGTCGATCGAGCAAAAATAGAGGTTATTGAAAAACTCTCCCCACCTATAAATGTCAAGGGCATTCGTAGTTTTTTAGGTCATGCTGGCTTTTATAGACGATTCATCAAAGACTTTTCAAAAATATCTAAACCTCTATGTAACCTCCTCGAAAAAGACACGCCATATATATTTGATGATCATTGTTTAACAGCTTTCCAGACATTAAAACAAAATCTAGTGATATCTCCTGTCGTTCAGGCACTGGATTGGTCTTTACCCTTTGTGCTAATGTGTGATGCCAGTAATTATGCAGTTGGGACAGTGTTAGGGCAGATGCATAACAAAATCTTTCACACCATTCATTATGCAAGTAAAACACTTATAGATGCCCAAGTAAACTATACAACCACTGAGAAAGAATTATTAGCTGTAGTTTTTGTGTTCGATAAGTTTCGTACATATTTGATAAATTCAAGGGTTATATTTTACACTGACCACTCGGCAATTCATTATTTAGTGGAGAAAAAGGATGCAAAACCTAAACTCATCTGTTGGGTGCTCCTCCTTCAGGAATTTGATTTTGAAATCAGAGATCGAAAGGGGGTTGACAACCCAGTTGCTGATCACCTGTCACGTTTGGAACAGAGCGATGAAGGAAATAGGCTAGTAGAGATTAGAGAGAATTTTCCTGATGAGAGGATTTTAGCTATCACTGAGGGTTGCATTCCATGGTATGCAGACATTGTAAACTACATAGTGAGCAATGTATTTCCCCCAGATATGGATTATCAGCGAAGAAAAAGATTTCTCCATCTGGTGAAATCTTATCTTTGGGATGACCCGTATCTGTTTAAGATTTGTGTTGATCAAGTGATTCGCAGATGCATCCCGGAAGTTGAGGTCAAAAGTATTTTGGAAAAATGTCATGCTTCTCCATACGGAGGCAATTTTCGGGGAGACCATACTGCTATGAAAGTTTTAGAAGCAGGATTTTATTGACCGACACTGTATAAAGATGCCCATACCTTCGTAAAACACTGTGACCGATGTCAAAAAGTGGGAAATGTTCATTGTGGTGCAAGCATGCCTATGACTAATATTCTAGAAGTCGAAGTATTTGACGTGTGGGGGATAGATTTCATGGGTCCTTTTGTAAATTCAAATGGGAACTTGTATATTCTGCTAGCGGTAGATTATGTTTCAAAATGGGTAGAGGCAATAACCACACAAAGAAATGATGGCAAGGTTGTACTAAAATTCCTCAATTCTAACATCTTCACTAGATTTGGTACACCTAAGGCTATAATAGTGATGGAGGGACGCACTTTTGCAATTTGCAATTTAAATCACTTTTGAAGAAATATGGAGTAACTCATAAAGTTGCCCTTGCCTACCACCCGCAAACCAATGGTCTAGCAGAAGTTTCAAATCGAGAGATTAAATCAATATTAGAAAAAATGGTAAATGCCACTCGCAAGGATTGGTCGCTAAAGCTAAATGATGCTTTATGGTCCTATAAAACGGCATTTAAAACTCCTATAGGATTGACCCCGTACAAAATGATTTATGGGAAGGCGTGTCATCTCCCGGTGGATCGAGTTAGAACATAGAGCTTATTGGGCTGTAAAAAAATTGAATTTCGATTTTAAAGAGGCAGGGAAGAAAAGACTACTACAGATTAATGAATTGGACGAGATTCGATCGAACGCATATGAGAGTTCGAGGGTATATAAGGAAAGACAAAGAAATGGCATTATTCAAGATTTATTGTAAAAGAGTTTAAGACAAGACAATTAGTTTTGTTATTCAACTCGATACTAAAATTCTTTCCAGGCAAACTTAAGTCTAGATGGGCGGGACCGTTTAGAGTAAAAGGGGTGCACCCGTTTGGAGTAGTAACGATCTGTAATGAAAAGGATGGCTCTGAATTCAAAGTGAACGGCCAAAGTTTGAAGGAGTATTATGTAGATAATGATCATCGTGAGGCGATGGTCATAAATTTACAATGACAAGTTGACGAGAAACGTCCGGCCGGGACGTTCTAAATGAGGCGTTTGGTGAGAGGCAACCCATCGATTAGATATATATATATAATTATATAAAACAGTTATTTTATTTTTGCTACAGAATTTTTCATTTTGGGAGGAAGTATGTCGTAACCCTTACTAAATTTTTGTTGAGAATCTCTAAGAGAATGTTTAGAAACATTGGATGAGATTAAATTGGATTAAGAAGGGTTAAGAAATGATTAAAATGGCTAAATTTTATTATCCTGACTTTTTTTGTAACAACTCCATTACATGCGTAATAGGATTTATCTTTCTGCCTGCTCCTTCTGGCATCGCACATTGGTTATTGTAACAACCCCATTACATGCGTAATGGGATTTTGTTTTCTGCCTGCTTCTTATAGCGTCGCGATGATGGCGGTTCGCGCCGGTTCAACTGAACCGGCGCACGGTTTAAATTCCCAAGTGTTTTTTGTAACAACCCTATTACATGTATAATGGGATTAATTTCTCTGCCATTCCCTTCGTACATCCCACGCTGACGGTTCAGATTCCGGTTCGGTCAAATCGGCGCGCCGATTACTCCTAAGACGGCGGTTCAAAAGTTATCAAATCATTAATCATGTTTAAGCTTAACCTAAGCCGGGTGTAATCAAATAATTAATTTTTTTAATATATAAGACATTTTATTTTCCCTTTCTTCATTTCACGATCCACTGGCTAGGGTTTAAACCGAAGCATCGAGCGGCATTCGGAGTTCGGCAGCGCGTGTAGGGGCGACCGACGACGGCGACATCCACGCTGACGCGGCCTTCTCCAGCATAGTGGCGCGGGCCTTTCTCTCGCGGCGACGACTGGTGTTTGTAGAGACAAAAGTCGACGGCGGTTTCTCGCTCGAATCTTCTACCACGAGTGTAGTTGAGTCTTGGGGGTTCAGTGCTCGCAAATTTGGGAAGAATCCTAAGGTATAACCATCTACAAATTCCTTTTTGAGCATACGATGGTGTAGGGCTTGGTTGGAATTTTTATTTCTAGTCTTTGCTTGTGTCTGGTGTATTGTATATGCTTAGCTAGAGTTATGTCATCTAAGAGGGGAGATAAGAGGAAGAAAGGAAAGGAAGATGTTAGGGTTATAGAAAAGTTCATTGGAGAGGGAGCGAGGCTGCATTTTGAATAGGTGAAGTCCATTCCTTTCATTGAGGAGCGAGGATTTATGATGGAGAAGCGAAAGTGGAGTCTTCCATACACTGAACAGATTAATAAGCTCCATTGGGAGTCCTTTTGTCACCCACGAATTGAGATTCTGTCGGCTTTGGTCTATGAATTTTATGCGAATACGAAGTTTGTTGATGGTGAGACAGTGTTAGTTCGGGGACGGGAGGTCAATTTCTCTGCGGTAAAGATTGGTGACATGTTCAATCTAGAAGATCAAGAGTATGATGATCCTTCTGAAATCGTGAACAATGTCCCAGTTGAAGACATAGTGAGCGTAGTGTGTACTACGTCGGTGCCCGACTGGATGAGTAAGCGGCCTAGGACTTTTAAAACCTCTTGCTTAACTCGACAAGCCAAAGCATGGCTCTTATTCATCAACGCTGGCGTGATGCCTACAAAGCATCCTAATACCGTGACTTAGGATAAGTTAGCGTTGCTCTACGGAATCATCACAGGAGTAAAATTTGATGTTGCAAGAGTTCTAACATTGCAGCTGCGATAGAAGATTCGAGAGGAGAAACCTCGGTAGTTGTGGTTTCCGTCCCTCATCACTGAGCTTTGTAGAGATGTCGGGGTACCAACGGAGGTGACTGACATTATTACACAAGTCAAACGTTATATCACCCAGACGGTCATTGAGGTCAACATCAAGGTCGCTTCAAATGTAGGAGAAGTAACAGGTGGTTTGGGGCATGGAGATGCTAAAGCTACGCCGAGGAATAAAACAAAGCTTATACGTATTACAATCCCGTCGGTTGATCATGGCACCGATCCAGATCTTTTAATGGAGCATGTTGAATACATCAAGGCTTATCAGAGGTGTCAACAGTTGTATGTGAAAGAGCAGTTTGAAGATTTGCGTTCCAACATGCGGAAGGTTATGGACAAGGAAAAAATTCCAATGTCGGAGCCAAAATTTAAGATGTTGGGCCAATTCGACAAAGCTGGCTATCTTCTGACATCGGACGGGTCTAGAGTGGATCCCGCAAAGGATGCGAATGAGGAGGAGGTCGAAGATGATGATGATGATGATGATGAAGATGAAGAGGATGATGACAAGGATGCAGGAGATGAAGAAGACGAAGAGGACGAGGAGAACGAAGCTGTAGAATCGCCTTAGAGATAAACTTTCTCTCCAGTTATTAGCTAGTTTATTAATATGCTTGGATATTTGGATGTTTGATGCTTTTTGCTTAGCGCATGAATATTTGGATGTTTGCTACGTTTTGCTTTATTTTGGACTATATGATGCGCTGCCATACATGCTATTTTGCTATAGAATTTTTGATTAGTATCAGCTTTATAAGTCTCTAAATGATTTATGTTTTGAAACGATACTTATTTAATGCTTATCACTTTAAGCAAGGTTATGCTGGTGATATCAATAGTTGTTTATTTGGTGCTCACTTTTTCTGGATATGCAGATACCTTTACTGTTTGAAGGATTAATGTGTCTTCTTTTGATGCACTCACTGTGAATAACCCTCTGTTTATTTTGGCATATGAATTTGCTAAATTTCGGTATCTACTCAGGATGAAGCACAAGTCAATTATACAATACACTATGCTTAGTGCTGGTGGATACTTAATGAATACAGAAAGTTGAATAACCGTCCACACTTCAAAATTCTGGGGGGGTTATTTATTTTCATTTATTTATATCATCATATGTTCTTTTACTAGTATCGTCTGTTTTATCACCATTACAACTTATAACCTGCATGTAGTTTTGCTAGGGTCTAGCAATGATTTAAGTGTGGGGGTGGTTTATCCTCCACTATTTGGGGTGCTTAATATTTTGAGTGAGCTTGAGGTTAATGATCTGAATTCTTACCCCAATTATGATTAGGCTAGACAATCTTAAAAGTTCGGATGCTGAATTTGAAGTTAGTAAGATATTTGACTTAAGTGTTTATTTTTATGCACAACTTTCTTTAATTTATTTATTCCTCCCTGTAAATTTTTGTTGATAATTGACTCCTAGAAAATGAATAGGGAGGGATGAGCAAGAACTGAGTTAATGATGTAGACCAAGACAAGGAATTATGTAGCTAAACCATTTTGAGCATTCATGAGTTTCTTTGAGCTTGTTCCTTATCCTTTGCTTCACATTACCAAATGATTAAATTCCTTAATTGTCGACTAGTCATATCTTAATTCACTAACCATTTATGGGTATTTCAATTCAGCATAAAAAAAGGGTTAAATGTCATAGAGATATGCGGCCTAAGTATGTAGGAGCTTACTTGGAATGATCCCAACTGTGACCAAAAAAAAGAAATAAAAACAAAACATAAGAGACAAATGATCAATTTTGTCATAGTGATATGTGGCCTAAGTAAGCGAATACATACTTGGAATGATCCCAACTATGGACATAATATTTATATATTTAATGCTTTAGAATTGAGCCTCATAACATGGTAAATGAGTAAGACTTTTGACTAGGGATTTTCCACTCCACTATCAAGCCTACATATAAATTGCTAACCAAGCCAAACCAAAACCCACTTCCATATGAACTACTAACTCTTGTCAAGGTTAAAATCAAAAACTTAGCATATTCTCATCCTTTCTTATTAATGTGGAGGCTAAAATAATTGCATGGGAGTAAATAATTTTGAAGAAATCACACACAACACCCAAAATTTAACTACACTTATTCTTTTATCGAACTAATGAATTTGTGATGGTCGAACTTTTAATGATTGACAAGCTTATCAGTTGTGTAGTCTTGATTATGCTTCGAATGAGTCCGGTTAAGGAAAAGGATCATTGAATTCTCATCTCAATAGTTATCCATTCACCCAAATCAATGTATTGTATTGTATTTGCTCGGTACTAGCAAGACTTAAGTGTGGGGGCGTGATAACTTCTTAAATGAAGTTATTCATGTCCATTTTATTTGGCAAAAATAGTGAATTTGAGTATAAAAAGATGATAAAATTCATATTTAACTTATATTTGAGTAATTTGACCATTTTCACCATGTTTTCTTGTCAGAATCGCCGAAAAACTCAATCCGGAGAAGGAATGCTGAAGCAGTTTTTTGTGATGGGAAAGTTGTTATAACAACTTTTTTTAGTTGTTATAATAACTTTAGAAATTTCAAATTCGAATTTTCAAAATCTGCAGCGGTTTGAAAAGTGAAAGGAGACATCTTTTCAGATGGGAGCACGAAATTAAAGCACGAAATTGGGCTGAAAAGAGGGATTTTTTATTATTCATCTTGGGGAGAAAAGAGAAGGCCATCATCTTGGAGAAAGAAGGACTAGGGCAAGACCGAATCTTCGAGAAGGGTTGCTTGTATGCGAATAGGAGAGCATTTCCTGCACTATTTTGCATTCTTACCATCATGTGTTGTAAGATCTTTCCTATTTTTGTGGTGTTCTACCCTTCCACTATGAACTAATTTCATAAGTCTTGTATGTGAGAGTACTTTGTAGTGTTGTGATGTTTTGATGTTAACTTTTCCTTAATGAATGTTTTGAAACTATTTTTCTTTGATCTATATTTATTTCATGGAATGTTTGGAGTAAGTGTTCTTCTTCTTGATTGCGTAGCGAGATTCGAGAGATGATTTACGTTGTTTAGGGTTGAATCCTCTATTTTGTACGGCGAGATTCGAGAGAGGAGTTGTACAAATCTTTATCCAAAATTCCATCATCATACTACGCTGCGAGATTCGAGAGAGGAGCAGCGAAAGTGCAATATAGATTTCGAGATAGTGTTGGAAAGAAAGAGATTTCATCCTTCGCTAGCGACTTTGATTTGTATGTGTATGTTATTCTTATTTCTCCTAAGTTAGAGATAACTAGGGGAACTAGGGTAAATGGGTTCCTGAGATCGAGAGATAAAGAAATCTATTTTCAAATCGGCGTAAGATAGCAAATAAATGTTCACTAGGGTTTGTTCTAAAGACTCATCACAACAAACAAGGGAAATCACATACGAGACTATTTCTCCAATTTGGTAAAAGTAAATTTTAAGTAATTGCTTAGTTTATGAGTGTTCTTCTTTTGTTCTTTTTATTTCATCAACAAACATATTCTGATTAAATAGCTTGAATTTAAAGAAAAGGTCAAGCTAGTATTTGCAGGCATTAATTTAGTTATTTCCCCGAGGGAACGATCTCTACTCACTTTGTATTACTTGAACCGGCACGTACACTTGCGTTATTTTATATATACGTTACCGGCGTATCACTTACCCTTGAAGAGAGAGAAAGGATAAGAGAATTCTTGATCAGCTTCTTGATGAGACTGATGGCTGAAATCAACCTGTTCTTAGCTTTCTTCAAAGCTTCTTGAATCTGAACTTAGTAGGGTTGATCTCCTTTGAAGTTGACTGACTGGCAGCTTCCTTCTTGGATACCAGATATGGATCTGGATCTTCTTAGTAGATAGGTTCAGAATCTACTTCTTCAGAGACTTGTGATTGTCTCCTTCTTGACTTCAAAACAGCTGGAGCTCTCTCTCCCCAAACCTTCTGAAGTTTCTTCTGAATTCTGGATTGAATTCTCCTTAGACAAAATCTGAGTGGATTAACACTTCAGAATGTCTTCTTAGATCTTCTCACGAAGATCTTCTTCTATGACTTGCACTTTCTTGATCATAGATCAATCTCACAATAGTTGTGTTAGTTGTGTGTCAATTCATCATTCTCTTCTTCTGAATCCATCTATATATATAGACTTCATCCATGGTAACCGGCTGATCCGGTTTCTAACTAACTTTTGACAAGTCTGACAGCTTCAGTACACCTGTTGTAACTCACAGCTGTCAAGTCCTCAAACAGTTCTTGAGCCTTTGTCTCTGTCAGCAAAGCATCGAGACTGATTGTCATAAAGTGTCGAGACAATCTGTCAATATGTGTCGACACAAGTGACTTAAGTGTCAACATAGACTTTGGTAATGTCGATATAGCTTCCTTGATGTTGACACAGCTTCTTGACACTACATCTTAAGAATGTGTCGACACTGATTATTTCTGTCGACACAATCACTTCTTCACTTTTCAGCAATCAACTATGTTGAAACTCTGCAGTGTGTCGACACAAGTCCTGTGTGTCGACACAGTTGATGTAGACTAAGAATTTTGTGTATCAACACTGCCTTCAGGTGTCGACACAGTTGATGTCGACTCTGCTTCTGTGTGTCGACACTGCCTCCTGGTGTCGACACATTTGATGACGACTATAATCTTCTGTGTGTCGACACAGTTTCTTCTGGTATCGACACTGCTTCCCCAAGTGTCGACACAGGCTTTCTTAAGTGTCGACACATGGACTTAGAAACTTTTCTCTACATTTTAGCCAATACTTAACCTGCACATATAAACTCAAAATAACATCAAATACACCTTGATGTATATCATTGAGCTAAGTGAGGCTTCTCCAAATCAGGTACACATTTTCTAATGTACCCAACAAGAATCATCTGAATCATTTTTTGTGTCACCTTTAGAGGAATTTTGGGGATTGTCATATAGAGCATCTATTTCTTTTAATGGTTCCTTAGAAATCTATTTTTCAGCCTGAGAAGAAACTGGAAGTTGAACATCTGCAGGAGGGGCAGCTATCTATGTAAGCATCTGTGTGTCTTCTATTTCTTGATCAGTTAGAAGAAATTCATTCAGCTCTTCTACAACATCTTGAGCAATTAGAGCGTCTAGGCTTGGTATAGGACTATCATCCATAACATAGGCTGGGCCTTTATGTTCCACAACCATGTCAGTAACAAAACTGTCCTTAATAGCCTGAAGAGTTGTTGAACTTGCTGGAGCTGTATAGCAGATGATGTCTGTGCAAAACTTAGGAGAAACAAATAAAAGAATGTTTATATACAAGATGTCAAAAGAAACTAGAACTGAATTTAGTTCAACTGCTGGAGAGATAGAGCAATCTCTAGAAAGAATAACCAAAGAATCTACTGCATCTGCAGTCTCTGTATCTGGTATTACAATATCAACAATTTTTGCTGCTACAATTGTTGTTGCTGCTATCTTCATAGTTGCTGATGTTTCTGCTATTGATGTTGTTTCTGCTAGAAGGGGGACTTCTTCCTTGAGCAGTTGTTATTGATGTTGTCTCTGTAGTTGCTGTTGTTTCTGTTGTTGCTGTTGTTTCTGCTGGAAGGGGGACTTCTTCTGTAAGACCCCAACCTCGGAGATGATCGCGGGGCGATCAAACAGCACTTTTGGAGGTCTGAACAGGGGCACACGGCCAGGCACACGGCCGTGTGCCTACCCGTGTTCAGTGGTTTATTGTGATTTTGTGCAGTCTCGAGTCAGAGAAGTACACGGCCTGAGACACACGGCCGTGTCTCAAGCCGTGTGTGGGGCACACGGCCTCGAACACGGCCGTATTCGAAGCCGTGTTCATGAAGCCCGACGATCGTTCCTGAAGCTCCAGGTAACACGGCCCGTGGCACACGGCCGTGTCAGGACCCGTGTCGATCGGCGTAACTGATATTTTGGGTTGAATCCGGGCCGTCCGGATCTTTTATGTTGGATCTAACGGCTGTGGGTTAGCCAAGGGGGTATTAGGGTTGAGTTTGGGGCTGATTTCCCTCATTTCAACCCTACCTTTCTCTTTCTAAACTCTAAGAGAGAGGTGAGAGCCAAGAGGAGGAGGAGCAAAGTTCCGGCCGCCGGCGGAGCACCGGAGCACCGACTCGCGATCCGAGTCCGGATCCTCGAAGGCAAGGGCGAGGCGAAGCTTTCCATCCGTCTACATCTTCATGGAGGGCACGCGGAAATCTACGAGGGTAACGATCCTCTTCATAGGGCATGTGTAGTCGCCCTTCTTTCTATGCATGGGGAAATCCCCCTCTCGCGAGTGAGCGTTGAGGCGCGGAATCCCTTCGGGTAGATATGTAAAGTCCCCGTTGTTAGAGCCCGGAATCGGAGTACGGGCGTAGGCATTGTGTGTGAAGCCTATTCGGGTTTAACCCGGATCGGTGATGTTTGCATTGCATGGCCGGAGAAGACTCCGCGCCGATGATTTTAGTTTTCCGAAATTTCTACACGGTAGATTGCATACAGGGATCCTTGGGGGTTAACCTCGAGGCGCACCCGGAAAGCTTGGGCGGAATCGCATTGCCGCCACGATGTTGCCTTGGAGGGCAAATCGGTACATAACGGGGTTATGTGCGTGTTTTGATCGATTGTGGGAATGAGGAGAAACTTGGCCCGCACCGATGGCTAAATGGCCGTGGTGAAGTGAGCAACGGGCGGGTGGAACTCTACCCATTCCAAGTGGTCTCGGTAGAAGCGACCTAAAGTACATGGGACTTCCCGGGAGGCTGGAAACGGGCCTAGGCTTCGGCTGAAAGGGCTAAATGCTCACGAGTGTTGCCATCCGAGGGATGGTGGTGGAATCGCGGTGTCGGGCTGGGTCCGGACCGGGTTCACCGATTAGTGCCCTGAGAGCACGGAGTGTGCGGCCGTGCGTGCCGACACTTGTGGCGAATAGAATACTTTATAGAATTGCTATGGTAGTTTTATATGCAGGGAAGGAGCACCGCCGTCCCGAGAAACGGGACGGGGTCATTATAATTTGGTCAGCTTTGCTGACCGTTGCCCTTTTGTATTGCCACCTCTTGGGTGGGTTGTTTTCTACAGGTGTTGCTGCGGAGCCAAGCGGCAAATAGCGGGCTAAAGCCCAAGTTGTAGCGCCAGCCCTCGAAGGCTTAGTTATTAGCTTTTTCATATTCATGTATGGCCGGCCTGCGCGCCGATGTATGAAAGACGCTATCTTGTTAAGCGAACACTTTTGTAAGGCCTTAAGGCCGTGAACTCTTTTGTGTATTTTCATGTTCGTCATTCCTTTGTGGTAATTTATTACTAGTGGACATTCATGCCTTTATGGGGTTCTTTGTTTAACTTTAAAATGCTTCCGTTAGAATGCGTTGTGTAGGACGTTGTTGTTAAATTGGTTGGAATGGTTGTCCATATTCGTAACCTTCCGGTCTGTCTGTGGTATATGGCGTCGGGCCCCGGCCGGACCTACTGCTATATTCTATGCGACGGATAGGGGTGTTACAAATTGGTATCAGACTACCAGTTTCGGTCTAACTTATTGGAATTCGCGGACGAATTCTTTTAAGGGGTGGTGAGCACGGTTACGTGCGTCATCGTTATAACATGAAAAAGAACCCATGAATGTCCACTTAGGAATAAAAATACACTTGTTGAGGAACCTGCGTGTTCCTTTAATTGCTGTTTGCAGTAGTGTTTGGTCGCTTATCGGTGTTTTTGCACGAATATAGGTGACCAGAAGTGGCGCTGGGCCGTCTGAACGGCCAGGTTCTGAGGCGAGCAGTGCGCCAAGCGATACGCCTGCAACACCTTTGTCTGCCGAGACTATTAGGTTGGTGGCGGAAGCGGTCATGGCAATGATTAATGCGCAGCCTGCAAGGCAGGTGCAGCAGCCTGCTCCTGCTGTGGAGCAAGTACCGCTTCAGACGGCAGAGCAAAGGAGGGTTGAGCAAGTTGTGTTGGAGCCAGAGTTGCCGCGGAGAGCAACTGAAAGACAACTGAAGCATGTCATGGGCTTTCATCCACCGGTGTTCACGGGGGCAGAAACCCCGACCCAAGCAGAGGATTGGCTCTCAAGGGTCAACAGGGTGATGACTGCGACGGAAATTGAAGAGTGGCAGAAGACCACTATAGCGACGTTCCTTTTGGATGGGGACGCAAGACTGTGGTGGGAGGGCCTAGAGCTGCATCAGTTGAGGGGAAGGCCATTAGCCGAAGTCCCGATGGAGGAGTTTGCGAGACTATTTATGGCTCGATACCTCCCCTCGGCGCAGAGGATCGCGCTAGAGAGCGAATTCCAGAAGTTGGTGCAGGGTGATAGCACCGTTGATGAATACCTCCACGAGTTTACTCGGTTGGGGAGATATGCCGGCGCTACCTTCGCAGACGAGGAGCGCAAGACGAGCCACTTTTATGAAGGGCTAAGGGATGATTTGAGGTTGCTACTGTCGGGGCCCAAGGCGCAGGGTTTCATGACCCTGGTCAGTTCGGCCCGGTCCTTGGAGAAGGATATGAGAAACGTGCAAGCGAAGAAGGAGAGGGAATCTGGTGGCAAGAGATCAGAGTTCAAGGCGCCGACTACGTCGAAGTCGGGCTACCGCAGATTCTCCAAGAGGTCTAGGACGTCGGGTCCAGCTTCTTCTGCAGGTGCCTCGGGGGCAACTACCAATCGAACCCCGGGCGCTTGCTTCACGTGTGGAAAGCCGGGGCACTTTGCCCATGACTGCTGGAGTGGACGCTCAAAGTCCGAAAGGAAACAAGGAGCTACCTACGAGGAAAAGGGCAAAGCGGTGGAGTCGACCGCGTCCCATTATGCTCCGACTCAGCCTAGAGTCTACAACTTGGGCTAGCAGGAGGCCATCAAGCAAGCGGATGTGGTGACAGGTATGAGTTAATTTATGCAAGTTGACTTGAGAATACTATTACCTATTACTTGTTAAGCTAATGTCTTTTGCTTAGGCTTTGTGGTGATTAGCGATAGTCCGGCACGGGCACTGTTCGACACCGATGCTTCGCATTCTTTCTTGTCCGAACAGTTTATATCGCGTATCGGAGTCCCTTCTTCGATGGTGAAGGATAAGTTAGATGTGTTGCTACCGAATGGGTGCTCGATGCGTGCGGACAGAGTGTGTGCCGTGAAGGTTCACATAGGGAGCCAAGAGTTCGACTTGCTAGCGTCATTATTTCCGTTAGTAGAGTTCGATGTTATCTTTGGAATGGATTGGCTGTGAGAGCAGAAGGCTTGGATCGATTGCGACCGTAAGGAGGTCAAGCTGGGTGTAGGGCGGGAGACTACTTTCGAGGGGCTTAAGGGGTCGAGCAAGACACTGATGTCTGCTCTTCAGGTGGTGAAGGCGGTTCGTGCTGGTGCAGAGCTGTTCTTTGCATTAGTGGAGGCCGCAAAGCCGAAGTCCACTTTGGATGAGATCCCCGTGGTATGCGAGTACCCAGATGTGTTCCCAGATAGCCTTCCTGGAGCCCCACCGCAGCGAGAGATTGATTTTACGATCGAGCTCGTGTCGGGTGCCAAACCCGTGTCACGTGCTCCTTATAGGTTGGCGCCAAAGGAGATGGCGGAGTTGAAGGTTCAGCTGGAGGAGCTGATGGAGCAAGGTTATGTGCGTCCAAGTTCGTCGCCTTGGAGCGCACCGGTCCTCTTCGTTAAAAAGAAGGACGGTAGTATGCGGCTGTGCATCGACTACAGAGAATTGAACAAGTTGACGGAGAAGAACAAGTACCCGATCCCGAGGATTGATGATCTCTTTGATCAGTTAGTCGGATCGTCTGTATACTCCAAGTTGGACTTGAAGTCGGGGTACTATCAGCTGAGGATCAGGGAATGTGATATCCCGAAGACGGCGTTCAGTACGAGGTATGGGCATTTCGAGTTCACGGTCATGCTATTTGGACTGACGAATGCGCCATCGGTGTTTATGGATCTGATGAACAGGACGTTCAGAGATTTCCTGGATCGCTTTGTGATCGTCTTTATTGACGATATTTTGGTGTACTCGCAGTGCGAGGAAGACCAATTCAAGCATTTGCATTTGGTGTTGGAGACTTTGAGGAGGAATGAGCTTTACGAAAAAGTTCTCCAAGTGCGAGTTCTGGCTACCCTCGGTAGTGTTCCTTGGTCATATAGTGAGTGGGGAAGGTATAGCGGTGGATCCGGCGAAGATTGTTGCGATACGGGAGTGGCCTGCATTATCTTCTGTCGCGGAAGTCCGTAGTTTTCTCGGGCTTGCCGGATATTACAGGCGCTTCATAGAGAACTTCTCGCGGGTAGCGTTACCTCTCACGAAGTTGACAAGGAAGGATCAGAAATTCTTGTGGATGCAAGAGTGCGTGCAAGCTTTTGAGGAGCTGAAGAGGCGGTTGACCACGGCGCCAGTGCTCAGTTCGCCAAGTGGAACCGAGGGCTTTGAGGTGTATAGCGACGCTTCGGGTAGTGGTTTGGGCTGCGTGTTGTTGCATCATGGTAGCGTGATAGCGTATGGGTCGCGTCAGCTAAAGGTGCATGAAAGAAATTATCCGGTGCACGACTTGGAGTTGGCGGCTGTGATATTTGCACTCAAGTTGTGGAGGCACTACCTATACGGAGTAAGGGTCGACATATATACCGATCACAAGAGCCTAAAATACTTGTTGGATCAAAAGGATCTCAATATGAGGCAGAGGAGGTGGATGGAGTTCCTGGGGGACTACACTTTCAAGATACATTATGTACCTGGGAAGGGCAACGCAGTTGCGGATGCGCTGAGCCGCAGGGCTCCCGCCCAGGCCAACTAGTTGTCGGTGCATGATGAGCGGCTAGTACGAGAGTTGGAGAAGCTTGAGATCTGTTGCGTTGACAAGCAGTCGAGCGCCAAGGCAATGTTAAACTGGATAGAGGTGCAGTATGACCTGGCTGACCGGGTTCGGCAGGCATTGGAGTTGGATGACTCCATGAAGGAGCTTTTGGAGGCCGCTCTGGATAGGTCAAAGTCCCAGTTCTCGGTAGAAGATGGGTTATTAAGGAAGGATCATCGTTTGTGCTTCCCAAGTGGGGGCAACCTCCGGGCGGAGTTGATGTACGAGGCTCATCATACCAAGTACTCAATCCACCCAGGGAGCACGAAGATGTATCGTGATCTTAAAAAGTTGTTTTGGTGGCCGGGACTTAAGAAAGATGTGGCGTTGTATGTGGCCAAATGTCAAGCGTGCGCCTTGGTGAAGGCGGAGTGCCAAAAGCCGGGCGGATTTCTGAAGTCCTTGCCTATACCGGAGTGGAAATTCGACGACATATCCATGGATTTTGTGCATGGATTGCCAAGATCGCAGAAGGGAAACGACGCCATTTGGGTGATCGTTGACAGATTGACGAAAGTGTCGCATTTCTTACCAATGAGGAAGGATGATCCAGTAGAGAAGTTGGCAAAGCTCTATGTGGATAGCATTGTGCGCTTGCACGGGGTGCCCCGCAGTATTGTGAGTGATCGCGATGGGCGTTTCACGTCCAATGATTGGAGGCTAGTGCATCAAATGTTAGGCTCCAAACTGAAGTTTAGCACGGCGTTTCATCCACAGACGGATGGCCAGACCGAGAGAGTCAACAGAACCTTGGAAGACATGCTCCGCATGTGTACGTTGGACTTCGGAAAGAGGTGGGAGGACCACTTATACTTGGTCGAATTTGCTTATAACAATAGTTATCAAGCAAGCATTCAGATGGCGCCGTTCGAAGCTCTTTACGGAAGAAAATGTCGCACGTCGTTGTCGTGGTTAGAAACGGGTGAGTCCAAGCTTTATCAGCGTCAAGACATTGAAGATGCCACTTCTTTAGTGCATACTATACGGGAGCGGTTGCGGATTGCCCAGGATAGGCAAGCCAAGTATTTTAATGCCAAGCATAGGAACGTGGAATTCAGTGTTGGCGATTGGGTGTACTTGAAGATCAAGCCGTTCAAGGGTGTCTCACGGATTCGACGCTTGAAAAAGTTGAGTCCGAGATACCTTGGGCCATTTGAGATTCTGGAGCGGATCGGAGAAGCAGCTTATAGGTTGAGGTTATCAGTAGAGTTAAGTGCTTTGCACGATGTATTCCACATCTCGGTTTTGCGGAAGGCAGTGCAAGAGCCTTCGCAGGTGTTAGCGGCCGACCAAGTACCGGTGGAGGAAGGATTGACAACGAAAGTCAAGCCCATATCTATTGAGGATTTCGAAGTCAAGCGGCTTCGGAATAAGGAAATTAGAATGGTGAAGGTCCGTTGGGATAACTGCGGACGCGAGGAGCTCTCTTGGGAGCGAGAGCAGACAATGCGCGAGGAGTACCCCGAGTTGTTCCCCTCAGGTACTCGTTATGTTTATTCTTTTTGTGTAGTCTCTGTTCTTAATTTCGGGACGAAATTCTCTTAAGGGGGAGGGAGTTGTAAGACCCCAACCTCGGAGATGATCGCGGGGCGATCAAACAGCACTTTTGGAGGTCTGAACAGGGGCACACGGCCAGGCACACGGCCGTGTGCCTACCCTTGTTCAGTGGTTTATTGTGATTTTGTGCAGTCTCGAGTCAGAGAAGTACACGGCCTGAGACACACGGCCGTGTCTCAAGCCGTGTGTGGGGCACACGGCCTCGAACACGGCCGTGTTCGAAGCCGTGTTCATGAAGCCCGACGATCGTTCCTGAAGCTCCAGGTAACACGGCCCGTGGCACACGGCCGTGTCAGGACCCGTGTCGATCGGCGTAACTGATATTTTGGGTTGAATCCGGGCCGTCCGGATCTTTTATGTTGGATCTAACGGCTGTGGGTTAGCCAAGGGGGTATTAGGGTTGAGTTTGGGGCTGATTTCCCTCATTTCAACCCTACCTTTCTCTTTCTAAACTCTAAGAGAGAGGTGAGAGCCAAGAGGAGGAGGAGCAAAGTTCCGGCCGCCGGCGGAGCACCGGAGCACCGACTCGCGATCCGAGTCCGGATCCTCGAAGGCAAGGGCGAGGCGAAGCTTTCCATCCGTCTACATCTTCATGGCGGGCATGCGGAAATCTACGAGGGTAACGATCCTCTTCATAGGGCATGTGTAGTCGCCCTTCTTTCTATGCATGGGGAAATGCCCCTCTCGCGAGTGAGCGTTGAGGCGCGGAATCCCTTCGGGTAGATATGTAAAGTCCCCGTTGTTAGAGCCCGGAATCGGAGTACGGGCGTAGGCATTGTGTGTGAAGCCTATTCGGGTTTAACCCGGATCGGTGATGTTTGCATTGCATGGCCGGAGAAGACTCCGCGCCGATGATTTTAGTTTTCCGAAATTTCTACGCGGTAGATTGCATACAGGGATCCTTGGGGGTTAACCTCGCGGCGCACCCGGAAAGCTTGGGCGGAATCGCATTGCCGCCACGATGTTGCCTTGGAGGGCAAATCGGTACATAACGGGGTTATGTGCGTGTTTTGATCGATTGTGGGAATGAGGAGAAACTTGGCCCGCACCGATGGCTAAATGGCCGTGGTGAAGTGAGCAACGGGCGGGTGGAACTCTACCCATTCCAAGTGGTCTCGGTAGAAGCGACCTAAAGTACATGGGACTTCCCGGGAGGCTGGAAACGGGCCTAGGCTTCGGCTGAAAGGGCTAAATGCTCACGAGTGTTGTCATCCGAGGGATGGTGGTGGAATCGCGGTGTCGGGCTGGGTCTGGACCGGGTTCACCGATTAGTGCCCTGAGAGCACGGAGTGTGCGGCCGTGCGTGCCGACACTTGTGGCGAATAGAATACTTTATAGAATTGCTATGGTAGTTTTATATGCAGGGAAGGAGCACCGCCGTCCCGAGAAACGGGACGGGGTCGTTATAATTTGGTCAGCTTTGCTGACCGTTGCCCTTTTGTATTGCCACCTCTTGGGTGGGTTGTTTTCTACAGGTGCTGCTGCGGAGCCAAGCGGCAAATAGCGGGCTAAAGCCCAAGTTGCAGTGCCAGCCCTCGAAGGCTTAGTTATTAGCTTTTTCATATTCATGTATGGCCGGCCTGCGCGCCGATGTATGAAAGACGCTATCTTGTTAAGCGAACACTTTTGTAAGGCCTTAAGGCCGTGAACTCTTTTGTGTATTTTCATGTTCGTCATTCCTTTGTGGTAATTTATTACTAGTGGACATTCATGCCTTTATGGGGTTCTTTGTTTAACTTTAAAATGCTTCCGTTAGAATGCGTTGTGTAGGACGTTGTTGTTAAATTGGTTGGAATGGTTGTCCATATTCGTAACCTTCCGGTCTGTCTGTGGTATATGGCGTCGGGCCCCGGCCGGACCTACTGCTATATGCTATGCGACGGATAGGGGTGTTACATCTTCATTGAACATCTCCCCCTGCCTGGTATTAGGGATGTCTGATGTCAGGCCCCTAGATGAAGAAGGGCTAGAAATAGAAGCATGTTGATTGGTAAGAGTCTGAATGGAAAGAATAAGAGGTGCAATGGCATCCTCTATGAGAGATTTTATGGTGGGAGTGATAAGAGAGATGTTAGAATATGGATCAGATGTTGATGCTGGGAGTGAAGTTGTGGTGATACCACAAGAAGTGCAGATGTTTAATGAGGTTGATGGAGTGGAATGTAGAATTGGAGGGATGATGGTAGATGTGGATGGAATGACTGGAGGAGTGAGAGGAGGGATGTCAGATATGATATCCATAGAAATATCATCAGCAAGTGGAGATTGTGGAGGAGTAGGTATGGTGATTATACTGGTGATGGGGATGGTGTTGGAAATGTGAGGAGATTGAATGTGGGTGACATCTGAGTAGATATAGAAGCAGGAATGTCTTGAAGGTAGTTAGGTAGGGGGATTGAGGTAGTGATGTATTTGGTGAAGATGGAGTGGAAATGATATTTGGAGTGGATATGATTGAGTTAGAAGGTTGTTATTGGTTTGGAGATTAAGGTAGTCTAGGGGAAGGTGGAGGAGGAGGAATTTCTGGTGCCTCTTCAGTAGGTTGAGGAGTGACTCTTGGAGTCCTGGTGTCCTCAGAAGTCCTTGAGGAAGAGGAGGCCTTGGAGGGCTTGTTGATATTCCTCTCCCACTTTCCAAAGTGAACTGGGGTCAGTCTCTTGGAAGCATTAATGAAGACTATTGGAGAGACCAACAGTTGGGGACATTTTTCATGGAGGAAAATGCCCAGAGTTCTCCAAAAACATACTTCTCATTTATTGTTTTTCTTCTTGATTAAATCAAACAAAATAATACCCCAATTTAATAATTTATTATTTACCAGGGCACTCATCAACAAGAACTGGTGTCTTGTTATGTGGTCATGAGCAGTGTGCTTCCCAAGCAGCACCTTGCCCACCACATCAGCAGGGAACTTGTATTGAATAGACAAGTTCTTTTTCAAAAGCTTACAAGGGTTTCCATCAGAGTGACCCATCCTTGTAAGCATTTCAGAAAATTCTGTGAAGTCCATCTCTAAATCATCGTTTCCATTAACAAATCCAAAGATTTCAGATAAAATTGCAGGAGTCAGAATAACCTCCTGTCCAGATATAGTGCCTACTAGGGTTTGAGCGTCAGGAGATGATGAAGTGAAAACCCATTATTTTATTTTTGCTACTGGAAGCTTTATCCTGGTAGTCATGAATTTCTGGAGTTGCGGCTCAGAGAACAGTAGCAGTATATCCTGAAAGATTTGATCACTGTGTTTGAAAGAGTCCATGTCAATATTGAAACCAGCATCGAACTTCATTCCTGAAAGAGTTATCGCTGAAATTGTAATGGAAATAGCCTGCACAGAGAAACAGAGATCAAGTGCAAAGGAAATAGAAAGCATGGGATGGATTTCGTCTAAGACTTAGATTATAAGGTCTTTAGAAGACAAAAAGACGAACTCTGTCCAACGAAAAAGGAAAGATCTTCGATCTGAGTTCGACGAAATATTTTAATAGAAAATGAGTTCGTCGATCTCAGTCTGAAGAAGACGAATAAATCATCAATCTCCGTTCGATGATCGATTCACTGAAGCAGGGATCGTCGATCTCCGTACGACGAAAACTATTTCACTAAGAAGTGATAGTTAAACTTTGTTTAACGCACTCTTCACGAGGGGTTCGTAGATCGTCAATCTCTGTTCGACGAACTGTCAACAAATCGTCGACCGCAATCAAAATTTAAATTTTCTCATCTCCATTAATCATTCCTAACTGATTTAAGAAAAACAGGTGTTTCTTCTCATCCAATGGCTTGGTGAAGATGTCTGCTCTCTGTAAATCAGTGGAAATGAAGACAAGATTAATTTTCCTTTTGTCTACACAATCTCTAATGAAATGATGTCTTATATCTATATGCTTTGTCCTACTATGATGCACTGGATTATGTGTTATGGATATAGCACTGGTACTATCACAGAATATGGTTGAATTATTTAAATTGAAACCATAATCCGGGAATTGATTTTGTATCCACAAGATCTATGAGCAGCAGCTGCCAGCTGCATTGTATTGAGCCTCAGCAGTTGATGTGGACACAGATGTTTTCTTCTTGCAAAACCAGGACACAAGCCTATCACCAAGGAACTGACATGTACCTGATGTACTTTTCCTGTCCACTCTATATCAAGCATAGTCAGCATCAGAAAATCTAGTAAGCTCAAATGCTGACTCTGTTGGATTCCAGAGTCCTAGATTAGGACAACCCTTTATATATCTTAAAATTCTTATAAGCAAAATAAGATGAGATTCCTTAGGGCTCACTTGGAACCTACCACAAAGACATGTAGCAAACATGATGTCTGGTCTACTTGATGTAAGATAAAGTAGGGATCCAACAATAGCCCTATACTTGGTCTGATCAACTGGTTTTCCATGTTCATCAGAGTTAATCACAGCATTAGAAGCCATGGGAGTTTTCATTGAGGAGGCATCAGCCATCCCAAATTTCTTAATAAGCTCATTTGCATATTTAGATTGGGATATGAATATGCCATCAAGGGATTGCTTCACTTGTAGGCCAAAGAAGTATGATAGCTCTCCCATGCTACTCATCTCAAACTTTGAAAGCATTAGATCAGAGAATCTCTTGCATAGTTTGGGATCAGTAGAACAAAAAATGATGTCATCTGCATATATTTGTACTACCAAAATTTTATCATGATGCAACTTAGTAAAAATGGTCATATTTACCATGCCTCTAGAGACCTTGTGTTTTAAAAGAAAACTAGCTAAGGTTTCATACCAAGCTCTTGGAGCTTGCTTTAGACCATAGAGAGCTTTATGCAATTTAAAAACATATGAGGGATGAGTAGAAGAGATAAAACATGGGGGTTGTTCAACATAAACCTCTTCCTTTATTTCTCCATTCAAGAAAGCACTCTTGACATTCATCTAGTATACTATAAACTTCTTAAAAGTAGCATAAGTAAGAAAAATCCTGATTGCTTCTAGCCTTGCAATAGGAGCAAAAGATTGATCATAGTCAATGTCTTCCTCTTGCCTATAGCCTTGAGCAACAAGCCTAGCCTTTTTTCTCACAATTACACCTTGGGTATAAAGTTTGTTTCTGAATACCCACTTGGTTCCAATTACTGGATAGCCTTTGCTCCTTGGAACCAAGTCCCAAACTCTGCATCTCTTAAATTGATTGAGCTCCTCTTGTATTGCAATAATCCAGTGGGGATCTTGCTCTGCATCATTTATGGATTGAGGCTCAACTTGAGAGAGGAAACAGGCATACATCACATCTTGGTTGAGTTGATACCTTGTCTGTACACCTGCTGACATGTCCCCAATCACTTGTGATCTAGGGTGATCCCTTAGTGTGACAAGGTCAGTGGGTGGAGTTGGTTCAGCAACAGCATTTGGAATTAATTCCACTTGTGGAATAATGTCTGCTGTTGTAGGAGGTTCAACCACTTCCAAAATTTCTTCTTCATTATCTTCATCATCTTGTGGAGGAGGATGCGATATGACCTTTTGTGTAAGGTTTAACTCACCCAATTTCTCACACAAGTGAGGTACCTGCAATAAATCTGAGGTAGAAGAATCCTTCTCCTTATAATACATGTTAGCTTCATCAAATGAAATATGTATACATTCTTCCATTTTTAAAGATGATTTATTGAATACCCTATAAGCCTTGCTATTTTGGGAATATCCAAGAAAAATTCCTTCTGTAGTTTTAGCCTCAAATTTTCTAATGTGTTTCTTATTATTGTTATGAATGAAACATCTACACCCAAAGATTCTAAAGTAATCAATTTTAGGTTTCTCCCCTTTGAGTAATTCATAGGGGGTCTTACCCTTAAGTTTATGTATCAAACTCATATTCAGCAAATAGTTTGTTGTGCTCACAGCCTCTGCCCAAAAGGATAGGGGCATGTGTGCATCTGCAAGCAATGTTCCTGCAGATTCAATGAGAGTTCTGTTTTTCCTTTCTGCTACCCCATTTTGTTGAGGAGTTCTAGGAGCAGAAAAACAATGTCTGATACCTTCCTCCTCACAGAATCTTTGCATGGGAAGAGATTCAAACTCAGTACCATGATCACTTCTGATCAATGCAACTTGAGTAGAATACTAAATCTTTATGCTTTTAAGAAAGTCTGTAAGTACTTTAAAGTTATCTGACTTGTTTTTCAAGAAGAACACCCAAGAGAATCTAGAGAAGTCATCTACAATAACTAGAGTGTAAGACTTCCCTCCTAAGCTTTGTACAGTAATGGGTCCAAAGAGATCCATATTTAGCAAGTACAAAATCTTTGGTGAGTCACTCTTATTAATTGACTTAAAGCTATTTTTAGTTTGCTTGCCTTCTTGACAAGCCTTGCATAGGCTTTCCTTCTTATAGGGGCCAGAAGGCAATCCTCTGACAAGGTTGTCCCTAAATAGCTTGAGATGTTCTTAAGGTTAACATGACCTAGTCTCTTATGCCAAAGAATATTGTTATTACTGATTTGATTGAACAAACATAGTTCTGAACTAGAAGAGTTAAAGTTTACTAGGTATATATTTCCTTGTCTGCAACCTGTTAGAATAGTTTGGTTATTTGAAGAAATAATACATTTAGAATTAGTAAAGCAAACTTGATAACCTGCATCACATAACTGACTTATGGATATTAGGTTATGTTTGAGGCCATTTACATATTCCACTTTTCTGAAAGTGACAGCTCCACTGTTGAAGTCTCCATAGCCTTTAGTTTGTCAAAAACTGGAATCTCCAAAGATCACTCTTGGACCCAGCTTTGCCTTGAAATTGATTAGGATATCCTTGCATCCAATCATGTGCTTTGAGCACCCACTATCCAGATACCACTTATTCTGAGTGATAGGATAGTCCTTCACTTGCAAGAAAACAGATTAGATGTTCCCGACCTAGGTCACCTTGGGTCCTTGTTTCTTTTCATAAGAAAAACTGGAAATGTAAGAATATTCAGGTTGGCTTTTATAACCTAAGGGGTGAAATTTTCTGGGAGCAATTATCCATTGGGTGAATGGATTGATATTTTCCCTATGTTGGTTAAGGATGTTATTAGACTTTCTGTTAGAGTTGAAGTTTCTGTAAGATTGATCTGGGATCGACAAACTCTGGTAAGTTCGTCGACCTGAGTTCGACGAATTGGGAAGAGATCTTCGATCTCTGCTCGAAGAATGAAGATATTCATTCTCAGAGCACCAGTATCGTCGATCTATGGTCGACGAACCAGACTGGTTTCGTCGATCGTGGATCCAAGAATAACTATTATTATAGTTGGCGTTCGGAGTTCGTCGTTCTGAGGTCGACAAACTGTACATATTTCGTCGATCTCAGTTCGACGAAATCTGTTGAACATTGTTGTAGTTATTTTTCTTCTTGTTCTTAGATTTTTGTTTGAGTTTCATTTGTTTTAATACTTCATTTACTTTGTCTACTTGTTCAGTATTCTTCTTACCCTTATCTGAAATGAAATTTACAGGTTTATATAAGTTATTTTTCTGAATTATAAGTGGTTCACTAGATGATGCACCTAGTCCTAGTTTAATATTATTTGCCCTAGCATTTATAGTACTAGTTATGTCTAACAGTTGTAAGCTTCTATCATTAAGTGATTCTTCTAATTTCTTGGCTTTGCTTAATTTAGTTTTTAAGAAGACAATTTGTTCATTTGCTGAGGTAAGTTCATCTGTTAGTTTAGCATTTTCAGCAATGTACTTATCTTGTTCAGTTAATCTTTCTCTGAGAAGTTTGATTTCCTTCTCAGAGCCTATTAGATCTAAGCACAGATTTTTAAATTCATTTTTAAATTCTTCTGAATCAAAATCATAGGATGTTATTACCTGGTCCTCTGTAGATAGAGATTCTTCATCTTCTGAAGCTTCAGCCTCTAACTGACTACTGGAATTATCTATTACCATTAGGCAAACTTCTTTTGCCTTCTCTTCTTCTTCATCATCACTGGAGCTGGAGGATGATGACTCTTCCTCAGTATCACTCCAGGTTTCTGCAACAAACCCTTTCTCCTTCCTCTTGTGTTTGCTGGAGGATGGTTTGTTGTGATGTGTTCTTCTGGAATCCTTTTCTCTTCTCATATCCTTCTTCTGAGTTTCTGAACATTCTGAGATGAAGTGTCCAGGATTCCTGCATCCAAAATAAATAATTTATTTAGATGGAGTCTTGTCATACCTTGGCTTATCATCTTGCCTTGATGACTTTCTTCTAAAGTCCTTCTTTGCCATCTTGAAAAATCTTTTGGCAAAGAGGCTCATCAGTTCATCATTTACTGGAGTCCCTTAAGATTCTTTAGCAGCCTTAAATGCAATGTTGTGCTCCTTCCTGACAGGTGTTGGAGTCTTCTGTTCAGCTGCTACTTCTCTGGTCTTCATTAATTGCTCATAGGATTTGAGCTTTCCAAGAAGTGATTCAGTAGAGATTTCTGTCATGCTTATGGCTTCTCTAATAGGCCAGATCCTTGAATCCCATGAGCTAGGAAAGCACATGAGGATCTTATCATTGACTTCTATCAAAGTGATGTCCTTTTCTAAGGTCTTTAGCTCATTGATGATTGAGCTAAGCCTGTTGTACATATCACTTACTGACTCAGCTTCATCCTTCTAAAAATTCTCATATTGAGAGATGAGATTGGATATCCTATCATTTCTCTCATCAGCAGATCAACCCACCATCTGATTTAGAGAATCCCAAATGGCTTTGGCTGAAGTGCACTCAGCCACCTTTTGAAATATATCATCAGACATAGTATGAGCTAGGATGTTCATGGATTTGGCATCTGTAATCTTAGCTTTCCTCTATGCATCTATCCAATCTGGAGGTGGAACAGAACTCAGATTTGTTGAAGTAGATGGAGTTGAAGCCACTGGAGTTGGTGGTCCTGTCAAAATTGAATTGAATATATCTTCATCAATATAGTTCATATAGAGTTTTATTCTTGCCTTCCAGATGGCAAACTTGGTTAAACTGCAAATTGGAGGTCTGCTGCAAGCATAATCCATGTTTTGTGCCATGATATAAGATATGAAAGGAACAAGATTTAATCAGATATTATCTTAGGATCTTGGTTAGTTCAGGTGAAGCCTGTTTAAATAAAATGACTAACCTCCCTCTGATACCAATTGAAATAAAAGGGAGAGTAATCTCTGGTTAACTCTAGAAAGGGGTGAATAGAGCTATTTAAAAATTCCTTTGCAACTTTTTACAAATATAAAGTTAAGTGATAAAATAGGTGATATAGTAATAGCTAAGAGAAATTAACAAAAGCAAAGAAAAAGCTACACTAAGCTACCACAGCACAAGACAAAAAAAATAGCAAACACATAGACAACACAAGAATTTTATAGTGGTTCCCCAACTGGGTACATCCACTCTTCTACCACCCTGGTAGGAATCCACTACAGGTTTTGATCAGGTGACTGCTACCACAATATCTATTTGCAGGGAGATATTGCAACCCTTTGAGCTTTTGATCAGGTGCTCAAAAACCAAACTCAAGTCTTTTGGAAGGTGACTTGTGAACCAGGATAACTTTTTAAGAGAGTTAAAACCCTTTATAGTGGGGTGAAGAAAGATAAAAACTATTTGTTGTCTTCTCTTTTCTCAAAAACAACTGAGAAGACTTGTGGATTCTTGATGGTGTCAAATCTCCCCCTGAGATGAAGTTTTTGTTCAGGAAGATTGAGAGCTTTGCAGGGTGAGTAGGTCTTCTTGAAAAGATTCTCCAGAAGGCTATAGACAAGTGCAGTTCATTGTCTCTGAGAGCTTGCTAGAAGAAGAACACTTGAAGAATGACAGAGCAGAACTTGTTTTTCCTTTTGTAATTTTTCGTCTGTCTAAATGTGTTGAATTTTTATCACAAACTTGATTATATTCTCTGCAGCAAAATTGGTCTTGAATTTGAATTCAATTGCCTTGATTTACTGCTGAAATCTTAGAACTTGGACAACGGCTAGAAGAGCAATAAAAGAATTTCTTAATTGTCCCAAGAATTAGCTGTATAATAACTCTGTGAAAACCAGTAATTAATGCTGCCATAAGAACGGCTATATTCTGAGAATATAAGCATTAATTACTCAGAGCAATATAAGCTATAAAATAAGTCAAATCAAATCTGAAACACTACAAAGAAGGAAATGTTGACTGGCAATATTCGTCGATCTAAGATCCTGGATCGTCGAACTCAACCTCTCTTTCATCGAGCTGAGCCATGAGAACTTTGAACTGTAATATAGCTTTCCATACTGGGCTCCAAGATCGTCGAACAGATATATTAGATCGTCGAACTCAAGGTCTGATAGAAGATTAGAGTTATTCGAACTCAGTCTAACTTTCGTCGATCTTAATTCAGAGATGTGACTCTGAGATCGTCGAACTGAGAACGAAGATCGTCGATCACTCTTCAGAGTTCGTCGAACGACTACTTCAACATAAAATTTCTGCCTTGTTCTGATTTCTGCAATCTTCTAAGTCTTCTGAGGGCTTGGTCTGAGTACTGTGATGAAGCGGATGTTGCTCACCCAGCACGATCATTATGACTTATTGACTTGCCCTTAAATCTAATGAATACCTATGACCCTAGGCTATACAAGGAGGGTAATACTTAACCTAATTTAGTGAACCTAGCCCAAATCCAACTAGGGATCCAACAAACGCTTTTATACTTAGCCTGAATTTTTGCAATCTTGCCTTCTTGCTGAAGTTTGGCATTGACAGACTCAGCATGGCATTGAGTGATGAAGCTTCACTCAACTCTTCTGGACTTAGTCAATTTTCTGGCTTCCATTACTTAGGCTTTGACATGATATCCTTGACTCAATGATTCTGGTCATATGACATTGAGTGAGTTGAGCTCATTCAACGCATGTGGACTTAGCCATAGTTCTGCCTTTTCAATACTCTAAGCTTTGACTGTCAGCCTTCTCTCAGCGCTATTAATTGTATGGCGTTGAGTGAGCTTGCCTCACTCAACGCTTCTAGACTTAGGCATTTTCCTGAATTTCCAGCCTATCACTTTGAGTCCACTTGTCATTGTCTCTTGAACTATATATCCAATCATTGTGACAAAGACCAACCTGTATGTATGAACTTAAACATACATCAAATATAACTATGTGTATATAATTGAACTGTTTGACTTCTTACAAATCTAGGACATTTGGATCAATGGATCCAACAATCTCCCCCTATTTGAAGAAATCAAAACACCACTTGAGAATTCTTTGTCAATGATATACACTAATATAAGAAGCAAAAATATTAATATTGTATTAATCTAAGAGTTGCCAGAGTTACCACATTTTACCTTGTTACCATATTTTCCTTTGTGCTCCCCCTGCTTTGCTGCATCCTGCTGCTACAAGCTGCTTCACCTGTGAAGCCTTTCCTGTAGCTACTACTTGTGTTACTGCTACTCGCCCTTGTCACTTTATTCTTGTACTACTTCTCCCCCTTTTTTACTTCTGTGAAATAGCTTAGGAGCAACATGCTATCTACTCCCCCTATTTGAGAGCAGAGAAACACCTAGAGCTGAACTTGCTCCCCCTCAATAAGAACAACTGAAGCTATACCAAACTCAACATAACCAATTCAAATTTGAAGGTGCCTGTTGCTCACCTCGCAACGGCCATTTATCCATCGGCGCGGGACAAGCTTCACCAAATCCCAACGTATTGATCATACAACAGTACAAAGCCCGGCTATATACAAGGCTGGCTTCCAGGCCACCAAAATGGCAGAACTTCGCTTCTGCCCAGATTTCTGGGTGCACCTTGGAGTTAATCCCCAAGGCTCCCTACTGCAATCTATCACGTAGAAACCCGAAAAACATACGGCGTAGAGTCTTCTCCGGCAATCCATGCATAATGAAAACATCACCGATCCAGACCAACTTGTTCGGGTAGGCTTCACACACCATGCCTATGTCCGTACTTTGATTTCGGACTCTATATGCAAAACTACAGGGACTATTCATGTCCACCCAAAGGAAAACCTCACACTCACCGCACACTCGCGAGAACGGGTTTCCTATGCAAAAAAGGAAGAGGACTTCACATGTCCAAGAAGAGAATCGTTACCGTAGCGGTTCGCTTTGGCGCCATGAAGAAGAGAAGAAACTAGATGGATGAAAAGCACCACAACGGCCTCGCCCCCACGGATCTGGACTCAACTCGTGATTTGGGGCTCTGAAGCTCAACCGGTGGCCAGATTCCTCCTTCTTATTCTTCCTTGCTCTCCCCTCTCTCTAACTCTTTAGAAAGAGAATGGCCAAAGTAAAATGAGAAATAAACCCTACATTCCCAAACTTAACATGCTAGGGAGGATTCCAGGCCGTTGGATCATTTCCAAATAGAATGAATTGCCTCAATTGGCCCTTAAAAGAATTTCCTGGGGCCAAACACGGCTTGTGACATGCCCGTGTCACAGGACGTGTCTCACGATCTGACCACGATTGTTGAACACAGAACAGGACACGGGCTCAGACACGCCCGTGTCACTACTTGACACGCCCGTGTCAGCTTTTGACATTCCCGTGTCAACTTCTGATACACCTGTGTCACAGGGAGTGTTCCTCAAGCAACACAGGAAACTGTTGCGTCCCGACCAGGACACGGCTTCAGACACACCTGTGTCCCAGCCCGTGTTCATCAATCGACACAGGTCGTGCAAACACAGAGAAGGGTACGGCTCTGGATACGCCAGTGTCACAGGTCGTGTGCCTGATACGGCTTCATACACGCCCGTGTCCCAAACTGTGTACCTCTCTCGACACTGCCCTGCCAACATAGCGCAGTACACGTCCCTGTACATGCTCGTGTCATAGGCCATGTGAACCTATTCAGGCACCAAATTGGTCTTAAAACACTATCCGTTCCTTTTTGAGTTTTGGGGCATTACAATTCCCCCCCCCCCCCCCTTAAATGAATTTCGTCCCGAAATTATAGAATGGAAAGATACACAAAATTAAATGGTACCTGAGCGAAATAGCTCGGGATATTCCTCAAACATGGTCTGCTCTCGCTCCCACGAAAGCTCCTCTCGACCGCAGTTGTCCCAACGGACCTTGACCATCCTTATGTCTTTGTTACGAAGTCGCTTGACTTTAAAGTCCTCAATGCGAACGGGATTGACCTTCGTCGTCAACCCATTATCAATTGGTACTTGATTGACCGCAATCACTTGCGAAGACTCTTGCACCGCCTTCTGCAGTACCGATATATGGAATATGTCATGTAGACCACTCAATTCCACAGATAGCTTCAGTCGATAAGCTGCTTAACCAATTCGCTCTAGAATCTCAAACGGTCCAAGGTACCTCGGACTCATCTTCTTCAAGCGTCGAATCCTTAATACGGCTTTAAACGGCTTTATCTTGAGGTATAACCAGTTGCCCATCGCAAACTCCACGTTCTGATGTTTGGCGTTATAGTATTTAGCCTGGCTGTCCTGAGCGATCTGCAATCATTCTCGTATTGTTCGAACCAACGAAGTGGTGTCTTCCACTTCTTGTCGTTTGTACATCTTCGACTCACCCGTCTCCAACTATGACAACGGCGTGCAACATTTTCTACCATATAGGGCCTCAAAAGGTGTCATCTGAATGCTGGCTTGGTAGCTGTTATCGTATGCGAACTCAATCATGTAGAGATGGTTTTTCCATCTTTTACCAAAATCCAATGCACATATATGAAGCATGTCTTCCATCGTCCTGTTCACCCTTTTAGTTTGCCCATCTGTCTGTGGGTGAAAAGTTGTGTTGAAGTCCAGCTTGGTACCCAACACTGATGAATGAGCCTCCACGTTAGATGTGAACCGACCATCTCGGTCACTTACTATGCTCCGGGGTACACCATGCAAACGGACTATGTTGTCCATATAAAGCTTCGTCAGCTTCTCCAATGAATCATTCTTCCTATTGGGTATAAAATATGACACCTTCGCTAAACGATCATCGACCACCTAGATGGCGTTGTTCCCTTTGTGTGATCTCGGCAAACCGTGCACAAGGTCCATAGAGATGTCACCAAACTTCCACTCTGGAAGGCAGGGACTTTAGAAATCTACCTGACTTCTGGCATTTGCCTTCACCAAGGTGCACGCTTGACACTTTGCCACATAAAGTGTTATGTCCTTTTTGAGTCCTAGCCACCAGACCAACTTTTTCATGGCTTTATACATTCTCGTGCTCCCTAGGTGAATCGAGTACTTAGCATGATAAGCCTCGTACCTCAATTCTTCCCGTAGATTACCCACACTTGGGACGCACAAACGACTGTCCCTCCATAACGGTCCATTATTAACCGTAAATTGGGTATTTAACCCATCTAAAACCTCAGCCATAATCTGCTTCATGTCGTTATCCAAGACCAGAGCTTGCTGAAACCTATCAGCGAGGTCGCACTGCACCTTGTCCAGTTCAATTGTGATTTGGCACTAAACTTCATGTCAGCTCAAGAGGTCTCCAAGGCCTCCAACTCACAAACCAAACGCTCGGCATGCATCGACAACCAACTGACCTTTGTGTGAGCTCTACGACTTAACGTATCTGTAACCACATTAACTTATCCAGGCATGTAGTGTACCTTGAAGGTGTATTCCCCCAGGAACTTCATCCACCTCCATTGTCGTATATTTAAATCCTTTTTATCCAAAATATACTTCAGGCTCGTATGATCGGTATAGATATCGACCTTCACACCGTACACGTAATGCCTCCAAAGTTTCAGAGCGAATATCCCGGCCGCTAACTCCAAGTCATGATCCGGATCATACCTCTTGTAAACCTTCAGTTGGCGCAAGCTATACGCTATTACACTCCCATGCTCTAGCAGCACACAACCTAAGTCACTGCCTGAAGCATTACTGAAAAACTCAAAGCCTTCTGCCCCACATGGCGCATAGAGAATAGGCGTTGTGGTCAGACGACTCTTCAGCTCTTCAAAAGTTTGCGTGCTCTCCGGCGACAAACAAACTTCTAACCTCTTCTTTTCAACGTCGTAAGGGGTAACGCTATCCGTAAGAAGTTTTCCGCGAAGCTCCTGTAGTAGCTGGCAAGCCCTAGACAACTCCGTACTTCCACTACTAAACGTAATACAGGCCACTCCCGTATAGCAACCATCTCCACCGGATCCACAGTGATTCTCTCACTTACTAATTATATGACAAGGAATGCTACCAAGGACAGTCAAAACTCACACTTGGAGAACTTGGCGTACAGTTGGTTCCTTCTCAATGTATCCAACATCATATACAGATGCTTGGAATGATCATCCTCGCACTGCGAGTACACCAGTATATCGTCGATAAAAACTATCACGAACTGGTCCAAGCATTCTCTGAACGTTCTATTCATCAAATCCATAAACACGGATAGCGTGTTCGTTAGCCCAAAAGGCATGACGGTGAACTCATAATGCTCATACCGTGTGCTGAAAGCCATCTTGGGGATGACACTTTCCCTTATTCGTAGCTGATAGTATCCGGATTTTAGGTTCAACTTTGAGTACACAGTCGACCCCACCAGCTGGTCGAACAGATCATCAATCCTTGAGATTTGATACTTCTTCTTCTCCGTTAGCTTATTCAACTCCTGGTAATCAATACATAGACATACGCTTCCATCCTTCTTCTTAACCAAGAAGATCGGCGTGCTCTAAGGTGACGAACTTGGACACGCATAACCTTGCTCCAACAACTCTTGAAGCTGTATTTTCAGTTCCGTCATTTCCATAGGCGCTAACCGATACGGAGAGCGTGACACAGGTTTGGCACCACTCCGAACCACCTTAACCATCTGGAGAGAAGACATCAATGTCTTGTTCGACCCCTTCATGCCCGCAAATGTCGTCTCACGATCAGTTCCCAATTTGACCTCCTTGCGGTTGCAATCAATGTATGCCCGCTGCTCTGAGAGCCAGTCCATTTCAAAGATCACGTCGAACTCCACTATCGGCAGTAGCGACGCTTGCAAGTCAAACTCTTGACTCCCCAGTTGTATCTTTACGCAACAGACTCTATCCGCGCGCATTGAACACCTATTAGGCAACAACACATCCAATTTGTCCATTGCCATCAAAGAAGATACTCCGATGCGCGATGCAAATCCTTCGGACAAAAGAAATGTGAAGCTCCCGTATCGAATGGTGCTCTCGCCATATAATCGAAAATCAAAACAAAGCCTAACACAACTAGTCAAAGGCTAACACGTGTAGGGAAACAAGTATTTAAAGCTAAACTGCTATAAAATAAACCATACCTGTCACCACGTCAGTCTGCTTCATGGCCTCATGCTGGCCAAGGTTACACTTTAGGCTGGGTTGGGGCATAATGCGATGTGGTTGCCTCCGACCCCTTGCCCGTCTCCTCGTAGGTTGATCCAGGCTTCTTTTCGAACTTCGGACGTCCGCTCCAACAATCTCGCGCAAAGTGTCCCGACATCCCACAAGTGTAACATAAATTTGGGTCTCGCCCAATGGCTGCTCCTGGTCCAGTCTTCTTTGCCACTAGAGTACCACTACTTTCTCCAGCAATAAGTCTTATAACTGCTCCCATCATGGCTTTCTTTGCCTTCTAGCCATCACCACGACAATCTCGGGCACGGTGACCGAATTTACCACAATTAAAACAATCATATGGAGCCTGACTAGTAAATATTTTAGACTTCTTTTTCCTCCTACTTCAGTATACAGAATTTGCAGAACCTGGAGAGTTTGGTACCCTGAATTCTGATGTCTGGTTGACTTTTTCCAACTCTACTTCCAAAGATCTAGCTGACTCCACCAAGACTCGGAATCAAAATAATTTCGGTCCTAGCAGTAGAACTCGTAACTCATCGCGCAGGCCGTTATAAAATCTTTCAACCATATACTGCTCGCTCTCCAATTCAAACCCTGGGTAGCGCCTTATTATAAGAAACGCTTGCAGATATTCATCAACTGAGTGCGTACCCTGCACTAAAAGCATGTTCAACTGCTGACCCGATGGTCTTCTAAATGCCATTTGCTCCATCACACCACCCGGTGTTGAATCCACCTCAAGGACAAAGGGTTGCACATTCCTTCCATGTTATGCATTCATCACAGCGAACACTGCTTCAACTATCCTTCTTATGGTTTCCACGGAAGGAGGGGTCTCAGGCACGTCGTTGGGTGCACTACTTTTCTCAGAAAGCGGGCGTTCTGACTGCCCTACGCCACTCCTAGTCACCTATAGTCGTACAAAACACCATTAAGCGACCAAACAAAATTGCAAAAAGTAATTATAGGAACACGGAGGTTCCTCAAACATATGTATTTTCATTCCTAAGTGGACATTCATGGGTTCTTTTTATGTTATAACGATGACGCACATACATGTGCTCACCGCCCCTTAAAAGAATTCGCCTACGAATTCCAATAAGCAAGACCGAAACTGGTAATCTGATACCAAATTGTAACACCCCTATTCGTCAAATGACATATAGCAGTAGGTCTGGTCGGGGCCCGACGTCGTATATTAAAGACAGACCGAAGGGTTACAGAATGAAACCATCCAACCAAGATAACACGTCCTACACAGAGCACATTCTAGCGAAAGCATTTTAAAAGTTGAAGAGTAAAGAACCCAAACCACAGCATGAATGTCCACTAAACCAACATAGGAATGACAGAACAAATACACAAAATAGTACTTGGCCTTATGGCTTTACAAGTGTTTACTTAAACAATAAATGTCTTCCATACATCGGCACGCAGGCCGGTCATACATGAGCATTAAAGTAAACATTCGCTTTGGCCTTCAAGGGTCGGCTCAGCAATAAGGGCTTCAGCCCGCTACTTGCCACTAGGCTCCGCAACCTCTGCAATCAACATTCCACCGCAGTGGTGGCAAACAATAGCAACGGGCAGCTAAAGCTGACAAAATTATAACGACCCCACCCCTTACTTGGGGTGGCGGTGCTCCTCCCTGCAATTTAGTAGTGTATCCTAACAATATAGTGAAAGTACAACAACAGCACACTAAACCACAGGTGTAGGCACGGACGGCCACACACCCCGTTCTCTCAGGGCACTAACTCGGTAAACCCGGTCCAAACCCAGTCTGTTCCGCAGTCCACCACCACCCCCAGGATGGAAAACAACGTGAGCATTAAAGTCCTTTCAGTCGAAGCCTAGACTCGTTCTCCAAGCCATCTTTAACCAAACCACTTGGAGTGGGTAAGGTTCCACCAGCCCGTTGCTCACCTCGCTACGGCCATTTAGCTATCGGCGCGGGACAAGCTTCACCAAATCCCAACATATCGATCATACAACAGTACATAGCCTGGCTATGTACAAGGCTGGCTTACAGGCCACCAAAACGGCAGAACTTTTTTTCTGTCCAGATTTTCGGGTGCACCTTGGAGTTAATCCCCAAGGCTCCCTGCTGCAATCTACTGCATAGAAACTCGAAAAACATACGACACGGAGTCTTCTCCGGCAATCCATGCATAATGAAAACATCACCGATCCAGACCAACTTGTCCGGGTAGGCTTCACACACCATGCCTATGTCCGTACTTCGATTCCGGACTTTATATGCAAAACTAAGGGGACTATTCATGTCCACCCAAAGGAAAACCTCACACTCACCGCACACTCGCAAGAGAGGGTTTCGTATGCAAAAAGGAAGAGGACTTCACATGTCCAAGAAGAGAATCGTTACCCTAGCGGTTCGCTTTTGCGCCATGAAGAAGAGAAGAAACTAGATGGATGAAAAGCACCACAACGGCCTCGCCTCCACGGATCTGGACTCGGCTTGCAATTTGGGGCTCCGAAGCTCCACTGGCGGCCAGATTCGTCCTTCTTCTTCTTCCTTGCTCTCCCCTCTCTCTAACTCTTTAGAAAGAGAATGGTCAAAGTAAAATGAGGAATAAACCCTACATTCCCGAACTTAATATGCCAGGGAGGATTCCGGTCCGTCTAATCATTTCCAAATAGAACGAACGGCCTCGATTATCCCTTAAAAGAATTTCCTGGGGTCGAACACGGCTTGTCACACGCCCGTGTCACAGGCCGTATCTCGCGATCTGACCATGATCGGCGAACACAGAACAGGACACGGGCTCAGACACACCTATGTCACTGCTTGACACGCCCGTGTCAGCTTCTGACACGCCCGTGTCAGCTTCTGACACGCCCGTGTCATAGGGAGTGTTCCTCAAGCGACATAGGAAACCGTCGCGTCCCGACCAGGATATGGCTTCGGACACGCCCGTTTCCCAGCCCATGTTCATCAATCAGCATAGGCTATGGAAACACAGAGAAGGACACGGCACTGAACACGCCCGTGTCGCAGGTCGTATGCCTGACACGGCTTCAGACACGCCCGTGTCCCAGACCGTGTACCTCACTCGACACCGCCCTACCAACACAGAGCAGGACACGGCCCTGGACACGTCTGTGTCACAGGTCGTGTGAACCTATTCAGGCACCAAATTAGTCTTAAAATGTTATCCGTTCCTTTTTGAGTTTTGGGGCATTACAAGACTTTCCTACCTAGACTTTGAATTGGCATAGGACCAAACAGATCTATATGCAAGAGGTATAAGCACCTCACTGAGTCTTTGGTGCCAATGCTCTTGAAGGAGGTCTTAGTCTGTTTGCCCTTTTAGCATGCAGAGCAGATACCCTCCTTAGTGCATATAGACTTAGGCCAAATCCTAACTAGCTCATTGTTGAACAGCTTGCATATGGTCCTATAATTTAGATGGGCTAGGCTCTTATGCCACTGGACACAGGAAGAGCCTTTCTCATCTACAACAAGGCATACAGGTGATTCTTTGCTAGAACATAGGAAATCTAAATGGTACACATTTCCACTCCTAGTGCCTGTTAAGATGACATCTTGGTCACTTAACCTCCTAATTTGGCACTCATCCTTGTAGAATACTATGTCATAGCCAAGATCACAGAGTTGGCTATTGCTTATCAGGTTGTGTTACAACCCTTTCACATAGGCTACTCTAGTGATAGTGACTATGTCATTAGAGATCTTACTATAACCTCTAGTCACTCCTTTTTCCGATCCACCAAAGATAACCTTTGGTCCATTCCTTATTGGAGCATAATCCTTAAGCATGCTCTTTGTTCCAGTCATGTGCCTGGAACATCCACTATTCAAGTACCATATAGGGGTATGAGCACTTTGACTATCCTGCAAAACACGCATCAGTTAACCTTAGGACCCCAATTTTTATTGGGTCCTTGGTGCATGTTAGACTGAAAATAATTCTGCATGTTTGCAGCTTTTCTGACAGGCAAGCTGACATTTGCTCTTTGCACACCAACACTCATGGATGTTGTACCTTCTTTTTGGAGCAGGTCTAGTGGTTGTGTTAACAGTAGCTCTGGGTCTAGAAGGAGTAGCAGCAGTCCTATTCCATGATTTTTTAGTCCCGGTCTGACAAGTGGTGGGTCTAGCAGTAGAAGTTCTTGGGATATCTTGAGCCCTTCTAGCAGCATCTTTCTTTTCAGAAAGCATACCCTTGATGGCCCCATAGATGCCCAGGTCAGGTCTACTGACAGCCTTCCCCTTAGTCTTAGAGTGGGCTGGAGGAATTTGGGAATAGTCAGCAGCTTTACCCTTAACTTAAGGGGTTGTTGCACCAAACACAAATGGTCCAGGATGGGCCATTTGTATTTTCTCATAGGTACTTGCACCTTTGTTATAGCTGCCACCATATTGTGGAACATCTTTGTTCACACAAGATGGCCTAGCATGATTCCAGTGACCATAAATACTCTCATGGTCATGGCTGTTGGAAGGAGATTGCATACTAACAAATTTTACAGGAGGCTTAAAGGCTAGTGGCTCCACTTGAGCTTTGCCCTTTACCTTGGGATTAGCAGCTCTTGTCCTTCTCTTGAATCTCAACCCTTTCTTTCCCTTTTGGGAGGAGAATGAGTCTATCAAGGGAAACACTGTGCTAGGCTTGGAGTAGCTAGCCACTAGTTCCCTCTCCTTTTGGAGCTTTCCTTCAAGATTCCTGATATGGTTATTCTTAAAGGTTATGGTGCTCATCTGAATGATTGTCACATTCTTCAGTTTGTTAACTTCCTACATCTTCTGATCCAGTAATTTTGCTGATTCTGAAGCAGCAAGTTTTAAAGAGATAATTTCATGAGCCTATTGTTTGGCTAGGAGCTTGATCTTCTTTAGAGCATGCATAAGTTCATCATATTTATCAATACAATGATTGATGTCTCCCTCGGATTCTGAGCCATCATCAACACTTGATACAGAGGCATAATAATCTGGAACTGATTCATAATCTGAACATGCAGAGCTGGTAACAGAATTTATCTTGCTTGGACCAGGCTGATCCTGGCTGATTTCTTCATCTGACTTAGTCATTAGCCCAAGGCAACAGCTGTCATCTTCAGAATCCACCTCTGAATCACTATCAGATTGTGATAGAGAGGCTCTGTCTTCAATCCTGGTAGCAGGATGAACCTTCTCAGCTTCTTCTTCTAAAGCAGCCAGCCTTTTGATGCAGTCTGCTTCTACAGCTCCTTCTTCAGTAGAGTACATGCCAATGTAGGCTTCTTCTTCTTCTTTTGACTCTGATGTGGAGGAGTCAGTCCAGCTTCTTTTCTTTTTGGCAATGAGGGATTTCTCCGTCTTCCCTTTTTGTTGGTGGTCCTTTTTCTCACTATGTTCCTTCCTTTTGATTGGGCAGTCAGCTATCATATGCCCAAGTTTTCTATAATGATAACAAGTTATGTAAGAGGAAACATGTTTACCAGTTTTTGAACCATACATGTCCTCCTTAGAGGACTTTCTTCTGCCTTTTTAGTAGTCATCCTTGGGATGAGAGGAGGTGGAAGGCCTTTCTCTCTAGTGCTTCTTCCTTAAGAACTTCTGGAATTGCCTAGTGAAGGCAGCAATATCATCATCAGACCATTGGCAGTCTGATACACTTCGCTCTAATCTTCTAGAATCAGATTCAACATCTCTCCTTGTTGGAGAGGGAGATGTTCTTCTGCTTTTGCTGGTGCCTTCAGCTTTGAAAGCTACAGTTTTGGCTCTTGCCTGAGATTTGTTGTTGTTCTCCTGTTCTTTCCTTGCTGCCATTTGCATCTCATATGACAGCAACTTTCGAAAGAGCGTGTGAGGAGCGTCACCCAGCTTTGTCACTTCTCTGATGGCACAGATTTTTGTATCCCACTCTCTAGAGAGAGATCTAAGAAACTTGTCATTCAGTTCATAGTGACTGAACACTCTTCCATAAGTCTTTAGCTCATTCACAATCCTAAAAAACTTTTCATAATAGGTGGTTATGTTGTCCCCCTTGGATTGTCTGAAAGCCGCATACTCTTGGTTGAGCATGGACTTCCTATCATCTCTAACCTCATATGTCCCCTCCATGTAAATCACAAGTGTTTCCCACTTTTCCTTTGTTGTTGTACAATGGATCAGGTTCTGAAGTGTAGAATCATCAACAGCACCCATAATGATATTCTTTGCCCTCTTGTCAATTGAGGCCAGGTCCAACTCATCCTTGGTCATCTCATCATATGTCTTAGGGGTTTTGACATTAGCATCTAGTGCAGAGATCTTCATTGGGATGAATGGTCCTTCTTCAACTGTAATGTACATTCTAGGGTCAGCAGCTTCCATGAACTGCCTCACCCTTGCTTTCCAGATGCCAAAATCTTCCTTCCTACAGATTGGAAGTCTCACAGTACTCAGCTCCCTATTGGTCATTCTTGAACCCATGGAGACAGACTTCTTGCTAACCTTGGAGGTCTACTCAGACTGTTAAGTCCTTTAAAGAGTATCCTCCCTCTGATACCACTTGAAAGTCTTGTTTTCAAGGTTAGCTAAACACCTAGAGGGGGTGAATATGTTTTGTCTTTATTTTACCTTTTCTAATTTGTTATCAGATTTATGTGTATGTGATTAGGTTAGTTATCAGCTTTCAAGAACATTCACAGATGACACAGCAATTTTATAGTGGTTCCCCAATCTTGGGTACATCCACTGTCCCTCTGCGTCTATCTAATAGTGTGTTAGATTCGGCTCTCCCTCCAAAACTCAGGTACTTAATAGCTTACAGCACAGATCCCTCAAGACCACACAGGTCACACATACCTAACAATTAGGTACTAAGCCAACCCTCAGGTCACAAAGACCTTTCACCCGGCACAAAGCCAAACACAGGTCACAAAAGACCTTGGCCTTTATAAAACAGGCTTACAACTCCAGATTCATAGAGAATCTTTACACAAGAAAGAAATAGAGAAAGATTATATGATTAGACACTAGATCAATAACTCTGTGTCGTCTTCTTCCTGGACTGAGCAGATATCAGCCTAACCTTTTGTTGTTGAAGACAATGATGTAGGCAGCATATTCTTTCTTCAAACAGCTAACCTTCCTTCTACAGAACTTGTAGATCTGCTCCTTCAGAATGAATTCAGATCCTGCTGTTGCGAATGGTAATTGCTCCAGCTATCTCCTTCCCAGCAAGGTTCTCTGTGCAGAACTCCTTCAGGCTCGACGAAAATGGCGAGAAAGAAGATGATGTTCTCCCGCCCTTCTTCTCGTTTTCAGAAAACCTAGACAAGGAATCGATTGTCCTCTTGGTTGTGTTGGTTGTTTGCTCTGGCTGATTGCTTCCTTTTATACTCTGAAGGCCAATCAAGCAGTGGGCCCCACCACCAGGATTGATGGCTGAGATTAAGCCATCCAGCACATCCCTTCCGTTTAAATTTGATTTAACGGATCCTTGTTGTGTGTGGGCCCCGACACTTTATGATGGAAATATTCCTTGGAAAGTGCAGAAGATGATGACAGTTGGCCGCCAATGTCTCTGGCAGCAATTCCGCATCATTTGAATTTTTGTTGATAATTTGACTTTGCTGACGTCAGCATGACCCAACATCTCTCTGTACTTAGACAAAATTCAATCATTATAACCAAAGACATTGAGTGAGTAGGTATCACTTAATGCCACAACACTTAGACAAAATTCTATCTAAGTATTGAGCTCGACGAAAGATGAGCTCCGTTCGACGAACGTCGAGCTCAGCTCGACGAATGCAAAAGTTCAGTTCGACGAACTGCAAACTTAGATCGATGAAAGGCTGAACTTAGTTCGACGAACTCCAGGCTAATCTGAGTAATTTGGCTCATCTCGACGATAGCCGAGCTCAGTTCGACGAAGCTGAGCTCGACGAAAGTCAAGCAGTCCATGCTTTTGGACTTAGCCAAATTTCTGCTCTAAGGCGTCGAGAGCGTTGAGAGCGTTGAGTTAGCTTACCTCACTCAACGTTATTTGCCTTAGCAAATATTTCTGCGCTTTGGCGTTGAGAGAGTAAGCTCCAATCAACGCCAAACTACTTAACAGAATTTTTTATTATCTGGTGTTGAGTAAGTAAGTTACACTCAATGCATGTGGACTTAGTGAAAATTTTGCCTAACTTCTCTATGGAGTTGACTGGCATAGCAACACACAACGCTAAAAGCTATATGGCGTTGAGTGAGTAGACCACACTCAACGCTTGTGGACTTGGTCACATTTTCAGCCAATTTCACTAGGCTTAGACTGACTTAGCCTGACTCACAACTTTTTTGTTGTATGGCGTTGAGTGAGTAGATTACACTCAACGTCTGTGGAATCAGCCACATTTTTGGCTATCTTCCAGTTAGGCTAAGACAGACTCAACGCTATATGTTATATGGCGTTGAGTGAGTAGACTACACTCAATGCTTTTGTACTATGGCGTTGAGTGAGTAGACTACACTCAATGCTTTTGTACTTGGCCAAATTTTTACTAGATATTATTGAGTCCATACCTCTAGCGTTGAGTGAGCTTACTCCACTCAATGCCTGTAGACTTAGGCGATTTTTGGTATGTCCAGCAACCACTAAGTGTGTCCACATGTCCAATCAATATGATATGGACTACCTGTACTCAAGACCTCAAATTCACATCAAATACAGTTGATGTGTGTGTCATTGACCTATTTGACTTCTCACAAATCAGGGACATTAGGAACAATGGACCCAACAGTATTCACGTGACATCTCGACGAATGACACAAGACTTCATGTGTATACTCGACGAATTTTAACTTAGCCGTTTCTGAAGAAAACTTAAAAAAAACCATCAGAAATTTCCCGAGTAAACTCGACAAATTCCACGAGTGTTCACTTGATGACTCGACGAATGACACGAGACTTCACGTGTATACTCGACGAATTTCACTTAGGAAAATTTCTGATTCTTCCTAAACTCAGCAACCTTCTTTTCCTTGATCCTTATGCATTTGAAAATGAATTACACCCAAATAGAGAGATTACACATGAGTCAACATCATGTCCTACACAATGAGGGATTACATTGCATAGTCTTATGTTACATAACTCATTGTAATCTGGCATTGGTGTGTACTTGACAATTTAATCCTACAAGCACATAACTTGAAAGCATTGTCAAATACAACTCAATTCATCTTAGTTCAAGGGAGACTTCTTCAAATCAAGATTATTGTGAAAGTAATACCCAACACTAAGGTACTTATATGGAACGTCAGACTTAGCGTTAATGTTTAGAGATAATGAGCCAGAGCTACTGGGATACACTAATGCTGATATGGCTAGAGATTTGGACTCCAGAAGATCGACCTCTGGGTACCTGATCTTATTTGTGGGGGGAGCTGTTTCATGGCAGTCGAGACTACAGAAGTGTGTTGCACTATCTACTATGGAGGTAGAATTTATTGCAGTCACTGAGGCAAGGAAAGAGCTGATTTGGATGAAGTATTTCATCAAGGAGCTGAGTTTCATTAAGGAGCACTACACACTCCTATACGACAGTCAGAGTGCAATTCATCTAGGGAAGAATGTCACCTTCCACTCGAGTTCCAAGCATATTGACACGCGGTATCATTGGATACGCGATTCTCTAGAGTAGAGAGAGCTGGATTGTAGAAGGTGTACACAGATGACAGTGGAGCAGATATGCTTATGAAGACCATTTTGAGAGGGAAGTTTGAGCACTGTGTGAGGATCACCGGCATGGCAGTTCCCTCTGCATAAAGGTGAATGGGGGGAATTAGTTGTTGGGTACAGTTCTCTTCCTTTGTGGAGAAAAATGTTAACTCAAATTTGTTATTGTTGACCGAAGTTGGAGACATGTTTGGAGATTTGAAGGAAGATTCTCAGAAGGACAAGTTTCTTCACTTAAACGAAAAGGGAGAAATTTGTTGAGTTAATTTTCTCCTAAGTGTGAAAGAGACTACTTTGACCATGTTTTCAAGCATGTGTTTCATGACAAGTGTGAAAATGAGTAGCTGTCTTTGACCTTTAAACAAATATGTATTTTTTTACTGAGTGAAGCTTCATCCACTCATCATTGGTTTTGGCCCTATAAATAGGGATGAAGGGGGAGAGGTAAGACAACCACTTCTCTCCAAGCTCAAGCATTTGAAGTTTTCTAGAGAGGCATTTGTGTCAATCATCATAGTTTGGGAGAGCTTTCAGACGACATTCTACGACGTTGACGAGGAATACTTCGCCTACACGGATTGGATCTGAAGCATATTTGGGCAAGATTCGAAGAGGCATCTTAGATAGAACTTGTGTATTCTGTCTCGTCCGCCACTGTCAGTAACTTGCAATTATTCTGCTATTGTTTATTGTGTAATATTGTGTGGTGAGAAATTAGTGGAGATCTTGTATGAATCAAAGAGGGAAAGTCTAAGTAATTGCCTATTATTTTCATACATTTTTAGTGACGGCTTTTCGGGTTGGACTCCGATCGTCCCGTGATTTTCAACATATTGGGTTTCCATGTTAAATCTTTGTGTCACATTTATTATTATTATTATTTGTTATGCTTTGGTTGTGTATTGGCATATTGCTAAGCGGTCGTGCAGATACTTGCTCGAACTAATTTGTAGGAGCTCTGATCAGGCTTGCATGCTTTCTAGCCCAACAAATTCCTCCTATGAAAGATCGAACGACTCAGATTTTTTCATCGGTTGCAAATGGAGAAGTTTTTTATAAATATTATATATAACAAGTGTTAGTGTTTGAGGGCTTCTTCCCCTTGAATTTAGCATATAACATTCTTAAAACTTCTCTTCGAGACTCTGCCGCACAACAAGCTCACAAACATAACAGCATACTCTACCAACAACAAGTCAAAACAGCTTAAAACTCTTCATTCGAGAAGCCAAGGTTTTCGCAGCACTTGCCTCCGGTTGTAATTCCATTCGTATTTTTTTCTTAAAGCTTTTGTTATTCGTGGCTGCTGAAATCAGCTTATTAGAAGCCCCCGAACCGTTTCCAGCTTGAGCGCTTGCCGGCTCTTTCTGCTTGGCTCGCGTCGAAGTAGTAGACCGTGTTAGCTGCTGCTCTGCCCTCTTCTTCACATCCCTTCTGTTCTCCTTTTCTTCTCCTTCCAAATTTTGATCTCTTGGACGAGTCAGATTACTTCTGCTCCCAGCAAATCCCACTTCATTATGCTTGCTTGTTAAACTATTGGCTGACTGCCATTCAACTACTTTTTTCTCTGTCTTTTCGCTAGAACCACTGCTATCTGAAACAACCGTAGGAGCGCCGTGTTCTTCAAATTCTAATGGTTCAATCTTATGTCCCACTAAATCTTTTGATAGTAGATGAGCCGCTTCCTTCAGCTTTAAGATCCTCTGATCCCGAAGATGCAGTAGCCGGAGCACTTCCTCCTCCTTGCTTGCCATTGACTGTTTGGGGACATGCATAACCTGGTGTTAACAATACTCTCACATTGACAATGTAATAAAAGGGCCATTTACCGGGACCTCCCCTCTAACTTTGCTAAATTACTGACAGCGCCCCTCTTTTTTTGAAATTATTAAAGCTTCATTTCATTACAAAAATCTCCCCTGAAGTTTTAATTACATAACATCCATGCACAAAAATACCCCTCTCGATGTACGGTGTCCAGGGGGTATTTTTCTTCATTGATGTAATGAAATGAAAAGTTCAAGTGAGGTTTTTGTAAATAAATTAAAATTTAAGAGGTGCTTTTTGTACTTTCGAAAATAAGAGGAGTGCTCTCACAAATTATGCTAACTTACAGGGGAGGTTTGGGTAATTGCATTTTAGAATGAATGCTTGGATCCTTGCACAACATAATGCATTGAAATCATCATAGTAAGAAGTGCATAATCAACATATATTGGTTCTTAGATTAACATTACTGAATTTTTTAAGTTGCTCGGTTGAAATGTAGTGGACGATGGTAGACCGGGTTGCGGATCAGAGGGGAGTATGGTGTTGTCGAGAAGGTGGCGCTCTGAATCCCGAGGAGATAGTGGAGGCCTGATCTGTTGTGAAGTAAAACCAAGTAGAGGTTAAGTGAATGGAAGCTCATGTGAGAAGTTGTTAATGATTTGATCAATATGTAATGCTCACATCAGAGGGCTGCAGATTTCTGAATTGCTCCAAGATTCCATACATGCTGTTTCTTCCCCAACCCAAGATTCTTGGACTGCAGTCTTCCTTTTTGTTTTTTCCCAGGCCGGCAATCTCGCATATCCATAGCTAATATAGAACATACATGGCAGGTGACAAAAAAGTAGTTAGTTTGGGAGATGAAGGGGTGGAACTCAAACATCAAACTATCGAGATAATATCCGTTTTCACTTAACTAGGCTTGCAGTTTATAGTAAGTTCGGGCGTACGTTTCGAAGAGCTCCTGCTTAGCTTTTAGGATCTTTTCGGTTGGACAAAATTGTGATTTCAGAATTGAAATTAGATGTTCATTCTAATGAAATAAACATTTAATTATAATTTCAGGACTCTCATTCCGTCCAAACGAACAGACCTTTACATATGCATTTTGTTGGACTTAGGCTATGCTTGGGAGAGCTGTGACAGCAGAACTGTGATGCTGTAAAGCTGTGATGGGAAATTAAGTAATGGTAGTGGTGCAATGGCTTTTGGAACATTTGAGGTTAGTGTTCTGGCCCAAAATGTGGGGAATTGACAGGCATATATGGCCTCGGCTACCCAAAATTTACTGGTGTTTCACATAGTCACTGCTCTCCCCCTCTTCCAAATATGGCCTTGAGGTGTCTTCACCATTAGTCTTACACATATCCTATAACAATCTCCTAGTTCCAATAGGTTCTCAACCATGGAGATATTGTGCTTCGTCGAGATTTGCCCCTCCAATGATCATGAGCATGCTTAACTTATGGAGCTACAGGTTCAAATATTGAACCAAAATACTACGAGAAAATGATCATTCCACCATGAAAAAATGCAAGAGGCATTGCACTTTCCCAACACCAAAATACCTGCAGAGCTAGAAAGCATCCCCCATAAGTACTGTCGGACGGCTCATCATCAGCATCTTCCCCAGCAATATGGCACTTGGCCCGTCCGATCTCATCAATCAGCTCTCGGTATACGAGTTGACCCCAGTCATAATCACAAATATGATCAAGCTGATCCACATAACTCCACAAGCTCGCAGGAATGCTCGCGTTGCTCGAGGGGGCGAGAACCGTGCTGATGAACAACCCGAGTAGCAGAACCACAAAAGCCTCGACGGAATGGTCGGATTGGTCCATGCCGTGCCGCCGCAATTGGTAGACGATTTCAAATCGGCTCACCGCGCCCTTCTCAAACACGCGGTGAAAGAAATCCTTGTTCTTGATAGCCTTGAGCTTAACGGGCTTCCCGTGGTTTGGTAGGCCGAAGATGAGCGCGACGTCGTCGGATTTGAACTTGAGGCGGTGGCCGGCGATGGTAAAGCTGCTGTCGAAGTTGTCATATTGGACGAGGAGCTCCTGTAACAAGGAATGGTTGAGTTCTAGGTGAGGGAGCTGGAGAATGTAGTGGAAGGGTGTGAGCTGTAGGAGAGTCTGGTGGCGGGGGCCAATCAAGCCGTCCTGCTTCAGCTCAGCCATGATATCATAGAAGAACTTGATGCTGCCCTTTGAATCAAATGACTTCAGTCTCTGAGTCATGCCAATATCTACACATTGTTTAAATCGGCCAGACGTTAGCAGAAGAAATATAAATAAAACATGAAAACAAGAGAAAATAGATAATCTTAGTTGCTCTCTTTGTTTTAAGCATTTTTTCCTTCTTTGAGATTTTGGGAAAAAAAAATACAAACACTAGTTTTAGACATTTGCTGATCCGAAAATGTTATTTTATATCTAACTTCAGATGCTGGGAGAAGGCTACGTTCAGAAATAGAGGCTTAATTTGCTCTTAATTACTGATTATATATTTTTCTTATTTACAATATATGTTTTGTTGTAGTAATTAATTGTATAGAGTAGATTGCCTTTTTAATTGTAACTTAAAATTTTAGTAAATCTGTGATTAATTGCTTTTTTGTTGATTGATAATTTAACAAATTAATACCCCCATATGATTAGCTAAAGTAGAAATTAGTTATATTTGGTAAAGTAGTCGAGTGATAAACCATTTGTTTATTGGTTTTATTGAGTAATGTATATACTTTTATTTAGCTTGCAATTTAATTTTGTTTAACGTGTTTGCAATTAGTAGGTTTGTTTAGACCCTTTGCAAATATTATTATGTGAATTGTATTTATTTAATCACACGGTTTGAATGAAAGGAAGCAAAGAAGAAATTTCTAAGCCCTAGGATATTTGAATAGCACTCTCCTTGAGCACTCCGTGTAAGTTAGTGGACTTCGATGCTCCACGGTATCATCATCGCCGTGGTCTCCTCTTCGTCAACCAAAATTGTGTTCTCAAACAATCATTTTTAGAGAGTTCTCTTCCGTCGAGGAAAAACAGTCAAATTGTTTGGGAATCCTCCGCTAAAGCACAAACAAGCTCGAACTTTAACCAAATTTAATCTTCATAATTCTTTATGCAGATAATATTTTGCTTGTATTGCATGAATTTAAGTTTGATGTTGGTGAAGGATCATGGTGAAACAACTTTTGCTCTAAACATAAAGATCATTATGGATGGATCTCGTTATTCATTAGAACTCTCTCAAAGTATTTACATCGATGTATGCATGAGAGATTTAGCATGCATGAATGTAAAACTTTGTCAAATTGCCCCATGAATGATATTAAGAGAGAATCTAAAATTATGCTTAAAAATTGTGTGACTTGCAAGAAGGTATTAAGACATATTAAGAGAACAAAAGCTTTTAAGTTGATCTATCATAGAGAACAAAATTTGGAATTACTAGGGTATTTGAACTCTGATTTTGCGGGGTGTGAGAATGATAAAAAATCAACATCTGAATATATTTAAGTTAGTTGAGAATATCATATTTTGGAAAATTGTCAAACACACTTATCATTTCATTGACTATGCATGCTGAATTTGTAGCTGTTTTTTGAGCTTTCTACTCATGCGTTATGGTTTACAAAGTTCATTAATGAATTGATGGTTGTTGATTTCGTTGTTGAACCTATTTAGATATATTGTAAAAATATTTATGCATTAATGTTCTCTTTGAAAATATAAGTTAAAGTTTTTGATAGTTAAAGAATTAATTAACAAAGATTATGTTGCAATGGAGCATGTAGGGACATGATATGATACCCAATTCAATTACTAAAGAACAATACCCCAATATATTTAATGAACATGCCTGCAGTATGAGGCTTAAAGAGCCATTTGATATAGTTAATTAGCAAAAAGCCATTGAGCTTCACTTCATTTGATTTATCTATAATTGATAAAATATTTTATATTAAATTTTTAACATTCTTGATTAATAGAGATTGTATGCAAACATTAAGTAACTTTCATTTATATTATCGTTAAGTTTAGATATATACACATTTTCAAATGACAAGTCATACTTTAGATAAGAGATTTGAAATTAGTATTGGTTTTAAGCAAAAGACTTTGGGCATTTCATTTGATTAATAAAGTCTATAATATGTCTCTACAACACATTTAGTAAATCATATGATATCAATTCAGATATTGTGACGGTTTAGCGCATTCATTAAAAAGATCATTGATCATTGAGTAGGACAACAATGTGATCATATCTTAAGTATGTTGTTCGAACTCATAATAACCATATTGTGTCCGCCAATTAAGTTTGTAAGCTACTATGACCATAAAAGATCTTGTGTCACCCAATGATGTGGTTGCATCCATGATTCTGAGTGAAGTTATTTGTTAGATCAGATTGTGTTGGGTGTGGGTTCCCCCCTAGGTGGATAAACTTGTGACGACGGATGTCGAGAGGTTTGTAATGTAGCGGTTTGAGTGGTGAAGAAAATTTGGGAGCAATCGGATGTCAAATCAGCAAGATCATGAGACTTCAACGATAGATGACTCGTACCCTTAACTTCTTATGGATTATTATTATATAATTTATATAATAATAAATATATATATATATATATATATTCCTAGAAGCCCATGTAAATAACATGAAAAAAAAGGTTGCAAGCAATTCTCACCTCCAAAAGATGAAGCAACCGCTTGAGGGAATACACCACCTCAAGCCCATTTTTTCTTCTTCTTTGACCGTGACATCTAGTGGGAGTCGGAGTTCTTGAGGTCGTGGGAGTTCATTGCAAGGTTTGACGATGGCGATTGTCTCAAAGGGCGGAGACGTATAGGGCTTTGTGTGGGTACTGAGCCGCAAGATGCTGCTGAGGTAGTGGTTGTGTGGTGGAGATGTCGTGTGCGTGTGCTCAAGTAAGGGGGATCAACCTTGTGAACGAAGGCCAATTTGGGCAGAGCCGGAGAGGCATATATACGAATCGTGGTGACACAGTTTGTATCAAAGTGTTGACGGTGCATTTAGATCGCGGTCGCAGTTGTGCAGTTATGTGCAAAGGGAGGAGGTGGGCAACCGCAATATTTGACTCGGACGAGTATAGTGAGCCGCATCTGTAGCTATTAGATTCAGCACCTGGGGTATCTTTGCATCAAGGGGATATTGGTGGCGAGGCATCTGAACCGCGGACGGGGAAACCTACTGGCGGTGTGTGACCAATCGGTGAGCACCAATGATGTCATGTGTCGACGTAGGCTAGAGAATTTGATATAATATCGAAAGAACTTTGAAGGACTGCAGGGTATTCAGAGAACAAGTTTTAAGCGAGTCATTGTGACTCTAACTTGGTCATCTTTGTCGGTATTCTTGTTTCTTTCTCTTGTATATTTGTATTAGCTATAATATCCATCTGAGGATCGGGGAGGAAATTCATTATATGTTTTTTTTTGTTGAACACCATTTAGTGGATACTTTGTGCATTGCACTCTGATCGTCCCGTAGTTTTTGAACCTGATTTTGTAGTTTTTCACGTAAAAAAATCTTGTATATTTTCAGTGTGTTTGTTGCATTTTTCGATGATGGTGTTTACAGGTAGCTAAGCATGTGTCCTCACGTGCACTCAGAGTTGGGAACAAATTTCCCTAACAAGTGGTATTAGAGCTAAGTTCAAACGGGCTGATTGGATATTTTGTGTTTGTGATTAGGTGTGATAAGTGATGACTATTAATCTGCTCTCTATCCTATCTAGACATATTCTCTGAAATAGTCGGCTCAAGATCAGTGGTCATAGTTGACAGTAAACTGATTGCAGATGGATTCGAGTTCTGAGATGATTATGAATTTCAATGGGGCCAACTACCATGAATAGAATATGATGATGAAGGACTTGATTTACGTCAAGGGTTATCACTCACCTGTATTTGAGGGGATTCCCAAAGACATGGATCTCGTGATATGGTTGATCTAGCACCGCAAGGTGTGTGGCTTTATTAGGCAATTTGTGGAGCGCAACGTGTACAATCACGTGGCAAGTTTTGTTCATGTCAAGGTGTTGTGGAAGACACCAGAGTCTTTGTATGCAAAGACTATGGGTATAAACAAACTTTTGCTACTGACGAAAATTATTTACTTCAGGTATAAGGAGAGTACACTTATACTTGATCAAGCAAATAAGTTCAAGGAGTGTTAGATCAGTTGTTTATCATGACGGTGATATTTGAGAATGAGGTCAATCAATTGTGGTTGTTGAAACTTCTATCTATCTTTTGAGAGATGGTACGAGTTTCACTTATTAACTCGTCTCCAGAAGATGTTTCAACTATGGTGATTCTAAAGAGTAAGATTCTGAATAAGGAAGTAAGAATGAAATCTCAGGGTGGGTCTTATGTACTACCATCTTTACCAACTCAGATGATTTTTACATTGAATCCATGGGAGAGATAAGAGTAGAGATGGTAGCGGGTGTAATAAGAGCAAATACCAGTCACGATAAGATATTATTTATTTTTATTGTGGAAAGAAGGGGAACGTCAAGAGGAAGTGTAATGTCTAAAAGAAATTGCAAATGCAGAAATTGGAGAACCAGGATGAGTCCACAACATCAGTAGTGATAAAATTTAAGGATGATATAATCTTTGTGAGTGATGATATGATGGCTGACCTCACTTCTAGAGATAGTTCGTTGTTGGTTGACTCAGGGGGGGTTCAACACACGTTTTGAGCGATAGAGTACAATTTGCTTATTATACCTCACGTGAATGTGGGGTATTGAAGATGGGCAATGAGGGAGTTTATAAAGCTATCGGCGTCAGTGATATACACCTGAAGACGAGCATTGGTTTTATATTAGTGCTCAAGGACAGTCACTGTGTACTATATATTCGGTTCTTTTTTTTGTTCGTTGATAAAATGGACGCAAATGGTTATGATAGTATATTTGGTGATGGGCGATGGGGATTGACCAAAGGTTCTTTGGTCATAGGCTGTGATAGCATGAGTTCCGGTCATGACTATATTGAGGCAAATCCTGCAGGTGCAAGGACGAACAGGGTTAAAGGAGAAAAACCACCAGAGCATGGCGTGGGCAGCGTAGATTCTTTAGAAGGAGGAAATGTTACATGTAGGTGAGACATCATGCCTTAGATGCGATGATGATAGGGCGGGAGAGCGATTCTCACATTGTTGCTGGCCAGTGACATCGGGTGACATTTCATTGTTGCATTCCTAGACTGAGTTTGACTGCTTGTGCAAGAGAGATGCAAATTTCAATGAAGGGGATCAACGGAAGATCTCCACTTTGGTGAGCTTCTCCTCCTGGTCAAGAAGGGGGAGAATTGTTGGGCTCAGGTTCCATCATAGATGGATAACAAGAAAATCTTTTAAGGGTAACTAAACACCTAGAGGGGGGTGAATAGGTTTTTTTTAAATCTTTTAACCTCTTTTTATAACTATACTTGATGTGTTGTTATTATGTTATTAGCTTTCAAGAACACAAAGAACACACAGGCAGTGTATAGTGGTTCCCCTATATATGGTACATCCATTTTTCCCCTTCACCTATCTAACAGTGAGCTAGATTCGGCCAACTCTTCAAAAATTCAGATCAAAAGATCTTACACCTCAGATCCTTCACAGGATCCTACATCTCAGAGTGATTTTAACTCCTCCAACTCAGTCTACTCATAGTCCTACCTCTGAGACAATAGCAAGTCTCCTACCTTAGTCTCACAAATAGGCCCTACCTTTGCCTTTATAATGCATGCCTACCTCAGATTCTCTACAAGAATCCTACCTCAGACTTTAGAAAAAGTCTTACACTCAATCTTTATAATATAGGCAAATACTCAGATCTTAGAGAGATCTTAAATAAAAGTATAATGAGTGTTACAATAACACTAAAACAAAAGCTCTGGAGTTTTCTTCTTTTGTTGTATCACCAGACAGATTCTCTTCACCGCAACAACAGGGAAAGATCTTTAGATTTGAAGCAGGTTGTGATGTGTTGAATACTTGCAGAGATCTTCTGCTTTCTCAAGATTTTTGAAAGATTGTTCTGTAGATTATTAAGTTTGAAAACAATGAAAATTATTTTTCTCTCTGCTAACGACGATTTTTTATGAGTTAGGGTTTTAGAAAGTTTTCCCAAAAATTCTTCAAAAAGTTCTTTTAAAAGTCTCACGCGCTTAGCTTCTATATCTCAGCATCTACAACGGGCATATCCTATTTAGGTAAGCGACATGGCCGCCTTTAATGGTTGAATCATCCCGAGACTATATGTCAGAGAAATAAGGTGGTTTCCATCTTTTTGCGTGCTATCTGCGGTGATTTGAATTTTGTATGACGTCAGCTGAATAGACAAGATGTCATTTGACTTAGAATAATTTTTGATCTTCTGTACAGGCGTTGAGTATTGGAAACAACATGACTTAGTCAAATTCTTGAACTCAGACGAAACGTTGAGAGACAGTATTTAACTCAATGCATTTTACTTAGGCGTTGAGTGATCTCTTGTGTCTCGATGCATTTGTAGTTTGACAACTTTTATTGCTTCACTACTGAGACGTTGAGTGAATGATCTTCACTCGACGCATATGAACTTGGAATGAAACTCAGCTCTTTTACTGAGTCGTTGAGTGAAAGACCTTCACTCGACAAATTTGTGTTTGGTCTGAATTTCTGCTTTTTTTACCGAAGCGCTGGGAGAGTATCATTCAATCAGCTCATATGAGTCTTGAGCTTTGAGTGATGTGAGATGACTCGACGCATTTGAACTTAGGCAGATTTCATGCTTCTCTTTTGAGGCACTGAGTGAATAGTAACGAGTCAACGCATGTAGACCTTGAACGTCGAGTGAAGTGAGATGACTCGATGCATTTGTACTTAGCAAATTTTCTTCACTACTGGAATGTGTTGACTTACTCCCAAGCTGTTAGTCAATCAAATATTGATTACCTGCATATGTTAACTTAGAGAAATGTCAAATACATATTTGTGTATATTACTGACTTATGAGGTTTCTTCAAATATACGACATTGTGGTCAATGTTCCCAACAAGAGGAGAATTATTGGACTCAAGTTCCATCCTAGATAGATAACCAGCGGCGACAGACGTCGAAAGATTTGTAATGTGCCTGATTGAGACATGAAGAAAGTTAGGAGCGATCAGATGTCAGATTGGCGAGATCGTGGGACTTCAACGATCTCCACTTACCATGCAGCCCAAATGAAGTTGTTTAAAAGAAAAATATAGACAAAAGAGGACCAATTTCTTATCAACCTAGCAGCCCAGGTGGAAAACATGAAAAAGAAAAAAAGTGACAACCAACTCTCACCTCTATAAGAAAAAGTTGTGGCGTGAGGGAATACACTGCCCCAAGCCCCCTTTCTTCCTCTTTAACTGTGACATTTAATGGCGGACGAAATTCTTGAGGTCGGGGGAGTTCATTGCAAAGTTTGACGGCGACCATTGTTGCACAGGGAGGAGACATCAAGGACACTTTGTGAGGGGACTGTATACATGGTGTTGTGAAGGCAGTGGACACGTGGTGGGGTTGCGGTCCGCGTGAGTGCAAGTATGGGGGAGCAACCTCATGACCTAAGGCCGATTTGGGCAGAGCCTGAGAGGCATAGGCGAATCGTGGTGATGCCGTTTGTATCGAAGTGTCAGTAGTGCATTCAAATCGCGGTCGCGGTTGTGCAGTGGCGCGTGGAGGACGGCGGTGGGAAACCGCCATATTTGACTTTGGCGAGTACAATACGCTGTATATTTGGCTATTGGCATTCCGCATAAGAGGTATCTTTGCCTCAAGGGGATATTGATGGGAGGCATCTAAGCCTCGGACGAGACAACCAACTGATGGTTTACAGGCTGACGAAGTGCGCCAGTGACGTTGTGTACCGGCATAAGCTAGATAGTTTGATACAATATTGAATTATCTTTGAGGAGTGCAGTGTGTAGAGAAAAGTAGTTCGAAGCGAATCAATCTGACTCGAATTTTGTTGTCTTTGTCAGTATTGTGCATTTCTCTAGTCTTTATATTTGTACTAGCTGTAGGATCCATCTGAAGATTAGGAAGGAAAGTCATTGTATATGTTTTCTTAAACATCATTTAGTGAAAGCTTTTCAAATTCGATTTCGATCATCCAGTGATTTTTAACCTTGATTTTGGGGTCATGTTTGATACAAAAATGCTGAACATCTTTTAGTGAAGGTTTAGCTACATCATTCATGTCTTGTTATTTGTGTTTATATCGTTCATGTTTTTTTATTTGTGTTTATTTCATTCATGTCTTTTTGTTTGTGTTTATATCATCCGTGTCTTTATTTGTGTTCTTAATTTTAATTAGTGATTATTAATCTTTATATTTCAATTATACTTCACTACAGATTAATTAATCTTATTCTTGACGATCTTGGATTTATTATTATTAATTCGATCAAAACTAAATTTAAGTAGAATATTAATTCATAATCCTTCAGTATATTCAACACTAGAATATTTGAATGGCTCTCTCTCAGTGATCTTCTATCATTTCTTTCATCTGCATTTCCATCAAAATTCTTGATAGAGATTTCATCTCTTTTGCTGAGATTTTCTCTCTCAGTGATCTTGGATTTACAGAGTTTTGTTTCACCAAGACAAGGGGGGAATGAATAACGTTTTAACTCATGCGTTTACGACCGCCACCACCGTGCCAAACGGAGCCAAAATCAAGACAAAACCGCCAAAAAGTTAAGTAGGCATTGTATCCACCTCTTGGTCCATGAGAGGGGGGAAAGAGTTTAAAAGAGGCGAAAGCATCAACCATTGACCTTTCTAATAAAATTCGCTAGGATTAAATATTTTTTCTTATAAAATTCATTTAATCTTGATCCTATTTTACCCTATGAGTCCTCACCACGTTGAATTAATAAATTAAAACAAATTATAAATAACTAACATTAAATATTATCTCCTAAGTAATTCGCAATGGAAATTCTGTCCGGAAGTGGGATGAGCATCTCAATTTAATAAAAAATGAGATGCTGCCTGATTTTGGCATGTAAACGTACCCATTTTCAAAGGTGCGTGAGCAGATCTGGACGTAGGATCGTAAATTTCAACGGAGCAAATCATTCCCGCAAAATACCACCCTATTTTTTAAATATGGTCATATTAATAAGTAACGGTAGCACGGTCCAAACAAATCTGTGCGTTAACTGTGAGAAATATACGATCAGATCTGCGCACGCACCATACTAAGTTATTTTTGTAAGCTGTAGGCGTCAAAGAAGTGCCTAAAAGTTTTGCTTTCAGGTCTGAACACAAAAATCCGAACACAAAAATGTCTCCTCACTACTGAACTTCTATTAAATTGGCCGCACCACGAGGTAGAATTTTTAGGATATTATATAAAAAAAAATCTGCCTGTAGGCTGTAATCTTCATTATCGCCCTGATATCTTGTGGTCCAATACATTTTTCCAGTTTCTATACTTCTAACTTATTTTATTTGTTCTAACTAATTATTACATTATTTATTTTTATACTCAATAAAAAAACACAGCTATTTTCAAGAGAATTGAAAATCTTGTTTTCACCCAATTATTATAAAATAAAATACATAGCTGACATACCCGATCTCCTATGCATTTTGTATAGAGAATCCTGATTTTCACTTGATAATTTAGTTTTATGTTATTTAGATGAAAATATCAAATATTTCAGTAATACATTTAGGCTCCGTTATGCACACCTGGGGAGTTATGAACACAATGGTTATGAACCAGCATTTGCTAGTAAAACAAAATAAATTAAATGTGGTCTAAAATAGCATTTATTAATCTAAGGAAACAGTTATTCTATTATATAAGTTTGATTTTGGATATGATAACAATAAAAGTTTTGTAAATAAAAAAATCTTTTTGAATAAGAGAATTCAAATAGTAGAAAGAAGCAACAATTTGTATAAATTAACATGATAATTATGCAAATGTTTAACATCTTATATTTCATACATTTAATCTAGTTTCTATTACAAAACACTTAACGCTTGTTGCAATGATGAAAATTTAGCTAATTATAAAGTCGTAAAAAAGATGCTAGTAAAACAAGAAATCAGGCTTATGAAAAATTTTATAAGCGATTAGATATCAAAGATGGAGGGCATGACATATATAAAATTGCTCGAGCTAGAGAAAAAAAGACATGAGATTTAAGTCAAGTAAAATGCAAAAGGATGAGACAGATACAGTTTTGACGGTTGATGTGAATATTAAAGAGCGATGAAAAATACATTTTTATCAACTCTATAAAGAAATAAAGGACAATGAATTGAACTTTGAAGAGTTAGGTAAATCAAAGAAGTATAAGAACATAACGTTTTATTGTAAAATTCAAGTATCAGAGGTAAAAGATGCTTTAAATAAGATAAAAAGTGGAAAGGCGGTTGGGTCAGACGATATACTCATTAAAGTATAGAAATGTTTAGAAAATGAAGGAATTTTGTGACTTACATATTTTTTCAATAAGATACTGAAATCAAATAGCATGTCAAACCAATTGAGAGAATGTATCTTGGTACCTTTGTATAAGAATAAATGTAATATACAAAATTGTGTTAATTACAGAGGAATTAAATTGATTGGTCATATCATGAAACTAGGGGAACGAGTAATAGAAAGAAGATTAAGATGAGAGACTGTTGGGTTCATTGCCCACAATATTACCTAGTTTGCATTTGAAAAGGCATCACCATCAATACTAATAGCATAGTTGTATTTGATGTTACTCAAGCTTAATTAGTGATTGCAGGATGTCCTAGCAACAATGATGGGACAGGATGCCTAAGTGGCAAAGTCAGGTGAACACTTACCTAAGGTGTGGATAGACAGAAATCTGTCTAAGTCCACAGGCGTTGAGTGAAGGTTACTCACTCAACGTCAGATGACTTATAGCGCTGAGTGAAGCCTATACAGTCAAAGCCAAAGTTATGGCAAGCTGAGAAAGTGGCTAAGTCTACAGGCGTTGAGTGAAGTCAACTCACTCAATGACATAAAGCGAAAGGTTGTGAGATAGGCAAAGCCTAAGAGAAAGCAGGGAGAAATGTGGTCAAGTCCACAGGCATTGAGTGAACATCATTCACTCAACGTCATAGCTTCATAATCGTTGAGTATAGCTCAGTCGGTCAATGCCACTGAAAAACTGTGAATATTTACTAAGTCCACATGCGTTGAGTAAGGCAAGCTCACTCAACGCTATGTGATATTACATTAACTAATTCTCAATGGAAGTGTTCTTCTTGACAAAGAAATTTGGCTATGTCTGAATGCGTTGATTGCTTCTACTTTCGTCGAGCTGAGCCCTGAGTTCATCGAACTGAGCTCTGAGTTCGTCGAACTGAGCTTTCACTTTTCGTCGAGCTGAGCTCTGAGTTCGTCGAACTGAGTTCTGAGTTCGTCGAACTGAGGATTTCTGTAATACACCTTCTGAAAGTAAAATATGACCCTTGTCTCATTCCTAAGAGTCAAGCTCGCTCAACGCTCTCAATGTCATACATGCAGAAGTGGCTGAAAAATAAGCTAAGGCAAAAAGCGTTGAGTGCGCATGCTCACTCAACGCTGTCAACGCCTATTGGCAGAAAAGTTGTCTAAGTGTTTTGGCATTGAGTATAGCTTACTCACTCAATGCCTAGATAGACAGAATTCTGTCTAAGTGTTTTGGCATTGAGTGAGGCATGTTCACTCAATGCCTATGCTGTTGATGTTTGATTTTGGCTAAGCCAACAGATGGTGACGTCAGCCAAGTCAACAAAATTCAAATTTATTGCGGGAAAATTACAGTATAGGACAAATGTAGTCGCGTGCCTTCAGTACTACAATTAATGCAAAAGCAAAGTTTCAGCTGTCAATCTCAGTGGGGCGCACGGGTCAAAAGAGCCATTAATGGACTAATAATAAAAGGCGGAGATCAAGAAAGAGAAAATAGCTTTTGGAAAAGACTGCTGGTCCTCATCTTCTTCCTCGCAATTATTGTAGAGGCTGAAGAACGAAGTTCAAATGAGCAGGTCTTAAAGCTCAACAAAAAGATAGTTGTTGTCTTCTTAATCGACATCAGCAAGTTCAGAGTTAATCTCTGAGAAAAAGAAAGCAGTCAAGGTCTAACCCTAGCTGCAGGATCTGGGATCAAAAGCAAGTAAGCTGGTGTCATTTTCACCACCACCAGCAAGTTCAAAAAGTTTTCTTTCAGAGGAAGAAGAAGAAGCAGTTGGTTGTTACCCAAGCTGTAGCAATAGGAAGATAATCAAGTTGATGTTGTCATCTCCATCATCAACAGCAGATCAGAGTAAATATCTGAGAGAGAAGGTGCAGCAAAGGACAACTCTAGTTGCAGTCACTTTACAAATCCAGTCAATCAATTCTAAAGAATATTTTCTGGAGGCTGTGAAGAAGAAGTTAGGGTTAAATCTCCTCACTCTAGGAAATAAAGAAGAAGTAAAGCTATTCTGCAAGTTGCTTCCAGCACAAGCCAAGGCATCCAGAATATCTACATCCCTGATGCTGAGAAGAAGAAGTTAGGACTGAGTATATCTTAGTTCAAGTAAGGTAGACTCAGGAAATATATTCCTGGAGTCAAAGTTGGGTTGAGTCTATCTCAATCAAGGTAGATTGGCACAGATAAATTTCTCTTGTGTCCAATCAAGACTCACCAACCCACCTCCATCGTGTAGAATTTAACTAGATCTGAGCTGTAGGGCCACTGGCTTGAGGTAGGTCAATATTGCCTGAGTTGTAGGAGAGTAAAGCTCTCTGAGTTGTAGGATCCTTATGGATCTGAGTGGTAGGAGCAAATTTGCTCTGAGGTAGGATTCTGTTGATAATCTGAGTTATAGGACTTGGTTTCAAGCCTGAGGTAGGTGAGTCATTCTCACTGATTTATAGGGCACTTGTGCCTGAGGTAGGATCTGGGTGTAGATCTGAGGTAGGGCCTTTGTGCCTGAGATTGTAGGAGAGTCATTCTCTTTGAGGTAGGATCCCTAGTGGATCTGAGGTAGGGCTATCCTCTCTGCCTGTGTGTAGGGCCTTTGGCCTGAGATAGATGATCAGCTGATCACTGAGTTGTAGGCCCTTGTGACTGAGCTGTAGGTCTTGGAGAAGACTGAGAGATCCTGGGGGATCTGAGGTATAAGCTCTTTGGAGCAGAGATTTGGAGAAGTGTCTAGTCAAACAAGATAGTTGGATAGGTGGGAGGGAAAGTGAACGTACCCATAATCTGGGGAACCACTATATATCTTGTGTGTGCTTGTTGTGTTGTTTCTTTTTGCAGTTTGTGTACATCTTGAAAGCATAAAATAACTAACAGTCAAAGTTCTTAAAGAAGAAGCATAAAAGAAATTCAAAAGAGACCAATAACCTATTTACCCCCCCCCCCCCCTCAAGGTGATTTAGCTATCCTTAAAATAAAGACTTCCAAGTGGTATCAGAGGGAAGTTACTAAAAAAGAACTTAACAGTCTGAGTAGACCTCAAAGGATAGCTAAAAGGTTTGTACTTGTGGATTCAATAAAGAACCATAAGGAGTGGAGCACAATGGAGCTTCAAGCCTGCAACAAGGAGAATTTTGGGAGTTGGAAAGAAAGGATCAGGCAGATCATGTAAGCCACTGATCCTAGAGTCTTGACATCAATTCAAGAAGGACCCTTCATTCCCATGAAGGTCTCTACATCAGATGCAAGTATCCAGACCCTAAAGAGCTATGGTGAAATGACTGAGGATGAAGTCATCATGGCTGCTATGGACAAGAGGGCACAACATCATGATAAGTGTCATGGATGACTCCACCTTCCAGATCTTGGTCCATTGCAATACTGCCAAAGAAATGTGGGACACTTTGATTGTCCATATGGAAGACAAAGAGAAGGATGATAAGGAAGAAGATGTCATCAGCTTATCAAATGGTGTCCATCTAAATGCTAGTCTAAAGATCAGGGGCCCTCTATCACATCCAGAAAGTGATTCAGAGGAGGATGATGAAGAAGAAGATGGCTGCAATTGTTATGGGCTAATTGACATGACAGAAGAAGAAGAATCCTGCCAGGATCAGCCTGGTCTAGATCAAGTACAATTTCTATCTAGTTCTTCTTATTGGTTAGGTCATGAGACTAGTCCAGATTCTGATGCATCCTCATCCAGTGATGAAGATGACTCTGAATCTGAGGTAGATGTCAATCAATTGATTGACAAGTATGATAAAATGTTGGATGCTTTGAGAAGAAGCAAGAAGTTGGCCAAAATGCAGGCTGAGGAGTTTATCTCTCTATAGCTAGCTGCTGCTCAACAGTCTAAGACAACATCCCTGCTGAATCAGAAAGTGAGAGAAGTCAGCAACTGAAGGTCATCTCAATCATCCAAATTGAGACCATAAGCCAGAAGAACAAGATCATTTTGGATCTTAAAGAGGAGCTCCTTAAGGAGAGAAGGATAGTGTCTAGTTTTTCTAAGCCAAGTACTAGGTTGCCCTTGATAGATTCCTTCTCCTCTCAAAAGGGTATGAAGGAGTTGGCAGTTAAGGGAAGCACAAGAGTTGACCTTTCCAAAGGGAAAGACAATGCTCCTATGGTGCCACAGTCAACCTTTCACAAGGTAATCTTCCCTTCTAAAAGGTATGACCAGGACTGCATGTATGGTCACTGTAAGAATGAGAATTTTTCTTATACGAATACAAGTGTATCTTACAATGGGAGAAGAAAGGGTAGGGGAATGAGTGCCTTTAAGGCTCCCCATAAAGAAGTACAAATGGCACAGTCTAAACCATTTGCATTTGGTGCCTCAGCCCTAACTCTCAAGGACAAGGCAGTGGCTTTCACTCAAGCTCATCCAACAAGGACTCAGACCAAGGGTCAGTCTACCAGTAAGCCTGACTTGGCTATTTCTGATGATATAAACAACATTTCATCTGCAAAGAAGACAGCTGTAAATAGCATTCAGAGCAAGCAAAGGAAGCATGTTGGAAGACTAACCTTCAGTCAGATCCTTCCTGAAAGGAACTTGTTGGGTCCATTGCCCACAATGTCCTAGATTTGAGAAAGTCAATCTTGTCAATGATATATATATAGTTGTCAATAATATACATATAGTTATAATTGACATTGATGTGACAAGTTGTCACAAAGTGAAGATGCTGGAAGGCAGGAATTTGCCAAAGTCCACAGGCGTTGAGTTGAGTTTACTCACTAAACGCCATACAGCTATAGGCATAAATATGGTTAAGTAGTTTGGCGTTCAGTGATGAAGACACACTCAATGTCATACAGCAAAAAAGTTGTGAGTTGAACTGAGTTCAGAGTTCGTCGAGCTGAGCTCAGCGTTCGTCGAACAAAACTCAGAATTTGAGATTCTGTGTTCGTCGAACTCAGTTCAGAATTCGTTGAGCTGAGCTCACCGTTCGTTGAACTCAATTCAGCATTCGTCGAACTCATTTCAGAGTTGAGTGAGGCAGGCTGAGACAGTCAAAGCCTAAGGTTTAAGAGGCAGTAAGGTGGCTAAGTCCACAGGCGGTTAGTGAAGGTCATTCACTCAACTCCATAGCCTTATAAGTGTTGAGTAACACTCATCCAGACAAAACCAGTGTTTCTAAACACAGAAATTTGGCTAAGTCCAAAAGCGTTGAGTGAGGTATGCTCACTCAACGCTCTCAACACCTAAGATGCAGAAAGCTTTTCTAAGGCAAAAAGCATTGAGTGATGAAAACACACTCAACGCTCTCAACACCTGAGAAGCAAGAAGATTTTGGCTAAGGCACAAGGCGTTGAGTGAGGTGTGTTCATTCAACGCTCTCAATGCCAGACAGGCAGAATAGGATGCAGAATTGGTTAAGGCTAAAAGCGTTGAGTGGAGCTTGCTCACTCAACGATGTCAATGCCAAGTTAGACAGAATTCTGTTTAAGTGTTTTGACATTGAGTGAAGCTCATTCACTCAACGCCTATTCTACTGATGCTCGATTTTGGCTAAGTCCACAGGTGATGACGTTTGCAAAATCGACAAAGTCATCTAAGTTAAAATCAAGTACTGTGAAGCTACAGAACACGACAAACTCTACCGAGAAGTTACTGTACGTCTTCTTCCGTTAAAGCAAGGCGCAGCTGGAAGCTGCAGGTGGGGCTCACTGATCTCTACGAGTCGTTGATCAGCGAACTACAAAAAGATGAGATGGGCTAAGACACAAGATAACTTTTAGGGCATTATCAACTTAAAAAGGATAGAAACCGACTTCATCTTCCTCGCCATTGTTGCATGTAAAAAATCTTGAAGCTCTCCTGCAAGAAAAAGATTAGATAGTTGTGCAGTCTCCATCTGTCACAGCAGGATCAGAAATAGTTCTGAAGAAAGAAGAACCTTCAGCCTTCGGCCGGTTCAATAAGCTGCTTGAAGACTCAAGATCAAGAGATCTTTAGCCTTCTACAGTAAGTTCAGGAGTCAGCTTCTGAGTTCCTCCAGCAAAATTTTTCTCTGATGTGAGGAGAGTTAAAGCAGAAATTTCTCAACACAAGTTATTGATAGAGAAATTTCTGTGTCAAAGTTAATTAAATTATTTCTTGTTGTAGGATCCTTCTGGATATGAGCTATATGGCCTTGGGCCTGAGGTAGGGCAAATTTTCCAGAGATGTAGGAGAGGGCTCCTCTCTGAGTGTAGGATCCTGCTGGGATCTGAGATAGGTGAGTTTCACTCACTGAGAAGTAAGGAAATATTGCCTGAGCATTAGGAGAGTGAATCTCTCTGAGTTGTAGGAGCAAGTTTGCTCTAAGGTAGGGTTATCCTCCTTAGCCTGAGTGGTAAGGCTTAATTGTCTGAGGTAGGTGATACTTGTATCACTGAGTGTAGGCACATGTGGCTGAGGTGTAAGTCTTGGAGAAGACTGAGAGATCCTAAGGGATCTGAAGTGTAAGCTCCTTTGTTTTGGAGAAGTTCCTTGACTAACAGGAAGTTAGCAAGGTGGGAGGAGAGTGGATGTACCCATAATTTTGGAGAACCACTATAAAAATACTTATGTGCTTTTCTGTCATTGTTTTCTATTTGCAGGTTCTTAAAAAGCTTCCATCTATTCAATCACAAAGTAACTCAAGAAGAAATAAAAAGAAACTCAAAAGACCTAGACAAACCTATTCACCCCTATCTAGGTTGCTAGCTACCTTGAAAATAAGAATTTTCAAGAACCTGCAAATTTTGGGGAACCACTATAAAAATACTTATGTGCTTTTCTGTGATTATTTTTTGTTTGCAGGTTCTTAAAAAGCTTCCGTCTATTTAATCACAAAGTAACTCAAGAAGAAACAATAAGAAACTCAAAAGACCTAGACAAACCTATTCACCCCCCTCTAGGTTGCTAGCTACCTTAAAAATAAGAACTTTCAAGTGGTATCAGAGGGAGGTTGCTCAAAAAAAGATTTAACAATCTGAGTGATCTCCAAAGGTAGTTGTAGTTAAGTAATCATGGGCTCTGGAGAGAGCCAGAGAGAGTTGTGTTCCATGAAAATCGCCATCTGTAGGAAGGAGTATTTTGGAATATGGAAAGAAAAGGTGAGGCTATTTATGGAAGCCTATGATCCAAGGATCTTTGCAATAGTCAGGGAGGGACCTGTGATTCCTATGAAGGTCTCTGCTCTGAATGCCAACATCAAGACACCAAAAACATACTCTGAAATGACAAAAGATGAGGTCATCTTAGCTGGCTTAGACAAGAGAGCACAGAACATCATTGTCAGTGCAGTAAATGACTCAACTTTTCAGAACTTGGTTCACTGCAAAACCCCCAAGGAGATGTGGGGCACTCTTATGGTCTACATGGAAGGTACTGAAGAGGTAAGGGATGATAAGAAGTCTCTGCTCAACTAGGAGTATGAGGCTTTCAGACAAAATCTGAAAGAGAACATAGTTGCCTGCTATGAAAGATTTTTCAGGATCATAAATAAGTTGAAGGCCTATGGGAGGGTCTTCAATAATTATGAAATAAATGATAAGTTTCTCAGATCTCTCACTAGAGATTGGGATACTAAGATCTGTGTCATAAGAGAGGTGACCAAGCTTGCTGAAACTCCTCCCCAAACATTGTTTAAAAAGTCGCTCTCCTATGAGATGCAGCTAGCTGTCAGGAAAGAGGAGGCCACCAACAAATCCCAATCCAAGGAAAATTCCTTGGCCTTGAGAGAAGAAAGCACAAGGAAGGGCAAGGAGAGGATTCCCTCTCCTCCAAGAAGACCAGCTGAGAATCAGAAGCATCAGATAGCAGTATGTTTGATGAGGATTTTGCAGCTTTCTCCAGGCAACTCTAGAGGCTGATGAAGAAGAAGCATTGGAAGAAAAGGTCTTCCAATTCCACTCATCACAGGAAGAATCAGTCCAAGACTGACAGGTATGGTTCCAAACCTAATAAATATAACTCTTCTAAAGTAGTTTGTTATTATTGCAGCAAGCATGAGCATATGATAGTTGACTGCCCAGAGAAGAGGAAGGAGGCTGAGGAGAAGAAGCAGCATCAATACAAAGGGAAGAAGGAGAAGTCCTTCATTACTAAGAAGGAAAAGAGTTGGATAGACTCATCATTATCTGAGTCTGAAGAAGAGGAAGACTATATTGGGATTGGGCTAGTTGTTTCTGCTGCTAAAGATAAAGTTGTTACAGTAGGAGAATTCAATCCTCCATGGAGGATAGGAATTAGGGCCCCTCTGACATTATCAGACAGTGACTCAGAGAAGTATGAAGATGCCCACAGCTACAGAGGGTTGATGGCAATGATAGATGAATAGGGCAGCCAGGATCAGCCTGGTCAATGCAAGGTACATTCTTTACCCAATTCTGCTTCTATGTCTGAGTATGAGACCAGTCCTTGTTCAGAAACCTCTTCACCTAGTGGTGAAGAAGATTATGAATCTAAAGGAGATGTCAATCAACTGATTGACAAGTATGAAGAACTTCTGAATGCCTTTAAGAAGGTCAAGAAGTTGTCTAAAAAGCAAGCTAAAGAGATTTCATCTCTTAAGCTTGCAGTTGCCCAACAGACTGTAACAGCTAATCTGCTGGATCCGAAAGCTAGGGAAATAAGTCAACTGAAGTCCCTCTTGGACATCCAGATAGCCTCCATCAAGCACAAGAACTGTCTCATCAGGGAACTTGAAGTAGGGTTTGAGAAGGAAAAAAAAGAATAGTGGCTAGCTATTCTAAGCCTAGTACAGTACTACCCTTGATAGACACAGTTTCCTCTCAAAAGGGTAAGAAGGGGTTGGGATTCAAGGGAAGCACAAGAGTTTCCCCTTCCAAAAGAAAGGGCAAAGCTTCAGCTCCTGCTCAGCCTATTGCTTCCAAGCTTCCCATTCTTTTTAAAAAAGTTATTTCACCTTCTAACAGCTATGACCAAGAAAGCTCTTGTGGTTACTAGGAGAAAGGTTGTTCCTCTAGGGTGAACAAAGATGTTCACTGCCATGGTGAAAGCTCTAGCCGGGAGAGTACCTTTATGGCTGCCCATGAGAAAACTCAAATGGCCCAAATTAGAACATTTGTTTTTGGTGCTTCATCTCCAGCACTCAAAAATGTTGCTGCAGCCAAAGCTCTGAATCTGGCAACTAATGCTCAGACTAAGGGCAAGTCTAACAACCAGGCTGATTTGGACATTTTTGATGCCATCAAAAGCATGCTCTCTGAAAATAAGCTTGTTGCTAATAGCACTCAGAGCAGACCAAACAAGCCAGCTAGAAGACTTGCCTTCAGTCAAATTCTAGCTGAAAGAAATCAGAAAAGGGCTGCAACACATCTTCCTCCTATTAAGGCTGCAGCTAACCAAGCTACATGGCCTACACAGAAGAGAAGATATAATATACATGACTGTTGGTGTTGTGGTAAGATAGGGAATTTTGCCATTGACTGCTGGTACAATCCCAATATGGCCAGAGCTAGGGTCAGTCCACCTGTCAGAAATTCTGCTGGTAAACATGTTCAGTTTCATACTAATATGCACCTAGGACCCAATATCCTAAGGTTAAGTAAACTGTATATTACAAGTTAGTCCAAGAGGCCATACCCCTATATGGTACTTGGACATTGGTTGTTCCAGGCACATGACTGGGACAAGGAACAACTTGAAGGAGTATACTCCAGTAAAAGATGGACCCAAAGTAATCTTTGGTGGTTCAGATAGAGAGGTAACAAAAGGCTATGGTAAGATCACCAATGGCATAGTCACCATCACTAAGGTGGCTTATGTTGAAGGATTGCAACACAACCTTATAAGCATAAGCCATCTCTCTAATCTTGGCTATGTTATTGTCTTCCACAAGGATGAGTGCCTAATTAGGAGGTCAAGTGACCAAGAGATCATCTTGATAGACACTAAAAGTGGAAATGTTTATTGCTTAAACTTTCTATGTCTAGATACAGATTTTCCTATCTGTCTTGTAGCAAATGAGAAAGCCTCTTATTGTGTCCTATGGCACAAAAGGCTAGCCCATGTAAATTACAAGACTATTGGTAAGCTCTTTAGTCAAAAGCTAGTTAGGAATGGTCCCAATGTGAAGTGCTCCAAGGAGGGCATTTGCTCTACTTGTTAAAAGGGCAAGAAGATAAAAGCTTCCTTCAAGGGTATTGGGACCCAAGATTCTATGAGGTGCTTATACCTCCTGCATATGAACTTATTTGGTCCTATGCCAGTTCATAGTCTTGATAGGAAGGTCTACACCCTTGTGGTGGTTGATGACTTTTCTAGGTTCTTCCTAAGGAGAAAGAATGAAACTCATGATATCTTCACTAAGTTTGTCAAACAAATTCAGAATAAGTTCAACAACTCTGTGATCAAAATCAGAAGTGACCATGAGACTAAATTCCAGTCTGACAGCATGACAAGGTTCTGTGAAGAACATATGATTCATCAAGAATTCTCTTCACCTAGAATACCCCAGCAAAATGGGATTGTTGAGAGGAAAAATAGAACTCTCATGGAGGCTGGAAGGACCCTACTGAATGATACATCTCTCCCGGAATATTTCTGGGCTGAGGCAGTCAACACTGCATGTCATGCCCTCAACAAGGCCTCTATCACCAAGAACCTCATGAAAACTCCCTATGAGATCTTGAAAGGCAGAAAACCAAACCTGAGCTATCTCAGAATCTTTGGTAGTAAGTGTTATGTGCTTCATAATGGGAAGTCTTATGTGACTAAGTTTGCTGCCAAATCCTTTGATGGGATTTTTGTTGGGTACAACAATCATAGCAAAGCCTATAGGATCTACAACTTGAAAAGCCAAGTTGTAGAAGAATCAGTTCATGTAATCTTTGATGAGTCTATTATGATTAACCATGAGCTACTAAGCTCCTCTTGTAGTACTGCAGGTACAAAACAGATGATGGACCAACTAACCATCAAGGAAGCATCACCAGTCATCCAAGATGAAGTAGATACTCTAGAAGATCTACTAGGGACACTTAGAGTGGATGAAGATCAGCAAGAGGCTACACTTGAAATTTGCACCTATTGCTGATACTGAAAGAATACTTCCACCTGCAGTCAGACATGTGAGAGATCATCCAGCACACCAGATCATTGATGAGCCAAGCCATGGAGTAATAACAAGGAGCAGAAGTCTGAACACAACCATGTACTCAAGCTTTCTGTCACAAGTAGAGCCCAAGAAGTTTGAAGAGGCCAACATAGATCAACATTGGATTGGAGCTATGCAGGAGGAACTGAACCAGTTCAAGAGGTGCAAGGTCTAGAAGCTGGTTTCCAGACCACAAGTACATAATTTCATTGGAGTCAAGTGAATCTACAGAAACAAGCTTGATAAAAGTGACATTATAATCAAGAACAAAGCAATGCTAGTGGCTAAGGGATACAAACAAGAAGAAGGTATTGATTTTGATCAAACCTTTGTCCATATAGCAAGATTGGAGGTCATCAGACTGTTCCTTGCATATGCTGCACACAAGGGATTCAAGGTCTACCAGATGGATGTGAAGTCAGCCTTCCTGAATGGTAACTTAAAAGAGAAAGTCTATGTTGAGCAGCCTCCAGGTTTTGTAATTCCTAACTCACATGATTATGTTTATAGGGTTGAATCAAGCTCCTAGAGCATGGTATGAGACTTTGTCTAGCTTCCTCATTAAGAACAAATTCTCAAGGGAGGAAGATAGACAAGACCATACTCCTATGGGAATCTAAGGGTAAGACCATCCTAGTTCAAATCTATGTATATAACATAATCTTTGGATCTATTAAGGACAACCTCTGTATGAAGTTTGCCAAACTTACGCAGGGGAAGTTTGAGATGAGCAGTATGAGTGAACTTAAGTTCTTATTGGGTCTCCAAGTAAAACAGACTGATGATGGTTTATCCATATCCCAGTCTAGGTTCACTAGGGAGTTAATAAAGAAATTTGGTATGGAGAATTACTCCACCATGAGAACTCTCATGGGATCAAGTATGCTCATATGCAAGGATGAGGAAGAGAAACATGTTGATGAGACTTTATATAGGGGGATAATTGGTTCTCTTCTTTATCTAACTGCTAGTAGGTCAGACATCATGTATTGTACATGTGTTTGTGCTAAGTATCAGGCTTTCCCCAAAGAATCTCATTAGTCTACTGCAAAGAGAATTCTGAGGTATCTTAAGGGCACACTAGATCTTGACCTATGGTACCCTAAGAATGGGGAATTTGAACTAACTGGCTATTCAGATGCAGACTTTGCAAGCTGCAAGGAGGACAGGAAGAGCACTTCTGGCACCTGTTAATTCCTAGGTGGAAGACTAGTTTCATGGAGCACCAAGAAGCAAACTAGTGTTGCAATTTCAACTGCATAGTAAGAATATATCTCAGCAGTTAGCTGTTGTGCTCAGTTGCTGTGGATCCAGCATCAGCTCTAGGACTGCAACCTTAAGATAAGTAGAAGTCCTCGGTTTTGTGACTCTACTAGTGCAATCTCAATTGCTAGGAATCATATCTCTCATAGCAGGATTAAGCATATTGAGATTAGGTATCATTTCATTAGGGAGCATGTGGAATATGAAGACATCACCCTTGAGTTTGTTCCAACAGACAAGCAAGTGGCTGACATCTTCACTAAGCCACTAGATGAAGCAAAGTTTAACACCTTCAAATTTGAACTGGGTATATTAAACTTGATATAGCTTCAGTTGTTCCTCATCTTGTTGCAAGCTATTTTATATTTTGCAGATGGAATTGTTCTTCAAAGAAATGAAGATTCTCTAATTGAGGGAGAGCATGTCCTACACAATTCCAACAATTCTTTGCTGCATAGTTGAGGGGGAGCAGATGATAAGAACCCTACCAGCTATTTGCTGAAGTCAAAAAGGGAGAGAAAAAGATGATCAAATTAATATTCAAGTATGACAGCAGCAATTCAGGGGAAGCAGGTGCAGGCAAGGGAGTGTGGTAACTAGAGATCGATCACTTCTCAGTTATATAGTCTTTATTCTTATTGCTGCATAGTACTGTGTATGTCATTGACTCACTTACTTCATAGTTTTGACTTCCTCAAATAGGGGGAGATTGTTTGGTCCATTGCCCACAATGTCCTAGATTTGAGGAAGTCAATTTTGTCAATGATATACATATAGTTGTCAATGATATACATATAGTTATAATTGACAGTGATGTGACAAGTGGTCACAAAGTGAAGATGCTGGAAGACAGGAATTTGCTTAAGTCCACAGGCGTTGAGTGGAGTTGACTCACTCAACGCCATACAACTATAGGAAGAAATATGACTAAGTAGTTTGGCGTTGAGTGATGAAGACACACTTAACGTCATACAACAAAAAAACTGTGAGTTGAAGTGAGTTCAGAGTTCGTCGAGCTGAGCTCAGCGTTCGTCAAACTAAACTCAGAGTTTGAGATTCTGAGTTCGTCGAACACAGTTCATAATTCGTCGAGCTGAGCTCACCGTTCGTCGAACTCAGTTCAGCATTCGTTGAACTTAGTTCAGAGTTGAGTGAGGCGGGCTGAGACAGTCAAAGTCTAAGGTTTAAGAGGCAGAAAGGTGGCAAATTCCACAGGCGTTGAGTGAAGGTCATTCACTCAATGCCATAGCCTCATAAGTGTTGAGTAACACTCAGTTAGTCAAAGTCAGTGTTTCTAAACACAAAAAATTGGCTAAGTCCAAAAGCATTGAGTGAGGTATGCTCACTCAATGCTCTCAAAACCTAAGATGCAGAAAGCCTTTCTAAGGCAAAAAGCATTGAGTGATGAAGACACACTCAACACTCTCAATGCCAGAGAAGCAGGAAGATTTTGGCTAAGGCACAAGGCATTGAGTGAGCTGTGCTCACTCAACGCTCTCAACGTCAGGCAGGCAGAAAAGGCTGCAGAATTAGTTAAGGTTAAAAGCATTGAGTGGAGCTTGCTCACTCAACGCTATCAACGTCTAGTTAGACAGAATTCTGTCTAAGTGTTTTGGAATTGAGTGAAGCTCATTCACTCAACGCATATTCTACTGATGCTCGATTTTGGCTAAGTCCACAGGTGATGACGTCTACAAAATCGACAAAGTCAACTAAGTTCAAATCAAGTACGGTGTAGCTACAGAACACGACAAACTCTACCGAGAAGCTACTATACGTCTTCTTCCGTTAAATCAAGACGCAGCTGGAAGCGGCAGGTGGGGCCCACTGATCTCTAAGAGTTATAGATCAGTGAACTACAAAAGGATGAGATTGGCCAAGACACAAGATAACTTTTAGGGCATTATCAACTTAAAAAGGATAGCAGCCGACTTCATCTTCCTCGCCATTGCTGCATGTAAAAAGCTTGAAGCTCTCCTGCAAGAAAAAGTTCAGATAGTTGTGCAGTCTCCATCTGCCACAGCAGGATCAGAAATAGTTCTGAAGAAAGAATAACCTTCAGCCTTCGGCAGGTTTAGTAAGCTGCTTGAAGACTTAAGATCAACAGATCTTTATCCTTCTACAGCAAGTTCATGAGTCAGCTTCTGAGTTCCTCCAGCAAAATTTTTCTCTGCTGTGAGGAGAGTTAGAGCAGAAATTTCTTAGCTCAAGTTGTTGACACAGAGAATTTTTTTTGTGTCAATGTTAATTAAATTATTTCTTGTTTTAGGATCCTTATGGATCTGAGTTGTAGAGCATTGGGCCTGAGATAGGGCAAATTTGTCTAAGCTGTAGGAGAGGGCTCCTCTTTAAGTGTAGGATCCTGCTGGGATCTGAGGTAGGTGAGTTTCACTCACTAAGAAGTAGGGCAATATTGTCTGAGCTGCAGGAGAGTGAATCTCTCTGAGTTGTAGGAGCAAGTTTGTCCTGAGGTAGGGCTATCCTCCTTAGCCTGAGTAGTAGGGCTTAATTGCCTGAGGTATGTGATACTTGTATCACTGAGTGTAGGCCCTTGTGGCTGAGGTGTAAGTCTTGGAGGAGACTGAGAGAAGCTGAGGGATTTGAGGTGTAAGCTCGTTGGAGCATTGTTTTGGAGAAGTGTCTTGACTAAACGGAAGTTAGCAAGGAGGGAGGAGAGTGGATGTACCCATGATTTTGGAGAACCACTATAAAAATACTTGAGTGCTTTTCTGTGAGTGTTTTCTATTTGTTGGTTCTTAAAAAACTTCCATCTATTCAATCACAAAGTAACTCAAGAAGAAACAAAAAGAAACTCAGAAGACCTAGACAAACCTATTCACCCCCTCCCCCCTCTAGGTTGCTAGCTACCTTGAAAATAAGAATTTTTAGAACCTAAAGAAAGCTGTTGCTCCTCTTCTTTTTATTCAGTCAGTAGTTAACCACACTATAGGACCTGCTCAAAAAAAGATATATAATATCCATGAGTGTTGGTGTTGTGGCAAGGTAGGGCATTTTTCCCTAGATTGTTGGCACAATTCTTCTATGACCAGACCAAGAGTTAGCCTACCTGTCAGAAATACTTCTGGTAGGCAAGTTAGATTTCAGTCTAATCAGAACCTAGGACTCAATAACTATTGGGGTCCTAAGGTAAGATAATTCTATTTTGCAGGATAGTCCAAGTGTCCATACCCCCATATGATATTTGGACAGTGCTTGTTCCATGAATTAGACTGGAATAAGGAGCTAGCTTGAGGATCATACTCAAGTGATAAATGGATATATATACCATAAAGATCACTCCTTCTACTGCCCAAGGGGAGGAAGAGAATGTTGAGTGTAATCTGTGAAGGACAAGTAGGCTGTACTCATCACTGAGGAAAGCACAGGTAGCACTTTTGAGAGCAGCAAGGAAGGAGCACATAATGCTCAGATGAAAAGTCTCTCAAGTGGTATCATCAGCTGTTATACTCTTCAGAGGAAACTTGAAGAGAAATGTATGCTCAGGATTCAATATCATCTGAACCTGCAACAAGGTATGTCCAAGTCAGTGGGCTTTATGGACAGGCTTGTGCAAATTCTAAGGGGAAGACTGTCAAGCTAGATGCTCCTACTTGGGTAGCATGTTCAGTCAGGGTTGCTGGACAAGCTTGAGTCTTACCTAGAGTACCTCCAGCACTAAAAAGATAAGCACTACTGCTGAAGTTCAGCAATGTCTCTGAGGATGAGAGGGAGACCATCCAGATGTTTGCAACTTCTGTGAATGAGCAAGTTCACAAGAACAACTAGTTTGCTCCAGCTATTGCTGATATAAGTCAACACATTCCAATGGGAATAACAGTGTAAAGAAAGACTTAGTATCAAAATGAAAGGATGGTTCATGGAAAGATCATTCAAGGTTCAAGTGGTCTTAAAGTCCAGCAGCTGCAGGAGAAAATTCAGCCACCTGAGAAGATAAAGCTGGCAGCTGCATCAGTGGTATCATCTGCAATCAGCTAGGGGAAGAAGAGAATCAAAGCAGACCAGCTCCTCTCGGACTATTCAGAAACCAAGGAGGGATTGATCAAATGGTATCAAGTGGCATAGGAGAGTTGGGTCAGTGATATCAACTCAAGAGATATGATCTCTAGTCAAGTGGTATGAACACTATTGGAGTGGTATCAACCCAAGAAGGCAATGATCAAGGGGGAGTAGGCTATCTAGGTTGCCAATGGAATCAGAAGTACATTGGGACTAGAACAGCATACAGACAACATTCCTCCTATTCAAGAAGGACTGTGTGGTATCCAGTGTGGTATCCAGTGTGGTGATCAAGAGGGCAGATCAATGTGATTATCAAGATAGTACTAAGTGGCCTGATCACTCTTGTGTTGCAGATCAGAAAGCTGAAGTCAAAGGCAAACCTGTTGTTAAATAAAAAGAGAAGATCTGGCTCAACAAGAAGAGACTGTGCAAGGTGCAAGGGAGTTGTTGTGCACAGTTGCTGTAAATCCAACATCAGCTCCATGACATCAGAACCATAACCTCCATATAAGTAGAACTTCTTTATATTGATATTCTACTAGTGTAATCTAAATTGCTATGAATCATGTCTTTCATAGCAGGACTATGCATATGTAGATTAAGTATCAATAAATTTGGGAGCATAAGGAAGAACTCAATCCTGAGTTTGTCCTAACTGACAAGTGGCTGACATGTTTATCATTCCACTAGATGAAGTCAAGTTCAACACCCTCTTGGTTGAGTTGGGTATGTTGAACTTAGGATAGCTTCAGCTGCTCCAAATTCTATTTTATGTTGTAGGATTTACTTCTCTTGCAGGTAGATAAGTCTTTGATGTGTCATCAAGACTATAAAGACCATTAAGTGGTATCAAGACTAAGATGGACTCAAATGTCCAGCAGAGGGAATGACAGTGATGCTCTTGTTGAGGGGGAACAAGCTCAGTACCTGCAGAAATGATGACAGGAAATGCTCATATTAAGGGGGAGCATGTCCAGCACTTGCTGAAACAGGATCAACTTCCTATTAAGAAGGAGCAAGCAGCTACTGCAGTAGATCAGAGATCTTCAATGCTGATAAATTTGTCCTAAGGACAATGCACAGACTAAGGGGGAGATTATTTATGACATAGTAATAATCTTCTCTGAGTCTGAGAAGGACTGCTGCTGCTGAGAAAACGGTCCTGCTGTTGGAGAAGAGGAATAGTCAGCTCAAGTGGAACTATGTGTGCAACAAGTTCAAGTGATGCAGTGTTGTGTTGTGTCAATGTATCAACACAAAAGGTATGACTGTTAATCAAGTGGTTTGATTACTAGGCTAATTTCCTTAGTAGTATCAACATGGGGATTTGTCTAGGATCAAGAGATAAACTCTCTCATGATCCTTTCTCCTCCCTCATTAGATATACCTATCGAAGAAGCCAGAAAGGGGGAGATGTGTGGAAATACATAAGGGGGAGATATAGAAGCAATACTTTACATGACTAGGTCATGTTAAGTCAGTTCGTATTACTTGAAAAAATTTAGGTAGTATGAGGAATGCACTGACTGACTACATGTTGAGCCATGATTGGGTCAGTGCATATCATGTTGAGTCAGTGCTTCTAGTGGTGTTCCATTTAAGTATTAAGTTGTATAAAGGAGAGTGCATTGACTTTACTTGTTGAGTCAATGCAGTCAAATGGAGTACATGAAATTAATCTGCTTATTATATTAATGCTTATTAGTATTGTTGGGTGTTCTGTGTTCTTCAAATAGGGGGATATTGTTGGGTTCATTGCCCACAATGTTTCCTAGTTTGGATTTTAAGAGGCATCACCATCAACACTAAGAGCATAGTTGTATTTGATGTTACTCAAGCTTACTGATTGCAGGATGTCCTAGCAACAATGATGGGATTGGTTGCCTAAGTGGCAAAGTCAGGTGAACACTTACCTAAGGTGTGGACAGACAGAAATCTATCTAAGTCCACAGACATTGAGTGAAGGTTACTCACTCAATGCTAGATGACTTATAGCGCTGAGTGAAGCTTATACAGTCAAAGCCAAAGTTATGGAAAGCTTAGAAAGTGGCTAAGTCCACAGGCGTTGAGTGAAGTCAACTCACTCAACGACATAAAGCGAAAGGTTGTGAGATAGGCAAAGCCTAAGAGGAAGCAGGGAGAAATGTGGTCAAGTCCAAAGGCGTTGAGTGAACATCATTCACTCAATGTCATAGCTTCGTAATCGTTGAGTATAGCTCAGTCAGTCAACGCCACAGGAAAACTGTGAATATTTACTAAGTCCACAGGCGTTGAGTGAGGCAAGCTCACTCAACTCCATGTGATATTACGTTGACTAATTCTCAAAGGAAGTGTTCTTCTTGACACAGAAATTTGGCTATGTCCAAATGCGTTGATTGCTTTTACTTTCGTCGAGATGAGCCCTGAGTTTATCAAACTGAGCTCTGAGTTTGTCGAACTGAGCTTTCACTTTTTGTCGAGGTGAGCTCTGAATTCGTCGAACTGAGATCTGAGTTCGTCGAACTGAGGATTTCTGGAATATACCTTTTGAAAGTAAAATATGACCCTTTGTCTCATTCCTAAGAGGCAAGCTCACTCAACGCTCTCAACGCCATACATACAGAAGTGGTTGAAAAATAACCTAAGGCAAAAAGCGTTGAGTGAGGCATGTTCACTCAACGCTGTCAACGCCTATTGGCAGAAAAGTTGCCTAAGTGTTTTGGCGTTGAGTGTAGCTTACTCACTCAATGCCTAAATAGAAAGAATTCTGTCTAAATGTTTTGGCGCTGAGTAAGGCATGCTCACTCAACGCCTATGTTGCTGATGTTTGATTTTGGATAAGCCCACAGATGATGACGTCAGCAAAGTCAACAAGTCAATAAAATTCAAATTTGTTGCGAGAAAACTACAGTACACGACAAATGTAGTTGTGTGCGTTCAGTACTGCAATTAATGCAAAAGCAAAGTTGCAGCTGCCAATCTCAGTGGGGCCCACAGGTCAAAAGAGTCATTGATGGGCTAATAATAAAAGGCGGAGATCAAGGAAGAGAAAATAGCTTTTGGAAAAGACTGTTGGCCCTCATCTTCTTCCTCTCCATTTTTGTAGAGGCTGAAGAACGAAGTTCAAATGAGCAGGTCTTAAAGCTCAACAAAAAGATAGTTGTTGTCTTCTTAATCAACATCAGCAAGTTCAGAGTTAATCTCTTAGAAAAAGGAAGCAGCCAAGGTCTAACCCTAGCTGCAGGATCTGGGATCAATAGCAAGTAAGCTGGTTGTCATTTTCACCTACACCAGCAAGTTCAGAAAGTTTTCTTTCTAAGGAAGAAGAAGAAGAAGCAGTTGGTTGTTACCCAAGCTGCAGCAATAGGAAGATAATCAAGTTGTTGTTGTCATCTCCATCATCAACAACAGATCAGAGTAAATCTCTGAGAGAGAAGGTGCAGCAAAGGACAACCCTAGTTGTAGCCACTTCACAAATCCAGCCAATCAATTCTAAAGACCATTTTCTAGAGGCTATGAAGAAGAATTTAGGGTTGAATCTCCTCACCCCGAGAAAGAAAGAAGAAGAAGAGCTATTCTGCAAGTTGCTTCCAGCATAAGCCAAGGCATCCTGAAGATTTACATCCCTGGTGCTGAGAAGAAGAAGTTAGGACTGAGTATATCTCAGTTCAAGTAAGGTAGACTCAAAAAATATATTCCTGGAGTCAAAGTTGGGTTGAGTCTATCTCAGTCAAGGTAGATTGGCACAAAGAAATTTCTCTTGTGTCCAATCAAGACTCACCAACCCACCTTCATCTTGTAGGATCCAACTAGATCTGAGCTGTAGGGCCACAAGCCCGAGGTAGGGCAATATTGTCTGAGTTGTAGGAGAGTAAAGCTCTCTGAGTTGTAGGATCCTCTTGGATCTGAGTGGTAGGAACAAATTTGCTCTAAGGTAGGATTCTGTTGAGAATCTTAGCTGTAGGACTTGGTTTCAAGTCTAAGGTAGGTGAGTCATTCTCACTGAGCTGTAAGGCATTTGTGCCTGAGGTAGGATCTAGGTGCAGATCTGAGGTAGGGTCTTTGTGCCTGAGATTGTAGAAGAGTCATTCTCTCTGAGGTAGGATCTCTAGTGGATTTTGGGTAGTGTTGTCCTCCCAGCCTGAGTGTAGGGTCTTTGGCCTTAGGTAGGTGATCAGCTGATCACTGAGTTGTATGCCCTTGTGTCTGAGCTGTAGGTCTTGGAGGAGACTGAGAGATCATAAGGGATCTGAGGTGTAAGCTCTTTGGAGCAGAGATTTGGAGAAGTGTCTAGTCCAACAAGATAGTTGGATAGGTGGGAGGGAAAGTGGACGTACCCATAATCTGAGGAACCACTATATATCTTGTGTGTGCTTGTTGTGTTATTTCTTTGTGCAGGTTGTGTACATCTTGAAAGCGTAAAACAACAAACAGTCAAAGCTCTTAAAGAATAAATATAAAAGAAATTCAAAAGACACCAATAACATATTCACCCCCTATAGGTGATTTAGCTATCCTTGAAATAAAGACTTTCAGAGACTAACATCTAAGAAAATAAATTTGGATTCATGTCAGGAAGGTCGACCATGGAAGCTATACATCTCTTGAGGAGACTCATTGACAACTATCAAGAAAGAAAACAAGATTTGTATATGTTATTTATTGATCTTGAGAAGTCTTATGATATAGTTCCATGAGAGATCTTATGGAGAGTCTTAAAAAAGAAAGGTGTAAATATATCATATATTGGCACAATCAAAGATATGTATACAAATTCAGTGACAAGGGTGAGGGCATCTGGATGATTAACACAAAAATTCCTTATCACTGTTGGCTTATATCAAGGTTCAGCATTAAGCCCTTATCTCTTTACTCTTATCTTAGATGAGCTCACAAGATATATCCAACAAGAAATACCTTGGTGTTTATTGTTTGTGGATGATATCGTTTTGGTTGATAAGACGCGCGAGGGTGTAAACGCAAAACTTGAATCTTGGCGAGATACTTTAGAAAAGAAGAGTTTTAAGTTAAGCAGGGCAAAGACGGAGTATATTGAGCTTAAATTTAGCAATACAAGATGGACAGGTGACTTCGTTATTAAGTTGGGTGATCAAGATATTTCCAGTAGTGAGTGTTTTAAATATCTTGGATTGATAGTTTAAAAGGACGGAGGTATTGATAAAGATGCGACAAATAGAATCCAAGCGGGTTGGTTGAAGTGGAGAGGCGCGTCAGGGATCTTATGTGATCATAAAGTACCACTAAAACTTAAGGACAAGTTTTACCGTAGTGCAATTAGACCCGCGATGCTCAATGGATCTGAGTGTTGGGCAGTGAATAATGGGAGTTGCGGAGATGAGAATGCTTAAGTGGATGTGTGGACACATGAGATTGGATAAAATTAGGAATGAAAGTATCAGAAATAAGACAGGAGTAGCACCAATTGCAAAGAAGATGCGAGAAGCTCGCCTAAGATAGTTTGGACACGTACAAAGTAGATCATTAGAGGCACATGCTAGGTGTTATGAGAGTCTAGTCACTAGGCATGTTAGACGAGGGAGGGGTAGAACAATAAAAATTTGGAATGACTGTAAGAAAAGACATGATGTACTTAGGCATTAGTGATATTATGGCAGAAGATAGGACATAATGACGACAAAGGATCCATATAGCCGACCCCACTATACTGAGATAAAGGCTTGAATGTTGCTGTTGTAATCTACTTTCTATTATAATCCGTATTATTATTATCAAACATATTATATTAACAGAGGTTCAAAAAACAGAGCAGAAATGAGAAAAGTGCCGGTAAAGTGCAGCTTTGCGTTTTAACCGTATGGTATGCTCATGGTTCACCTGGATCAGTGCAATTTATAATGTGTGCACTTTAAAATAGTACCAGGATCCTCTCCATTTCGAAATGATGAAATGTAGGGGGATTCATTTCACGAATAAGATCTCTTGCTTTTTGATCAACAGGTTCTGTTTTACTCATTCTTTTGTATTTTTTTTATTCAGAAAAGTCTTGTCCACTGAATCTTTTTTGGGCTGATGTTGTCCATTAGATACATTTGAAATGGAGAGATCCGGATCCTTTAAAATATATGCAATGATTCACACAAACAATCGAATAATTGCAGTTTAACATAAATTGCAAAAGTGTACCTTACCACCCCTTTGAAAGCAGAAATGATGGGTACCTTTTTTCTGAATCTTCCTTCGTTGAACGGCGTGAACCCTGAGAGGATTTTTCATGACAGTGGTAAATTCAAAATTCTCAGAGAGATCCACCTCCTCCCCTGCTTCAGCCTTCCATTCGAATTCCCTCACGAGATTGGCCACCAACAGCTCCAAATGAAGCATGGCGAACTTGTACCCCGGACACAATCTCCTTCCCGCCCCAAACGGCATCATCTTTATCCCCCTGCTGCCGGTCAAATCCACTCCTTCCCCCTCGCCGCCGGCCAGAAACCTCTCCGGCCTGAACTCCATCGGCTCCTCCCAGTTCCACCGATCCCAATGCACATTCGCTACTGAGAAATGCACCTCTGCGCCATTTGGTATCAGATAGCCGTTGAGCTCAAATTCCTCTGTTACTGAATGCGGCAGCACGAAGTGGCTGGGCGGGTGGCGGCGCAGCGATTCCATAACCACCCCCTTGAGATACGGCATCCTCTCCAAATCCTCCTCCTTCACGATCTCTTCCTCTTCTATACCTATCAAGGATTCAATCTCAGCCAATATCTTCGATTGAACCCCGTTCTGCTTCACGATCTCCGCCATTGTCCACTCAAGCGCCGTCGCCGTGGTGGCCGCACCGCTGAGGAACTCGTGGCAGAGATTGACCATCTCTTCATCCGTGAGTCCCCGCCCGCCCTCCACAGGAAGTTGAAGATCAATGAGGGAGTCAACGTAACAGCGATCATAATCGCCGTCTTTTGTTCCCTGCTTCTTCTCCCGCCTCGCTCTAATCATCGGCAGGAAGATTTCCGCCTGCCTCTGCCTCGCAAAAACAATCCTTTTCCACCGTTTATAGAATAAGAGTTTGGTCACCGCCGGCAATACAGCGAAAACGTTGAAGCTGGTGAAAAGACTGAGGAGAAACGACTGAAGGGAATCGATCTCAGAGATCTCCCTGTTCCCGAGTTTTTCACCGAAGCACATGAGTGCGAGGATGGAGAGGATCGCGCGCTGAAATATCGGCCTGGCGACGAGTCCTCGTTGGCCGCCGGTATGTGATCGGATATCGCCGAGAAGGAGGTACACGGACCAGCGGCGGCCACGAGCAAAGCTGCGGAGGCGGGAAGGGTGGAGGGTCTCGGCGGAGAGATTCTGGCGAAGGAAGCGCCATAAGGGTCCGTAGTCGGAGGAGGATATGTCGTGGGTGCCGGCGGTGAGGAAGAGGATGGGTTCGACGGCAGGAGGGCGTCTTGCGAAGGAGTCGGCGTGGTGGATGAGGGCGGCGTGGGAAAGATGGGAGCTTGAGATGAAGATGGACGGCGGAGTGAGCGGGGAGAGGCGGAGGGTGAGGATGGGGCCGTGGAGGGAGTGGAAACGGCGAAGGATTATTTCGATCTCGTGTAGGGAGAAGCGGCGGAAGAAGAGCTGGGAGAGGAAGGGGAGGACGGAGATGACCGGGGGGAGAGGGGGCTTGCTCTTTTTTACGGGGATGAGGCGGAGATGCTGCTTGCCGGTGAAGAAGATGAAGACGGCGATGAGGGGGAGGAATGCCCACAACGCAGCAGTCATTGGCTCTCTCTGCTTGCCTGCTTGCTTCTCTTGAACCAAACGATTTCTTCCAGCGCCATGGCCGTTTAAAATGTCACCTGAATGTTGAGTTCAACCGAGTCCTAATTAATGAATGGTCTGTATTGGAAAAGGGCAATGTTAATAGCATCTCTGAAGTCGCTATTAGCAGCCATTTCAATGTATTATTTTGATTTTTTTGGGGTGTTATTAGTCAATAGAGAGGTGCTATTAACATTGCCCTTGGAAAATCACAATTAGTGGAATTTTTTGTGTGACCTTGTGTTGCTGCCACGTGGCAGCTCACATATTATTTTCTGTCGTGAAATGAATATGTTGATTGTCTCGATATTCGAAGGGTATCCTTATGTTTGTATTTTGTTGTAGGGATTTCACATATATGATATCTCTGGGATTAATTTTTGTATGTCTTAATATCTGGGTAATCAATTTTATGTGATTATTGCACATAGTTTATGATAATAATAAGTCTAATTTTGATCTCATGATAATTGTTAGGGATGAAATCAATTTCATAAGCAAAGGTGTGCACATAACCGCCCACCATGATCTCCACCTCAAAAGTAGTGGGATCATGGGTTTGACCACACGCGCGATCACTCGTCTGATCCCCCCGCACGCCGATCCCATCACGCGTAATGGATGAACTGTCGCGAGCGCCACCTCGTCGGCGGCAGGCGGCCGACCGCCTCACCGGACGCCCCCTTCCCTCGCCGCGCGGGCCGCTCTCTCCCGACCGCTCCCTCCATCGGGCGCCGGCCGCGGCCGAGTGAACGACCGTGCGGGCCGCTCCTCCCTGGCCGCCATCGGCGGTCCTCCCTTAGCCTGCAAATTCGGCGGCAAGTTCGTCGGCCACCCATGAAGTTCCTCCCCCGCCGTCCGATCGTTTAGGGTCGCCTCCCGCCATCCGATTTGCATTTAACTACCCACTAACCACCAGGTTAGTGAGGGGATTTAATGAATAATTTAATTATTTGTTTATGGTGCAAATAGAGGGATTGATCATTATTAATGCGCATCCTTAAACTATGGGAAAATATTAATTTTGGGTGGTTACGATGTGCGGATAGCCGCGTTATCACCGTAAACACCCATTGGAGCCTATAAAAGGATTCACAGGCCTCCTCATTTCTCATCTTTTTCCTCTGAGCCTTCTTCTTCCTCAGTTCGTAGCTCTGCCGAATTCCTCCTACAAGCAACACGCGAGCCGCACTCAAGCTACACCCGAGCCACGTACGGGCCAAGTTGAAGCCGCCCGATGAGCCCAATATCTCCATTTCCAAGTGGCCTCCGCAACCGCAAGTTCAGACACTCTGCTCCCACGTCTAGAATCAGCAAGACGCTCAGCGAAGCCCATCAACACAAAGTGCAACTTGTAACAAACATCTGGCGCGACGACCTGTCGTCCGCCATGTGCCAAGTACTCTCTCACCTCAAAAATATAATGAGAGGTGGCATGTCACCCTCGATTTCACAAACAAGCTGTAACAACCAAGAAATAATGGACTTTGACTGACACAAATCCGGTCACGTGGTTTTTTACCTAGTTGAGGGATTTTTTCACGTTAAAACTTTGTGTATACGATCGAACTACCTCAATGAATGTGTGCGTGCTCGATCGTTCCATGAGCTAAGGCGGTCCAGGTTATTCCGGTCCGACCAGGACGTCGAGTTAGGCCGCAATAGTTTGGCTCCGTCTGTGGGAACAAGTTCCCAACATCCTCTAAGATTCCAAATACTGTACCCACTACACAACGATACTAAAGACTAAAGACAATGGCAAAGAGAAGCGTCTGGACAGCGGAAGCATCCGTCCCAGGAGGACGCACTGAACCAACCCACTCACATTCACTCGTGGATTTGGCCCCTCGGAGCAGAGACTGTTCTCGCCCCAGTAACAGCATTGGAAGGACGAGTTTGGCAGATGTAGGAGCAGCAGACCGAGATGCTTGCTCAACTCAGAAATATGGGAGCGCATCTTGCTCAGCTGCCGACACAAGCCAACCCCCCCCCCCCCCCCCCCCGCTTCTACCAAGCCATGGCCCAGCAATAGAAGCTCCGCTAAGAGAAGTGTCAGAAGAACTCTCTGATGCCACTAGT